>JBAIAA010000441.1:0-1200000 GCA_037893245.1 Crossaster papposus
CAACTTTTCTGCTAACTGTTGCGCAGCGCCGTGAAATTGGGCCCAGGTGACACAAGACCCACAATACTTGAACAGACCGATGTTTTCAGGGTTACCTATGCTTATAACTTTTAGTCAGAAACGCTTTAGGTAAGACTCAAAGATATTTGTTACCGACAAAAATGCCAATAAGTGTATTTAAGTGCATCACGAAAATCTCTTTTGAGATATTGCAATATCTAAGGGTAATAAATACAAACTGAGTAACAAAAAAATAGAAAAATAAATAAAATTCTTACTAAATATTACATTAACAAAGAATGAACAAATGGAGGACTGGTTATTAGTATCGGTGAAAGTATACACAACTTCAGTTGTTCCAACGGGGAATGATTGCCCAGGATCATGAGTGGATGTTTCTGTAATTGGACTGTCGTCTGTTGCAGTAGGTGGTGTCCAGATGCCAATAACAGTTCCCTGAAAAGTATTGGTTGTCAAAAGTAAATCGTCTGGACATCCCAAAATCGATGGTGGTCCATTGTCATCTGCAAAGAAAATAAGAGAAAGGCAATTTGTAGGCTTTGGGGCAATTATATGCAAACAGCGTGACACTTCCACATCACTAAATTAAGTGACAAACAGAAGGGAAAAAAGGAAGGCTTAAGTTTCGTTTTAGCAATTCATCTCTTGTACCAGGGGGGGGGGGGGGGCGGAGGGGGGGGGCTCTTCGAGGCTGTGATTGCGAAACGCTGTGGTACCGTCCATTCTCAAAATAGGGGGGAACAATTTTCTCACTCGAAAAAAAAAGAGTTTTTGGCATCCAATCTTAACATCTTGTCTTTTGTAGTTGTACAAGGTTGTTATTTACCTTAATGTTTATCATCCAATGGCAAAAATTGTCTTGAAAATGAAAAAAGCAGTCGAAAAAATTAAGCGTTGACGTACCGTTGATGCGCGTGGAGATTGTGCACAAATACTCAAACGACGTTAACAAATACCTCCCCTAAAAAGGGCAATAATAATCGATAAATTGTGAAAAATCGTGCTTTGACCCCACTCATTTTTTTCCATGGATACGTTAAAAAAGGATGTAGCAGTGATATACTGAATTTTTAAAAAAATCTGCCTGTGACCCCCTTGCGTTTTATCGTGTTGTTTTCGAACGAAAATGGCAGAAAATGACATCGCCCCAAACAAAATCCGTGTAGATCGTGCCTGCGTACCTGGCTTTGCGGACGTTGTATGAATCACTAAATGCGGAGAGCGATACACGGAGCAAATCTGTACGTGTTTCAATGGTGCGCTTCGCGGTACCGGTAGCGATCATAGGCCTACGTATTTTATACTGTGTGAGATGTGTGGCTCATGAGCGTGGAAGAACGAATGAGATACATTTCAACGTTGGTGGCGCACTTGCTTGGGCCCCCCCCTCCGCCCCCCCCCCCCCCCCCCCCCCCTGTCTTGTACTTACTGAATGTGATGGTGACAGTAAATACACATGTTGAGGAAAGCCCAACTGCATCGGTAAAAAAGTGTAGGTGACTTGAATGGTTGCGATTGCAAAAAGTTGTCCAGGCATTACGTGTTGGCCGTGTGTCAAACAAATTAACATCTGCTGCAGTCTGCTAAGCGAGCCTCCGTCTATTTCATGGAGACCGTAAGCAATAAGCGCAGCAAAAGGCACGCTTAATCTAGCGGGACAATTTGCCTAAATCAGTGACGTAACAGTAAAATCTCCATGCGCGCGCAAACGTTAGCACAAAAACGCCGTAAAATAGCGCTTAAGTTTTTTTGCTATATTAGCACAACTTTTCTGCTAACTGTTGCGCAGCGCCGTGAAATTGGGCCCAGGTGACACAAGACCCACAATACTTGAACAGACCGATGTTTTCAGGGTTACCTATGCTTATAACTTTTAGTCAGAAACGCTTTAGGTAAGACTCAAAGATATTTGTTACCGACAAAAATGCCAATAAGTGTATTTAAGTGCATCACGAAAATCTCTTTTGAGATATTGCAATATCTAAGGGTAATAAATACAAACTGAGTAACAAAAAAATAGAAAAAAAAATAAAATTCTTACCAAATATTACATTAACAAAGAATGAACAAATGGAGGACTGGTTATTAGTATCGGTGAAAGTATACACAACTTCAGTTGTTCCAACGGGGAATGATTGCCCAGGATCATGAGTGGATGTTTCTGTAATTGGACTGTCGTCTGTTGCAGTAGGTGGTGTCCAGATGCCAATAACAGTTCCCTGAAAAGTATTGGTTGTCAAAAGTAAATTGTCTGGACATCCCGAAATCGATGGTGGTGCAATGTCAACTGCAAAGAAAATAAGAGAAAGGCAATTTGTAGGCTTTGGGGCAATTATATGCAAACAGCGTGACACTTCCACATCACTAAATTAAGTGACAAACAGAAGGAAAAAAAAGGAAGGCTTAAGTTTCGTTTTAGCAATTCATCTCTTGTACCAGGGGGGGGGGGGGGGGGGGCGGAGGGGGGGGCTCTTCGAGGCTGTGATTGCGAAACGCTGTGGTACCGTCCATTCTCAAAATAGGGGGGAACAATTTTCTCACTCGAAAAAAAAAGAGTTTTTGGCATCCAATCTTAACATCTTGTCTTTTGTAGTTGTACAAGGTTGTTATTTACCTTAATGTTTATCATCCAATGGCAAAAATTGTATTGAAAAATGAAAAAAAAAAAGCAGTCGAAAAAATTAAGCGTTGACGTACCGTTGATGCGCGTGGAGATTGTGCACAAATATACTCAAACGACGTTAACAAATACCTCCCCTAAAAAGGGCAATAATAATCGATAAATTGTGAAAAATCGTGCTTTGACCCCACTCATTTTTTTCCATGGATACGTAAAAAAGGATGTAGCAGTGATATACTGAATTTTTAAAAAAATCTGCCTGTGACCCCCTTGCGTTTTATCGTGTTGTTTTCGAACGAAAATGGCAGAAAATGACATCGCCCCAAACAAAATCCGTGTAGATCGTGCCTGCGTACCTGGCTTTGCGGACGTTGTATGAATCACTAAATGCGGAGAGCGATACACGGAGCAAATCTGTACGTGTTTCAATGGTGCGCTTCGCGGTAGCGATCATAGGCCTACGTATTTTATACTGTGTGAGATGTGTGGCTCATGAGCGTGGAAGAACGAATGAGATACATTTCAACGTTGGTGGCGCACTTTCTTGGCCCCCCCCCTCCGCCCCCCCCCCCCCCCCCCCCCCCCCCCTGTCTTGTACTTACTGAATGTGATGGTGACAGTAAATACACATGTTGAGGAAAGCCCAACTGCATCGGTAAAAAAGTGTAGGTGACTTGAATGGTTGCGATTGCAAAAAGTTGTCCAGGCATTACGTGTTGGCCGTGTGTCAAACAAATTAACATCTGCTGCAGTCTGCTAAGCGAGCCTCCGTCTATTTCATGGAGACCGTAAGCAATAAGCGCAGCAAAAGGCACGCTTAATCTAGCGGGACAATTTGCCTAAATCAGTGACGTAACAGTAAAATCTCCATGCGCGCGCAAACGTTAGCACAAAAACGCCGTAAAATAGCGCTTAAGTTTTTTTGCTATATTAGCACAACTTTTCTGCTAACTGTTGCGCAGCGCCGTGAAATTGGGCCCAGGTGACACAAGACCCACAATACTTGAAACAGTTAGGATTGCAAAATATATATGAATTTATATTAACAAAATTCTAAATAATACAAGCGTACTTAGCAAAATGACTTCTTTACTGAGCATGTGGAAAAACTTTTAGTAAGTTTACTTGATGGCATAACACACAGTGAAGTATTTCACCACCAGCAACAATTATTGTTTATGAATGGGGAAATAATCTCATTGAACTTAGACTACAAACATATTTATACTCACGAATTTGCCAGCTCACTCGAAAGCCTCGATAAGGGATCTGTTTGTCCGTGAGAAAATACATCCACACTGTGTCAGTGTTTGAAACTGTCACAGGATCAGGGGCGTTAAAGCCCTCAAAAAAGAAAAGGCCGTCAACAGCTGTGTTTCCAGCGTTAAATTGGTCGACGGGTGGAATTAAACCAGCTCCAATGTACAGCTCATCTTTATCGTCCTCAATTTGAAAGACCGTGTCAAATGTGAACGTGAATCCACTTGCTCCAGGAACATAGAGGAGGTACAGTGCTCTGTAGCGATTTGGGTAGTTATTTGGGTAATTTAGAGATGTAAATACACCACTTGAACACAGAGACCCATAACAGGTGAACAATTCCTGAGTTACTGTGAAAATAAAGAGGGAAAACAAAGAGGAAAACTGCTTGGTTTTAGTTGATCTTGTTAAGGCAAATTAGATTTCAAGTCAACCTTACGGTAGCTTTGGGCCTTAAAGACTAGGCCTTAAGTGTCAAAGCCTCGGCCTTAGCCTTGACCTTGACGGTCAAACTCAAAGCCTTTGCTCAAGCCTCCAACACTGCCTTTGAGCATTTCGGACATGTCCTCGTGAATTAACAATATAGAGCTAACATTATACCATGTATAACAGGAATAATAAAATCATGTAATTTGAACTTTACATGTTTTTTTTGTCGTCAGCATCTAGGCTAACCCGGCAGAACATTGTAAAGAACAATGCTTTATTATTATTATTATTATTATTATTTATTCGGCCATGACATTCAAAATACAAACATGTATTTATGTACATTCGAAGTAAGAAAAGGCATACATCAAAAACAATCAAGATGAAAAATGAATGGTATAACAAATTCCAATACAAAATAATAAATGTATGTATAAAGGTACGGTGGGGGAGAGATAGGGGTGGGGATGAGAAAGGTATAAAAGAGGAGCAGAATGGAGAAGGGGGAGTGGGAGGGAGTTCACAGCAGAATAAAGACAATCCGTTCTAAGATGGCCAGGATGAACAAAAGTGAAAACACTGTGACTCGAAAGCCTGATGTCCATCCAATCTTAGGTAGGTAATATACCAAAAATAAGCTATTAAATACAAGTAATATGAGAGGTTAAAAATAAATCTGGAAAATAAGAAAATGTATATATTTGATATGCTATAATTCAGGGCAATATATGAATAATTAAATAAGTAAATAAATAAATAAATATTTGCTAAAAAAAGTAAAAGAATTTAAATGAAAATTTAAAAGTAGCATTACAAAAATAAATCAATATGAAACACACAAACATACAAACAAGCTGAAGAAAAGAAAAAGAAAAAAAACCTGCAGCATTTGGGCATTAAACATTTTTTGTAACTTTTGTGTTTTTGTGTAACTTACGTATTTGCACTGTGCAGTCGTATCCAGCTTGATTCGGCAGATTACACTCACAGATGTATCCTTCCGAACTATTTCTAGCGAAACAGCTTGCATTATTCATGCATGGATTGGGGTTGCACAAGTCTGCAATTAAAAAACAAGAGAAAAACAAACACTGACTTAGGCCCGTATACGCAGGATTTTGTATGTGGGGGGGGGGGGGGGGGAGTGCGAATTTGTACTGTAGTGTTGGGACAAAAAATAGAACCAACATTTTGTTTGTGCCAGTACCGTTATTTCTACATCAAAATACCATTATTTACCCCGGAAAATGTCGACCTTTTGTTAATTTTTTTTTGGGGGGGGGGGGGGGGGGGGGGGATTTGTACTGATGGGACCAAAAATAGGACCAAAATTTTTCGTTTGTCAGTACGGTTATTTCTACATCAAAATACCATTATTTACCCCCAAAAATATGGACCTTTTGGTAATTTGGGGGGCGAATTAGTACTGATGCATAGGACAAAAAAATGGGACCAAATTTTGCGTGTGTCAGTACAGTTTATCTACATCAAAATACCATTATTTACCCCGGAAAATGTGGACCTTTTGGTAATTTAGGGGGTGCGTATGCACCCGTCGAACCGCCCCCCCCAGACAATGTAAATTCGTAACTTAATCTACAGTAAAATGTACCTAACATTTTCTTAACGTAAAATGTTCTTTTAAACGGCTGTAGATTATTGTATAAATACTCTGCCTACGTGCAGCGCTGACGATTTTCCCCAGTTGTTTATTCCCGCGTTCACGTAGTCGTATATAGATCTTTTCACAATAACTGTTGATTTGGACAAAGGCGGCTGTGCTTCGCCTCGTCCACTGTACTTGATATAATGCTTGCTGTTGAACCTTTATGAATTCATTGTGTAAGATCTAGGGGCCTAAACTAAGGAATAAGATCGAGTATGGGTGCATGTGACTAAATCAGTGAAAATCAGTGCGCGCGAGCTTATTAATATTTTGTGATCCCTCCGGTAATTTTGAATAAGAGGTCCCTGGGGCCTATACATTGGACTGATTGTATAAATATTTGTGGAAATCAAGAATTGGTGACCCGTGGCTTCCAACTCGGGAGATTCCGTTCTCAAAAAAAGACCAATACGTGGGTCTATTTGGCATAGAGGCGGGGGGCTATATTGATACCTGGGCCCAGAGCTGGGCCACCAGTTTAGGGGTGGTTTGTGTGGAGGGGAGTATAAAAAAAATTCATTCGGTCAACCCCCATAAATTTGAAAAGAAAATTGTTCTAGGAGTCTTAATCCTTGATTTCCAGTCAAAAAAATATGGCCACTCTACTCATGAGCGTCACCAGGCGGCGCTCTTTCTTTTTCAATGAGCGCCGTATTTAGTGTAGTGGAACCACTGACCTCTACACCTGGGCCCAATTTCATGGCTCTGTTAACCACAGAATTCCTCGCTTACGGTCACTATTTTCCGCTAACCGCGCTAGCAGAAAAATTATTTGCTCACCCGGTAAGCACAGAATCCTTAGTTACGGGATGTACGCATGCTCAGAGACCAAAATTCCTTGCTAACGCGTGAAATACGTTTACCGTAAGCACCAAATTTTCTGCTATAGTATAAGCAGGGATTTTTCGCTAACGGTAAGCAGAGCCAAGAAATTGGGCCCTGGACGGATCATTGTCCATATTCTGCTGTGCTAACACTTGAAGTCGGCGTGAACTGGAAGTGCAACATGGCGGACCCGAGACGTCACTGCTGTAAGCCAATGAAATGTCCAGGTGTAGAGGTCAGTGGATTTACTCTGTACATGTTGTATTTATAAACATTACGTAATACGTATCGTACCAACACCTGGACATTTCATTGGCTCACAGAGTGACGTCGTGGGTCCGCCATGTTGCACTTCTCCGCATGCCGACTTCAAAATGAAACAATGATGATCTGTCCATGTATAGAGGTCAGTGAGTGGAACCGTATGACACACACTGTTTGCTGGCTGTTGTGACTTTTCACTAGACAATATGTGAATTGGGTTTTCAGTCCCTGCCTGACTCCGTGGGTTTTCTCAAGGATATTCTTCTGGGGTTTTCCTCCCACCTCTAAAACTGTACCTTCTTCCCACTGTCTTCTCTCTACCTGTTTCTTCTGGCTTGCGAGCTACAGTGCCTAGAGCATTTTTGAGAGATCCTTGTTTCATTACCAGAAAGAATTAATAATAAGTATGAAGCGCCTTATGTGACGAATTCAATGTAATGAATACTACATCTCTTTTCACCTTAGATAAAAACTATGTACATCTGCAAATAAAGTTTTGCAGGTTTAAAACTGGTGATCAAGTAAAGTGATGCAAATATAATCTCATTGGTGTGAGTGCACTAATTTTGTAAATTTCAGAGTATAGGGCCTTCAGGTAAACAGTTTTCTTTTTAATCAGCCATTTTAACTTTTAAATTTAAACAAGCTGTGAATACAGGTCTTCTTAACACAATAACACAAAACATGCAGGTATCTCTTGTACAGTCTTTAACAAGCAAAGTCCTTAAATGAGATGGACAGGTAGGCGACGATCTCTTGGAGGGTTCCTACGTGGTGCTGGTGCTTGAGCTGGGATTTGCCCTGCACCGCGTCTTTGCCTTGCACCGCGTCAGGGGCAGCACACGGTCAGGGGCAGCACCGCGTCAGGGGCAGCACCGCGTCAGGGGCAGCACCGCGGTCAGGGGCAGCACACGGTCAGGGGCAGCACCGCGTCAGGGGCAGCACACGGTCAGGGGCAGCACACGGTCAGGGGCAGCACACGGTCAGGGGCAGCACCGCCTCAGGGGCAGCACCGCCTCAGGGGCAGCACCGCCTCAGGGGCAGCACCGCCTCAGGGGCAGCACCGCCTCAGGGGCAGCACCGCCTCAGGGGCAGCACCGCCTCAGGGGCAGCACCGCCTCAGGGGCAGCACCGCCTCAGGGGCAGCACCGCCTCAGGGGCAGCACCGCCTCAGGGGCAGCACCGCCTCAGGGGCAGCACCGCCTCAGGGGCAGCACCGCCTCAGGGGCAGCACCGCCTCAGGGGCAGCACCGCCTCAGGGGCAGCACGGCCTCAGGGGCAGCACGGCCTCAGGGGCAGCACGGCCTCAGGGGCAGCACGGCCTCAGGGGCAGCACGGCGTCAGGGGCAGCACGGCCTCAGGGGCAGCACGGCGTCAGGGGCAGCACGGCGTCAGGGGCAGCACGGCGTCAGGGGCAGCACGGCGTCAGGGGCAGCACGGCGTCAGGGGCAGCACGGCGTACGAAGCAGCACCTTGTCAGGGGCAGCACTGCGGCAGCACCGCGTCAGGGGAAATCAACCGTTACGACGCCGCGTATGAAATCCCAAATGCCACCTTTTAAAGTTTAGTAAATACCGTTTAGTGAGTTGTGCAAAAGTTCTCAAAAACACGCGATTCCAATTGTCTTTATGCTTCAGCTATACATATTTTAAAAAGGAGGGGGATTAGAACTTTCAAGTAACATTATTTCAATAAAAAATGGGCCATATAATCAACGCAACTCCACTAAGAAAAGTACTTATTTTTGTGTTCTACTTAACGGTACCTTGTCCGAGTGAAGTTCTTGCCAAACACACCAACAGAGCCAACGCAACAAGTCGCTCCATGGCGGAAGCTCGGCGCTTCGTATATCCCACACAATAAATATTTTACTTTCGTTAGGTTATAAACTAGCGCAAATAACGTCTGCGGAAAACAGCGACGAGAAACGACTCTACTACAGTACTAGTGTCAAGTCTGTGCGTTTACTAGTGCCCCTTATACTAGTTTCCACAGCGCTGTGCACACACACATCTATCCCTTCATTTATCCAAAACAAGTTCATCAAAACACGCCCCGGTATTCAGTGGCGTGAGCTTGGCTCAGGGTGCCCAGGGGCCCGGGGGCCAGAAACGGTTGGCCGGGTGCCCCCTCAACAAATGCGGGGACCTATATTTTCCTTTGTTACGAAGTCAGCTCGAATTGAAACACCTGCATACCATTACCAGGTAGAAGTTAGAACGCATATTATAACTCCCCCGTTTAACCGTTTTGGCTTGGTGGATATTCAGTCCAAGGCGGATATTTCGAGCTATGATGAGACAGCTTGATGTCTTCTCAAGATTTTGATAGTAATGGTCAAAAGTGTAATCCTATGCCAGGTGGGGAAAGGTTTCCACTTCCAAAAGTATCATCGTGTGTGCCAGACCTACCGGGTCCCCCCCCCCCCCCCCCCCCTCCCCCCGAGCGCATAGGAGGTACGCCACTGCCGGTATACGTGTTGTCCCCAAAACTTGTCATGTTTTTTCCTTTTCTTTTCAACGCTCTTTGACAATTATAATGCAGCTTTTGTTGCTAACTTTTGCCCGAATGGATTTATTTTAAGGTATAGGCCTTGTACAGTCACTGCAATGCGCTCATAATGTTGGCCTTATTCCTCCATGGTTACACGTAGCCCAGAGGTACATTAATCACTTTGAAAAACGGCTTCTGTCGAAACGAGAGAAATCGAAATTTGATTATGATTAAGGAATAAGATCGAGTGTGGGTGCATGTGACTAAATCAGTGAAAATCAGTGCGCGCGAGCTCATTAATATTTTGTGATCCCTCCGGTAATTTTGAATAAGAGGTCACTGGGGCCTATACATTGGACTGATTGTAGAAATATTTGTGGAAATCAAGAATTGGTGACCCTAGGCTTCCAACTCGGGAGATTCCGTTCTCAAAAAAAGACCAATACGTGGGTCTATTTGGCATAGAGGCGGGGGGCTATATTGATACCTGGGCCCAAGAGCTGGGCCACCAGTTTAGGGGTGGTTTGTGTGGAGGGGAGTATAAAAAAAATTCATTCGGTCAACCCCCATAAATTTGAAAAGAAAATTGTTCTAGGAGTCTTAATCCTTGATTTTCAGTCAAAAAAATATGGCCACTCTACTCATGAGCGTCACCAGGCGGCGCTCTTTCTTTCAATTTTTGTGTTGGTTACAATGAGCGCCGTGTTTGCTGACCAAAATTCCTTGCTAACGCGTGAAATACGTTTACCGTAAGCACCGAATTTTCTGCTATAGTAAGCAGGGATTTTTCGCTAACGGTAAGCAGAGCCAAGAAATTGGGCCCTGGACGGATCATTGTCCATATTCTGCTGTGCTAACACTTGAAGTCGGCGTGAACTGGAAGTGCAACATGGCGGACCCGAGACGTCACTGCTGTAAGCCAATGAAATGTCCAGGTGTAGAGGTCAGTGGATTTACTCTGTACATTTTGTATTTATAAACATTACGTAATACGTATCGTACCAACACCTGGACATTTCATTGGCTCACAGAGTGACGTCGTGGGTCCGCCATGTTGCACTTCTCCGCATGCCGACTTCAAAATGAAACAATGATGATCTGTCCATGTATAGAGGTCAGTGAGTGGAACTGTATGACACACACTGTTTGCTGGCTGTTGTGACTTTTCACTAGACTGACCTTTGGCCTTTATACCGGATTCTCCCACTATGACCCGGGTTCGAACCCCGCCTGGGCCAATATGTGAATTGGGTTTTCAGTCCCTGCCTGACTCCGTGGGTTTTCTCAAGGATATTCTTCTGGGGTTTACCTCCCACCTCTAAAACTGTACCTTCTTCTCATTGTCTTCTCTCTACAGGTTTCTTCTGGCTTGCGAGCTACAGTGCCTAGAGCGCTTTTGCGGGATCCTTGTTTCATTACCAGAAAGAATTAATAATAAGTATGAAGCGCCTTATGTGACGAGTTCAATGTAATGAATACTACATCTCTTTTCACCTTAGATAAAAACTATGTACATCTGCAAATAAAGTTTTGCAGGTTTAAAACTGGTGATCAAGTAAAGTGATGCAAATATAATCTCATTGGTGTGAGTGCACTAATTTTGTAAATTTCAGAGTATAGGGCCTTCAGGTAAACAGTTTTCTTTTTAATCAGCCATTTTAACTTTTAAATTTAAACAAGCTGTGAATACAGGTCTTCTTAACACAATAACACAAAACATGCAGGTATCTCTTGTACAGTCTTTAACAAGCAAAGTTCTTGAGGTGGACAGGTAGGCGACGATCTCTTGGAGGGTTCCTACGTGGTGCTGGTGCTTGAGCTGGGCAGCACGGCGTCAGGGGCAGCACGGCGTCAGGGGCAGCACGGCGTCAGGGGCAGCACGGCGTCAGGGGCAGCACGGCGTCAGGGGCAGCACGGCGTCAGGGGCAGCACGGCGTCAGGGGCAGCACGGCGTCAGGGGCAGCACGGCGTCAGGGGCAGCACGGCGTCAGGGGCAGCACGGCGTCAGGGGCAGCACGGCGTCAGGGGCAGCACGGCGTCAGGGGCAGCACGGCGTCAGGGGCAGCACGGCGTCAGGGGCAGCACGGCGTCAGGGGCAGCACGGCGTCAGGGGCAGCACGGCGTCAGGGGCAGCACGGCGTCAGGGGCAGCACGGCGTCAGGGGCAGCACGGCGTCAGGGGCAGCACGGCGTCAGGGGCAGCACGGCGTCAGGGGCAGCACGGCGTCAGGGGCAGCACGGCGTCAGGGGCAGCACGGCGTCAGGGGCAGCACGGCGTCAGGGGCAGCACGGCGTACGAAGCAGCACCTTGTCAGGGGAAATCAACCGTTACGACGCCGCGTATGAAATCCCAAATGCCACCTTTTAAAGTTTAGTAAATACCGTTTAGTGAGTTGTGCAAAAGTTCTCAAAAACACGCGATTCCAATTGTCTTTATGCTTCAGCTATACATATTTTTAAAAGGAGGGGGATTAGAACTTTCAAGTAACATTATTTCAATAAAAAATGGGCCATATAATCAACGCAACTCCACTAAGAAAAGTACTTATTTTTGTGTTCTACTTAACGGTACCTTGTCCGAGTGAAGTTCTTGCCAAACACACCAACAGAGCCAACGCAACAAGTCGCTCCATGGCGGAAGCTCGGCGCTTCGTATATCCCACACAATAAATATTTTACTTTCGTTAGGTTATAAACTAGCGCAAATAACGTCTGCGGAAAACAGCGACGAGAAACGACTCTACTAGTACTAGTGTCCAGTCTGTGCGTTTACTAGTGCCCCTTATAGTTTCCACAGCGCTGTGCACACACACATCTATCCCTTCATTTATCCAAAACAAGTTCATCAAAACACGCCCCGGTATTCAGTGGCGTGAGCTTGGCTCAGGGTGCCCAGGGGCCCGGGGGCCAGAAACGGTTGACCGGGTGCCCCCTCAACAAATGCGGGGACCTATATTTTCCTTTGTTACGAAGTCAGCTCGAATTGAAACACCTGCATACCATTACCAGGTAGAAGTTAGAACGCATATTATAACTCCCCCGTTTAACCGTTTTGGCTTGGTGGATATTCAGTCCAAGGCGGATATTTCGAGCTATGATGAGACAGCTGGATGTCTTCTCAAGATTTTGATAGTTATGGTCAAAAGTGTAATCCTATGCCAGGTGGGGAAAGGTTTCCACTTCCAAAAGTATCATCGTGGGTTCCAGACCTACCGGGTCCCCCCCCCCCCCCCCCCTCCCCTTCCCCCGAGCGCATGGTACGCCACTGCCGGTGTTGTCCCCAAAACTTGTCATGTTTTTTCCTTTTCTTTTCAACGCTCTTTGACAATTATAATGCAGCTTTTTGTTGCTAACTCAGTTGCCCGAATGGATTTATTTTAAGGTATATAGGCCTTGTACAGTCACTGCAATGCGCTCATAATATTGGCCTTATTCCTCCATGGTTACACGTAGCCTAGAGATACATTAATCACTTTGAAAAACGGCTTCTGTCGAAACGAGAGAAATCGAAGTTTGATTATGATTCTACCGATCCATCACCATATTGAGGAGTCACGTGATAATGTATTGTTCAGTAGCTAGTGGTATATGCCACACTTGAAAGAAAATACATATAATGCAATCCCTGCCTGTGTAGCCCTAAAAGGGCCACCCCAGGCACGCTCACCATTGTATTTAAAGTAATATAAACACATTACACTGGTCCCAGGCACTGACCTCTATACATGGACAGATCATCATTGTTTCATTTTGAAGTCGGCATGCAGAGAAGTGCAACATGGCGGACCCACGACGTGACTCTGTGAGCCAATGAAATGTCCAGGTGTTAGTACGATACGTATTACGTAATGTTTATAAATACAACATGTACAGAATAAATCCGCTGACCTCCACACCTGGACATTGCATTGGCTCACAGCAGTGACGTCTTGGGTCCGCCATGTTGCACTTCCAGTTCGCGCCGACTTCAAGTGTTAGCACAGCAGAATATGGACAATGGTCCGTCCAGGTGTAGAGGTCACTGGTCCCAGGCCCAAACCAGGGATTAATACCGACGCGAGTCAGTGCTTAGGCACAATGTTCAGAGCAACCTCAACGGAGAATACTCGTTGATTTTAGATTTCTACGACACCTTCCGGATCATGGCGGGGGTTAAGTCAATTAAGAGTGAAATAAAAATGCGCAAACTCACTAAGCTGTGAAATCGCTTCGAAAACGTCTATGCTCTATTATCCTTGAGTGCAAGGCTGTGCTTTATCTGCAACGTGTTTACACTAGCTGCAATAACACTGATCACATATCACGTATTTTGTTCCGAAAAAAATAATTTTATAAAATTTAAAAAAACAACACAAGAACAACATAAGAACCACTACCTGACGCCAGTTGAACACGAACGCCGTTTTTTGGCTTTTCTCAGCATCTACGATTGTAAAACTTCCGACAGTTCAGTTAACTTGACGATATTTACTATTAAAAACAACCCCCCAAATCCACTCAATCATGATAATTCGAGCAATTACCAATGGTGTATCCTTAAGTTAGCGTAAACTTTAAGAACTTTTGCATTTTGTGCCCGATCGGGCAATAATACGTAAAATACTTGACTGGTCTATATAGCGCCCTCTTTCTTTCTCATCATGATGCGACTATACACCAAACAACCAAAAACCTGTCAACAAGAACGTTCATAGATATCTAGTTATTAATCAGTAAGTTATCGTATATCGTATTTTCATGGACGTGTAATTTTAGTTGTTAATCAGTAAACTAGCGTATACACTCGCATCAGATGAACAATAAACAGCAACTCAAAAAATAAATCTGGGGAAACTAAAAGCGTTCCTTTGATGAATTGCTTAGAATTATTTAAAACTACAGTTCAGTTATAGTATATAACCCTGAACATTTTTTTTCTTATTGTATAATATATTGGACAGTGTGTTATAAAAATAATCATTATTTGGAATAATTCGGTCACCAGTGTACGTTTATGTCATCCCCGGGCCTTTAAGTGACCAGCCTAGAGGGCTCTTATTTCCTCGGCCTAAGGCCTCGTGGAAATAGAAACCTCTTCCTCCACTTGCAGTCCCTCCGGTCGGGCGCACGGATATTATGCAATAGTGACCTCTATAGCATGCATGATACTACCGTTGTATACTATAGGCCAAAACAAAAAATAAAATCGTCTGTCGACAAAATAAAGAACAGTTTACACTCAAACTATTATATATTAGAGAGTTCTGAGAATCATGAAATGTTGTGTAATTTATTGAAGAAAATATCACACTGCGCCTCTGGCCCGGACTTTGGCTTTCATTTATGAGTATTTTGGATGCAAAAGTTACGATGTTTAGCCATGTTGTGGAGGGATCATTTTCCCCCTTCAAAATGGCTACTTCTCCAGTTTGGGAAACATCAGTCATAAGCTAGTACTATTTGCACTGCGGCGAGTGAGGGCGCAAGATAAGATACTGTCAGTGTTAAGTCTGGTTTCGTCATGGCCGGACGTGCTCGTCTTCGCGGCCGGACCGATAGCCAGCCTTGGGCCGTGTTTTACACCGCGGCATGGCAGCAACCTAGGATTCAAGAGGGGTCTTTTTTGGGAAGGTTTTGCCATCCCAGTAAAAGTCAATCGCACTTGTGTTTGCGAGTTTGGACATTTGTGCTAGTTTGAAGACCCTTTCTTGAATTGTATGGAGAAATGAGGTAGGATCAAACCACTTTTTAATTTATTTTGTTGGTGCAGCTCAAAACTGAAGGAGCCCCCCTTGAAAAGGGGCGTGTCGATTTGGTTTAGGGAGCCGTGCTCTGAGACAATTGTATTCTTATAGAAGTGCAGGTATTATTGTTTTACCTCACGTTTTGCGTTTGCTTCGGCAGAGTTTAGAAAATGTCTCCAGGGTGCGCCAGCATATAGGTTTGAATGTTTGCTATGCTTAGCGGTATAGAGTCTTCGTACTGAAGACAACCTTTGTACGGTTGGGAGGTTGGGAGTGGCTGCACTGATGCGTGACAATGGAATGTGAGAGCGCCACAATGGTCTATGCAAAAGGCTGGCCTATTTGTTTAACAATTAGGGCCAGGAATGCAGGGTTTAATATCGTGTCCAAATGAAGTTATATGTTATTCAGGCTACTTAATGTTTGCATACGTTTTCAGCAATGAATTTTCAACAACAAAAAAGACAGATGAAGACATTGTTCACCAGTAGAGGTATATCTCTTATCGCATTTAAAAATTCACTTTTTGTATTGAATTCATATAATGCATTTTTACGTAGAATTCGCCGTGCGATTAAATCAGGTGTATAGTATATTGCAGTATATGCTGGTGTAGAGGCAGCCGCCCTATAGCACGCACGCATGTTCTCCGCATTCAAATGTCGTATAGTGCTCTTATTCAGTGTAATCTTCGTTGATTGCTCTATTTCGGGGGTGTTTTTCTACAGATCTGATTTTCTGGTTTAACCCTCCTATATACAGTGCAGTTACCATAGAGCTGTCAGACCTTTTAAAACCTTTCAAGTTTTCTGGACTGAAGCGTTTTGAAAGGTGAGAAAGCTGTCTGACAAATAGAACCTATGAGGGGTTTTGAAGGGTAAAACAGCTCTCTGAACAAACTGGTGTAAAAAAAAAAAAAAAAAAAAAAAAAAAAACTTTCTAAAGGTTTTGAAAGGTGTAGTAGTGCAGTAGCAAAAAATTCTGGAGCATTTTGAAAGGTTCATACTTATTGATGACCATTTTGCCCATTAAGCAGATTTTGAAAGGTTTTGAAAGGTAAAACCATCAGAGGGTTAATTGAGACCTTTATAAACCTCTACCCAGCTAATTATAGGTCGAGTTTTATTAGAAGTCTGTGTTGAAATAACATATTTCCGCTGCATATCTGTAGGAAAGCCCGTATTATCTAAATGTTGGGACTTCGGTGCTAATTCATACAATGGGAATGAAATATCTTAGAGCCTGATGGGTGCTCTCGCATCGTATGGCCAGTCAGAATGCAGCGTAGTCTTTATAATGAGGTGCTCAGCGATGTCTTGAGCAGGTTGGCGGCTCACATAGCCGCAAAAATGCGCAAAAAAAAAAAAAAAAAAAAATAAAATAAAAAAAAAATGTGTACCCGCAGTATAGTAATGTTCTTTTTGGCAGTGGTGTTGTGCCAACATGGTGACTCTGACTGTTTCGGGATATTAAAAAAAAAAAAAAATATATATATATTATAATTTCAATATAATTATAATGCATACTCGTACCTATTGTTATATTACTGTGCTTTATGCTCACGTTTTGCATGTGATGTTTGTTTTAGATAGTCAGAGTGCCACATGTTCTGGTTGGGCGCCTTTGCTCTGCTCTGGTATGTGGCAGTGGTTCTGACATGTGTTTCGCCTTTGAGTTTAGTACAGCAACGCAGGTTTGGTCGGGGTGTTAGATCGTTTTAACCTTTGAGGTCAGTACATTTTTAATGATGCATTTATGTGCTTTTTGCGCGGCATTATTTTTGTGAGCCTGCTTTCGGATTAGACGACATTTTGAAGATAGGTAACTAAATCACATATCTTGTCGCCAAGCTGGCTCAGTATGCTGCTCAACTCTGTTGATGAAAACTTGATAAGTCTCTCTAAACAATAAGACGATACTAGTATTTTTAGCCCTTTTGTTGCAAGCAATCGTCGATCAAAATTAACAAAACAAAAAAAAACGGTTTGAAATTGAAGCTTTTGGTTTTATTAGAGTCAAAGAACACTGCCGGTTATGTCAGCATGTCTTCACTGACTATAAGTGCCTCCTTCGACGGTGGCAGATCCGTTTCAATCATAAATGTAAATTTAACCCGTGTGTAAAATATGTTTGTATATAATAATGCGATGCAACCTTTTTCAAATTTTGGGGAGGAAGCCAATTTAAGCGCTATTTAGGCAGAAACTTATTCAAGCCTTGCTCATAGGGGTTTATCCTGGGAGAAACAACCAAGGGGCATGTTTGTTTCAGGTCATTCCGCACAATATTATTGTGACCTAAGACACGGAAAATCCGGCATGCGTAATCGCCATGGTCCGTCCCAGGACAGTGCCAAGATCCCGTATTTTGCATAGTAAAAGCGATCAGGCCCGCTCTGGGCAAACCTTATACGTTCTAATTACAAGGTAGTTCTCCATTTAAGTCAAGTACATGTATACGGAATCCGCAAAAATTGTACAATTTAAAAGGGTTCTTGATCTTCTCGGGGTACCCGGATCAGTATATGATATGAACCGCGTACTGCTTGTGAGCAGCCTATAGCAATATTCGTCTTAGTACAGGATTTGTTAGCCTTATTATGGATCTTCGATAAAAGATAACAATTATTGTGGGCAATTAACTTCTTTGAGGACCAGGGCTGATTTGATTATTTGATCGATTGAGAGTTTGGCCGCTGCTGTTTGGTCACCGCTGTTATATATATTACAACCCCGATTAGTTATGGCTGTCAAGTTTAAATTGTAACAATGTTCTTATTTGGGTTTTATCACAGTCACCTGACTAATACTGTATAATGACAAAGACGGTTATGGAAGGAATACCAGGAAAAATAAAAAGAGACAAAGCTGAAGACGGAGGGGCAATCTAAGTTCACAAAATGGCATGGCATTACAACAGACGGCTCGGGCTATAGCGAGATGAACATTTAGTGAATAGGCTTTTCTCCCGCTGTGGTTCGGAATAAAAAATAATGGGAGTTTGCATGTAAGGATGGTTTTAATAGTTCCAAGTACGGTTTTTCTGACTTAATTGAAAAGCGATTCAGGTGCGTGGTCGGAGAACCCTTGGTAAGTGCTACATATTTCCGGTCGGGCCTCCGGATTCCAAGCAAATAGTCTGAGTATGTGAACAAGTCCAACATTACCCTCACCAGCACAGGTTTAAACAACTGTAATTGTTTTGCACCCTTAAGATCCTTCCCCAGGAAAAGGTTTTTAACCTCGCCATATGTTAAGCGCGGAGGGTTTTGTTCTGTAACATCTGAAATTCTCATTTTCGGTTTGGGGGCTGTAGTGAGTTACGGCTCGTAGATGTTGGTAGCGTTATTGGTTTTCAAAATATCAGTTGGTCCATCGTGCCCTATTAGCTCGGCGTATCAGATTTAATCATGATTGTCCATAGTGAAGAGCTATAATGCATTCTTGTTGGCAGCATTCGTGTTTTAGGATGGGCCTAAACAAAGGGGGGCCTTGACATTCAAACAACACGGGGAGTGGACCCTCAAATGAGTCGTAGCGCCTTGAGCGGCGTGTGTACTACTTAGGCGAGTGGCAGCCTCGCGGCGCGTTTCTTAGTGCTGGCTGGTTTATGAGTGCAGTCTTCAACCCATTTACGCGTGGAAATGACGCGCATTGTTGTTTAGCATCAGGTTTATCAGTCGCTGACCCTTTTTGGTGGCGCGGATAATACAAGAAGGTGTGACCGACTTCTGTCTGTGCAGTTGTACTAAAAATGCACAATTTTACGCTAGACTAGTGTGGGTATACTTCTACTTCTACGTTGATAATGGATAGTGCGTCCAACTGGATATCTCGTCAATTTGCTTGTCGTGCACGGTGTGGACCAGTGTAGATAATACTCATTTACATAGTGTGGGTGTATGGTGCATATATTTACAGTGAAATCTGAACTTTGTTCAGAAAGCCACAGTGAGCAATCCAGTCCTGAATGCTCAAGACTGGGTGATGCATGTACTGTGACTGGGATGAAATTCCAAAGTGGAATTGTGCTGGGCATTAATGAACTACCTGAATGCATCTATCCGGGTTTGATAGGGTAAGCAACTGTATGCCGAGGATCTTATAGAAGTTGTGTGGCTAGGGATTGGAAAATGTGTTTGTAGAACTATTATCAGACTGGGCACTGCAGTATGCCAGACGGGGTCGAACTAGTGACTGATGGGCAGTGGTCTTTACTAACTGTGGGGTGTACTGCAGATTGCGACGCAGAAGACCTTGTATTCTGTTGGCCTTGGATGTTATGACGTCGATGTGTTGATTCCATTTCATATTCTTGGTTATTGTTACCCCGAGATAAGGTGTTGACTCGGTCTGGTTAAGATCAGAGGGCGGGCCTGTGCCTAAGAAAGAACAGTGGATGGGTCTTGTGGGTTCAAATTGTAATCTAACATGATTAAGATAGTAGGGTGCCGTGGCCTAGTCGATAAGAACACCAAACCCAAGCTCTGGTGTTTCTGTTCAGCGGTTCGAGTCCCAGTCGTGACACTTGTGTCCCATGAACAAGACACTTAACTATAATTGCTTCTCTCCACCCAGGGGTACAATGTGTACCTGTGAGGGCAGAGATGGTTATTGTGATTGATTTAGCCTAGTAGCGCATATATTGCAGCACAGGCTGTATACTCCCCAGGGAGTTGAGAGGGTTTAAGGATTGGAAATTGCCCAGTGATCAGGGGTAATAATGTTGGACGCGCTTTGAGTCGCCCTTCGGGTGTGAAAAGCGCTATATAAATCCTAGATATTAGTATTATCATTATAATAAGTTAAGCAGCGGACGGGCCCTGCGTTTTGGATTTTAATCTAGTGTAGTTAAGTTCAGTGGACGAGAGATAGTTATAAGTTGCGCAGCAGACGCGCCTTGCTTGTGTGTTGAATTTGAATCTAACATTGTTAAGATCAGACGATAAGAGAGAATATAAGTTAGGCAGTGGACAGGCGCTGTGTGTTGAACTTAAATCTAACAATGTTAAGATAATAGGATAAGAGAGAATATAAATTTCGCAGTGCACAGGTTCTGCGTGTTGAATTTAGATCTAACATGGTTAAGATCAAAAGATAAGAGAAAATGAAAGTTCCGCAGTGCACGGGCCCGGTGTGGTGAATTTAAATCTACAATGTTAAGATCATAGGATAAGAGAGAATATAAATTCCGCAGTGGACAGGCCCTGCGTGTTGAATTTAAATATAGCTTTGTTAAGATCAGAGGTTAAGAGAGAATAACAGTTACGCAGGGGTCGGGCCCTGGGTGATGAATGTTTATCTTACATAGATAGGCCTATCATCGGAGGATAAGAGAAAATAGAAGTTACGCAGTGGAAAGGCCTTGTGTGTTGTATTTTTAATCTAACATGTTTATTTTTAGATCAGAGGTGGGGCCTCCGCGTGAGAGACAATAACAATTCCGCGTGGAAGGGCCCTGCGTGTTATATTTGAATGTAACTGAATAAGGTCAGAGGTTGGGCCTCTGCGTTTGAGACAATTAGAAGTTCCGCAGTGGATTAGGCCCTGCGTGTTGAGGGTAGTATATACACCATGGTTAATTGCTTAAATTATCATGAATGGGCGAATTTAGACGGTTGTATTTTATAGTAAATATAATTTAACTGGCCTGTTTGAAGTTTTACAGTCATAAATGCCGAGAAAGGCGCGGAATGCAGTGTTTGTTTTCAACCGGCGTCGGGCGGTTGTTCTTGTGTTATTTGTGTTGTTTCGCGAACGCGATCCGGCGGTCGCATATTTTTCTTTATAGAATTTTGTTTTTCGGGGTAGTTTCGGGATATCTGGCGCAGTCATTTTGCTGGATGCATGGAATCTTTATTTGCTTTCGGATGAGTGGGATATTTCTTAGTATTTCGGAGTAAATGGTGTATCCTACCCTTAAGTTTCCATGTAGCTGGTTAAAATCAGAGGACGGGCCTCTGCATGAGAGACAAAAGTAGTTGCCGCAGTGGATAGGCCCTGCGCGTTAGATTCGAATGTATCTGATTAAGATCAGACTGGTGGGCCTTTGCATGACAGGCAAAAGAAGTTGGGCAGTACATAGGTCCTGCGTGTTAGATTCGAATGTATCTGATTAAGATCAGAGGGTGGGCCTTTGCATGACAGGCCAAAGAAGTTCCGCAGTGGATAGGCCCTGCGTGTTAAATTCGAATGTATCTGATTAAGATCAGACTGGTGGGCCTTTGCATGACAGGCAAAAGAAGTTGGGCAGTACATAGGTCCTGCGTGTTAGATTCGAATGTATCTGATTAAGATCAGAGGGTGGGCCTTTGCATGACAGGCCAAAGAAGTTCCGCAGTGGATAGGCCCTGCGTGTTAAATTCGAATGTATCTGATTAAGATCAGAGGTCAGGTCTCTGCATGAGAGACAAAAGAAGTTCCGCAGTGGATAGGCCCTGTGTATTAAATTTTAAATTTAACTGATTAAGATCAGAGGACGGGCCTCGGCATGAAAGACAACAGAAGTTCTGCAGTAGATAGGCCCTGTGTTTTAAATTTGAATGTAACTGATTAAAATCAGAGAACGGGCCCTTGCATGAGAGACAAAAGAGGTTTCGCAGTGGATAGGCCCTGTGTGTTAAATTTTAAATTTAACTGATTAAGATCAGAGGACGGGCCTCTGCATGAGAAACAAAGGAAGTTTCGCAGTGGATAGGCCCTGCGTGTTAAATTTTGAATTTAACTCATTAAGATCAGAGGACGGGCCTCTGCATGGGAGACACAAGAAGTGTCGCAGTAGATAGGCCCTGCGTTTTAAATTTGAATGTGACTGATTAAGATCAGAGGATGGGCCCCTTGCATGAGAGACAAAAGAAGTTTCGCAGTGGATAGGCCTGGCGTGTTAAATTTTGAATTTAACTGATTAAGATCAGAGGACGGGCCTCTGCATTTGAGGCAAATGGAAGTTCCGCAGTGGATAGGCCCTGCGTGTTACAATTGAATGTAACTGATTAAGTTCAGAGGGCAGACCTCTGCTTGAGTGACAATAGAAGTTCTGCAGTGGTCGGGCCACGCGTGTTAGATATGTAACTAACCGATTAAGATTAGAGGACGAGCCTCTGCAAAAAGAAGGGAAGAAAGAAAAAGCTATGGATTAAAGGATATTTCCTAAAATGTTTAAATGGTATTTGTTTGTACCAGCAGGGCATCCTTAATAACATAAACAAGTTTCGGCCAATCCTTGTCTATTTGTTATTGTTGTGGTCATCTTTATTCCACTTCTTAGAAGTCTTATAATTGGGATCGGAACTTTTGCCTAAAGACCTCAAAAGAATTATAAGAAAAAAAGATAGCGGCACGTAAAGTAGTTGCCATAGCCAGTTTGGCCTAATTTATACACGATTTTTAACGGTGTTCTTTATTTTGCTTTCTGTTTCCTAAATGACGTTTAACGATTGATCGAAGTCACATTTTTTCTTCACAGATCCTAAGAACCGTTTCCATGGTGAAAAGCGATGTTGTTGTTTCCACGGTCGCCGCTAAACTTGGCGAAAATTGCGTGTCGACGGGTCAGCAACTGTCCATCGGTGCAGCCGTTCTGCAAAACTGCCCGTTTCCAACGTATAGATGAATCCATTCAAATATACATGGGCGTTGTGGGCCAGTAGCCCTGTATCCCTATAGTAATTTAACGTCACATGGTCTTGCTGCATGAGAATGAAACAACCTTTTCTTCGTATTGTTAACTGTTGTGTTTGAAAAAGTGCCTGAGTCAAGACAGTGGTAATGGCAATAATTACAATAAAATAGATATTAACTATACGCAGTTGCGGTAGGCATTGACCCACAGGGGGAAATTTGAGGAAACGAGACGCTTTATGTATGCAATTCGGCGTCGAGAAAAATCCCACGCAGCATTTCTCTTTGTTGTTGTTCTGCGCATATTTGCGGACTTGTGAAGCTCATCTGCAATTTTAGTTTATCAATTAGATAAACATCGTTAAAAGTATGGGGCGGTCTTGCAGGTTCATTCGTGCTCTTTTTCTTCCCGTGCTCGTTTGGCGTCTGCAAGTCTATCGGGATGTTCCCGAAAGCGAGGGCGGAGTTCTAAGCGAGGAGTGACGACACGAGACCCCATAATAATATACCCGTCATTGACGCTCCTTGGCACCGTTGAGCATGGCAAATGTACATGTACAAGATATCTTGAAGGTCGCAATTGCGCCGGATGGTTCGATCTGTCGCTCATTAGGTAGTATTCCGCGCCCTTATAACTCTCGGCTTTTGATGCCTCGGTATGTAGGGCTATCCGCCCTCTGCCCACCTACAGTGTCAAACTGCAACGCGCTACTCGCAAATGTCGGATATTCTAGCTCGGGGCTGGTCCTTCAGAACCTGCCTCCGCCGATAGTCTGAATGGCTACGCCGCCCCCGTAGACAAGGGGCGACTTTCAAATACAAGTTGGTTTTCATTGCACGCATTTCCACCGCGTCTGTCGAATAATACGTCAGCGTTTACGGCAAAACGCCATCAGATAGGCGGGGAGTTCTCCGCTTTACCGGATGGATGGCGGCGTCGTGCGTGTGGCGTTGTGCGTGGGGCGTCGCGCAGGTGGCGTCCTGCGGGTGGCGGCGTGCAAGTGGCGTCGTGCGGACGGCGTCGTGCGGACGGCGTCATGCGGGCGGCGTCGTGCGTGTGACGGGTTGCGTCGCGGTACGGGCGACGCGGTACGGGCGACGCGGTACGGCCGACGCGGTACGGGTGAGGTATGGGTAAGTTATGGGTAAGGAATGGGTGAGGTATGGGTGAGGTATGGGTGGTACTATTTGGGGCGAGATATTGTGGGAAGGGGTGAGGCTTCGTGGTCCTGGTTCGGAGCGAAGAATCTCCCCATATCTAAAACTCTAGTATATATTCTGGGGCCCGAACAAAGCAGCAGTGCAATTAGGGTACTATTTGCACTGCGGCGAGTGAGGGCGCAAGATAAGATACTGTCAGTGTTAAGTCTGGTTGAGGCAAGGATGAACGGTAAGGTGTAGCCGGTAGGTACAAGTGAAACAATATGTGTACTTCAATTATCCGGGTTCAGTCTCGAGGGGACAGCAGCTGTTACTTACACTTTTTTTTTTTTGTCTCCCCTTCTTTTACATATGGAAAACTTTGAGCCGATTTCGAGCATAAAAGATTTGACCCGTGTGTGTGTGTGTGGATTATGCAAGCACAGAGGAATGCACTGACCTCCGTGCACATAAACAACCAACCATGTCAGTGGACTACAACATTATCACAATAGGGGAGAGGAAACAGTAGAGATACACACACGTATAGGAATGGAGATATACACATACTTAACTTTGTATTTCAAATTTAGCAAAGTTTTATTCACGTTATGTTCGTGAAAAGAGAAAAACTACTGACATAAAATATGAATATTAAACTATATCATTTAGAAATTTGGCTGAAACATGAATACCATGCCGTACGACGTACGAACACCCCTCTAAAGCAAATGTTGTAATCCGAACGAGAAGAATAAAACCACGCCGTTAGTTAGTCCTAAAATATGACCAATTTCTCTTCAAAAGAAAAGAAACACACAACTTGAATCGTGACTATATATCTTCATTATCTATCAGCATGCTCAAGAAAGGTTTCTTAAGGTAAGAATGAAGAGAAATGGAACAAATCGAGGCAATATAACCGAAGTAAGCTGACGAGGATTCTTCCACGACAACGTGGTGTGTGTGGATAGTCTAGTCCCCGTTTGCAGCAACGCGCATAGAACCATATTATGAGAAATTTCAGCTACCAGACTATAGGCCACTTAGCATAAATTATAGAGGTCGCCGCCTTATTAGAGAGGGATACAATGATTGGACTCAAAAGAGCCCTAAAGTCCTTTCGACCAATAGAAACTATTGTTATATCAAATGAAAGAACATACTATAAGGCTTAATCTTGCGTGCGAGGTGGAACCAAAGGGGGCTTCAAACGATTGTGCTGTTCGATTTAGTGAGTCGACCCGCAAAAAAAATGATAAATTTGTGTTGACTTCCATAGGAAAGACACTTTTTTGGCCTTTAAACCAATTTTGTAATCGAAAAGAGCCCTATCGGCTCGGATATAAATGGTTTGACAAATATCACTACTTGAAAGGGATTTATTTCAAGTTTAAAATGCCGGGCGAGGTGGGTTAAAACCACCTACCACTTTTCGTGAACAGCGTAAAGTTTGGAGGAACAGCCTGGATTTGTCTGACGTTTTGCGTGTTGAAGGCTACGTTTAGCGTGTCATTGAGCAAATGCGCGCAAGTTTTTCCTACCGCTTTACCACCCGATGTTGGTTTGTTCGGGCTCCGGTTTCTTCTCTCGAATCTCCCCATATCTAAAACTCTAGTATATATTCTGGGGCCCGAACAAAGCAGCAGTGCAATTAGGGTACTAGTAGCTCATCATACCGCCCTCAACCTTACAAAAATCTCGGAATGATTGACAAAGCTGTGAGACTAGACGCAAGACCGCAAGATCAAGACTAAGCATATTTCATTTATATATTTGTTTAATACAGAAAGGCAACAACGCGAAATAGTTGCATTACCCTCTTTTTCAGTCGATCATTTATTTATTGAAAAATACGGATTAAATTGAAAAAAGGTTATGAATAAGCCGCATTCGCTCATACCGTACGGCCACTCACGAGCGAATAAGCCGCAAGTGAATAAAAACACCCGAGACGTAGCCGTTATTAGGAAAATTACTCGCGGCTGAAGTCTAGTATCTGCCGCATTATCTGATGTGACCGTATTAAGCTCTTTAAAGTTAGCCAGACTAACGGGGTTTGATGAATGGGTGCGTTCGTCTGTCTCACCCGAGTCGATATTGGTTAACCCGGGGTCGTTCGAACCCACCTCAAAAAGGACTTGATATGATATCACGTACACGTTTGAGCACGGCCGCTCTTGTGACTAACCCGACTGCCTTTACTAGTATAATCTGGATGAGCTACTCAAACGTACTATTAATAGAAATCTGGTATCCAAACTCGCACGCGTGTCACAACATAATAAGTGAAAATTATGGTAAGGTTACCGACTAAGCTTTATCCCTAGCCGTAAAATGAATGATTAACGAATGGTGATGACATGTATGATGTAGTGTACTGATGAAATAATTATCTACCATTTCCGGGTACAAAAAGTATCAATTTTAGGAGAATTGCATTAAAAATTTAGCCAGATATGACGCGGAGGAGACAGCATTGCCAGAATGGATGACCTAAGTTGGCGTTCTGGTTGGATTCTGCTGGTGGTTTTGGTTCAGAATGGAGTGAATTTGGCCGAATGTCGTCCCGTGGAATCGAAGGAAGACGACTCGTTTGCGTCGGCGGCGGGTTTGCATGGTTTGTTGACAAAATATTTTTCTCCAGTTAGTTTAGTTACACCATCAAATGTATCCGTGAAGCCTTGCTGGGATTCAAATTCAACAGTTTTATTCGCTTGATCACGGACAGACAGGGCCATGGAGTGATGAAAATCATGCAAAACAAGTTTAGGCCTAGTCTACTCACTTTAAGTAAAAATTTTAGCTGATATTGTGATAAAATTCTCCAAGAAAAACGATCTCAGTCATGTCAGTATTTCACGACACCAGCCAAGTTAATTTCATTTTCAGTCTCAAAATCAATTTTTATTAGACTTAGTTATATCTTACTTATTTGAAAGTAAATGATGAATCAAGGCATCCAGCAAAATGATTGGGCTAAATATTCTGTAAAGTGTAAATGTAATTGTACCGCAAAATAAAATTTTATTTAAAAAAATTTTGATCGCCGCATGGCGATCAAACCAAATATAAAAGAACAAATGCCCGACACCTGTTGAAAACGAACGCCGGTTTTCTTGCTTTTTTGGACAGGTCAGTTAACCCTAACCCTCCCAAATCCTCCAAATTCCTCATTGCAAAATGCAGGATTTTGCAGGATTGAGGTCACTTGGAGTTTGATGCATTGCAGGATTTTGCAGGATTGAGGTTACTTGGGGTTTTACCCCTGCAGGAATATGGAGGATTCAGGTTATCAGGCTGAATGTGACACACAAGGATTTTGCAGGATTGAGGTCACTTGGAGTTTGATGCATCGCAGGATTTTGCAGGATTGAGGTTACTTGGGTTTTTACTGACTGCAGCCAGGGCAAGACTGCAGGATTTTGCAGGATACAGGCTGTATGGTCACCAGTGACCAATATTGGAGGATTTTGCAGGATTCAGGTTACTTGGAGTTTTAACAATTTAGGAATTGGAGGATTTTGCAGGATTCAGGTTATGTGTAAGTAAAAATGGGTAGGGAGTTAGGGTTAAACGACTATTTACTATAAAATACGACCCCCCTAAATCCACCCATTCCTGATAATTTAAGGTAATTACCAATAATAATACTACCTTTAAGTTTAAGTCTGTACCATTGTTCTTTTTCTTTTCTATATATCTGTACAGACACGAGATTGACGCACAGCTTGGTGTTGGGGTTACTGGTCACCGTAGCAACCCTCATCACTCTCATGGTCGTGCTGGTGCTGTGTGCGTGTGACAGCAAGCCAGTGAGGTGAGTTGGAGTAGAACTGAAATGTTTCCCGTAGATTCCAATGTTTTTATTAATATTACTAGCAATGATCATCTTTGAAAATGGCGAAATGGTTGGTACAGGGTCAGTCTAGAAGAAAGTGACCCGGGGCCAATTTCATAGAGCTGCTATGGCCTGAAAATTTGAGAAATCTCAATACTGGGTACAAGAGTCGTACTAGATCTCGGGTGTTGTGTAAGGTACGTAAAAGAACCCAGTAACACTTATCGCTAAGAGGAGGGGTTTGCCCCGGTGTTCCTGGCAGTGGCTGCAAAGTGTGCTGCAGCACCTTGTAAAAAACAAAGATGCTACATAATGGATCTCATATTCTCATCTGTTCTTTAGCACTGTCTTCTTTAGAATTTTTCTTCTGGGGTACCATTTTTACAGTGATTGACTTGTAGGGTAGCATTGTTTCGTTTGTATGAGTAACCCGCAAGACAGCTCTTGTTAATAGCACTAGTACAGGAAGCAAAATAAGATTATCCAGGAAAGGAAATGAAGATTAAGGAACTGTGTATTGGGTGTGTACTCGGAAGGAAGTTACGTGCTGGAAAGCATTTTGCTAATTAAGACTACAACCCTAAACCCCTGGGCTCTCGCACTAGAAAGCATACCAAACCTAACAAACTTCAACAGCTGCACACAGGTTCAGTAGTTAACCCTAACCCCCTAGGCTCTCACACTAGAAAGCATACCAAACCTAACAAACTTCAACAACTGCACACAGGTTCATTAATTATTGGTACCTGCCAAACTCCAACTTGTTGAAGTTTGATTGAGTTGGTACAGATGGGTCTATGCATTGTTCAGTGTTCAGGATCAGGGCTGTGATGTTTGGCCATTAGTTCTGTGTGTTGGGCTGTGTTTGAGTGGGGACACAGAGGGTATACACATCACACTTACAGTTGACCAGGAATTGTGCCGTGACCATGGGTGAGCTCACCCACGAATAAATGCCAGGTGCATTCCCCCAAACTCCAACATTTTTACAAGTCTAATGCCTTTTTGTGCCCTGAACCTCACATAATTCAACTTAAGGGTCTCCCTGGGCCTTTTGGTCCAACAAGTTGCTAATGTTTGGTACTAAACCTGCCAAAAACCTAGCAAAACCTACAGATGGGGTTTAGTGGGCTTGGGGTAGTTAGGGTTAATAAATAGTCTGGTTCAAGAGGGTCGCTCTGGATTAGCTGTGCTTTGTACCATGCAGGGACGCTGGGAAGCACTCCTGTACTTCTCCTGGATAATACATGTAATTAAACAAGTTTAGGTGACTCACTGGTTTTGTGCAGGTGTTTTTGTTTTTTCAAGTGATGTCATACAAGTACAACTATTACTTTATTTTTATAAAGAATGTAGTTATCTTGACGCAACTTCAGCGTGGTTTTTTACAAAGTCTCTGGAGATTCGAGCAAAGTATTTCTAAAATTGGAAACGTTACTTGGTTTCTAGTTCATATCTTGTAATAAGATTGGTCACCGGACACTTGGCCTCCATAAAATCAAAAAAGGAGGGGGGGGGGGGGGTGAGTTGGGGTGAGTTGGGGTGAGTTGGGGTGAGTTGGGGTGAGTTGGGGTGAGCTGGGGTGAGTTTGGGTGAGTTTGGGTGAGTGGGGGTGAGTTGGGGTGAGTTGGGGTGAGTTGGGGTGAGTTGGGGTGAGTTGGGGTGGGGTATGGGGGGGCATACGTGTACATCGTACAATGCAAGTAACAAAGCTATATTTTTGGGGGGTAAGACTTTACAGTTGAGGGCTAAGATTTTGTCTTTTTTTTTCCTGATATCGGGATTTTTGAAGAAAACCTTTGGAATCTATAATTTCTACTTTTCTAACTTAAAGGGTTTTACCTTGAAAAATTTATCTAATACAAAAGAAATGGGTATTTTTAGGTGTGCCTATACCGTGGCCCTCGATGACCCTCAAACACTGATTTGTTTCCCCTCTGAATATCGCCATGCAGGGAGATACATGTACACATACAGTCGTATCAGGTATGGCTAAAAAAAAAGAACAAAATGTAAAAGTAGATTTTTTTATTTTATTAATATTTCTTTTCAGCAGTGACCCAACGGAACGTGTCACTGTCAACGGAGAAGTCGCACTAGCAGATAATGTGGTACCTCCGGTAAGTCCAATTAAACAACTTTTTTGGTTTTTTTAATTGAAACTTTATTTGCCCTGAAAAGCTCTACCGTACAAGTACATTTTCGACCAAGTTTTAAATTTAAAACAAGGGAGGGGGGGTCTTTTTTTCTTATTCTTAAGGTGGCAGATTTTCCAAGAAGGTCGATTGGTTTTTCAAGTTTTTTAAACTCTTTTGCTGATACCCGGGCCATTTTCCAAACCCCAACTTCGTGTTTGTCTCAGGCTTTATTCATGTAGTTTAGCAATGGGCTGGAGCCGGAGCCAAACCCAGGGGGTTTGGAAAATAGCCTATGTGTGTTCAAATAAGCCCTTTTTGTACCAGATTAAAAAAACCGCATAGATTATGTTTATGGAGCTACTGGTATTTGAATAAATGACAAAATATATGGCAAATGTACATGTATCGTTCAATAAGGAAGTGAGCGAGGAAAACAACTGATTGTTTTACTTTGTTCTTATTATTTCAGCTCGTACAATTTACGAGCCAAACTTGCTTCTTTCATTAACGGACATTTCAGTACGAAAAAGTAGTAAAAGTTGCTACTCGGCTTTTTTTGGCAAATGAATGTTCAATCAATGACCGTTGATGCACAGAGTCCGTCTCCGGAAGCCCTCGTGGTTCCAGTACTGGACGCCACGCTGGCTGCAGTCCCAGCCAACAACGTTCCCAAGCTGCGCACGGCCAGCGTCCAGTCCGCCGCCTCCAACCCGGGCCACTCCGACGACCCCCTCGTCCGTTGCTCCACCATCGATCGTCGGCTCCCCGAGCTTCCCCCTACCCCAATGCCCCCGGTCACGCCCACCAATGAGGACGAGGAGGACGATTATAACCGCACCTACGACGTGATCGGAGAGACGAAAGCGGCAGCCGCTGCGACTAAGGACGAAAATACGAAGGAAAGCTTTCCTGAGGATGAAGTCGAAGACGAACAGTACGCCTCGGTCAGCGACGGCGCGGCGGGCAAACCGAGTCGCGGGGTCAAAACGGAACCAACTGCAGACCTGAACTATCAAAGGATCAGTGTCGGGAACATTGGCGTTGAGGATCCGGAAGAGACAGACGAGCCTTACGCTAGTGTGACGGTGCCCGGCGCGGAGGCCAAATCTGCGGAGAGCGTCCCCTACACCGGCGTCTCCGTCAACATCATGGAAGAGAAGGAGGGATACTCGCGGCTTCGCACCATCCCGAAACGCACCAGAGAGGACTCGCCACAGGGCGGGGAGAAGAATGGCTACGCCAGCCTGAGAGATATCACCGTGGACAGTACTGTGGCGGGCGGGGGCGGGGCGGCCATGGGCATGGTCATGGGCGGGGCCATGGGCGGGGCCATGGGCGGGGCCATGGGCGGGGCCATGGGCGGGGCCACGGTTAAAGAGGATGATGAGCAGGTGCCGCCTGTGCCGTATAAACCACCAGACCTCCAGAACGAGGACGAAGAAACCAACTCACCGATTTCAAGGTTGGTGACATATGACCCTTGCCCTAAGCTACATGCACCGGGTAGCTGTCAGCTATGACCATATTCCATAATTTTATTTCACGTTTGGTTTGGAAGGTTTTTCTGTTGATATGGCGAATATTGCCGAAAACTACTCCCGAAAGGCCCACAAAGGTCCTACTTTTATCCTGATTTTGTTCTCCAAATTCCTACTTTTGCCTTGCTTTTTGTTGATCCTACTTTCTAACTGGGTCTAAATGGTCGCGATTCCTAACAAATCGGCAGGCTGGACTTGCCCTATGTTGGCGGTCTCCCAAATTGTCAGTATCTTTGTTCGAGGGCGCTAGTCAGAAGTCATAAACACCAGAATGCCGTGTGGCCAGGGATCACACCTGATTTTACGATACAACCAGGGAATCGACATTGTGGGGATCACTCAATGAGGATACGACTTGTTATCTTATGATACGCGAATAAACCACAAGGGAAACTGACTAGGTAAATATTTTGTTGGTGGGATTTTCTTGCCATTTATAAGGAATGTTTTATTGCCAAACTAGGACTTCCAGTTTGGGAACAGCAACTAGTGCTACCGTGAATGGTGTCGCAGCTAACGGTGATGGGAACGCTCCTGCACCCACAAAGAAGAGAGAGCCACCATACACACAGGTATTTTCGAACAAATTTGTCGAGCAACAATCGCGCATGTTTGTGGTTCTAAAATTGACATAGGGCCGATTTCACCAATGCTAATCTTAGATCAATATTAGGAAGAGTAACTCATTCTAACTTGCAATAGATCCAATGCAAGTTAACCAGTTCGCGCCGGGATTATTTTAACATCACCGAGCCGACGAGCGGGATTATATTTTAACGAAACTCGATCCGAAGCAGGTTCAGGCCGCCAGTACCAGGAAGCACACCCACGCATTTTCGGCCTTGCTCGCTGCTGACAGACATTTCCGGCCTTGCTCGTTGCGTGTTTCTGCATCATCCGTTTTGAATCTGGGGAAAACTTTGTGCTTTTATTCGTCATCCGGCGCGAACTGGTTAAGATGAGTTAGTGTTCTTTTTTCAAATCGGGCCCAGGGGCTAATTTTCATGGAGCTGCTAAGCACAAAGATTTGCGGAACACAAACAAGTCTTGCTTAGTAAAAACAGGGTAGCAGCCAAAACTCCATGTGCTTTTCATGCTATTAAGCAAAAACCCTACGAATACCAGTCACAAACAATAAACATCACCTTACAATTTGTTTAAATTGGTTTAACCCTGTTCTACCAAGAACGAATGGTCGTACTAAGCAATTATTGTGATTAGCAGCTCCATAAAATTGGCTTCAGGAAAGTACACATCATTCGGTTTTTAAATCTTTACTTCCAAGGTATCGGCCAGGGAGAGTTTGGAGGTGGTCCGAGCCCGGCAACAGGCTGAGCAGAGCGCCCGTCTGGCCACCCATTACCAAACCATTGAAGAAGACCAGAACCTAGACGCCGACCACGACGGCATCTATGAACCCGTGGACGACCAACAGCTGGACGGACAGATGGTGATGGCCCCGCCTCCCCTGCCTGGGGATAGACAGGTTAGCTCCGCCCACCTCATGAATATTCATGCATGCATTAGTGCTCATTGGCTAAATGTACCAGTAGCGCATTTCCATTGTTCTTTCCATGGGAATTATTTTTATTTTTTGGGGGGGGTATGTTAGGTAAGATTAGTCTAAAGATATGGGGTACTAAGGGGGGAGTCCCTTGGTCTCATATCGTGTTGGGTACACAAAAGTCCTGTATAGACTATTGTTACCTAACAAAAAGCGAATAACTTTTATAGCAATTGAACAAACAAATCTATTTATTTGTCTCAAGTTCCGGAAACATTTCCAAATGTGACTAGGCAAATTGGGAATTAAAATTGAGATCCAGAATATTTTCTGTAAATATACATGAGGGGAAAAAAAAACAAAAAAAAAATCAATAATTTCTGATAAACCACAACATTTTGCAAACACAATGATCACCACAAAAGTTTTCTCAGGTTCCAAAGGTTTCCTCATATTAGGCTTCAAATGTAGATAAATCAGCGTACAAAAACCACCCCACAGCCATCACATCTTGTTCTTCAGCCCGAAAAGTATGTTTTTACAAAGTAGGCCTTTCAACCACCAAAGAAGGAAATACAAATGTATGTTTTCATTTCTATTCATTGGGACTTTCAATATGTTTGTGTGGCACTCGACCAGGAAGTCCGAATGTTTTATTGAGCGACCAAACGGGGAAGCAATTATGAGGTTTAAACTGTGAAAGGAAAACCCATTTCCGGCATTTATAGTTCCACAGATTCATGTAGAACTAGCTGCACAGTTTCATATTGACCTGTTCCAGGTACAAATTAAAACAAAACAAAAATATTTTTTTTTACTGCAAATGGATTAGAAATTATTTTATTTCAGTTATAACTTGTTTCTGTCTGTGACTGGCTTTCATTTTTGCTTTATCATAACAAAAAAAAACATAATCCCAACAATGAACATGTTGTCATATAATATAAATATGCTTCGGCCAAATACAAACAATTATACTAGATTAGTAGATTTCTGTACATATAGTCCTTACGTATGTTCATTGTCTGTCAGATTATTTATTATTACGTCATTTTTGTTGAAATTTCGAAAAATTGGTCTTGTATGAAAAGTTGAAGTCCGATTACAATCAAACTTGGGTCATAGATGCAAAATGGAAACTTCTAATTTGAAGGCGATATCGAAGGTCACATGCTGGGGTCAAAGGTCATGTTAGGTCAAGTTGTAAAATAAGGTAACCACGAACGTAGGCGAGACTCGTGGTTCGAGAACCATTTTTTTTTTTTTTTTTTTTTTTTTTTTTTTTACGTTGGAATCGTACATCTGTTGTAAATTTTATTATCTTTGACACCAGGTGTCATGTTGATTTTTCCTTGTCATGTTGATTTTTGTTCTTGTCATGATTCATCAATGCCATATCTTCCTCCCTGTTTTCTTAATCAACAATTTCCTGTTTGCAACTTTAGAGATTTGGGCCTCGAAGGTCGTGACACGTTTGTCTTTTAAAAGGTACCGGTAGTGTACACCATTTAGTTCAACAGTCTCAATCACACTGAAAAATCACGGCGCCTCAATGGTGTGCTGTGGTTTTCAAGAAAATTCGAATTTTGTTAAAATTTCCGACGATTGCCGGCCGGTAATCGTTGGAAAAAGCCTGACTATTTATCAAACACTGCCCTCCATTTATTAAATTTAGTCAGTCCACATTTTATTTGAGATACGGTTAATGGGTGTAAGCCAGCTAGTCTGGTTTTCTAAACCTGATAATTCCCTGTCGTCTATAAATTGCTGTTTAGTCTGAAGGAAGTCAAGGAACCAGACTAAGATAACGGCATTTTTTTTTCTTTTTTTTTTTCTAGTATCTATGAACACAAAACTTTAGAACAGGTCAGCGTCACAATTTTTACTACAAAATATGAATCTCTTGACCCATCCATTTTCGAAAATCATAGCACTGGCAAATGGGCTGTACTACATTTAAGTCTTATTATCCGAACAACAAGTCAGGATTTGCCCCATCATTGAACATAAAGTACCCATTCGCAAAAGCTTTTAACCAGTGCGCGCCGGGATTATTTTAACATCACCGAGCGGAGGCGCGGGAATGTTTTTATCGAAACGAACGGCGGGTTCAGGTCGATGGTACGGGGAAGCACACCCACGCATTTCCGGCCTTGCTCACTGCTGACAGACATTTCCGACCTTGCTCATGGCGTGTGTTTATGCATCATCCGTTTTGAATCTGGGGAAAACTTTGCGCGTATATATACGTCCTCCGGTCCAAACTGGCTAATGGGTACTTACTAAACCTGACCAAGCTACCGGTAAATGCAACAGAATGCACTTATGGTAAAAAGTTGTTGCAAGTTGTTACATTTCTTCTGGTTTGATGCGTTTTGTTGCACCCAGCAGGCTTGCTGGTCGGTATACCAGCATATATAACCCTAGACAATGCAACAGAATCCTCAGAAAAATGCCTGGAGCATTTTGGAGGATTGAGCAGGGTTAGTGTTAAACCCTCACTACATGTGTTTCTGTTTGTTGTGACTCAGGGGTCCTCCAACGGACCTTCAGCCAACAACAATTGGCAGATGACGAGGGCGCCTCGCGTCTACGAAGAAATCACCGACGAGACTAGGCCCAGGCCGCCCAACACGTTGTTGGCTGCTGCAAATGCACACGAAGGTCGGACTCACCTTTCTTTTTTCTTCTATAGTTGAGTCGTTTGCTTGCAGTGACTTCAGTCGAGTCGAGTCGAGTCGAGTCGAGTCGAGTCGAGTCGAGTCGAGTCGAGTCGAGTCGAGTCGAGTCGAGTCGAGTCGAGTCGAGTCGAGTCGAGTCGAGTCGAGTCGAGTCGAGTCGAGTCGAGTCGAGTCGAGTCGAGTCAGTTACATGTGAAGACTTGCGTTGCAGTCAATTCAAGTAGAGTCGCCCATTAAGAGACGAGTTGCCAAAAACTCGAGTCAGATTCAAGTCATTGACTAGATTGACTCGGTAGGATAGGATACACCATTTGCAGATATCAAAAATATTTACTACTGAATTATTAAGAAAAAAATTATTCCAAAAAATATCGAACGGACGACGATCGCGAACAAATTAAAAAGATAACATAAGAATAACTGCTCGACGCCGGTTAAAAACAAACGCTGTTTTTCGTGCTTTTCTCGACATTCATGATGGTAAAACTTTGGACAGGTCCGTTAAACGATATTTACTATAAAATACAACCCCCCAAATCTACCCATTCATGATAATTCAAGCAACTACCAATGGTGTATCCTACCTTTAACCGAAAACAGTACATTCCTTGATTTCTTGATTTCTTGATTTCTAACCCCATACACTGTACTTGTAGACAAATTTTGTCCATTTATGAAAAAATAAGACTGCCATCCTTTCTTGATTGATGCAGAAAATGATGAAGACATTGAACCCTACGCCGTCACAGAGAAGCGAGTCAGCCCGGCCGACGTGCCGACGTACACGGTCGTGGACAAGAAGTCCAAAGCCCACTATGCAAAAATTAACAAGGTCGCCAAGAACCCGGACCAAACCAACAACAACGCACGGACAGAAGTCAGGTCGCCAGACCCCAGGTCGACGTCTCCAATGCCGACGGACCTGGCCGACCTGCCGCTGTATGCCGTGGTGGACAAAAAGGTCAAAGGGTCAAAGGTGAAGGCGGGCGCCACCGAGTTTGAATGGGACGTGTCGACGACAGCTCCGCCTCCGAAGCCCGCGGAGGATGCGTACCAAGCAGTGGAGGACAACTACCAGACCGTCAGCGACATGCCGGGGAGAAACGGCGACTTCAGCGCCGCGGCCGCCGCGGGCGGTATGGTCCACGTCACCGACTGCGAGCCCCCCAACGACATGTGGACCAAGAAGGAACACATGTACATCGACGTGGAGACTAACCAGCCCAGTACGCCGCCGGCCGTAGGCGAGCGCGGGACCCCCGTGAGCCCGCGGACCAACCACAGCTACGAGTCGGTTGAGGTGGTCCCCAAGATCGTCAGCAAGAAAGAGATGCAGAAACTGGCCAAGAAGGAAGCCAAGCAGGCAAAGAGAGAAGCCAAACGGGAGCGGAAACACTCCAAGGGGGCCAAAGGGGGTAAAGAGGACAAGGAGAGCGAGGAAGGAGGAGGAGGTGGCAAAGGGTCTGCCGGGGATGAAACGATTTGGCAGCGACACGAATCACTAGAAGCCAACGGCGACGGCAACGGCAACGGCAACAGCAACAACAACACTGACCCGTTTGACAACTACGAAAACATGGCTTTTCCTCTTCAAGAAACCAGGCTTTAGTAGTTCTTTTTTCAGGCACGAACCTCAGTTTTATCACCTTTGTCTCTGTCGTTTGTCCTCCTTAAGATTGACGTACACCAAACACGTTAATAAGTTTCCGCTTTAGAGAATTTTTTTTGTCCAATCGAGGCCCTGAGTACATGGCATTACGGTGCTTGACCCTAATGTGACGTCTGTCTTAATTTGTTCCCAGAGTAATTATTTTTTACATCTCTTGTCTTGTAATGTCTTGCCAAATTCTATAAAATTGTTGACAACATCTGTGTCGTCCCGTTTGTCAATAGATAAATGTTCTGTGTTTGAAAGTACATGTCCTTTATTAATTTTTTATATTTTTTTTAAAAAAAAATCCACGGAAGGTTTTATTGTTTTGTAAAAACTTTTGTGGAATCAGCTTGTTGAGTTTTCTATATTTGAGAGCTATGATAAGTCGGCATCATTTTACAATTTTTTTAATGTGACAAAAACTTCAGAAGTTTTATTATTTTTAAAATATTTTTGCCATGTGAAGTATTTTTTTGGAAGAACTTCTCTAAAGAACTTTTCTGAAGAAACACTCATGAAATTGGCTGTAGCTTTCATGTAGATGCAAGATTTATGGGTTTGTTTTTTTAAATAAAACTGTCGACCAATAGACAAGTTCAATAAGTCAAAGGTCAGCTGTACCAAATTCTGCCTCGTATCGGCCAATCACATTGTCTTGGTACAGTTGACCTTTGACATTTTCTTTCTATTTCATTGCGGGAGATCAATTATCAAACTCCGTTATACAACAGTGTGTGGATTTATTACCAATACATGTACATGTATTTGGTAATGTACATGTGTACATGCAGGGAATTTATGAAATCGTGGCTTGGCTTTAGAGACTTCAAATCCTGTTTACAATGATTTGCATAGATTCTTATTAATTTTGGTGCAGGAGCTAAAGGCAATGCTGGAGACAGTGTCGGGATTTCGTAAAAACCTCTGGTGTAACAAAATAGGCATTATGCTGCGTTCCAATCGCGTTGTGTTTATCGTGTTCACCGTGAATTTCTCCATGTTCACGAGTAGGTTGCATTCCAATTGCTACTCACCAAGATGCACGCGCACAGTCGAGTTAGTCGTGCGGTAAGGACATTCTTCGCGCAAGAACTCGCGCAAGATAGGTGAACCAACACGCATGCGCGAATATTTAATTCGTTGTGAAGTCGTGAACATGGAACAAAAAAATTCCAACTCGAGTTCACCATTGGTGAACACGAGTTACCAGGCAATTAGAACGCCATTATACGACTCGTGAACACGATAAACACAACGCGATTGGAACGCAGCATAATCCTTTAGAAAATGAGGGTGCTATAATGACGCATTGTAGGAATATAAGCAGACTCGAATAGATTGTTGTAAATTTCAATCTTTGGTTTTAAGATTGAAATATCAATAAATTGATATTTTTTTTTTAGTGGTAATATACCCAGAAAATTGTGGCGTTACTTTACTCGTTCACAAAAAAAATAGTGGTTAATCTAATGATTTGTTGACCAGTTATAGAAATAGAACTTCATTTTGTTATAACTATGGTTTATGTATATATGGGTTGAAGCATGTCAAAATGTTAAATAACAAAATTACATCCAATGCGAATGTGCGGTAGACTTAACGTCCCTGTCAACTTACCGCGACGGTGATGTAAAACTACCAGCCCGAAAGTGGTTGTGAAAAAAAGTTATCGGCGCCAGCAATGTGGGGCAATAAACATTCTGTCCCGGTGGGAACGCGCGGTAGAATTACGCAAAAGCATGTCGCGCTAAGGTTGTGTAAAGCCGCGTTTGCATTGGACTTTTTTTGGTAAAACCTACGGAGACTGTTGTCAACTTTAACCAAATTAAATCCAATGCGGACAGACGGTAACATTGTCAAATTGTCCATTTTACCCTCCGTAACAGTAAGATCTACAGGCCCAAGCTTCTAGCGGAGGATTTAACACCGTTAACTTTGACAATCACGTACCGTAACATTTGACAATATTAAGTCCAATGCGAACGCGGCTTTAGACCGCAGAAAGTAAAAGTAAAATGAGAACACGGCTAAAGACTTATTTCAGGAAATTTTCTGTCAAATCATGAAGTACAATTTGTACCAGGATATGTGGTTGTACATTGTTTTTTTCTAGGACACCCTGTATGCATGTATTTGTGTACATGTTTATTTTTTAAGTTCACTTTTGTTAATTTTTTAAAATCTAAAACAGGTAAAACAAACCAAATACTCAGAATTTAATATTAGTTGTGTTTTAATAAATATATTTAATCTGCCCAATGTACAAAGAAAAAAAGTATATATTTTATGACAATTTTTAAGCTTGTATACTTGCACTATGGGAATTGACTTTAATACGTGTAGTTTGGATCCACATTTTCTTTAAAAAAATGATTTTGTATTCGAAAAGTTCAAGAAACCAACATTTTCAACAAGTAGGGCTGTTTCATATATTTGATTTTTCGAATATTCGAAAAAAATTCGAATATTCGAAAATTTGAATATTCGAATATTAATCAAATACTTGAATAGCATTTTGCTGTTTCGAATATTCATTTATTCCTTTGTTATACCGTGACAAAGATGCCCTGGGCTGGTACTACACATTAAATAATACTTAGTGCTTTTAGAGGAAAGGTATTTTGTCGCAGAATTTGACAAATCCCGGGCTCGGACGGCGCCGGGACCTCCACGCCAGGGCTGCAAGAAACCAGAGAATCAAAACTCTACTAGAAATGTGTTTGTGGACAAACACAGAGCTGTTTCGAGTGTCTAACATTACTTTCTATATTCAATAATCATGTACCCGAAATTTACACAGATCAGCAGGTACAAGCAACAATATTCACCCACAAACAAATATTAATATCATCGCCATTTAGTAACATCGTATATTTGGTCATAACGCAGTTTCTAATATCGAATACTTAATTATTCGAGAAAAAAACCAGCCCTATTAAACAAGTCATTTTTATGTGGAATCCATGCTTCATGTAAAATGTATTTTACAACAGTTTCAGTTTTACACTGTAATCTGTAAAGTTTACTGTGTTCACACTGGTGTCTTAATTACACCAATTGTTCGTTAATCGGGTACCATGGTTACCATACATACATCCATACATCAGGGTTGTAGTCGAGTCCCTGCAAGTCCGTTCACAAGTTCTTTCGTGAAACCAGTCACAAGTCCCTTCATAAGGGCAGTCACAAGTAACTGGATGAACAATGACAAAAGAATGCTTTTGTCAAAGCTGATTTGAATAGCTTGTGATTTGAATTGGAACTGAAGGACTTGTGATGGACTTGCAGGGACTTGCAGGGACTTGCAGGGACTTGCAGGGACTTGCAGGGACTTGCAGGGACTTGCAGGGACTTGCAGGGACTTGCAGGGACTTGCAGGGACTTGTGATAGACTCGACTTCATCCCTGCCATAAATGCACATCCCTACAAGGTGTACAGCCATTGGGGGAAACAAAATTGTACTCCTATAAAACAAATGCCTTTTAGGCATCGGATCAATATAAATTGAAGGGATTGTATACCATTTTGTCAGTTTTTTTGTTTTTGTTTTGATACAGCAAAAGTTCTTAAAATCTAAAGAATGGTGCTTAACAACTAATTGTGCTTGACAAAGATTTAGCTCGGTAAATGCTGTAAAACTAGTAAAAATGGTTGAACACGATTGGTTTCCACTGTTGATAGATCCCTACTGGAGAGTGGCTTATTTTTGTTGATAAATATATTTTGTGGTTTATTTGTCTAAATATAATTTGCCACATCTCCAGATGCGAGAGCAACGTAACCAAATGAGACAAAAGTTACCATCGCGCAGTAATAGGAAAGTAGACTTGTAACCCCAGCAAGTTATTCCTCAGTTTGATAGAGCAGGAGACATTTAGACGCGAGCAGACATTTGCATTGTTGAAGTGTCATAGTTATTTTGTAGGTTTTTGTGTACATATTTCAACTTTGTAAATAATTATATCATTGTTATGCGTAATTACTTCAACCATTTTCCCACAGAAATTGTGTAATAAGTTTACATTATATTTTTTTTTATTGCGAAATTAATTATTAGATGTGTGTATCTGTATTGTAATTTTAATTTTTTTTAAAATAATTGCTGCATGGTTAAATGGAAGATTTGAATATAAAAGGGATTTTTTTCTTTCATAAATGTTATGTTCATAGGTATTGCTGTATTAATTGTTGTCAACAACCAAAATTTGCTTTCAACTTTGACCTTGTAAATTCTTTGTGCTTTGACGTATACTGTATATTTGCAATGTTAGGAATTTTCCATTAAGACCAATATTTATAGTTTAGGCAGAAGATTAGCAGAGTATATTTGTGATCTGTTCCAACGAAACCCGGACAAAGTCACACAATATGTTTTTATTACAATGTACTCGTGAAGTCATTTCGGGGTGGATTTTACTATTTTTAGGTTTTAAGTTTTTCTGAATCACAAACTATTAATCTACAATCTCCCCAAATTTGGGCATAATCCGTCACCCAGAAGTGTTTTTTTGTTGATTTTGTGAAACTATTGTGTATAGAAATAATACTGTTTTCTGAATTTCAAAGCTGTTTATCTCATAATTAGGTTGTCTGGGTTTTATCACTAAATCCTTCCTCCAGGGGAGATAAAGTAAGGGTACATGTAAATTATACATCATTTTAAAGCTGAGAACCTAGAGAATTTGATAAAAGCAAAATCTAAACAAAAACTAAAATTGTCAACTTTGTCTGGGTTTTGTTGGAGCAGGTCATATTTAGTCTCATTAAAATTGTTAAAAGTGTGACCTGTCAAAATGAGCATGAAATTATCCTCCCGCCACTTTTGGGTTGTGTACAATTAAGTCTTTCGAAGTGGAGAGTATTTTCTGACAATTTGAAATGTTATTCTGTCCTAGATTCATGTTATTTAAAACATGTTTGCAATGACTGCATGACATTCGTTGAGATAATATATGGTTGGAAAACAAAAGTGGCATCAGAATGCACCACATTCTTTCCAGAAATGTTGCGGTAAAGTTGGGCAAGGTCCAAATATGAAGGGTGGTCGATTGTGTTTTTGTGAGCCTTGTTCCGCAACTGGATAGCGCCTTCTTTTGAGTTTTTTTCCTGAGAGAGAGGCAGGCAAATAATCTGTTATTTCACAAATGTTGACGTTTCCAATTTTTGGGTGTGTTCATTTTAATTGTGGTTGGTTTATGCATCAAAAGACCTATTTTGAATGTTATAGAAAACAAATTATAGACAATTGTTGCTATATGCCCTTAGAAAACTCTTAAGATCCCAATTAAAGAGGGGAAAAAAGGAATAAATAAATAATTAATGACATTCAGGGTGTCCCTCAAAATGGTGCAAGTGGAACATTTTTAATCATAAAGTTATGAGAATGCTTTCAAAAGGCTACGCGTCTTGCAAAGACTACTAATTTGGCTTTCTATTTGATAGCTCAATTGATCTTAAGATTGAATAGGTTCAGGTATTTGACAAAGATGTTTCAAAGAAAGTGTTCATTAGGCCTACATTTTCTACATAATCGCCCAATAAAAATGCTGGTAAGTGGTATCGTTTGGCGTTTTAATGCATTCTTTCTCTAGTGCTACACCTGCACTCGATTTTGAGTGCTGTTGTTCAAACATATTTTTGAATAAACAAAAGCAAATAGGTAAAAAACAAATCTGCAATTGAAAGCTAATTTAGTTATCTTGAAACTCATACAAACATCAACAGCAAATGCTGATATATTTAAAGAGAAAATTATACGTTCCACTTGCACCATTGTTTTTGAGAAATACGTAAAGTCGGAAATATTAGAAAAATATTGCATTGGCGTGAATTGTCCATTTTGCCTGTCACTGGTCTTAAAATACCACCAGAGGGCGCTCTGATAAATAACTTGCATAATATTGATTAATTGGTGCTACCAGAGACATGTTTAGTGTACTGTGTATGATGCAGACAACTTTCTTTCTTTTTTGAAAGGGGGGGGGGGGTAGTAAAATCCGATTTTTTATATCTTAAAGGATTTCTCAACATGAGAGATACACATAAAATTTATGTTACAATTTGCAAGATGATCGGAATAAAGCAGTTTGAAATTAAAGTCGGTTTTTTGCACCCCCTTTTTTTTGTTTAGAGGATACAATATTTTATACTTGGATATTATACAGCTCAGTTAGTTACAACAATAATAAATTCTGTAAAATAAATCACAGCCTGGATTTGTTGTGAGTGGTTAGTACGTCCGTTATTTTTTGACATGCCCCTGGCCTGTTTCCTATATAAAGCAAGATATATGGCAGGGGACAACACCGGCACCCCCTACCCCCTAGTACCCCCTACCCCCCACCCCCTACCCAACCCCCTGACCCCACCTCGACCCCCACCCAGACCTTCACCCCACCTCTACCCCACCCCCTATTTTGTGTTGTGTTCCCGGAATCTTAGGAAGTCCGTTCAGATGGGGGATGTGTTATGTAACAATCGTCTGGTGTTTAGGCTAGCTATATGTTGGGTCCGCTCTGCCCTAAAATCGTTCGGTGAGGGTTAGCTACACAAATACAGCTGTAATTAGCTCTCTTTTGTCTACAGCGACAAGATAAAGACAAAAGACAAGAAGGGAGCTAATTACATCCCTATTTGTGGGGCTGGGTATGGGTACACATTACTTAAATTTCCAGGATTTCCGACCTGAAAAGTTGTGCAAGATAATAAATGTTAAAACTTCTTTTGTTTAGGTGGTAATTTTCATCTGGACCATTTTTGTTGACTACTTGGGTGGTGATGTTGTTATGCCAAATAAACCCCCTGTGATGTTTTGTAAACAAATAATACAATACTAAATTTGGGCGAATTCCCTACCACTACCAGCCAATTGTTTTTGTTACCGCCACGCCCCCTTTTCTTTTAGATCTAAACGGGTGCCCCACTTTCGGCCAACGCCCATGTGCACAACACATGCTTCGTCTAGGTTTCCGACCTCAATCTTCGCATGTGAATTCATAAAAAGTAAACATTGCTTGCAGGAACTTGAGCACAAACGGAATGATTTTCAGTGAAGGTTTTTATGCGCCAGCTGTTGAGCGAACGACTAATGATTTGTTTACAATTAAACAGACACGTGTGCCTTTGGCAGTGGTCAGAATGATGCACACTATCGATCCGAAATAATGGAGATCAGATTTTCTGTGGGTGTGCAAAAGCAAGCAGACGGTAGCGAGAGTTCAAGTTCATCAGTTTCCAAATTCAAGTCCCATCCGCACCGCCACCGCGTCGCAGTGCCAATGGATTAATGCTGCACAGCGCATCGTCATCATTTACATTTGAAGTTTAATGCTGACATTACAATTGTTGCTGTTTAAGTACATGATTAGGTAGCTTTTTGTGCAACAGATAACTTCTCATTTTTGGTGTAGACTCCAGCAGACTCGATCCATAGTCCATTGTTCATCACAGAGTAAGCAGGTAAATAGACAATTTATTTTAAACTGATTCTTTTTTATTTAATATTAAATAAAGTAGCCTAAAATTATTGAACAAAAATTATATTAATTTTTTTGGGGGAACAAACTTGTTTTAGAAATGCTAAAAAATTAGTGTGTTCGTACATGTTTTGTGTTCAGAAGTGTAATTCACTTGAATTGGAATAATTGTATTGAAGTTGCTAGACTAATATTTAGCCATCCGGCTAGTGCCCTTTCATTATATAATATATTAAATTACCGTACCACCACCGTTTGAGCAAGATCTGTGGCCTAGCAGGTCTTGCTCAAATGATGGTGGTACATCAGTAAGTAAAAAACTTAGGCTAGTGGAAAGTGTTTGTCTGACGTGTGGGAGATCCCAGATTAAAATTTTCATCCCAAATTATTAAAAACATTCTTTTAAAAATTTTAAAATGACTCTGACTTATTGCATAGTATTACAATTTCTATTTTTAATATATGGCTCTGGAGGATTTTTAAATAAAGTGGAAAATAAAGTCCAACATTTTAAAATGGTAAGATTCCTGTCTCGACTCGTGAAAATTAATAAGGTCACAACGACAATGTTGGCGCAAGAGGAAGATTTGTCCGAGTCACTGTTAGAAAAAAGTCTGACAAAAAGGTACTGTGCATGTTCAGTACCTAAACGACAAACTAGCATTTAATGATGTTTAGCCAGCGCCGGATAAATATCAATTGCCGATATAATAAGATTTTGAAATCTCAGATATTATCCACCATCATTACTCACAAGTCGTACTCTTTATCATGCCAAATGTAAAAATCAGTCTGATAATTTGTTTAATTATTTTGGGTTATGAAATTCTTTGACAGCAAAAATGAAACTGGATCTTCGTTCGCCCGATGCGTTGATTGTGCTGATACTTCTGCTAACGTTTCTTCGGGATGCCTTTTCCGACGTTCCCTTTCCAAAGGATCAGAGAGAGATAGAGTTTCCTCCCGATCTTCCCAAGCCTAGGCCGGGATCGGCCGTACCCATCGGCCATCTCAGACCATTCGGTAAGATACATCCTTTACAAATGTTGTTTTTTTGCTAAAAAGTTTTCAAAATTTTAATAATTTTTTTGTTTTTAAAGGGATCGTATACGTTTAGTAATTACTCTAAAAATTAATGGCAATAAAAACTTACTTGGTAAAAACTACAGCAGCTTTGGATAGTACCGGTACTGTATAATGCATTTTTAGAAACTTTTCACTTCGAAGTACTGGGAAAAAGAAATTAGCCACAAGGAATGAAAACCACTAGATTGAATCAGGTAATCTTGGTCTAATCTAAACTATTTTTTTTTGTCAGAGGGCAATGAAAATAGGCTGTTGCATTTTTTTGAATCACCCTTTTATAGCAGTCGTAACAAATTTGAATAACACAATTTGCTTTCGTATTTCAGGGTACCAGAGAAAATCAGATGGTCGCGTTGATGAACACAACCATTTTCTGCATCCGGTTGAGTTCTACGAAACTCGCGTGAGTAAGCGAAAACCTGTGGTATTTCGCCAGTCCATCATTGACTCGCCGGCTATGCAGAAATGGAGTGACGAGTATTTAAGAGAAAAGTGAGTAAAAAAGGGGACCGCACGCAGTCGCACGCATGATTTATATCACAAATTGACAAAAGGGACTAGGACAGCAGCACCCGAACTTGCTCTTTGTTGCTTTCTGTTGCATCCAGCAGGATTTAGGGAAGTCCTTGCCAAAGACCACTCATTCGACCCTAACGAAACTATTTATATTCTCATCAGCTCCCTCGATCACGCGGTGGTCTTTGCAAATTGCTTAACCAGTTCGCGCCGAAGGCAGATATACACGCAAAGCTTTTCCCAGATTCAAAACGGATGACGCATAAACACGTCACGAGCAAGGCCGAAAATGTCTGTTAGCAGCGAGCAAAGCTGGAAATGCGTTGGTGTGCTTCCTGGTACCATCGGCCTGAACCTGCCTCGGATCGAGTTTCGTTGAAAATAATCCCGCGCATCGGCTCGGTGATGTTAAAATAATCTTGGCGCGAACTGGTTAATCAGGGCGTGACATTTTTATGCAAATTTGACCATTTAAATATCGGCATAGCTTCTTTACGCAGTCAACTACCCATTCAGCGGTCGCGCTGGCCTGCGTTGCATATCTAAATAGCGCTGCTTCACAAAGGAATTTCGTGCGTTCCCGTAGTACGTGTTTTATAATCGCAGTTCTGCCATTGCCGATTAGCTCCCTAGGAAAGCCTGCAAAGGAATAAGAAAAAGTGTAACCGCTAGAAGCAATTTGCAAAGTCTTATGCGTGAGCGAGGAAGCTGGTCTATAATCGCGGGTGTTAGCCAACGCACTGCGTGCAAAGTATACGCTACTTACACGATCGATCAATCGCAATTCGTCTTTAGCAAAGACTAGGTTTAAGGTTGATGATGATGATTTAAACAAATTCCTCCCTTCTAGTTATGGAGACCTGGACGTTCTCGTGGAAGTCAAGAAGGAGAATCGAGAGTTGCGGCCGCGGCGCATGAAGCTCGCCGAATTCCTGAAGCGCTACATGACAGAAAGCGTTTACATTGTGTCACTCATCCCTCTAGAAATGGCCCACGAGGTTAAAGTGAGTACCTAGATAACAATTATTGCGTTATTTTCTACAGTAAAACTGTTTTTTGTTCACAGAAAATTATCTTTTGCGACTTATCCGGCACCTATATGTGCTGCTTGTGCATACTTTTTGTTATACGACATGACTGGTTCGAGCGATGCAAATCGAGTGTGATGTGTACGCAACGTTTTCCAGTGCTTAAAGGTAGGATACACCATTTGTGACCTGTTCCAACAAAACCCGGACGAAGTCGACTTTTTAGTTTTTCAGATTTTGCTTTTTTCAAATTCTCTAGGTTCTCAGCTTTAAAATGATGTATCATTTACATATGTACCCCCACCCTATCTTCCCTGGGGTCTGGATTTAGTGATAAAACCCTGACAACCTAATTATGAGATAAACAGCTTTGAAGTTCAGAAAAGCGTATTATTTCTATACACAAATGTTTCAAAAAATTGACAAAAAAACACACTTCTGGTAGACGGATTTTGTTCAAATTTGAGGAGATTGTAGATTAATAGTGAGTGACTTAGGAAAACCTCAAACCTCAAAAAACCTAAAATCCATCCAGAAATGACTTCAGGAGTACATTGTGACAAAACACATTGTGCGACTTTGTCCGGGTTTCGTTGGAACAGGTCACATTTGCAGATCTCGACAAAATTTACTACCGAATTATTAAGAAATATCTAACTCATTTGAAAGTAAATAATGATTGTAGGCATCCAGCAAAATGATTGTGCTAAATATCCTGTAATTGTTCCCAAAAATGGAATTTTATTTGTAAAAAATTTACCGATCGTGATTATTACAAAAAAATGATAAACTATTGTTTAATTTTCACGTCAATGTTTTCAAATCTTTAGACATCACAGTGATATATAGCAATTGTCTCGTTTGTGTAGTGTGCAGACAGAGCTAGCAACAGCTGCGAGTGAATTAACTCCTTTTTAAAAAAATCATGCAGTGATTATTGATTATCGCCAGGGTAACTAAACACAACAGGTGCTGTAATGGATTTGTACACGTGGCAACGGGAACGATCGCCACGACTTCAATGTTTAAACCCAAACATGTGTTGTGGTTGATTTTTCAGAATTTCATTTTTTTTTCGTGCAGAAATAGCTAATGATGTGAGTTTGCCTTTAAAGGGAAATTCCAGGCTCAATAATATTTTACCTAGTCTAAAAGAATACATGGTAACATACTGACTCCGCAGAAAATTTGTTTTGATTTGTTATCGAGAACGATGATTATAAATTATGACATAGTGTCTGCACCTCAATGCCCATCGCTTTATTGCCTGTTGTTCGCACTGGTATCCCACCTTGACGCGGCCAACTACATTATGCAGACGTGTGTTGTACGGCGCCCGACTATTGCGAGTACATGTATTGCATTTCTGTGCAAAATATCGACTTGACGCGCCACAAACTATCGTTTATTTTTGTATTTTCTGAGAAGAATAGCAAATCTGTGAGCTAGTAATTATGGCATCAGGTCCTTCTCTGTATGATTTTGAGCCTACTTTCACGTGTACAATACACATTGTGTATACACTATGCCGTACACAAAAAGGTTCACTCGCATTCCTTGCGCGTGCAGGGCCGCTATCGATACTGATACAGTACTGATGGTGCAGACACTACGTCACAATATCTCGGATGTACCTATAAACCATCGGTTTACCGGCTCGCATGACGGTAATGGCCCAGTCACAATGTCGGCGATCTGTCGGGGATTAGTTTTGGCCGGGGGTCGTCGTAGAAAATAAAGAATCCTTGAACAATCCTAGCAATAATCCTTATAAAAGTGGAGCAGTCACATTGTCTGAGATTTTTTCAAGGATTTTGACCCGGTTTTGTCGAAAAATCGTGGGATTAGCCTCCGATCGCCTCCGATTGCATCGGAGACGATATCTGCGAGCATCTTTTCTTTTAATTCCCCCCCCCCCCTGGGTATATGTAGTCTCAGATTATTCGGAGGACGCCTCCGATTAATCGGAGGGCATCGTAGGTCATCGGAGATTGTGTCTGGGATGCCCAAAATGGGTGAAAAATCTTGCGAGCAATCTTAAAATTTTAAGTTCAAAGTTGGGGACCGCGACGGGTGTGGCGATGCCAACAAAATCTGCGACAAGCCGCAGGCGTCCGGAGAGCGCCTCCGACAGGTGCAAAATCGTGAGATCTGTCTTAAGATTTTGTTCAAATTTCCCGGTTTTACCCATCGCCGACGCATCGCAACTGATTTGTGACTGGCCCATAAGCGCAGTGCGAGAAAATATCTGTTTTATATGATTACCGAAACCGATAAAAATGAAATAAAAATCAAGTCACAATGGCAATTGACACTCTTTAACATTATGCAATTATAAACTATGGGTGGAGTTTCCCTTTAATCGGCCTAGTCTTGCTTAAATAAACAAACAAACATAACAAACAAACTCCCTAACAAACACTGGTATAAAACAACATTACTTTCTTGGTGGGGGCATTTATTTAAGCTAAATATACTGTATGTTTAACTCAAGAATGACTACAAAAATGATGACTACATAAACGCAGGTCCTTTTTTTTTATTCGGGTTTTGTTTGAACTGTTTAGAAAACATATAAATGTGTTTTTTTGTATTTAAAAAGAAATGTTTTAATGTGTAAACTTTTGCCTGAGTCAAGTTTGATACTTTTCAATTATCATGAATGGGTGGATTTGGGGGTTTGTATTTTATAGTGAATATCGTTTAACTTACCTGTTTGAAGTTTTACAATCGTGGATGTCGGAAAAAAAGCAAGAAAACAGCGTTCGTTTTTAACCGGCGTTGGGCAGAGATTGTTATGTTTTTCTTGTTTTTTTCGCAATCGCCGGATGAATTCCTTTAACAAAAATTCAATTTTTCGAAACAATTTCAGGATATCTAAGCGCAATCATTTTGCTGGATGCCTACAATCATTATTTACTTTCAAAAAAGTAAGATATTAAGTAAAAATGTTTGATAAAGTGCAAATGGTGTCTCCTACCTTTAAAGAGAATATACATGATTTGCTTTTACTGAAAGTTTTAGAAATGGATGAATTTGGGGGTTAGTATTATATAGCAAGTATTGATAAATAAGCTTGGTTGAAGGTTTCGTCCCAACTGTAGTTGGCATTTCCCAACTGCTCTGCCCCAGTTGGGACCGCCCCAACTGTAGTTTAGAACATTTAGTTTAGTTGGGGCATAACAGACCAATCGCTTTCAGGCCCGACGCTGTCTGCATCTGTCAATAGTGGGTGAGTTCGTATCCCTGTTTGTTCCATCCTTCGTTCCAGGTTCCGGAGAGCCTGTTGTGTGGGACTTTCAGACGAAGGCTTCTGGAGACCAATCTTTGGATGAGCAGTGGAGGCACGGCTTCTGTGATCCACTACGACGCCGACCATAACATCCACTGCCTACTGGCTGGACGTAAAGACTTCATCATGATCGATCCGAAGTATTCCAAGGAGCTTGAAATCACAGAAGAGGTATGTAAACTGTTTTACTACACCTCATAAATATCCGTGAACAAATTGGAGCGCGTCATCGGCCGATTTTGTCGCGCGTCCGGGAAGTAGACATGATCGATACCATGTGAATTCATCCCGGTGAGTATCCACCGGGCGACATTCCTTTCTGGTAGCAACACAAATTCCCTCTGGAACCCGCCTCGTAGACATGTAGTCTGTGGCATGTAATCTTTACGGATGCAGTCTCAGTAACGTTACTAGATTTCCGTCATTGACTGACGAAGAACTTGAATATCTTTCTGAATAAATATGAAACATTTACGAAGGGTGTTAATATAATAATTGTTCAACCAGTTACTTGCGACTGGCTTTATGTGACTGGACTTGTGACTGGACTTGCGACTGGACTTGCGACTGGACTTGCGACTGGACTTGCGACTGGACTTGTGACTGAACTTGTGAAAAGTCTTGCAGGGACTCGAATACAACTTTGGTCAAATCTATAGCCCTGTTCGCACTGGACTTTTTATGATAAAACTTACCGAGACGATGGGTACTTTTCCCATTTGAAGTCCAGTGCGGACAGCCTAGGACGTTTTCCTCTCAGTTACTTCTCCCGAGTCCAGTGGGTACTTCTACCGGCCAACTGCTGCCCGGGAAAACTTCCCAGGTAACTTTTCCCTAGACGATAAGTCCAGTGCGAACAGCGCGAGTCGGTAAAAGCGTCCCAGGAAAACGTACATCTGGCCCCCTACTGCGATTTCATGCTACACAAGACACCGCGCATGCGCTCTTTGCATCGCTCTTTGCATGCGCTGATGCATGCACATCGCATTGTGATCACATTCGCCTTCATGAGTCATTATAATGACAGCTCGACTACTTCTCCCGCGGTCTCGGTAAAATTTTCCTGTGTCGAAAGTCCAAGTGCGAACAGTGGTAACATTTGACCATTTTTTATTTTACCATCGTCTCAGTAAAACCTTCCCAAAAAAAAGTCCAGTGCGAACACGGCTTATGTAACGCCGCCTCTACATCATTTTTTGTTTCTACACAGCAACATATGACAGGCTCGGGTTTTTCAAAGCTCGACGTAGACAAGATCAATCTCTTTGAGCACCAAGACATTGGTAAGGTGCCGTGGAGATGGAGCACATTGAAGCCGGGAGACTGCATATATATCCCTGCAGGTGAGTATAAGTGTAGTGTGGATGTATCCTAATGAGATACTAACGAGTAGCGCCTAGCTAAGCTAGATCAAAAGTTTTAACTCAAATTTAACAGCAAGTGAAATTCCAAGTTCTAAATTTCAAAATGAACAGGTTAAACGTTGAACTGTGCCACGATAGGGACAATTAAAAATGCCTGGCAGGACTTTCTGAAAGGTCATTTTGTGTGGTTAGAAACAAAAATCACACTTTAAGGTAGGATACACCATTTGCAGATATCAAAAAAAATTACTACAGAATTATTAAGAAATATCTTACTTATTTGAAAGTAAATAATGATTCTAGGCATCCAGGAAAATGATTGCCCTAGATATCCTGTAATTGTTCCGAAAAATTGAATTGTATAAACGAAAATTCATGATCGCCGAACGCGAACGGCGATCGCGAAAAAAAAAACATAAGAAAAACTGCTCGACTCCGGGTAAAAACGAATGTAGTTTTTCTTGATTTTATCAGCAACCATTAAAACCTAGGACAGGTCAGTTAAACGATATTTACTATGAAATACAACCACCCAAATCCACCCATTCCTTATAATTCAAACAATTACCAATGGTGTATCCTACCTTTCAATCTAGAATTCTTCATCTTAATTCTCGTGCCCCTGCAAGATTTATAACTTTCATAGTTGGTTTTTTTTAAATTCTTTTGCCCATGCAGGTCACTTGCACCAGGTGCGTTCTTACAGCCGCAGCCTCTCAGCAACTATTCTGTTTGCCTCGGAGCCGACATTCAACCAGTCGGACTGCTTGAATGCGACCTTTGAGTACACTGACCTGACCCAGGTCAGGGTAATGTGGACCTACAAGAAAGGCGACAAGGTAGTAGACCATTTGTGATCGGCTCAACAAAAAAAGGTGTATTATGTCGCAAAATAGTCAAATTGAGTTATATACATGGTTGAAATGCCTACAATGTAAGCTTTCATTTAGTATATAATAGAGCTCCATAGCCCCTCTCATTTTGGAGATATGACGTGTTTATTGATTACTTCCTTGGAGTTCAAATTACACAACTAAGAAAACAGGCTTTGAAATAGCCGGCTCTGTTGTACTACAACAGAACGATGCACACAATATTGTCATTTTTGGCACTTTATTTATCAAAATCAACATTTCTTTGAAAGAAACCTGTAAGTGTAGGTATTAAAGATGTCATGCATGACAACAACAAAAATCACATTTTGATGAAATGTTTACCCTCTCAACGTTGAGCGGGCCATTACATGATAATGCACAGCGCTACTTAATACCCTTTTTTGTAGAGCCAGTCACATTTTTCAGTTGTGCAGTTTTATTATCGGTTGAAAAAGCAAAAGTTCTGAAAATCTGAATCCCTTCAACTCTGATTTTACCACAATTGTGTCGGCGCTGACTAATTTGTATCAACGTTTTGCGGCACTTTCATCAGGTGATAGAAATTGGCTACATGGATACGGAGAATATCCGCAATGACATGATCTCTCTAATGAAGGGAACGGACAAGTTGTCGGCTCACCGGTTCGGTCATTACTTCAAAGGTATGAGTGCCATGGAAGACGAAGAAGTTTCCACAGAAGACGAGGACATTCCCATAGAAGCTTATGAGGTAAGCGCATAAAAGGTAGTATATGTTGCTAAGTGGACAAAAGTATTGCTTAGCAAATATCAGCAGTAGCTGGCATTGTGCCCCCTCCCCCCATCTTTTCTCTCTTTTTCTCTCTCCCACCCCCTCCCCCTTCCCCTTTCCCCCCCCCCCCTTTTCCACCCCCCCTTTTCCACCCCCCTTTGATTTTTTTAAAAAAGCGCCCCCGTAAAAGGTCTGTAATATTTTTTACTAGCATATCAATATACAGAAACTTATAAATCACCAGACACACGAAAATTAGAAATATTATGCCAAAAATTGACCTCTAATTTCCGAAAAACTTAAATACACACGGAGCATTTTAACCAGTTCGGGCCGGAGGACGTATGTACATGCAAAGTTTTTCCTAGATTCAAAACGGATGACGCATAAACACGTCACGAGCAAGGCCAGAAATGTCTGTCAGCAGCGAGCAAGGCTGGAAATGCGTCAGTGTGCTTTCCCGGTACCATCGGCCTGAACCCGCATCGTTAAACAAAAATCACGCGCCTCGGCTCGGTGATGTCAAAATAATTCCGGCGCGAACTGGTTAACTCTGTGTGTTTATTTATACCGGTAGATGAACACTCGTAACTCCATTTTGTTTTTCTGCCAGATTTTTGCGACCTTCGACACCGAAAGAAAGGGGTACCTGACCCGGAAGCAGATTGAAGCGATCAAGATCGAAAAACTCAAGAACTTTGCCCGGGTCCTGGACCAGCCAAGCGGCCCGATGGTCGTCGAGGCCGAGCACGATGAACTTTAACCTTTGACCTGACCTGTGACCTCGTCATCAGTCGCATGTTTAACACGGGCAACATTTGAGTACTGTATATTTTTGCAGCTTTGGAAAATGTTATCGGAAGACTAGCCCAGTACTTATTAAAACTTTCTATATTAAATAGTTTTCTTTTTAAACTTTGACACTGCGAGAAAAAAATACTCAGTTTTTATTGATTAATTAGATTCATTGTTAGTGAGATTTTTTGGTTTGTTTATGATGAGATGGTTTTCATTAGTAAGCAGACTTAAAGGTAGGATACACCATTTTCAAATATCGTTGTATAAAACAAATAATGAATGTTTCATATTCATGCGATGGAAATAATAATTTTATTGGGTGACAGGATGGCATGTACCTCATAAAATTATTCTTACCATTGCACTCATAAACATTCATTATTTGTATATTATACAACTTACGCTGCATTGTGATGCTGGAGTTGTCCTTGTCAAGGTTTTTTGTTTATGGTAAATGGGCTTCCAATTTTTAGTCTTTTTATAGAAATTATTTATTTTAGACATGATCATCCAGAATATAAGGTGGAGGATAGAGTTCATGAGGAAAATGACACCAAATTCAGAGGTATTTTTGAACACTTTAAATGGTTTAATTAATGAAATTATTGACATTCCTATAAACAAATTAGCAGTTCTAGCATAATTGACATATTTTTGTGCCTTTTAGTTTTTATGCTAATTCCATATTAATGAGCAAACTGTTTTCAATGAGCGAATAAATATTTTGGATCACAATTTAAACAGAAACCTTTATAAATAGTATACTTGTGTTGTTTTTGTGTTGTTCACATTTGTCGCCCCAAAAAAATGCTTCAAGAAACTTGTTTTCGAATTAAAACTTCCTATTGGAATTAGCCTATTTTAGAGCCTATACAATTTGACGAACGTGCGGTACAAATTGAGGGAGGATGCTCCATGTTTTTTGTATCCACTGTACAGCTTTGCCCGCGAAGATGCACGCGGCTTTTGTTGACGGCTGCAACTACGTCTAGTTACGCGCGCAAATTAATGCAAATTCCAGGGCCCTGGGAAACCTGTTGCTATTTTTAGAATCATAAATGTCCGTTTCCCTGACTCGTTTACGGGTTGTGCTTAGCGAATAGAAGCAATCACAGTGGACCCCGACTATTGTGTAAAGCCCGCGATTTAAACCCCACGTGTTTCATTTAAGTGGGAAGGGCGGTAGCAGCTAGAGTGAAACTTGTGCAACACTGGAAGCGAAACAGCCGAAAAAAGACTCCAAAATGGCCCCAAATCCGAAGGTAAACCATGTTCTTCCGTCGTTCGTGATAAATGCTGGCAATTTTCATTAGAACTTTCACAAAGAGTTGTGCTGTCTTGGGATATTTGTGAAAAAACGGTGAATACTGTATCTGTCTCTGCAGTAAGTAAATTGCAATGTTGTGTACAGTGTAGTCCCACTAGTGTCATGCCCCCGGTATACTGCGAATACAGGGTCACACATCGGCACTTGCTAAAATTGGTTGAAAACTTTGCTTTTTCGTGCGCACTCTGTGCGAGGAATTGTGGAGTCGCAATTATACTGGGTTAGCCCTAGTCTATGGCCCCGCACTAGACTACCTCTGTGCTATGGGCCATACGTCCATCAGTGCAAAAAAACCGGGATTTTTTTCACTTTATTCATGGAGATCATTCGGTCTCAAACTCGGCATGCAGGTTCACTTACCATAGCGCACCGATATTTCGTCAAAATTGGGACTTTTCTGTGGTTCTGTCTGGTGTATTTTGTCTCTTTTGTGCAGCATGAAATGCAGGTCAACATGAAGACTCGGCTTGGCAATAATGGCGGAATCGACCTGTGCGCGCGGATACAACCGACGGTTGTTTCATGAAATACCAAAGGCTAGCAGAGCGCCATGTTGTGATCGCCGAGGGCGCTCTGCTAGCCTTTGGTATTTCATGAAACAACCGTCGGTTGTATCCGCGCGCACAGGTCGATTCCGCCATTATTGCCAAGCCGAGTCTTCATGTTGACTAGTTGCGATAATCGTAACCCACCATCCTCCCGACGGTCGAAGACCGGAGGGTTACGAGTCAAACAGTGTACAGAATTGGCATTTTTATAATTTCGACCATTTTTGCCAGACTAGTCACCGGATTTGCCGGATTTTAACCACTTTTAAAGATCATGACACACATTTTAAGAACACAGATTTGATCTGCAATGTGTAATGACTCCACTCATAACACTCTAAACATCATTGAGAAAATATTTTGGGGGAAAAATGACAAAAACTTACCAGAGACTGAGCGAAATTCTCACCAAACGAGGTTTACGTTTATAACCCCGCACTTCAAAACCTAACAACAATCTCGACCAATCAGCGTAAACCAAGGAAAGACAGACTGGGTGGAGCTTCGGCTGTACACCGCTAACCGGCTATTCCCGCTTGCGGACTCACTGCACGGGCTTCCCTTTCGGCGCTCATGCTGCGTTCCAATCGCGTCGTGTTTATCGTGTTCACGGGTTCACGAGTAGTCTTTGGGCAAGACGTTGCTAAATTCGCAGCCACGAGAGGGCGCTTTCGCGACAAACCATCATCACTCGCCATCCTGTCTGTAACGGACAGGATGGCGAGTGATGATGGTTTGTCGCGAAAGCGCCCTCTCGTGGCTGCGAATTTAGCAACGTCTTGCCAAGACTAGTTCACGAGTCGTATAGGAGTTCGGGCGGTCTGTTCTTGATACGCGAACTCTGTTCTCGCGCTCGAACGGCGGGAACGCGACCCATTGCACTCGGAACAAGAACACACACCACCTATCCATCATGCAAGAACAAGTTACGCGTGTCAAGAACAGACCGCCCGAACTCGGCCATAATGGCGTTCTAATCGCCTGGCAACTCGTGTTCACCAGTGGTACGGTGAACTCGAGGTGGATTTATTTCTCCATGTACACGTCACGACTTCGCGAATGAAATACTCGCGCATGCGTGTTGGTTCACGTACAAGTTCTTGCGCTATAAAGAATGTCCTTACCGCACGACTAACTCGACTGTGCGCGTGCGTCGTGTGGTGTGTAGCGTTTGGAATGCAACCTACTTGTGAACGTGGAGAAATTCACGGTGAACACGATAAAAACGATGCGATTGGAACGCAGCATTAGTCTCACTGCTACATTCTATGGGCCTTTTCGAAACCGTTGCTTCGTCTTTGGCTTTGCCTCCGAAAAGGCCCATAGGATGTAGCAGTGAGACTGAGCTAGAGAGAAGCCCGTGCAGTGAGTCCGCAAGCGGGAATAGCCGGTTAGCGGTGTACAGCCGAAGCTCCACCCAGTCTGTCTTTCCTTGGTTTACGCTGATTGGTCGAGATTGTTGATAGGTTTTGAAGTGCGGGGTTATAAATGTAAACCTCGTTTGGTGAGAATTTCGCTCAGTCTCTGGTAAGTTTTTGTCATTTTTCCCCAAAAATATTTTCTCAATGATGTTTAGAGTGTTATGAGTGGAGTCATTACACATTGCAGATCAAATCTGTGTTCTTAAAATGTGTGTCATGATCTTTAAAAGTGGTTAAAATCCGGCAAATCCGGTGACTAGTCTGGCAAAAATGGTCGAAATTATAAAAATGCCAATTCTGTACACTGTTTGACTCGTAACCCTCCGGTCTTCGACCGTCGGGAGGATGGTGGGTTACGATTATCGCAACTACATGTTGACCTGCATTTCATGCTGCACAAAAGAGACAAAATACACCAGACAGAACCACAGAAAAGTCCCAATTTTGACGAAATATCGGTGCGCTATGGTAAGTGAACCTGCATGCCGAGTTTGAGACCGAATGATCTCCATGAATAAAGTGAAAAAAATCCCGGGTTTTTTGCACTGATGGACGTATGGCCCATAGCACAGAGGTAGTCTAGTGCGGGGCCATAGACTAGGGCTAATACTGGGTGTATTCTCTAATCTCTCAGCTATTAATTGCGCTTAATCTTACCTTCAAAATTTCGAGAAATTTGGGCATCTTTTTTTCAGTCGAACTGAGTGCAAAGCGCAGTTATAATCCAATGACCCGTGACGTCATTTGAGTGTGCACAGCGCACCTAGAGGGCGCTTCACGAGTTGAGATGCTACGGCTGTTTTGTGTTGCATTTAACCTCCAAACAAGGTATAATGTTATCATGAACAGAGTTGCTTTGACAATTCCCCATTCAGTCGCTGTGATTTATAATCATCCCCACGATTGCGTTCCATGCCCATAAAATACGAGTAAATATACTTGGCAAATCTATTGCACACGAAACAGCCGTCGCATCTCAACTCGTGAAGCGCCCTCTAGGTGCGCTGTGCACACTCAAATGACGTCACGGGTCATTGGATTATAACTGCGCTTTGCACTCAGTTCGACTGAAAAAAAGATGCCCAAATTTCTCGAAATTTTGAAGGTAAGATTAAGCGCAATTCCAGATAGTAATAGCTGAGAGATTAGAGAATACACCCAGTATAATTGCGACTCCACAATTCCTCGCACAGAGTGCGCACGAAAAAGCAAAGTTTTCAACCAATTTTAGCAAGTGCCGATGTGTGACCCTGTATTCGCAGTATACCGGGGGCACACTAGTGGGACTATGTACAGTGCAGTAAATACGATATAAAACAGGCCTAGATAAGGCGATTGGTAAAACCTGGATCTCCTGGATCCAATGTTAACGCTACTAGTCCACACCCCCTAGATAATGAATGTACTTGTTTAGTACAACTAGTTCGTTTGTTTTGCGTTTGAAACTAGTATAAAAAAGAAAATTTGGTAAGAAATGTTTTAAGTTTCCCTCGACTTTATCAAACGTTATCAAACTGTCCAACAATAATTGTGATACTGAAACTTTTCTATAAAGGATATTTCTCCCTAACTTTTGATACAGCTGTCGGAGATTGATGCTGAAGATGACGGATGCTACGAACTGCGAAGGCAGAAAAACATTGAAGAAAACAAAGCCATGGTGTGTTTCATATTAATATGGCTTTATTTTTTTTACGGCAATTGTAATAATAGCTTGAAATTTTCTGCTCTAAACTAAAGCTCATGGAAGATTCACTCGTTTCGAGTAATTTAGAGCTGGAATTTAATAAGGACACAACTTGCATAGTGGTTTTGATTTTACTCACCACTGGCACTGCATGCCCACAAAACACGCTCTAAACATGCCCCAAACTACAAAATACAACACATAGGCACAGTAAAAAAAAAATCAGTTGATCGTCCCCGCCCACATCCTTTTTTGAAGCTAGATCCTTTTAATATTTATTAATTTGTCTATTTTTTGTTTCTCCTCAAAAAGTTGTATTTTTCATGTATTTTGTTTTATATCTTTGCACCATTTCAATAATCGATGGGCGCCAAGTTATGTACCCGCGCGCGCGCGAAATAAGACATTCACCAGCCGCTTGGAATATATTCTCGGAGTCCATGCTTCACAACACACTATATATATTTACACAAAATGCGGAGTATAGAATGCAGGGCCACTCAACTACTCCCGGCTTTATTCACCCTAGGACATAGAATGAAGTGGCCCTATATTCTATAGTTGTGTCCCAATACCCATACCATAGAATATAAGGCCACTCCATTCTATGTCCTAGGGAGAATAAAGCCGAGAGTAGTTGAGTGGCCCTGCAATGCATTATATTTGTTCACTTGATGCACTGTGCGGCAGCTAGCAGGGTTAGGGTTCAGGATGACATTGAAGACCGATACACCAATTTTCTTTTAGTTTTTTTTTTAGTTTTGTTTTTAGTTTTTTTTAAAGTTTTTTGTTTAGTTTTTTGTTTAGTTTTTTGTTTAGTTTTTTTGTTTATTTTATAGATAGTCGAGCGTTTTTGATTATGAATGCTGCTGACTATGGCATGAGATGATCGTATATCTTTAATCTCATTGTTTCACAGCTGAATCAGTTGCTATCTGGCCTGCATGACATGCCCGGCATGCCTCGTACCAAGTCGTCAAAGGTGAGCATTGTACTGGGGCCAATTTCATAGAGCTGCTATAAGCACAAAAATTTGCTTAGCACAAAAAAGTCTTGCTCATTAAAAACAAGTTACCAGCCAAAATTCTACGGGTTTTTCATGCTAAGCCAAAAATCAGCTAATTATCAATCAAAAACAATAAAGATCACGTGAAAATTTGGTCCGTAACCTTGTTTTTGCCAAGGACAAATTTTCATGCTAAGCAAATTTGTGTGCTTAGCAGCTCTATGAAATTGGCCCCAAGTGTTGCACCCATGACAGTCTCCCAGCTTCAGTGTAGGTAGAGTGCTTGAATTCCCTGTGGTGCCCCAACTGTGGCCGTGTCCAAATTGCTGGCTTTGGCTGTGACTTTAGGCCGTTGCTATTGTTGTTGCTATGGGTAGTCATTGTCCGGCCTTAACAACAGCATAGCAACGGCCAAAGTCACAGCCACAGCCAGCAATAAGCCATTTGCGCGTGACCCCGAGTTAAACTTAAATAATATCTGGTACACTGACTTGTTCACACAGCTTGGCACAGTTTAACTTTAAATTCTCCAGACCAAAGACACTGTTGCTATATCAAGTGAATCGGGGCAAGCTTTTGCATAGTTACGTAAGAGACGCTCAGCACCAATACATTGTTTACAATGGGTGAGAATGGCAAAAAGACACCAGACCATTCCACAGCTGGGGGTTGCTAGCGTAAGGCTTGCCCCGAATCACGTGATATAGCAACAGTGTCTTTGGTCTGGAGAATTTAAAGTTGTACTGTGCCAAGCTGTGTGAGCAAGTCAGTGTACCAGGTGTTATTCAAATTTAACTCGGGGTCACGCGCAAATGGCTTATTAGAACATGTCTTGTTTTATAGATGTTTTATTGTCATACTGTGTAGTGCAGTTGCCATTACGTTAAAGGTAGGATACACCATTGGTAATTGCTTGAATTATCATAGATGGGTGGATTTTTAAAATTAACATATATTTGAAGAGAAGTGTCATCTTCCTGTAACTATCACGCAGCAAGTAAAAACAAGGGCTCAAGCTTCCAAGTGGCGGAGGAACTTGAAACTCTTAAAGCTTTTTTTATGTATACCTTTTTTTAAAGTAATTGCTAATCTTGCTTAGCATGAGCTTTTGCTTGCTAGCAATTTTCTTATTTTTATGTATAAAAATGTCAGCAAAAGCCTAGAAAAAAGCAATTGCAAATTTGTATGTATTTGGCCCAATGTGTTCAATTCCTTCACGTCGTTCATCCTTGTGTAGAGATCCCCCAAGTCCCGAAAGTCGCTGGACTGCAGTTTAATCCGGCGTCGCAACCCTGCCCGCAAGGCGCGTCTCAGCACGCCCCTGTTTGCCGGCGCACCCGTCATCCGGACCCGGGGGCAGAAGAGGAGGGCGGAGACTGGGGAGGAGGAGGAGGAGGAGGATGAGGTCAAGGTTTACGTGGGCGACGAGGAACCGTTTCCTGTTAAAGAAGGGAAGGTTGGTTGCACCAAGGTTTTTGTTTTGCCTGAGCGAGGTTTTAACAATGAACCTTTGTGAAAAATAATCCTGTGTCTGGGTTCAGTATATAAAATAAAATCCCGGTGCGAACTGGTGAACATCGACCCCATCCCCCAACCCTGTCATTATTACACAGTAATGGCCAGTTATTCCCTAATTTGTGGAGTGTCGTGGCCGAGCGGTTAAGAACTCGGTTTTTCTGTTCCGCAGAGCGTGAGTTCGAGTCCCGGTGTCGACACGTGTGTCCTTAAGCAAGGCAATTAAACCACTATTGCTTCGTCCTTCGGATGGGACGTAAAGTTGTAGGTCCCGTGTGTTGTATAATTTATAATGTGACTTGTGTGTATATATCTTTCCAAATATAAAATTGTATAATGCACGTAAAAGAACCCAGAACACTTATCGCTAAGAGAAGGGGTTTGCCCCGGTGTTCCTGGCTGACACAGCCTCTGTCTACGGGTTTCTTCTGGCTTACGAGCTACAGTGCCTTGAGCGCTTTTGAAGGATCCTTGGTTTCATTACCAGAAAATAATAATAATAATAATAATAATAATAATAATAATAATTCTGAATCAATAAAATCAATAAAAAGTTTGTGAATTCACCAACCTTTCTAGTCTGTTGACGTGTCACCAATGTCTTTTTGATACCCATTCCTCGCAGAAACTGATCATCAAGTTTGGCCCGACGTTCAAGAAATCGTCCCTGGACTCCGGCAATGATTCAGACTCGGATTTTGAGGTTTACGAAGATGACGCTGAAGATGCGCCGACACCGACGAAACGGCGCCGGCTGACGGGGCGCCTTCGGGAGGCCGTGAAGCGACCCGAGGACATCACGGAGGAAGAGCTGCGTATGGTGGCCGAGTGCGTCAGGGACAAGAAGTACAATGCTGAAGTGGTAGGTCGGAGGTCAACAAGTGCCATGGTCCAGTAGGGAGTGGTGCTTGTGTTCTTGGGTAGGACACTTTACTGCATTTGTCTCTCTCAAGGGACAAGTACAATGCTAAAGTGGTAGGTCGGAGGTCAATTAGCGCCATGGTCCAGTTGGGATCACTGTGCTTGTGTTCATGGGCAAGATACTTTACTACATTTACCACTGTCTCTCGAGGGACTAGAACAATGCTGAAGTGGTGGGTTAGGGGTCATCAAACACCATGGTCCTGTGGGGAACGTGATGCTTGTGTTCTTGGGCAAGACACTTTACTACAATTGCCTCAATCAAATAGGAGTCAAATTTTAATTTGATACCAGAAAAGTGTTTTAAGCTGGCTGGCCATGGTTTAACGGTCGCTTAAACATACCCACGTGTTGGGCTCTCGACCAATAGGAATGGCTAAACTGTCTTTTTTGGTATTTTTGAATTGCTTTTGCAAATGTCACTGTTTTTTTAGGGCACAACTTGTCACCAGTGTCGCCAGAAGACCATTGATATGAAAACCATCTGTCGCTACGATGGCTGTGCCGGGGTCAGAGGTCAGTTCTGCGGGCCATGTCTGCGAAACCGCTACGGTGAAGATGCAAAGACCGCCTTGCTGAATCCGGTAAGGAAAGATCTATCGCGAGGGTTACGCAATGCTTCTATAGACAATCGCAGAAACGTAGCCCCATTTGTTTGTGTTACTATAGATGAATCAAAAGGCGATTTTTTTTTTTTTCCTTTGTCGTTATTGGCGCTTTTAAACTTCGCACACTCCCACCCCCCACCCCCACCCACTCACCCAGTTATGTTTTGACCGGCAATCGTGGACGGGGTATTGTCCGACCGTCTTCCCTCTTTTGTTTATACTCTAACGTTTTCGGATGATCGCCATAGGATTTGTACACGAGAAAAGATCGTGGACGTTGTGTCAATCGTGGACCCATTGTTTGACTCCCAATTCTTTTGTCCGACGACCACGATTGTCGGTCAATACAAACGCATCCCCACCCTCTCTATCCTCTCTCGTCATGTATGGTTCTTTTTGGCTATCCGTTCCGTTTTGTCAGGACTGGATCTGCCCACCGTGCCGGGGCATCTGCAACTGTAGCTTCTGTCGCAAGAAGCAAGGGCGTCACGCCACGGGCATTCTCATCCACCTAGCTAGGGGGAGTGGCTACTCTAGCGTCAAGGATTACCTGGAAAAGTACGTAGGTATCACTAAAAGGAACAAGGATGGTTCTCGAACCACGTGTCTCGCCTACCCTATTTTTATAATTTGACCTCCAATGACCATTGCCCTTTGACACAACCACCATTTAAAAGGTTAAAGATTACATGATTACGAGACGATACCGATGTGGTTGGCTGGGTTTTGAACGAGTATGTTTAAAACTGGCTCGTTGTTCTGGGCACGTTGATGCCCCAGCCGATCGCAAAGGGCATTAACGATGTTCAGGCCCATGAGCCTGGGGCAAATTTCACGGAGCTGCTAAGCACACAAATTTGCTTAGCATGAAAATTTGTCCTTGGTAAAAACAAGGGTGGAGACCAAATTTTCACGGGATCTTTATTGTTTTTGATTGATAATCAGCTGGTTTTTTGCTTAGCATGAAAAACACGTAGAATTTTGGCTGATAACTTGTTTTTAATGAGCAAGACTTTTTTGTGCTAAGCAAATTGTTGTGCTTAGCAACTCTGTGAAATTAGCCACTGGTTGAAACATACTTGTTTAATATCGGCCAACCGCATTTTTACTTTTTCCCTTTACTCATAAATACCTTTCGGTCAAAAAGTTTAAACAAGCCAAAAGTTTTCCCAACCTTTTTTGCTAAACAATTTTACCTTGTGTTTTGGGGAGCATTCTTCCATAATGTATCTTATGCTAAATATTTTGGCTCTTTTTTGTTTAATCAGATTTTCGAGGACTTAAAGACAGGCCAATACCTTGACTTCAACTGCTGCAGAATACTCAGGGTCAAAGGTAAAAGGTCAAGACATTGACCTGCATTATAAAAAAATATAGAATCAAAACAAACATTTAAAATTTGCAAACTCAATGTAAATGTCTTCCATATTAAAAGTTCTCAGAGCCAGGCGTCTTTCGTCGTTTCTAAGATCATGGAATTTTGTTTGAAAGTGGATTTTATTTTAAAATTGATACTTAGATCTCCTTTTGTAAATAGCCAACCAATTTGGATTCTGGTAATTTTTGGCAATGGATTAAAGTCTTCAAAATGCTTTTTTAACAACGACTTGAGGCAGATGATAAAACTAAAAAAAAAAATTAATTAATCAAAAATAAATTGAAGATTTGGCTTCGATAGACTTTACTATTGGAGGATGATATTTTTTAATGTTATGGGTATTATTTTATGTTGGTTTGGTCAGAGAGGCTAACAATATCTGTGCGTGCTTTTAATTGTTGAAATCTACTTGAAGCTCTTCCCCGAATCAAAATAGTCGATCAGAATGGTGTAAACATTGTTAATTTGATGCTAAAAGCATGGAATTTGGCACAAAGTCATGATATATGTCATAAGAACGATATTTGGCTATAGGGTCATCGCATATTTGACCTGGGGAAAAAATATAGGTAGAATAACATGTAATGGCAGCCATTTTTAAAATTTTGAAAATTAAAAAAAATGGTTTGTTATCTTAACTATATTTTTTTTCAAAGGACGAATCTGCGATGGCCCTATTAGCAAATATCTTTCACCTGACATACTCCGATTGTGTGCCAAATTCCATGCTTTTATAATTTAAATAGCCATTTTTTTTCTTACCATTCTTGCCCGACTATGGTAATTGAACTTCATTTGAATATTGTTCTTCCACATCTGTGAAAATTGTTTTTTTCAAAATGCTGATTCCATTCAACTTGCATGTATTGATCCAAAAGTCTAACAGCTTCCCCGCATCATATCTTGGATTGTTGTCTATATTTTGTTCTATTGTCAAAAAAGGAAAATTATTTGCAATGTTGCTTGGATTTTTACTTTTGGTATTGAGAACAAAGAAGACTTTCGAAAAGGGAAAAGTCTTTGTCAAAGTTGGTGCTTGTACATACAGTTTTATTGTCATCTTTAAAAAGTTTTGTAAAATTTTTGAGAAAAGTTACAATATTTCAAGAATGTTGTTGTTTGTTGTCTCGCATGAACGAAGTTAAGAAAAAAATATGCAATCACTATTTCTGTACGTAGTCCGTCCATTATGTACATGTACGTAGTCCGTATGTACCTGCCATTTTGGTTACAAATTAAAAAAATTGGTCTCGTTGGAAAACTTGAAGTCGAATTACAATCAACCATGGGTCGTGCATGCAATAATGTAACCTTTATATGTTGGCCATGGCAACGGCAAAGTAATGAGGTCAAAGGTCATTCGGGGTCAAGTTGTAAAAGAGGCTCGCATTGTAAAATTGGTCTGTTTGAAAACTTGAAGTTCAATAAGCCATTTGCGCGTGACCCCGAGTTAAATTTGAATAACATCTGGTACACTGACTTGCTCACACAGCTTGGCACAGTTTAACTTTAAATTCTCCAGACCAAAGACGCTGTTGCTATATCACGTGATTCGGGGCAAGCCTTATGCGTCATACGCTAGCAACCCCCAGCTCTGGAATGGTCTGGTGTCTTTTTGCCATTCTCACCCATTGTAAACAATGTTTTGGTGCTGAGCGTCTCTTACGTAACTATGCAAAAGCTTGCCCCGAATCACGTGATATAGTAACAGTGTCTTTGGTCTGGAGAATTTAAAGTCAAACTTTGCCAAGCTGTGTGAACAAGTCAGTGTACCAGATATTATTTAAATTTAACTCGGGGTCACGCGCAAATAGCTTATTGCAAGCTAACTTGGGTCATAGATGCAATATTTAATCTAGCATAATATGGTAATACTAGGGTCAAAGGTCATGAGGTCAAGTTGTAAAATAGGGTAATTATGGACTTGTGGTTCGAGAACCATCTTTGTTTTTATATTCTGATGGTTGTATTGATGCGTAATCAACAAGATTTCAACAAAGCGAAGCAATGTAAAATATTACGGGAGCCCTTGCGCAATGTAGTTTAACTGCATGTCGCAAGGCTCTTGTATTGTCATGTGATTGTCATGTGTTAGCGAGTCGCCTCAACCGCCACAGATTAATCAATATAATTTTATATATATGCAACTATTTGTTAAACAATTTATATTGAATTTTAATGTTTAAATTATATTTTAATTTAGAATTTTAATTGTTTTGTCTTTTTGCATGTTAAATATTTTTAATGAATTGATTAACTATAATTAAAATCATAAACTAAAATTAGTTTGGAGCAATTTTTGTATTTTCTTTTGAAACTTTATTTTTATTTTAGACTTAAATGGATAGACCAACATAATAGGGTCTTTTTGAATCTCTGGCTTGGTTTCATCTTTGGCTTAAGGCGATTTTAGGCTTCCAACTGCCGGAACTCCAGCTATAGGTTTTGGCGCCTGTTGTGCTTCAGAAACACTCAATCGGTTAATATTATATTTAAAAGTTTGAATATTTCCATGTGCTTACGATTTTTATTTGCTTGTCTGCGATTCAGTTGTCGGTGGCGAAGCCGAGACGAAGCAAAGGCTTGGAAAACACCCATACTGTTTATTGAATACGGCCATGTTGCATCCCTCAATATTGCTGCAGCATGGGTTTAAGTAACCAGTTCGCGCCGGGATTATTTCGAAATTGACCGATCAGAGATGGATTCAGGCCGGCATCTGTGGGCAGCACACCCCGATATTTCAGGCCTTGTGGTTTATATATCCGTGGAATCGGCCTTTGTGCTTTTGGAAACAAACAAAATGCAGAAATTAAAATAGCGATGTCGCGTCGGTTGGTTGGGTTTCCCCTTGCGTGTATGTATAATTGATGAGTTTAATAATTGCATGCGCATAGCAATAGTAAACACACAATAATAGAACCATATTCGCAGGGTCGCTGCATTTTATTTAGAGGCTATTAACTTTAACAATTAACTTTTTAGGTAGTTATAATTCATTGGTTATGTATACATGAATAAATAACGACCAGCCTGCGATGTAAAATATTATAAGCTAGATTATTTCATCTGCGCTACAGCACAAACCCCATAAAACAATCCATACAAAATTAATTTCAACAGTGTTCCAAAATAAATATTGTTTGTCTCTGAAGTAATACTTTCAAAGCAATGTCTTTTTGGCTATGCATTTTACTACAATAGTCGGACAATTATTTAAAAAGTATTTTTTTTACAATCGTACCAGTTTACCTTGAAATCTTGTGTGGGGGGGGGGGGGGGGGGGGGGGTGGTTCTGTGTGTTTACTGCCCGAAATAATTTAGCATGCGATATTTTGAAACAAAAAATCGATCTGTTGAAGCATGTAATGAAAAATGTATGCAAAACACGGGCATGTTCGATGCAAAACAAAAGGCCTTCAACTCCAGATAATAATTCGTCTGCATAATTTGAAATAATTTATGGGCCTAATTTATATGGGATGACATTTTTAATAATGCTATATAATTAAAACAGCCTTGAAATTACCATCGCTTTAACAACTTCCATATCATACATAATATGCTATATAAATTGCATTATCGCAATAGCCTCTTTGGTCCGAACCTGGTCGGATATTGCCTAGTCGATTAGCGGTTTCTTTAGCCATGCTTCCGACGGTCTTGGTGTGTTTGCTGCTAGCTAGCGGGGTGAGCGGTAATTGGGAAGACAAGAGCCACGACCCGGACAACACGCACCTGGTAAATATACCCATGTACATGTAGTAAACTTTACCCCAATGGCTATTTCTGTCGCACATGAAGCAAGACATAAGACGGGAGAATCCCCCCTCCCCCTCCCCCACTCCCCTCTCTTCCCCTTCTCCCCCACTCCTCTGTGGTGGTCATTGTGCTTGCGAAATGTTTTGGTTTCTCAGGAAATGGTTTTATGTTTTTAGGGGGGTGTGCGTTCGGTAATAGTAGTCTAGAGAGTGTATGGGTATGGGAGACTAAGGGGGGAGTCCGTCGGTCCTATCTCTTGCTGGGTATATCCTGTTAAGTCCGTCACAAGACCCGTCACATGATCAAAAACCACCTCCCCCCAAAAAGCCAGCACTGAGTCGGGCAGAATTGTGTACTGGCATTAATCAATTGAGTTATAAAATTATGGAAACTTGGCACACAGTCATAGCATAATATGTCGTGATGAAGATATTTGACGAAGGGGCCAGGGTTGAATTGTCGGTCCATTGGCGATGTGTGCTGCAAATAAAAACACTGCTGTCGGCGTGTAGTATACTTTTTCCGCTGTGACCCTAGCCTTTTGACAAGGCCTCGTGACTCTGGCTAAGCGGCTGAGATGAGTCTAGATACCCGGGGTGAACGCGCGACCGAGTGACGAATGTCACGAGGCCTTTTGCAATGTAGGTTTCACTGCTCGGCATGAATTATTCATAGTACATATTAGCATGTCAATACGCCCAATCAGAACGGCGATCTCCCAGTTGGCTTCGTTCGTGATTCGTTCAATATCAAAGCATGTAAGAAAAGGTAAAAAAACCGTAAATAAATGTTGCTTCTGAGTTGAATATATGAATGATAAATACAAGATATCACATTTAAATCTATTTTACATGCAAAATTTCAATAAATTAGGAAGCAACTAATGATTTGAGCTAAATATTGTAAGTGACATGATTGGACATTCCCTGTTTGTAAAATGAACTAATCCAACTCAAATATAAGCTGACGTCACGCAGAGATACGTTCGCTGATTGGACGCTACCATATAGGTAGCGATTCAAGTTGGAAACAAAGGTTAACATAAGAAATCCAAACCAGATTGATAAAGGCCACTTGTCTGGGCAATTCGCACTGACGTCACTCAGGTTTTCGCGATTAGTCTCTTTTTAGTCGCTCGGCGTCTATCAGACATGTGGCCTTGTTTAAAGGCTACTGTGACCCGGGTTCGAATCCCGCCTGGGCCAATACGTGGATCGGGTTTTCAGTCCCAGTCAGTTTCCCTAAAATATAATTCTGAGGTTCCCCCCCCCCCCCCCCACCTTTAAAGCTGTGAATATCTTCTACCAAAGGACCCAACTGGAAATAAGTCGTAAGAATTTCGTGGGTCATCCCGGTAAATTGCCAAATAAATCAAGGTCCAAACTATAATAATTATTTGTATCCATCCACAGGGGTTTAAATTATACAACCTCGAGTGCAACGCCGATGGAACGTCATGCTTCAAATCGTACAAAATGAACATATATGGATCAGAGGTTCAACGTACGTATACTATTTAGGGCATAACAGGGTGAAGGCCCGGTCATTACTGCGTGATAACGCACCGGGTTGGGGGATGACCACTGGTAATGGACCGAGCCGAACTTAGTTCTATTACCAGCGGTCACCCCAACCCGTCCGTTACCACGCAGTGAATGACCGGGTCCTCACCCAATTCCCTTTAATAAATACCTTTTTTGTTTAGGGAGTAAACAGTGAATTTGCCCCAATTTTGTTAAGCCTGGGTCATTACTTACAAAAAAATGCCCTCCACGTGGTCGAGTCTCGACCAATCAGAAGCTATCAAGGACTCGACTGAAAACACCACTCTCCAAAAGAGTGAGTACGTACTAGAATAATGCAAAAATCTCACATTTTCCAGAAAACTTCACATATAACAAGAGCCCTAGTGAGGTGTCCTTGACTGGGCATGCAGAATGGGGCGACGCGGCGATGAGCCTAAATCAAGGTAAGGGAACACATTTATAGACGTACCCTAGACGTACATATGGACGTACATTAGTGATAGTTGCTCAACAAAGTTTGTGTATAGACCTACTGTTTACTCTTGTATACCGCCCTCTTTTGACCGCACTGGGTGAAACTTCAACACGGCCATCTTGGAAATGCACACGCACACAAATTGTCTTAAGTTCTGTGTCGGTTATTCATTGCATTACCCGATTGTGACAACAATTATAATTTAATTTGCACTCTCGGACCTAGAAGCATATTTTCCTTCATCCGAAATTTGCTTTACCAAAAAGCATATGTTTAAAGCAAAATTAGGGAGCTCATGTTTTTTGAGGTACATTTGGGGTACAAGGTGCACCCGGGTGGCAATAATTTTTCCTGCAGGTAGGTTGGTACATAGCGTACATCTATTAGCCAATCAGGTACATAGTGTACATCTATTAGCCAATCAGAACACAGATGGTGTTGAAGTCATCGATGATGTTAGACTTGTCTGGGATCTGACTAGGGTTAGGGGTTAGGGGTTAGGGGTTAGGGGTTAGGGGTTAGGGTTAGGGTTAGGGTTAGGGTTAGGGGTTAGGGTTAGGGTTGTTCCAGACAACTCTAACATCATCGATGGCGTCAACACCATCTGTGTTCTAATTGGCTAATGTACTAACCTACCTGCAGAAAAAATTAACGCACCCGGGTGGCAAGGTAATACTGAGGCCTCGTAATTATAACTTTTCACTTTAATATGATAATTTATGTAAATGGGGCCGTTGAGGCGGAAGTGAATTGCGGTCCCATGGAAAATGTGAAGGGCTGGGTCCAAAGTCTATTGTTCTTGTCGTTTCCCAGAGAACGAGGAACAGTTTCGCATTTGCTATGAATACGAGCTCTTCCATGACTTGAACAACGTACCACCACAGGACAACCACAAGGTGATGAAGTGTCTGGAAAACTCCTTTGAAGGGATTACCGTGCCGCCCGAGTGCGTCAGGCCTGTCGCCTTGAAAACAGTCTACATCCAGTCTGGCGACAGTGAAATGCGAGGAGCGCAAGTGCTGTACTGCGCAGGCGTTGAAAAGGTTGACAAGGGGCTGAAAGGATTACCGTCAAAAGCTATAAATAAGGCATGACGTAATGGGTTTTTGTTTGGAACGTGTAGTCTCGCTTCAAGATGTTTAATATTTGAAAATCGGTAAGTTTGTTCTACATGAAAATGTGCCCGGCGGTATGCGCACGCATCGTGTTTTGCATAAAGTGTGGTTTAGGAGTGACGTCACAGGTCAGATCGCCTTTGAATTATGTGACCTTTCTGTACTTCTTAACCAAAGTGAATTTGTGCAAAACACGATTCGTGCATATAGGCCTACACGTCGTCACCGTTTTCACGAAGAGGCGAATTTCATGAAAAATCGTCTATTTATCGAAATTATTTTTTTTGATGAAAACGATTAAATATTGCAATTTCTACAACCTGGTGAAGTTATACATCCACAAAATCATTAAAATCACAATTAACCTAATTAACTAATGGGCGAATTGGTCCTCAAGTGCCCTTTTGCGTTTTCACGAAGAGGCAAATTCGAAATAGCGTTGACTTCAACGTGTTTATGAAGGGCACTTTGGTGCGCGTAGTCACTTTAGCGTTTTCACGAAGAGGCGAATTGGGCGAATTGGTCGCGAAGTGGCTTTTAGCGTTTTCACGAAGAGGCAAATTCGAAATAGCGTTGACTTCAACGTGTTTATGAAGGGCACTTTGGTGCGCTTAGTCACTTTAGCGTTTTCACGAAGAGGCGAATTGGGCGAATTGGTCGCGAAGTGGCTTTTATCGTTTTCACGAAGAGACAAATTGGGGGCGCAATGGGAAAATGTATACATTCTGACTCTCACAGCCACGGGCGAATTTGCTAATGTATCGTTTTTTTCGTTTTCACGAAGAGGCAATTCTATTAATTGATTAATTCTGCAAAACTAATCACCTATTTTTCTTAACGTTTGCTATATTTAAGAAGATTGAAATCTCTTCTTTCCCATGATACCTTAATCTTGTATATTCTATGAATATTTATGTTTCAAACTGCCAAACGAAAAAAGGACAAACTTTACAAGCGATTATCTCGAAAGTTTGTTCAGACCGTGAAAGGCTCAATTTGCCTCTTCGTGAAAACGGTGACGACGTATGTGTCACCGTGAGCGACTCACGCACTGCAACATTGGTTTCATGCTTGATACGGATTTGTGTTCCATTTTTCTTAGAATGTACACGATGAAATACCTAAAGTAGCATACTTTTAGAAAATTTATAATCTGACTCTGAAAAAACACGAAATGGTATTGCATAGATATTCTTTATTTTATGTTATCAGAGATTTCGTGTTATTATTTGTTTAGATTTTATGGAAAACGATTCACCGACGGCAGTCAACATTTTATTTAGCCTACATTTTATTTAGAGGAAATTAAAGGAAACATGTAGGGCCTACTAAGTTGTTTTCGGCTTAAATCAATAAAGTTTAATGTGGACAGCAACATTATGTGTGTGGTTGTGTTTATTTTCTGTAATATATTTTCTGTAATGTTCTGTGTGTTTACTGCGCGAAAGAATTTAGCATTCGAGGTTTTGAAACAAAAAAATCGATCGGTTGAAGCAAAAATGTATACAAAACACGACGCGTGCGCATTACGCCGGGCAGCGATAATTTATTTCTGCAGGTAGGTTGGTACATTAGCCAATCAGAACACAGATGGTGTTGACGTTATCGATGATGTTAGAGTTGTTATTATTATTATTATTATTATTTTATTCATGGGACAACCCTAACCCTAACCCCTAACCCTAACCCCTAACCCTAACCCCTAACCCTAACCCTAACCCCTAACCCTAAACCCTAACCCTAACCCTAACCCTAACCCTAACCCTAACCCTAACCCTAACCCTAACCCTAACCCCTAACCCTAGTCAGATCCCAGACAAGTCTAACATCATCGATGACTTCAACACCATCTTTGTTCTGATTGGCTAATAATTGTACACTATGTACCAACCTACCTGCAGAACAAATTATCGCCGCCGGGCATGTTCGACGTAAAACAAAAGGCCTTCAACTACAGATAATAATTCGTCTGCATATTTGAAATAATTTATGGGCCTATAATTTATATGGGATGAGATTTTTAATAATGCTATATAATTAAAACAGCTTTGAAATTACCATCACTTTAATAACTAGCTCCATATCATACATAATATGCTACGTGGTTTGCTTTATCGCATTAGCCTGTTTGGTCCCAACTTGGGCGGATAATAGGCCTATATAGTCGATTGGCGGTTTGTTTAATCTGTAGCGATGCTTCCGATGGTCTTAGCGTGTTTGCTGCTAGCCAGCGGAGTGAGCGGTAATTGGGAAGACAAGAGCCACTCTCCGGACAACTCGCACCTGGTAAATATACATGTACTAAACTTTACCCCAATGGCTATTTCTGTCGCACATGAAGCATGAATTGGGACGGGGAGAACCCCCCTTCCCCTTCTTTGGTCATTGTGCTTGCGGAATGTTGTGGTTTCTCAGGAATTCTTTTTAGGTTTTTAGGTGGGTGTGCGTTCGGTAATAGTAGTCTAGACAGTGTATGGGTATGGGAGACTAAGGGAGGAGTCCGCCTGCCCTATCTCTTGCTGGGTATATCCTGTCAAGTCCGTCACAAGACCCGTCAATCAAAAACCACCCCAAAATAGCCAGCACTGAGTCGGGCAGATTTGTGTAAGCATTACTCAATTGAATTAAAAAATTATGGAAACTTGGTACACAGTCATAGCATGCATCGTGATGAAGATATTTGGCGATCGCTGAATTGTCGGTCCATTGGCGATGTGTGCTGCAAATCAAAAACCCTGCGGTCGGCGTGTAATATACTTTTCCGCCTTCTACCGCTGTGACCCGGGTTCGAATCCCGCCTGGACCAATACGTGGATCGGGTTCAGTTCCGAGTCTGTGGGTTTTCTCTCAAAAGTAATTCTGAGATTTTCCCCCACCTCTAAAGCTGTAATATCTTCTACTAATGGACCCAACTGGAAATAAGTCGTAGGAATTTCGTGGGTCATCCCGGTATATTGCCAAATTGCCAAAAGTCCAAACTATAACAATTATTTTTCCCCAACAGGGGTTTATAATGTACAACCTCGAGTGCAACGCCGATGGAACGTCATGCTTCAATTCGTACCAAGTGAACATGTGGGGATCAGAGGTTCAACGTACGTATACTATTTAGGGCATAACAGGGTGAAGAGTGGACCCGGTCATTACTGCGTGATAACGGACAGGGGGATGACCGCTGGTAATGGACCGCGAGCCGAATTATCACGCAGTGAATGACCGGGTCCTCACCCTGCTGATCTCTTTAATAAATACCTTTTTGTTTAGGGAATAAACAGTGAGTTTGCTCCAATTTGTTTAAGCCTGGGCCATTACTACAAAATAATGCCCTCTACGTGATCGAGTATCGACCAATCAGAAGCCACCAAGGACTGAAAACACCACTCTCCAAAAGAGTGAGTACCTAGAATAATACAAAAATCTCACATTTTCCAGAAAACTTCACATATAACAAGAGCCCCAGTGAGTTGTTCTTGTCTGCGCATGGAGAATTGGGTGACGTGGCGATGAGCCTAATACAAGGTAATGGAACTAATTTATAAACGTATAATAGTAATAGTTGCTTAACAAAGTTTGTGTAGACCTACTGTTACTCTTGTATACCGCCCTCTGTTGACCGCACTGGGTGAAACTTCAACACGGCCATCTTGGAAATGCATACACACACAAATGATCTTCAGTTTGGTGTCGGTTATTCATTGCATTACCCGATCGTGACAACAATAATATAATTCATTTTGCATTTCCTTCATCAACATTTGCTTTACCCCTATGTTTAAAGCAAATTTAGTAGGGCGCTCACGTTATTTGGGGTACATCCAAGGTTACTGAGGTAGGCCTCGTAATTATACCTTTTCACTCTTATAGGATAATTTATGTAAATGAGGTGGTTTAGGCGGAAGTGAATTGCAGTCCTATTGAAAATGTGCCGGGTCCAAACTCCAAAGTCTATTTTGGTTCTTGTCATTTCCCAGAGAACGAGGAACAGGTTCGCGTTTGCGTTGGGTATGAGCTCTTCTATGACTTGAATAACGTCCAGGGCTACCGCAAGATGCGGAAGTGCCTGGAAAACACCTTCGAAGGGATTACCGTGCCGCCCGAGTGCGTCAAGCCTGTCGCCTTGAAAACAGTCTACATCGAGGCCGGCGACCATGAAATGCGAGGAGCGGAGGTGCTGTTCTGCGCAGGCGTTGAAAAGGTTGACAAGGAGCTGAAAGGATTGCCGTCAAAATCTATAATTAATGCATGACGTAATGGGCTTTTGTTTGGAACGTGTAGTCTCCCTTTAAGATTATGAAAATCAGTAAGTTTGTTCTATATGAGAATGTGCCCGGCGGTATGCGCACGCATCGTGTTTTGCACAAAGTGTGGTCTAGGAGTGACGTCGCAGGTCAGATCGCCTTTGAATGATGTGACCTTTGATGTACTTCTTAACCAAAATGAATTTGTGCAAAACACGATTCGTGCACACACACGTATGTGCCACCGTGAGCGACTCACGCACTACAACATTGGTTTCATGCTTGATACGGATTTTGTGTTCCATTTTTCTTAGAATGTACACGATGAAACACCTAAATTAGCATATTTTTAGAAAGTTTATACATGTACTTTGACTCTGAACAAAAATGAAATGGCAATGTAATTGATATTCTTTATTTTATGTTATCAGAGATTTTGTTTTATTATTTGTTCGGATTTTGTGGAAAACGAATCACCGACAGCAGTCAACATTTTATTTAGCCTATACATTTTATTTAGAGGCAATTAAATTTAACAATTAACTTTTTAATAGTTATAATTCACTGGTTGTGTATACATGAATAAATAACGATCAGCCTGCAATGTAAAATATTATAAGCTAGATTATTTCATCTGCGCTACAGCACAAACCCCTTCAACTCCAGATAATACAAATTCGTCTGCATATTTAAAAGAATTGATGGGCCTAATTTATATGAGATGAGTTTTGTATAATGCTATATAATTCAAACTGTCTGGAAATTACCATCACTTTAACAACATCCATGTCATACATAATATGCAATGTGGTTTGCTTCATCGCATTAGCCTCTTTGGTTCCAACTTGGGCGGATTAATAGGCCTATATAGTCGATTGGCGGTTTGTTTAATCTGTAGCGATGCTTCCGACGGTCTTGGTGTGTTTGCTGCTAGCTGGCGGGGTGAGCGGCAATTGGGAAGACAAGAGCCACTCCCCGGACAACTCGCACCTGGTAAATATACATGTACTAAACTTTACCCTAATGGTTATTATTTTCTGTCGCATTTAAAGCAAGAAATGGGACGGGGAGACTCCCCTTCTTTGGTCATTGTGCTTGCGGAATGTTGTGGTTTCTCAGGAATTCTGTTTAGGTTTGTAGGGTGGTGTGCGTTCGGTAATAGTAGTCTAGACAGTGTATGGGTATGGGAAACTAAGGGAGGAGTCCGCCTGTCCTATCTCTTGCTGGGTATATCCTGTCAAGTCCGTCACAAGACCCGTCACTCAAAAACCACCCCCAAAAGCCAGCACTGAGTCGGGCAGAATTGTGTAAGCATTACTCAATTGAATCATAAAATTATGGAAACTTGGCACACAGTTATAGCCTATATATGTCGTGATGAAGATATTTTGCGATCGCTGAAATGTCGGTCTATTGCCGATGTGTGCTGCAACTCAAAAATTCTGCGGTCGGCGTGTAGTATACTTTTTCGCCTTCTACCGCTGTGACCCGGGTTCGAATCCCGCCTGGACCAATACGTGGATCGGGTTCAGTCCCGAGTCTGTGGGTTTTCCCTAAAATATAATTCTGAGGTTCCCCCCCCCCCCCCCCCCCCCCCCCCCCCCCCCCCCCCCCACCTTTGAAGCGGTTAATATCTTCTACCAAAAGATCCAACTAGAAATAAGTCGTAAGAATTTCGTGGGTCATTCCGGTAAATTGCCAAATAAATTAGGGTCCAAACTATAACAATATTTTTCCCCACAGGGTTTTAACTTTTACAACCTTGAATGCAACGCCGATGGAACGTCATGCTTCAAATCCTACACATTGACCATGGGCCTAATCGGAAGAGAGATTCGTGCGTATATACTGTTTTGCATTTCATTTTATTCTTGTTTGCTCTGGGTATAAAGTTGGCTCAATAACGTATAGCCTTTATTCACGCTTTGTACGTATTAAATGCGCCGTATTTTGGGCCACATGAGGGCGCTGTAAGACGCCATTTTCTGGAAGTAGTTTATTGAAGTAGTTTTAGTAACTTTACTTTTATCTAAAGATTGATTATTAGAAAAAAAATATGTTGGAGCTGTAAGAATATTTAAACTGACGTGAATTATCTTCTAATCTCTTTTAATAATACCCCCAAATACCGTGAAAACAGCGCCCTCTACGTTCAATATTCAATATACGGCCTATTGAAATCGAGGTAAACTCTTCAGTTTTGAAATTTTTGAAAAGAAACAATTGCATTAAAATACAAGTTACTTGCAAATTATCTAACACCAGTGTTATTTGTTGAATAGCCTACACTTTAACAAACTCCTGAGTCAGATTTGACCCGGAAAAGCATCGAAATCTCTAGTCTTTTTCCGAGTCAAATATGACATTTTCGGGGTCCAAATTATCTAGAAACAAGTCAATTTGACCCGGAAACGTGTCATTTTCAACCCAAGAAGTGTCATTTCGACCAGGAAAAGGACCGTGTGCAGATTTTGATGCTTTTCCGAGTCAATCTCCAAAAGAGTGAGTAGGCACTACCTAGAATAATAAAAAAAAATAACATTTTCCAGAAAACGTCACATATAAGAAGAGCCCTAGTGAGTTGTCCTTGACTGAGCATGCAGAATGGGGTGACGTGGCGATGAACCTAAAACAAGGTAAGGGAACTAATTGATAAACGTACATTAGTTATAGTTACTTAACAAAGTTTGTGTAGACCTACTGTTACTCTTGTATACCGCCCTCTGTTGACCGCACTGGGTGAAACTTCAACACGGCCATCTTGGAAATGCACACGCACACAAATTATCTTTAGTTCTGTGTCGGTTATTTATTGCATTACCCGATCGTGATAACAAATTATAATTCAATTCGCACTATCGGACCACGAAGCATTTCCTTCACCAACATTTGCTTTACCTGAAAGCATATGTTTAAAGCAAATTTAGTAGGGCGCTCACGTTATTTGGGGTACATCCAAGGTTACTAAAGTAGGCGTCATAATTATAGCTTTTCACTCTAATATGATAATTTATGTAAATGAGGCCGTTTAGGCGGAAGTGAATTGCAGTCCCATTGAAAATGTGCAGGGCCGGGTCTAAACTTCAAAGTCTTTGTTCTTGTCATTTCCTAGAGAACGAGGAACAGGTTCGCATTTGCGTTGAATACGAGCTCTTCTACGACTTGAATAACGTCCAAGACTACCGCAAGATGAAGAAGTGTCTAGAAAACACCTTCGAGGGGATTACCGTGCCGCCCGAATGCGTCACGCCTGTCGCCTTGAAAACAGTCTACATCCAGTCTGGCGACAGTGAAATGCGAGGAGCGGAAGTGTTGTACTGCGCAGGCGTTGAAAAGGTTGACAAGGTTGACAAGGGGCCGAAAGGATTACCGTCAAAAGCTATAATTAATGCATGACGTAATGGGTTTTTGTTTGGAACGTGTAGTCTCGCTTCAAAAAGTTTAATATTTGAGTAATATTTGAGTAATCGGTAAGTTTGTTCTATATAAAATGTGCCCGGCGTTATGCGCACGCGTCGTGTTTTGCACAAAGTGTGGTTAAATAGTGACGTCGCAGGTCAGATCGCCTTTTAATTATGTGACCTTTGATGGGTACTTCTTAACCAAAATGAATTTGTGAAAAACAAAATGTGTGCACGTACATACACGTACACGCAAGCGGCTCACGCACTACAACATTGGTTTCATGCATGCTTGATACGGACTTGTGTTCCATTTTCTTAGAATGTGCACGATGAAAATACCTAGAGTAGCATACATTTAGAAAGTTTATACTCTGACTCTGAGGGAAAAAAACCCCGAAATGGCATTGTATAGATATTATTTATTTTATGTTATCAGAGACTTCGTTTTATTATTTGTTTGGATTTTGTGGAAAACGATTCACCGACAACAGTACGTCAAGAACCCATGCGTACAGAATGAGAAAGAATTTTATGTTGCTCAATATATTTACCATAGAGTCCGAACACAAGGGTAGTGTGGTTAATATGTTCCTTAAAGGTAGGATACACTATTGGCAGATATCAAAAATATTTACTACCAAATTATTAAGAAATATCTTACTCATTTGAAAGTAAATAATGATTCTACGCATCCAGCATTTTTTTTGCACTAGATATCCTGTAATTATTGAGAAAAATTGAATTTTATAAAATCAAATCGCGAAAAAACGGGTGGGAGGGGGGTTGAAGTCAAATAAATTCGCACGTCAAAATTTTTCGCACGGACACAAAATTTCGCAGTCCAAAAAGCACTATAGTCAATGTTTTATGAGTAGTTTTACTATCATTGATATTTGAAACTAAGAAAAACGCAATTTTTACCTTAAAAAAAAAAAAAAAAAAAAAAAAAGATTTTCAAAGGGGGGGCGTTCGCAACCGTCGCCCCCCCATCTGACGGGCCTGGCCAGGTAGTGTAGTTAATATGTTTCTTTAACATCCGTAGTACCGGCAACGGGCGTCGCCTTCCCTCAGGCACAGCACGGCGCACTGGACCCGTGTCAACCCGGAGTAGCTTCCAATGGAGTGACCGGCCAACGCGCGGTGCTCTTGGGCCGCGTTCGACTTCGCCCTGCTACCGACAGGCTGAGGTACACACGACGGACGGTTGCTGCTAGTGCTACGCACGCCGCAATCGCCACCAATAAAATGCTGGCATATTTAAAGACCGACAACCCTCCAAAAACCCATTTCTCCCTGGTTCCCAAACGTGGCTGTTATCAATGAATGTAGACTTATGCAATATAGATTTGGGAACAGTAATGACGCATGACTTTATCGGGGTACAGTGACGGACGCATACACGAAAACATCTTAACAAGCAAGTGAAAATATTCGTTTTTACTCTAGCGTTCATCCTACGCGCAGTGTTGACATGACGATAACCGTACGGTTTACCATTAACCTCTCTCTATAATCAGAATAGATGGGAAGTTACTAAAAACTAACCAGTGTAGCGTTCTTGTTCTTGAATTATCAAGATACTAAATTCGGTGCAAATTCGGGAAATCGTACGCCAAATTTAATTTATTTTTAACGACTGTATGCACTTATCAATTGCCAAACGAAAATAAACCAATGTATCTTTAATTTACAAATTAATATGCACATTTCGTGATATCGTCCGGGGAAATCTACATTAAATTGTGATGAGTTTAATATTGAAAATCGATGCGCACAGCAGAATCAGTTCGTTTAGCTTACACTTGTATGCAAATGTCACACGCGACCGTTTGATTAGCCACCATTTTATCCTCGCGCCTGCCCTGGGGCCATTTTCATAAAACCGGTAAGCAACAAACCCCCCCCCCCCCCCCAGGATTCTGATGCTAAGCAAATGTTTGTGCTTACATGTTTTATGAAATTGGTTGCCTATAGCCACTATTGACCCAGCTCACGAGCGGGTGTCTAGGTGTGCACTACCCTAATTGAAGGGAACATTTCTACCCGAGCTCATTAGCATGAAATGTGCCCCCCCCCCCCCACTATATATTTTTTAATATAGTGGGGTTGTGTTAATATAGCCTAGGATCAACTCCCTGTTATTTTTTAGCTTCAATCTGAGGGCAGAGTTGTTAAAATTACGGTTGCAAAATGGGTCCTAATTGCCCTAGAACGTGGAGGGATGCCATTTGTAAAATGGCTGCTTGCAGGATCGGGAAGTATCACTTTTGGGAGGTGAGTTTGTTTTGGTGTGAATATTAAACAATGTAATTGGTTAACCCACTAAAAATAGAAAGGAATGAAAAGATAAAGACCAAGACAATAATCTGATTGTTGTTTGAGACGTTACCAGGACAATTAAATTTAAAAAAAGATACAAATTACGGGGAAATTGATACAAAGATAGTATATCCCCTAACATTTGACTAAAGGGGGGTGGGGTTGGGGGGGGGGGGGGGGGGGGGGGGGGGGTTCCACATGTAGTACACCCCCCCCCCCCCCCCCCCCCCTCCTATACGCATAATGCCAGAAAGAACATTTTTCTAACAGGCTACCTAATAATTAATTCGAAAATGATTATATAAAATGTGTTTTAAATGTTAAAACAAGGCTCATAACTTCAAATATTGGTATTTAACCAGAACAATGAATAACATCGCTCCCTAGTCTACAAGGTTAGCGAAACGTGAAGCTGCATATTACTTGTGCATTATTAAAGACATCCTTGTACGGCTGCGGTCTGCGATCGCTACGTCAAGGCCAGGTAGTGTGGTTAATATGATCCTTTAACATCCCCACTGCACGGGCAGGAAACCATGTCTCGCTTGATCGCCTATGCAGATATTTACTTCGGTGTGGCTAATTACACTGAAACCACCGCACGTAAACAAATTAGTTAATTGGTGGGGAAGGCCACCAGCCAATTCTTAGACTTTGAGTTTCACGCGTCATTAAACAAAATAACTAATTACATGTACGCGCATATACTAAACTGATGAATCGACATTATAAGTGTGCAGTCAGTGACTACTCGTGAAAAGTTAAAAGTCCAAACATAAAACTGATAGTCTAAATTCAATACTCGATGTGTTTAATTTACCAGTTTAATGGTTCAAATCCCATCTTTTAAAGAGAAGTCATTGACATGACCGCACACTTATAACGGCCTTCCGTACGTATGTACCTTATCATGTGATCACACGGCACCACTTCTCTATAGCTAGATTACGCACTTTGACACTATCTGATATTCATAAATACCTGGGACATTTTAGGCATTCCTATTGGTCGAGAGCCCGTCACGTGGCCGGTATTAAACGGACGATAAAGACATGGCTGGAAGTGTTTAAAACCAGCTGGCAACAATTTGAACAAAGGTTCAATGACGTCGATGCCGTCTTTGCTAACTGCTCATTCAATGGCAACGTCGTCGTCAACTTAAAACACTGACACATGACACTTAGCAAAAATTTGCCAATATTTATCGATGATTTGGTCCAAAAATGAGTGTATTTTGCCAATCAGTTGTGAGCAAGTGTATGTACGTCGCGTGTGTAGACGTACTGTCCCACGATCGCGCATTATACCCGTCCCCAGTGCTCACTTTATTTCCAACCGTACCTCGTCTCCAATAGTAAGAGCGGGTAGTGTTGAGCGCGTACAGCTCGACACCCTATGAACGAGGTTGCCAATGGCAGTAATAGTCTGGTTCATAGTAAATACGCTTTATTGCATGTATTATGTAGAGCGACAGAGGCGGAAACATGTCATTTGACACACACAGAATGGCGAAACACCGAAAATTACTTGCGACAATTTTCCGTAATTTTCGGGGCTTTTGGGGCTGAATTTTACAAAAAAGTATTTATGAATGGGAAACAAATTGTGTTCAGTCGGTATTAATCACTCTGTTTAATACCGCTTGGAGTCTGGGTGCTGATAATTACCCTCGCCTTTGGCTCGGGTAGTTGTCAGCACCCAAACTCCAAGCGGTATTAAACAGAGTGATTAAAACCTCTCAAACACACATTTATTCCCTTAGTAAAACGAACTTGGCGCAACGTACGTTGTGGCAACATAATGTTTTAGCTGGGGGAGAGGGGGCGGGGTGTATATGTTCAACTCACATTTCTGTATATATTTTTGTCAGTACTTACTTGGTACTTGGTTGGTCGGTTTTCTCTTGAAAATATCCTCTTTGGGAAATTAGGCTATAGTAGGAGATCGGCTGACGACCAGGTAGGTAATTCTGCTCACAGCCGGAGACTGGTGCAGCTGTAGTTTAACAGAACTGCAGTCTTAATTCTCTTGAGCAATATCGTTTGCTTGAACGCACAAGTTCAGCCGACCAATCCTCTTCATCATAGCGTTTAGGTGACCAATCAGCACGAGTCAGAGAGCTGTCGCTGAACCGTCATGCGTGCGGTGAATTTCCCACGAAAAGACCTTATACGTGTCCAAAGAGTCAATTGACGGTTGAATATTGTGCCCAAAATGTCTAAGGGTATAAGAAAACAGCGCTACGACCATGTTATATTTTACATAGCGTTACTTAGGAGAATAAACTTAAACGAACTCACCGTATGTAACTTTAACGTTTATTGTCAACTACAGACTGCCATCTTAGAACTCGCTTATAGTTTTATCCCGTGTAGTTCATGTCATTAGAAATGTAAAAACAAAAATACCTTAACTGTTTTCATTTCCTCGTAATTTTTTCGAATACGTCATATTTTGTGTGCGTCTTATTTTGTGACGGACTTGTTATAAATCTTTAATTTAAACTCGGAAACTTGTAACCAATCATAACACGCCCGCGGCGCGTGCCCGTGAGCGATCTCTTTATTTTTGTCCGACGAATTTCCCATCATGCACCTTGGAATTCAAGATGGCGACCTCCGGGGTGTCAGTGTGCAATGATCGTCCGGCGTGACGTGGCTTTGCAAAGTTAATCGTGAATTTCACCTTTTGATCAAGCTTAAAATTCGAACAACTACCTGAAGTTGATTTGTTTTTATGAGTCATACTAGATCTCGCTGATTTACGGTTGACTTTGCATTTGATGTTTTGTCGGCTGTAACACGAAGTGAAACAGCTCTGAGCTGAAATTGCGCATCCTTGTGTAAATGGTCCGTGATAAAACAAAGTGTACATGGTCTATCGTATAATTGTATATTCACCCATACCATAGCCCAGGTTGGACTCCTCCGTTGTGTATAACGCGACGGAGTCCAGGGTATCAATGTATCCTGCCATAGCGTAAAGTTTTACAACAACTTTTTTTTCATATTTTTACCTGATGAAGGAAGCCGAAATCTCGCTTATGTCCTCCTTGTATCTGGAATTACAGATCGTCATAGGTTATTAAAAGTTAATGTGTCTTTGAGCTACTTATTTACAGAAAATAAATTCACGCTTTTGGACGTGAACATCATGTACGAATTTCCGACGTGCGTGCGCGGGTACCCGGCGTGCACGCGCAAGGCCGGCTCATCGGTCGTAGGCCGTTAGAAAGTCAAAATGCTTCTATTTAAACCACAATTAATTTCCTGGGTTGAAATTTTGACCCGAAATACCCTATATTATACCTTAACCAACCACTAAACCTAAGCCACACCCCACCCTAATTTTTGAGTAATTTGAGTAAAATTCATAAATCTATTTCGTGAAAATTCTTGTGGACACCTTTTTATCTATACTGAAATTAACCTGTGAAGACCTTATGAGTCCCATTGTCCCCATTGTGTTCAGGTCCCCACAGGGTACCGAATTTAGAAACAAAATGCCTAATGTAAGTTGGAGTCTTTGATGGGACCGGCTAATTGCGAGTTCTTTTCACATCAGAGCGGATGGATAGGCTCTTCAAATCCTTTTACCTCAGTCAGACGTAAAATTCTCCCGGAGTTTACAAACCATACCTATTTCCTTGCGAACGAAATCGGCGGAAATGGACTTTCTTCCTTTTGTGTTTGGTTTGTTCAACAATAGAGGTTGATGGTTCAACTTGAAACGTAAACAAAAACGGTTGAACGACCTGGAGGCCACTTCGCATGCGTTCCAATCATTGACCTCGTGACCCCAAGCGCCATTGGTCAATCCGGTTCGTTTAGGTCACGTCACTTCAACTTGAACCGCGAGTACAACGTGTATACATACAAACGAAGCCAATGAAACCACACACCGTTTTCTAAACCCTAGCTACGTCCACGTGCGGCTTCGTTCATGCAAAATAAAAAATGGTGATGGACTGGTGATGGAGCCTGAGATGGACCTAAGCTGGGGTTTGGAAAACGGTCTAGTTAACACGCTTTTAGTTAATGCTGGTTTGGCCAATGAGCGCTTGTAATATAAGTGGCGCGTGCGCGTGTACGACGAAGTCACTTTAACAGGATTAGGTAGGTATGCACGCGCCGAGAGTGACAGTCTTAAAACTGGTTGCACACTTTGGACACACGTGCATAATACGAAAGGACATTGTATAGCAAGGATGGTGACTGCCCACGGACAACTCCCCTTCGCACTCACCACGACCCTCGCCTTCTTGTCTCTCATCACCACGGGGGCCTCGTGCCTCACCAACGTCACCCTGGGTGGCCTGTTCAGCTTCGGGGGTGCTGGAAGTGGGACGGACTGGGACGGCGGTGCGATCCTGCAGGCCACGCTGATGGCTCTGCAACACGTGAACGGGGACCCTACCGTGTTACCGAGATACCGCCTGTCGCTGGACGTTAAAAATTCTAAGGTAAGATTTGTTGATGTACAATATATATCATATTCCGTTTCTAAAATAGCGTCACGGTCGCAACATTATTGGCAGATTGGGGGTAGGAATAAAAATGTGCCTTGGCCGGTTTAAATCAAGCAATTTGATAAAAATGGCCCAAATGGTAAAAATGTCATGCGCACATGTGCCGTCGGGGCTTAACTATAGAATGCAGGGCCCATGCAGGACCCACTGACAAATCAAGGTTTTATTTACCCTATGACATATAATGGAGTGGCCCTGTATTATATGGGTATTGGGGTTATAGGGTTAGTCCATTCTATGTCCTAGGGTAAATAAAGTCGAGAGTTGTCAGTGGGCCCTGCATTCTATAATTGCTCCCATGAGACTAGAGGTTCCAGCCGTCAGTCGCTAGGCAGCGGATGTAATTCATATTCAACAACAATGCATAATATTGAATAATACAATACACGAGTGAAAATTATGAATTGAAAATCATTTGCCTGGCTATCGCCTATCGGCCACCATGGCCGGTTTGGAGCTGAAACCGAAAACATTTTGTACAAAACCTTACGTATGCACATGCCAACAGACTATTATGAGTACGGGGCGGGTAATTCTGAACAAATATCCGATAAATTCAGCAAAATGATAACGAACTTCAGGCGGAGAGAGCTACCAATCCACACACACTCCCATTGCTTTTCTAAGGAAATAAATTTATGTTTAAAGGGATCGTATACGTTTGGTAATTGGAACCCGCTGTTTGTTTTAACCCTATATAGTTATAGATATATACCATAAAACTAACCTGTAAAAAAATCATTTCAAAAGGTGGCCGCAATTTTGAGATATTGCCGAAAATCTGGAGCGGTTATGTCAACGCAGGAAGAATAATCTGCATTGGAATACACAATCTGAGAAAGGGCACTGCATTAACGCTTCTCAGATTTAAATTGTTGGGGATAAAAAGTGATATCTTTTCCATAACCGCAGTACTTCGAAGTGAAAAGTTTCTAAAAATGCATTATACTATCCAAAGATGCGGTACTTCTTAGCAAGTAAGTTTGCATTTACATTAATTTTTGGAGTAATTACCAAACGTATACGATCCCTTTAAGTTCTGTGGAGAAAATACACACATCGTACCCCCATATTCCATTTTGTTCTCTTTGCTCTCGTGTACAAAATGGTTAAAAAGTCGAGCACCTTTTAAAAAATGCTCCTATTTCAACCACAAATAACTTCCTGGGTTAAAGTTTTCACCCAATATACCCTATATTATACCCTAACCCAAACACTAACCCTAACCCACATCCTAACACTAGTTTGAGTAAAATTCAAAAATCTATTTCGTAAAAATTCTTGTGGAGACCTATTTATCTATAGAAATTACCCTCCTTTTGACTCCCATTGTCCCCATTTACAATTGAATCATCAATAAAAAAATGTATCCGCCCATCTTTTTCTGGACTTGACATTCCGAAAAAGCCAATTTGTCGGAAGAAATTTCCAGCATGACCTTGCTAACGAGATCTCACGACCAATGAAACTATTGGCGCATTTACCATTAAATTAATGGAGTGCGCTCGGGCAGTGGACATAATGTGCATTTTTGCCCGCGTCTCGTAGTTTATTTATTTTCACTAATGGACGAGTAACAAAAAAGGAATCTGCAAATGGGTTTTTTGTTTTCCGAGAAAACAATTCGAAAAGTTCTTAAAAAGCATTTTAAATGCTTTTAAAGGTAATGTATACCATTTGCAAAAAAAATCATCGTGCTCTGGTTTTCAAGAAACGTTTGTAGCAATTTCCAACGATTGCCGCCGGCAATCGTTGGAGAAACTCTGCACCCAATTTATTAAATTCAGTTAGTCCACATTTTTATTTGCAATAATGGTTACACGCCCGTGTATGGGTGCAAGCCAAGTAGTCTGTTTTCCTAAACCTGATCATTCCCTGACGTGTATAAATTGCTGTTTCGTCTGAAGGAAGTCAAGAAACCAGACTAGAACAATATACAAAACAAATCTTGATTTTTCCAGCATCATGAACCACGACATGTTATTACATTATTTCCTATAATATATATATCCCCTAACTCATCTTTTTTCGAAAATTGCAACAAAAGCAAATGGTGTATTAAAGGTAGGATACAATATTTGCAGATATCTTTTACCCAAACAAAATCCAACTAAATTATTAAGAAATATCTTACTTATTTGAAAGTAAATAATGATTCTAGACATTCAGCAAAATGATTGCGCAAGATATCCTGTAATTGTTCTGAATTTGTTTTTTTATAAACATTTTATACACAATTATACGGCGATCGCGAAAAAAACCAAGAACAACATAAAAACTACTTCCTGACGCCGGATGAAAACAAACGCCGTTTTTCTTATTTTCTCAGCATCCATGATTGTAAAACTTCGGACGGGTCAGTTAAAAAACAATATTTACTATAAAATACAACCCCCCAAATTCCCCCAAATTCAGCCATTCATGATAATTCAAGCATACCATTACCAATGGTGTATCCCACCTTTAACCACCTTTAACGTGAATGTAGGAAGCACCTGTGTTACGTTTCACGTGCTATTCACTGCCTTGTTTAACCTTGGACAAAATACTCATATGCGACAGTAGTAAATATTGAATTATTATTTTTCTTAACAAATTTAAAATTCCTAGCTGCCAGACAGTATAAACAATTTGAATTGTGCACAAAATTAATTTCAAAGCTCTTTTTTTTTCATGAGTCGCTGACGGGAAAAGTCGAAATAAATCAAATAAATTCGTGAGGAGAAGAAAGAATTTGTTTTATGTGGAAGAGCAACGAGGGTACAAATCACTTTGGTGCACAGTGCAATTTTCTTTGTTCTGTACGGCGCCTGTACACATTTTGAATGTTATTAAATTATAGCGTAGGGCGCACACTGAATTGCACAGGCGAAAGTGAGAAAATGGAAAACAAAATGACAGATTAATAATTTAACACCCCCTCCCAGGCACACACAACAATAATGGGGGTAATAGGTCTAGTAGGTCGAATGTAGGTCTTGTTTTGGGTGTAAAATAAAGAGAAAGCAGAACAAAACGAAACAAAAACAAAGAGACACGAGTTCAATGTAGGGTCTTCACCTTGGTTAAGTTTTGTGGGGATACGAGTTTGTTTTCTATTGAAAGTCCTTGTGCAAAAAAACACCGTGTACAATGTCTATGGGATTTGGGTGTAAACAAGAAGGAAAGAAAAAAGAAGAACAACAAATCAGAACAAAAACAAAGCTTTTTTTCGCAACTTGCGGAAAAGCAAACAAAAACCACCCGGATATGTGTGATCTTGGAAAATCCTTCACATAGTGATCCTAAACCTGATCATTCCCTGACGTGTATAAATTGCTGTTTCGTCTGAAGGAAGTCAAGAAACCAGACTACAAAAATATACAAAAAAAATCTTGGTTTTTTTTTAGCATCTATGAACCACGACATGTTATTACATTATTTTCTATAATATATATATCCCCTAACTCATCTATTTTCGATACAGCAAAAGCAAATGGTGTATTAAAGGTAGGGTACAATATTTGCAGATATCTTTTACTAAAAAAGTAAAAAACAACTAAATTATTAAGAAATATCTTACTTATTTGAAAGTAAATAATGATTCTAGAGATTCAGCAAAATGATTGCGCAAGATATCTTGTAATTGTTCTGAATTTGTTTTTTTATAAACATTTTATACAACAAAAAAATCCCATTCGCCAGAAGGCGATCGCAAAAACAAAACCAAGAACAACATAAAAACCGCTTCATGACGCCGGATGAAAACAAACGCCGTTTTTCTTGCTTTTCTCAGCATCCATGATTGTAAAACTTCGGACGGGTCAGTTAACCCTTTGCACTCAGCCCCGCGCTACAACTGACTTATAAGTCCCTTAAAAGCTCCTGGGGGTCCAAATATTCCCCAAAATATAGCCCTATTTGTAAGGTTTTCAATGATACATAATTATATGGGATTTGTACACTGCAAATGATATTTGTATATACAAACTATAGCAACACGTACAAAATCTTCGAAAACAGGCCTGAGTTTAAAGGGTTAAAAAACAATGTTTAATATAACCCCCCCCCCCCAAAAAAAAAAAATTCAGCCATTCATGATAATTCAAGCATGTAATTACTAATGGTGTATCCTACCTTTAACCGCCTACGTGAATGCACGAAGCTCCGGTGTTACGTTTCACGTGCTATTCACTGCCTTGTTTAACCTTCGACAAAAGACTCATTATGCGACGGTAGTAAATATTGAATTATTATTTTTCTCAACACATTTAAAATTCCTAGCTGCCAGACAGGATAAATACATTGAATTTGGCAAGAAATGAATTTCAAAGCTTTTTATTTTTGCCATGAGTCGCTGACGGGAAAAATCGAAATAAATTGAAAAATTCGTGAGGAGAAGAAAGAATTTTTTTGTTTGGTGAAAGAGCAATGAGAGTACAACTTGAACAAATGACTTTGGTGCACAGTGCATTTTTCTTTGTTGTGTATACGGTGCCTGTACACATTTTGAATGTTATTAAATTATAGCGTAGGGCGCACATGAGAAAATGGAAAACGAAATGACAGATTAATAATTTAACACCCCCTCCCAATCACACATAACAACAATGGGGGTAAAGTACGGTCTAGTAGGTCGAAGGTAGGTCTTGTTTTTCGGTGTAAAATAAAGAGAAAGCAGAACGAAACGAAACAAAACAAAGAGACACGAGTTCAATGTAGGGTCTTCACCTGGGTTTAGTTTTGTGGGGATACGAGTTTGTTTTCTATTGAAAGTGCTTGTGGAAAAAAAAACGTGTACAATGTCTATGGGATTTGGGTGTAAACAAGAAAGAAAGAAAGAAAAAGAAGAAAAGAAAAATCAGAACAAAAACAAAGTTTTTTTCGCAACTTGCGGAAAAGCAAACAAAGATCTTGGAAAACCCTTCACATAGTGAAATTTGTTGTTGTCATCAATTCCACGGCTAAAACACATGATAGTCTGACAGAAAAAAAATCCACATTACCCAGCGTTACGCGTCCTTCAATTTAATGTCCTTCCCATGTGACCGAGAATCGTTCTAATAATTAAAAAAAGCGTAAGCTGCATGTATGATTACGCCCCTTCCCAATAAACACGTTTCTCATTGCTATTCTCTTGCAAAAGCACTTCATCTTTAACTAAAAAACATAATAGTCTGACAGAAAAAAATCCATATAACCCAGCGTTACGCGTCCTTTAATTTAATGTCCTTTCTGTGACCGAGAATCGTTCTAATAATTAAAAAAACGTAAGCTGCATGTATGATTACGCCCCTTCTCAATAAACACAATACTTGGTAGTTAAAAAAAAAACGTATGTGGGAATCGTATCATGCCAAAACCCTCAAAACGATTCCCCACTTTTAAATCGTCTATTTTTAATCATAACTCAATATAGCATAGCGCGACCTTACGCCGTTTTCGTAGCAGGGGCCAATTTCATAGAGCTGCTAAGCACAAAAATTTGCTTAGCACAAAAAAAGTCTTGCTTATTAAAAACAGGTTACCAGCCATGATTCTACGTGTTTTTCATGGTAAGCCAAAAACCAGCTGATCAATCCAAAACAATAAAGATCACGTGAAAATTTGGTCTGTAACTTTGTTTTTGCCAAGGACAAGGACAAAGAAAAACAATCACAGCTCCCTGGGTATCATACAGCTCAATGCTGCCGTTTAGGTGCAAAGTTAAAACCATCCCCGCCTTCACAGGTACCCATTTCACTCCTGGATGGGTAGAAGCAATGAGTGTATACCCAGGACGATATGTGGCAGAGGGGTACCCCCTATACATTATACACACTCAACACAATTGTCTAACACATCCCCTCTTGAAACCTAAAAAGAATTCCTGAGATTCCGGGAACACAATGGTCAACACAATAGAGGGGGGGGGGGGGGGGGGGGGGTTATCTGCCACATATCGTGCTTCATATGAATGAGTGGCAAGTGTCTTGCCCAACGGCACACGCACCGTAGTCCGGACTTGAACCCACGATCTGCAGAATTACTCACAGACTATTAATGCTCCAGTCCAGACCCCGAGGTCAGGGCACTACACACTTTGCCAATAAGCAATAACCCTCTCGTCACTTATAACCCTTCTCTAACTCCAACAATAATTTTGTCCTGGCTGTACAGTGCCGTGCCGGTGAAGGAATGAAGGGCTTCGTGGACCTCATCAACGAAGAGCCCACCAAGCTGATGATCCTGGGGGCTAGCTGCTCCGTGGTCTCGCAACCCGTGGCAGAGACGGGTCAACACTGGAACCTAGTGCAGGTAAGTCCGAACGCCGGAGATAATAAGAAAACAACTAATAGGAAAGCTCGATCGGAAACCGCTGGTTTACCAGCGGTTGACTCGTGGAGTACGTTGCACCTGCGTTCCTCGGCATACGATGGTGTTAATGTTTACTCGGTCCAGCATGTATGGATCAGTAGTACGAATAGACCCCTTGCATCTGACGTCACACCCGAGGACACGTTCTCCTGTGATACACAATGAGTAACTATAGGGTGAGTCAAAAAGAAAGTGACGTCTGAACGACCTTTTAGCTTATCATACTATAATTCGAGCAACGTTTGTCTGTCTGTCTGTCTGTCTGTTTGTTTCGCTACTCCTCCCAAGTCCTTGGTCCGATCTCGCCCAAACTTGGTGGGTGGATGTAAGTTCACCCCAGAATTGCCCTTGAGGGGTTCATTTTTGGAAAGGTCAAGGTCACTGGGGTCAAAGGTCAAATGTTCGTTTTTCGCTACTACTCCCAAGTCCTTGGTCCGATCTCGCCCAAACTTACGGGTACGGGTACGTCACCCCATCCCAGAATTGCCCTTGAGGGGTTCATTTTTGGAAAGGTCAAGGTCACTGGGGTCAAAGGTCAAATGTTCGTTTTTCGCTACTACTCCCAAGTCCTTGGTCCGATCTCGCCCAAACTTACGGGTACGGGTACGTCACCCCATCCCAGAATTGCCCTTGAGGGGTTCATTTTTGGAAAGGTCAAGGTCACTGGGGTCAAAGGTCAAATGTTCGTTTTTCGCTACTACTCCCAAGTCCTTGGTCCGATCTCGCCCAAACTTACGGGTACGGGTACGTCACCCCATCCCAGAATTGCCCTTGAGGGGTTCATTTTTGGAAAGGTCAAGGTCACTGGGGTCAAAGGTCAAATGTTCGTTTTTCGCTACTACTCCCAAGTCCTTGGTCCGATCTCGCCCAAACTTACGGGTACGGGTACGTCACCCCATCCCAGAATTGCCCTTGAGGGGTTCATTTTTGGAAAGGTCAAGGTCACTGGGGTCAAAGGTCAAATGTTCGTTTTTCGCTACTCCTCCCAAGTCCTTGGTCCGATCTCGCCCAAACTTACGGGTACGGGTACGTCACCCCATCCCCAACTTCCCTTCTTCCGGTCATATTATTACACCCACGGGTACTTTTGACTAGTTTTACAAAAAGCGTGTAAACAATTATCTGACAAATTGGAATGTTACAATTAGTGACTTGAAATGAAAAACGAAATAGCCGGGGGAATCCCATACCATGAACACACAGACGTGAATGGGTGAATTTGGGGGTTGTATTTTATAGTAAATATCGTTTAACTAACCAGTTCAAAGTTTTACAATCATGGATGCCGAGAAAAGCAAGAAAAACAGCGTTCATTTTCAACTGGCGTCAGGCAGTTCTTATGTTGTTCTTGGGTTTTTTCGCGATCGCCATCTTGCGATCATTTTGCTGGATGCCTACAATCATTATTTTCTTTCAAATGAGTAAGATATTTCTTAAATAATTCGGGTTTGATACTTGGGAAAAACTCAAGGTGTCATTTCTAGACGTAGGGTGATTGGTTTTTTTAAATCATCAAAAATAGGTTGACATTTCAAGTGCTATTTTTGCAGTGCAAAATCGATCAAACGTGACACCAAATGTACGATACAGTATACGCTGCACCCACCAAATGTTTCCTATATAGACTAACTATAATGGAGAAATGGATGAGGGTGTTTTCGACAAAATGTTAGACGATGAAACCTAAAAACCAAAAGGCTAAACATGACACACTGTTTGCTTGTGAGAAGATGCATGTCTTTTATCGACAGAAACTTCCTGCCAGTCGACAAATTATGTTTGCACTTCCGACTGAGTGCTGCGCTGCGGCGGCCCGCAAACTACACTGACATGCCCCCCCCCCCCCCCTTGAGATCATTGAGCACATCACCAACTCGATATCACGAGCGCATTATACCGAGGGATTACTTACGTCGCGTTTGGTCACGCGGCAGCTGATATGACAAAACGTCTACACAAGAACGATGACTTGAGTACCATTATGCACTTTAAATATACAATGTTAATGACGTGGAAAACTAATGTGAAATTGACTTACTTTATTATTAGTCTTAATTATTAATGGAGCGTGTTCTGAGGTACATGGCTAAACAAATTGTCTGCTAATCACCATATCCTTAAAAAGTGCACTTTCATGAAAAATTTACGAACTCTCGCATTCAATTTCGTCCGGGATTGAGAATATTGAGTCTTTACTGATCAAGAACTAACAAAGTCTGGTTCCCTGACCCGACTTCAGACTAAACAAAACAATAGTTTATCAGATGACGGGGATTTATTCCGATCTTGTATAATTTGTTTTATACAACAAATATCCGTCATTTGATTGGTGGATCGTTGGTCACGTGCACTAAATTGTTCAAAAAGAAAGACACTTAATTCCGTGTAGCGGTTCTCGATTTGTCTTCTTTTTTAAAGGTAGGATACGCCATCTGCAGCGCGCGGATATGCATGATACGCACACGCATTTGCTAAGAATTCGTTTCGGTTTTGGGCGTATCGGCTTCGGAAACGCACTGTATAGAATACAAACGCAGATTTGCAAATAGCCTTACAAAAGCCGTACAAAATGTTGAGGTTTCTATAGGTTTTTGAGCACAAACATGAATGCGCCCAGCTCGCATCACTTTGTATATCGAGACAGTGCTCTAGTAATTCAATACAGCTCTATATGACCAAACCATAATTACGTTACAAGTGCATGCAATTCTCTCGGAAATCGTCAATCCTCGCCAATCCTCGCCTGCAAATCTGAACTAACAAAAAACACAGAACAAAGGTATCTAGGCGGACCACCTTGGGCCAATTTCATAGAGCTGCTAAGCACAAAAATGTGCTTAGCATGAACATTTTGTTCTTGGCAAAAACAAGGTTACAGACCAAATTTTCACGTGATCTTTATTGTTTTTGATTGATAATCAGCTTTTTTTTTTGCTTAGCATGAACAAAAGTAGAATTTTGGCTGGTAATCTGTTTTTAATGAGCAAGACTTTTTGTGCTAAGTAGAATTTTGTGCTTGGCAGCTCTATAAAATTAGCCCCTGCACCCAACGAGAAATGGCTATATACATTTATTCTGTGTTCCTGATCCTCTATGGTTGCACGAGCCGCAAGCAAACGGCGTGTTTTTTTCCCGCGTGATTGCCAATCCAATTTCGCGCAGCGTTAAATACATCCTTTCAAAATGTCAATAACAATTTGCCGGTGGTGCTCTTTTGTGACATTGAACGGAAAATTATATCTTCTCGCTTTTCCCCCATCCTCGATAGTCCCCAGATGGGCTCAAGATATGCACTGTCGTAAATCATGGGGGTTTAGGAGATGCAACCCCCCAAGCTACTGACTATAAGAATGAACCCAATATGTCCCTTCCCCTGTTTGCGCACTCTAATGGTATTCGGCTGGGGGGGGGGGGAACCATGCAATTATGTTTTCGTTATCTTTTCGTATACCTGATGAATTATTCTGACTCGCCGCAGGCAGATTTTATTTATGTTTTGCCTAGTACCAGTAGTCCGACACTGTTTTCGCTCGTGCACTTGTGGAGTCAGGTTCGCGCAGCGGTACTTTTCTCGCCTTTCACCGCTGTGACCCGGGTTCGAATCCGGCCTGGGCCCATAATGTGGTTTGGGTTTTCAGTCCCTGTCTGATTCCGTGGGTTTTCCCCAAGGATATTCTTCTGGGTTTTTTCTCCCACCTCTAGAACTGTACCTTCTTTTCATTGTCTTCTTACCAGTGAAGGTTTCTTCAGGCTTACGAGCTACAGTCCATAGGGCGCTTTTAAGGGATCATTGGTTTAATTTATACCAGAAAGAATTAATATTAATTTGGCTAACGGACTACAACTAAACTTAACCCTTCTATTAATAAAAAGGGCTAAAGTGCTGTGCGTGAAGACGGCAGAGAAAAGTTGACAACAAAATGATTCAGACTCCTGTGAAAATTTGCCTTTTTTGACGGATGAGGACGGATTTCATAAAAATCGAATAAAATCGAAAATGGTACATTACGGAGACATCTCCATAGAGACGTGCACACAAATTGTCTTTCTTCACTGTAACCTAACCCGTTTTTACCTAGAGCTTTTCCCACGAAATATCAAATTTATGCATTTTTGACCCCACTCTATCAATATAGACTGTAAAAAAACACTAAAATATAGTTTGTTAAGGTAGCTGGAGACTTAGGGAGACACTGAAAATGTCTCCCTAAGTGTCAATGTCTCCCAACTATACCTAAAAACTTACGCTAATTTGTCTCCCGAAGGTGCGCATTGTGATAGTACGAGTGATACAGGCAGCTATCAAGTGCTGTTAGGCATTATTAAAGTCAACTTACAAGAGAAAGTCACTACACTCTGAATGAGAATGTGACAATTTCACTTAAAATAAAAACCACAGTGAAAACCGCTAAAAAGAAAATGCCAACTTCACTCTGAAATATACAGGGTGTCTCCAAAAAAATTACAAAGCTCATTCAGGTGATCGTAACTGCCTAAATACGTGTTGGATTCGAATAATTCAAACGACAAAATAAAATAAAATTTGTTGGCTATAATGTAAAGAAAACCGCGTTTGATTCAGTTCAGTAATCACGGATAAATGAGCTATTACGTAAAAGTAGTCAAAGAACACTTCCATCCAAGTTTGCTTATATATTGAGTGATTTAGACAGCACAGACAAGAAATTAGTCAATACTTCTTTCAAAGATAGCACTCCCTTTTTTCTTCTCTTTTTTCTTTTTATCTAAATAATAATCCAGGTGTTAACCAAGTTTTACATAATATTGCACATAAAAGTTATCAAGATAATTGAATTAAACAGTGCTGGCTATTATTGAAAAGGGAAAGAGTAAGTAACCACCTCCACAAAAGAAAATCTGTGTACATTTGTAATACACAAACTTGAATGGAAGTGTTCTTTGACTACTGTTACGTAATCGCTCATTTCTCCGTAATTACTGAACCGAATCAATCGCGGTTTTCTTTAAATTTTAGCCAACTAATTTGACTTTATGTTGTTGTTTGAATTTTTCTATTCCGACACTTATTTAGGGAGTTACGATCACCTAAAGATGCGTTGTAAATTGTTGTACAGCTGTACACACATACAGCCACAAAATCGAAAGGATTACGGCTTTTTTCCAAGAGCCACATGAGTTTTAAATCTTTTACATTTATACCGAATGCTAATCACGAAGCGCATTAGTCAGTACCACCAATACAAGAGCTGTGAAGAACTGTAGTAGACAAGCTGGATTGAGAGCAGCGAAGGTTTCAGTGATCTGTGTACCCAAGATGGCGGACATTATTTTAGGCCCCTCCGGAACTTGCATTTAACGTGCATAAAATTGGAAGTAGTCATTCAGTGCATGAAGCAGTATAAATGATAAAAACATTGTATACGTTATTGTATGTGGAAGTGGGCTTATCATTTCCAATTTTATTGCTGTCCAGGGATGTACATCATTTTTCGTTCAGGGTTTTAATTTGTAGCCGCCATCTTGGAAATTTTCGCCCAAATGCACATGCACTAAATTAAGTGTTCGTAATCGGTAACCCAAGAGTGACTGTTCACTGGTCACTCGAGAACAGGGTTTCAAATACAGCGTAATCCTTGTCCCAACGGGCACCTTTCATCCGAGTTTACAATCTTGGTGGCAGCGGTGGGATCTCGGCTGAAGCAATTTACTGAGATTAAACTGCGCTGTACTGGAAAGAAGGAGAACAAGAATTACAGACTGCAAATCCCGAGATCCAATTTGGATCCATTCCGGAGGGAATTGATATTGATTTACGAGCCTGACAGGGGTTGGGAATTATTCAAACGGAGGCGGATTATCAGGGTAGGCGATGTATCTTCGTCGCCCCAGCAACGTTTACAAAAGGAGTCTAGTGAACTGAAGAAAATAGGAGGGTAAACCCCCGAGGAATTAAAGAAACAGATAGAATTATTCTATTTTGGGGTAAATGGTCCGCTAAAGGTCACAATTAAACCAGACTCCAGCGTTGTGCAAACAATTACGTTTAACTATAGGGGAAAATTTCAGAAATGTGAAGCACATACAATTATTGCTTAGCATGATAATTCTTACTTTACAGAAAAACAGGGTTACAAAGAACATTTTCAGGTGATGTTTATTGTTTGTGACATTCAGCTGGTTTTTGCTTAGCATAAAAAGCACATGAAGATTTGGCTGGTACGTTCGACGTAACCTGTTTCTCCTTCAAGTTTAGCGTCAGAGGATACAATCTTTCCTCCACTTTTTTATTAATTGAAGTTTTCCTTGTATCTGGTTGAATCAACAAAAGAAATTCAATGGTAGATGCAGTTAATTGTGGTTTTGTCCAGATGTCGGCCAGCTCCACGTCGGATGTCCTATCCTTCAAGGAGCGGTTTCCCTACTTCTTCCGGACGAATCCGGCCCAGTCCGGGTTGAACACGCCCCGGATTGCCATCATGAAAGAGTACGGGTGGAAGCGCGTAGCCATCATACACGAAAGCAACGGGGTCTACACAAGCGTACGTCATGCTTAATTGTTTTCTCTTTTCAACATTTCACGTGGTTTGTTTGTTTAACAACACCTGAACAAATCCACGTCATCTGATTGGTGAATCGTTGATCTCATGTTATACAAATATTGAATGCTTCGAGTGGTGTAGTACTCAACATTCGAGTTGATCCATGGAGCATTCTGTTGTCCCGAGGTGAAGCCGATGGAAAATCGAATGCTCCATGGATCACCGAGTTTTACAACACTATATGAGATCAAGCATTCAATATTCAGTATAAAGCATTCAAGATTATAGTTTTGAAACACCTCGATGCAGTCAATATTTAACCCTAATCACTATGCCTCCTTTCCAGGCGATGAACAAATTGTCGGAGGAGTTGACACTGCACAACCTTACTCTGGTGGCTAAAGAGTCCTTTACGGCTGGAGAAACGCCTACGGTCCAACTCAAGAACCTTATGGTTCGTGGTTCAATATAATCTTTGATAAACTTGCAGTTGTGCTTATCTTGTATATAGGTGCCATTGTCATGAAGGTGCTATAAGCACAAACATTTACTTAGCGTGAACATTCTTTCGTGGCAAAAACAGGGTTACAAAGCAAATGTTCAGGTGATGTATATTGTTTGTGACTATAGTGTTCAGCTGAATTTTGCTTAGCATGAAAAGCACTTGGAGTTTTGGCTGGTAACCTAGGGCCAATTTCATGGAGCTAGAACTAACATGAATATATTTTCTTGTCATAGCCGGGGTTTAACCAAGTACCAGGAGATGTATATTGCCTGGAGTAGTTTTCACTCAGAAAAAAACCATTCCACTCGTTTTGGAGTGGTATCTTGTTTTTTACCCTTTGGCATTTGGGCAGTGGTTATTATTGGCACTTGTTCGTAACAGTTAGACAGTATGCAAATCGAGTGTTTATTCTGCTCGGCAAGTTATACATACGGAGCCCGGGAACGGACATGGTGACAGTTTTTTTGTATCTCGATCCCACGACTTAATATCTTGTTCCCATGACTTAATTATCTCGTTCCCACGACTTAATTATCTCGTTCCCACGACTTAATATCTCGTTCCCACGGCTTAATATATAACCCTAACCCTAACCCCTAGGATGAAACCTCACTTACCAAACGGAACCATAGGGATGTAAAACGTCGAGCTTGCTTAGCCATGTTGAGAATATGTCGTGGGAACGAGATAATTAAGTCATGGGAACGAGATAAACAAAAACTTTCACTATGTCCGTTCCCGGGCTCTGTACCTACATAAGTTGTGGACCAACTTTTAAAAAAATGAAACATACAGGACGATATCAGAATTTGTTCTATTTGTGGGCAGCACTGTATTATTTCGGTTCTGCGTGAAGACAAATTGGATAATGGGAAACATATTTTCTTAGGCTTATGTGCATCTGTTCGCTGTATAGGGAGCACTTGACAATGGATTAAAGTACAGAGAAGATTAAACTTGTATCGTTCATATTTTCTGAAATAACACACTCTGTTTATCCAGAAGCGTGCGTGAGGGGTATTTTGGTGAAAACAAAACACGTTCCTCTTTCGAAGGCCTTCCCCAGCGATGTATATACTAGACAACCTCTGATTTGTACTTTCTTTTCTGTCTCGAAGGATAAAGATGCTCGTATTATTGTATCAAGCGCGTACACAGAGGGGTACAAGCGGATGTTTTGTGAAGTGAGTCATGATATATAAAATTAACCCGAAAATGTAGGACTCCAATACACGTTTTTGTGCTATTCTCATCTATTGTGAACATTGTATTGGTGCTGAGCGTCTCTTAAAGGTAGGATACACCATTTGCAGATATCGAAAATATCTAGGCATCCAGCAAAATGATTGCGCTAGATATCCTGTAATTATTCTGAAAAATATAATTTTATAAAGAAAAAATCGCGATCGCCGGACAAAAATAATATAAGAATAACTGCTAGACGCAGGTTGAAAACAAACGCTGTTTTTCGTGCTTTTGTCGGCATCAATTACTGTAAAACTTCGGACAGGTCAGTAAAACGATATTTACTATAAAATACAACCCCCCAAATCTCCCCATTCATGACAATTCAAGCAATTACCAATGGTGTATCTTATCTTTAAGTAACTATGCAAGAGCTTGCCTCGAATCACGTGATATAACAGTCTCTTTGGTCTGAAGAATTCGAAGCTAATGCCAAACATTTGTGATTGTAAATTCGGTACCCTGTATTGGAAATCCGTGTACCGATGGGGTTCGAGATGACGACTTTCACGCGGTCCACCTCGTTTTCAATAATGTCATCAAACCTATGTATGCAGTAACACGTTAAGCTGCTAATCATCATACGAAAGAAGAAGTACCGATTCCAGGGCCAATTTCATAAAACGTGTAAGCACCACAATTTGCTTAGCATGAACATTCTTCCTTAGAAAAAAACCCAGGGTTATAAACCAACATTTCCGTTTATGTTTATTGTTTGTGACTGTATTCAGCTGGTTTTTTGCTTTGAATGAAAAGCATGTGGAGTTTTGGCTAATAACCTGTTTTTACTGAGCAAGACTTTTGTTGTGCTAAGCAAATTTGTGTGCTTACATGTTTTATGAAATTAGCCCCTGATGTTGTTCAAATTTAAATCGCAAATGCCTTATTTCTTTAGTATATTCCCGTTTTATAGGCGTACCGCCTGGGAATGTACGGCCCCAGGTATGTGTGGATGATAGACAGCTGGAACAGCCTGGATTGGTGGAGAAATGTCACGTGGCTGGGTTGCTCCGAGCAACAGATGTACGAGGTTGTCAAGAATAACGTGGGCACGGTGTTTCTGGATCTGCGCACGGACAACGAGCGAACTGTTTCCGGACTGGTAGGAAATATTCGTCCCCAGGGCGTTGGAGCATTGGCACAAATCTGTTATATCGTTTGTCTTTGCATGTGAGAATGTAAGGGTGATGTCGCATTTGCTCCGCGACAGCAACCATTTTATTCCAATCCCAAATAACAAAATCAACAAAAACACAATAATATTAAGAAAACCTTTTTCTAAACATTGATTTTTAAATAGATTTTAAAATAATAAACTCTCTAATTTCCAAAGAGTAAATTTTTTTTGTTTTTTGTGAAAATCACACTGAAGGAAAAAAACAGCATTTCAGTGGAATTCGATGGGATTTCGATCTGTTTCGAGTGATTTTTTCACTCCAAAACGTCAGGTTCCTAGTTACAGACTGTGGATGTGAATTCTCACTCGATTGGAGTGCATTTTCACTCTTTGAAAATTAAGAGAGAATCATCGTTTTCTAGACCTGACATACGTACAAATAGATTACGTGTATATTGTATTTTTGTTGGCGAAAATGTGGAAATACTTGTGGCATATATATAGCAGAAATAAACCGAAATAATACCTATGTCAGTTCTCGCTTAAAAAGAATTATGTTCTTCGTCATTCAACTAAGAGCGCTACTTCAATACCAATTACTCCCGGCCTTGCATGAATAGCGGTTCCCGTTGATCTATTGTAATGATGATCGTTTTTAGAATTAGCATTTCATTTTCAGGTCTACCCCGAGAGTAAACCATTAATTATTGTGCCACTAGAGAAATTAGCTATGGTCGCTAATTACCGCCATGGATCAACCCATCGATTACAAAAGTTCAGCCTATCAGTTCGGTTGATTTGCTAATTATTAGTGAAGACGATTGCCATGAGTCCTTTCTCTACTATTATGTTTGTACTCACCGCTCATGGTTAAGTGTATGTGTCTGTGCGTTTAGGGGGTTGCAGTCGGAAAAGTGCTTGCGCATTACTAATAATAATATCTTGGATTTATATAGCGCTTTTCACACCCGAAGGGCATCTCAAAGCGCTTCCAACATTATTACCCCTGGTCACTGGGCCATTTTCAATCCTTAAACCATCTCAGCTCCCTGGGGAGTATACAGCCAGTGCTGCAATATATGCGCTACTAGGCTAAATCAATCACAATAACCATATCTGCCCTCACAGGTACCCATTTTACCCCTGGGTGGAGAGAAGCAATTATAGTTAAGTGTCTTGCTCAGGGACACAAGTGTCACGACCGGGACTCGAACCCACACTCTGCTGAACAGAAACACAAGAGCTTGAGTTCGGTGTTCTTATCCACTCGGCCACGGCACCCATACGAATTAGGAGTGGGACGTTCATAATTCAAAATGGTTGTGCGATGTCTCATTCGAAAGCTCCTAGTGCCGTTAATAAATGGAAAATGTACCTTTTAGCCATTTTCTACGCCAAAGGCGTTACCTAACCTACCTGTATGTAATGACACTATAGGTTGTAATGTACTGTCCAAGTGGAGACGTATCGAAGGTCCGATTCCTTATTACTCCAACGCCTCATTAGTCCGATGTCGGACCTATGAGGCATCGGACCTAGGTGTCGGAGCTATGATGTGTCGGAGCTATGAGTTGTCGGAGCTATGAGTTGTCGGAGCTATGGACCGTTCTTTCATTCTTTCAATATTCACCATAATAAATGTCATTAATATTTATTTACTGTCTTACTTTCTGCTTTATGTCACCATGGCGTGATAATTGACCTAAATAACAAGATGACACTCATGGAGCGCCGTAAACTGTGATAACAAAACTTTTTTTGTTGTTTTGTTTGTTCATTTGAACCCAGACTGCAAGTGAGTACCAGCAAGCCTACGCCTCCTACACGGGAGGTTTCCCGTACCCGGGCGAGGACTTTGGCCCGTTTGGCTATGACTCGGTCTGGGCCGTGGCGCTGGCCTTGCACCACGTGGCGGAGAGCCTGGCTGCCGAGAACTCCTCGGTTGGGATCGAGGACTTCGACTACGAAAACACCCACGGTCTCCGGGAGAGACTGGTGGCGGCGCTGTCCGACTTGCAGTTCCAAGGAATCACGGTGTGGCTTAAAATTAATAGATACAACAATTGCTTTAATTTGTTGTAATTTTCACAAAATTGATGAATTTGTTGGGGTCAAGTATTGTTACACTGACTTGTTTGCTGGGGAAAACCAAGAAAACAATCCGTTTCTTGTAGTCTGGTTCCCAGACCCCATTTAAGACGAAACGGGGCAATTTATAAACGCCTTGGAATTGTACGATCAGGGAACCAGTCTAGCTAGCTTGTACCCGGCGTTCATATCGGTTGCTAACAAAATACGAACTAACTAAATAATGGTAAATTGGTATTTGAAAGAAGCTAGTTTTTCCAACGCTGATCAGCCGACCAGCGCTGGAAATGTTCAAATAAAAAAATAGTCTTTCATTTATTATGTACACGAAACCACCTCAAAAAAAGGTGAATAACACACACAATCTTGTTGTTGTTGTTGTTGTTGTTGTTGTTGTTGTATCTCTTCCATAATTCTCTGTAGGGCTCTGTATCCTTCGATGAGTCCGGTAATCGCCTGGCGCCCTTCAAAATCGAACAGCTATTGGGTAAGAGTGAGATACGTCCACTTTAAGTCATACTTGAGTCTAGGTTCCATACCAAGTTCGGGTTATACCAAAACGAGTTGTAGCGAAATAGTTTGAAACTAAACGTCCCAAAGTGATTGCTACACCGATAGTATTTCAAAATTGAGAACAAATCATAGTTACGTTGAGCACATTCTCGCGATGTTAAAGAGTGACAAACCACTTGAAGTTGTACTTTTTTATGCTCTTTAATTAAAACAGTGGAAGTTTAAAGTCGAATGAATGAATGAACAACCATTAAAAAGGATGCAAACTTCACTCCAAAAAAGTGAACAACAAATCGAAAAGAGGTGCCCGCCACCTTTTCAAATGTCTATTTTTGTATCCCTTCACGTTTTAGGGAGTTGATCCCAAGATAAAAGTCGTCGAATCTTGTTGTGCAGATATGCGCAGTTTGAATACCGATCCTTTTTTGTTCCCCATCAGATGGCGACGAGGTGACCGTTGGTCTGTATTTGCAAGAGGAAGGGCTACAATGGAGCAAGACAGAGCGACTTGTATTCACAGGTAAAACATTATAGAAATAAAAACCGTACATCACGTCAAAAACAATTTTATTTCCCCCCTTACTGATTTCCCGTCTGTATATTTATTGAAATCTCGGCAAGAACTACAGGCATGTTCTGTTGATTTCAGTTGTTTAGTGTGGACAAAAAACCCGAAAATGACGCTTTTGTTAGCATTTTTAAAGCAAGCTTGTAATAAAACGGCCACTTAATATTTGCCTCTTCAATCCACGAGTATTTACAATTCCATTGGGTCGTTTTAATTATACTATTGTTTAGTATAGACATTATCTGGTGCGTTCCCTCGAGGTTTTTGCCTTGAATTAAAAACCTCTTATCTGAAAATGATTCATTGCTTTGCAATTACTTCACCTTCGGGATGAGTTGCCTCGCAATTTAAAAACCCTGACGTTTTTGTTTATCTGTTAAAATCCCGCTCAAAGTGCCTTTTCTTGCGCGGTTTTCATGGCGCCATTTTGTTTATTTTGTTTTGTGTGTGTGTGTTGGTTTTTTTTTTTTTTGGTTTTTTGTTGGTGTTTTTTTTTTTTGGGGGGGGGCCGTTACACTCGGGGGTTACAATAGAGCAGTGAAGCCACGGCTCATGGGTGGCGAATTAAAAAGAGTTGTAACGAGTCATTCGGTCAAGAACTCAGTTTCTTCATTAACTTGCTTTGTTCCAGGGGGTGTCACTCCTACAGACGGCCCGGTTCGAGATAATGTCTTCATTGGCATCGATGCGGTGACGTTCGTTAGCTTCACAGTGCTAGCTGTAGTTGGCATGGGTGGGACAGTACTGTTTCTGGTCATTAACATCAGTAACAGAACCAAAAGGTATACTCATTTATTTCTCCTTTTTGGTTTTTCCCTTTTATTTTACTGTTTCTGTGTTATATTTTTAACCAAACCCAATCTTGAAATATTGTTGAGAGTGAAATTTGTTTTGACTAAAAACGTCACGCAAGCCTGCGTCCGATTTAATATAAACCTGTTGATTTTGTTGTTGTTGTGTGATTTGCTTTTTTTCGCAGAGTAATCAAATTGTCGTGTCCTAACGTGAACAACGTGATAGCCGTGGGCTGCTTTATGTGTTACCTGGACGTGGTCGTTGCTGGGCTGGACCAAAACATGGTGTCTGAAAAGTTCGGCAATTCCGTCTGCTTGGTAAAACATTCACACGTCGAATTTGTTAACACTAACTGAAATTTAGTTTTGCAAAGTTTCGCTTCCCGTTGGTTTTGGTGGGTAAAATTTGCAGTCATGAAGCCCCCATCTTTTTGGTCTCTCGGTCACTTCATTTGAATGAGGGGATTCACACAGTTTCCTTTGTTGTTGGCAGTTGAAGTCATTACCCCCCCTCCCTCTATATAGTTCATTGTTTCACCACACAGGCCCAGGTCTGGATTTTACCCATCGCTTTCTCCCTGGCGTTTGGCGGGCTCTTTGCCAAGACCTGGCGAGTCCATGTCATCTTCAGCAACAAGACCAAGAGAACCAAGGTATGCCTCACGCTAACGTTTGCCTTGCAGCAAAATTTGCTTATAATAAAATTATTATTTGGCTCTGCGAACTGATTTGTCAGCCAAACGTCATACAATGTAATTCCTGTAATACTGACTCTGTTGCTGAATAATGCTTAGCGATTAAATTTGTCTAGCAGTGATTCGACTGAAGCATCTCCATGATATAGTTCCCAAGCAAACAAAAGAACAAGATTTCAGTCATTCATTCGAAGGATCGTGTCAACAATTTAGTTTTCTCCTATATACTTGGTATGTTGTTTTATAAAAGATTGTGGACTACCATCTCTTTGCCATCATTGGCGTTGTTGTTGCTGTTGACGTCATCATCATCTCCGCCTGGACAGCCAGTGATCCCAGCCGATCGGTCCACACCACCCTCCCCGACCAGGTAGGGCCTGCGACACTGACACTGATGTTGGTGGCAGAAGTGGGATCGAATGAATTCATGTATACTGTGGTAAAGAAACCACCTGCTGCCTGCCTGGATCCAAGCGCTTTAAAACGTCTAACATTTGAAAGCTATGTTATCTTCTACAAAATAGGACTGAAACTGCACATAACGACAGTCTTTTAGTAGAAAACCGATCGTATGTTGGCATTTTTCACGTAAACAAATATAGTGAGCGTCGAGCGGTCAACAAATTACATTTTATATTAGTCCTAAATTTGCAGTGTTTTCAATATGTTGTCAATGGGAATGCTTTATTTTCTTTCACAAATACCCATTTATTGCCCTTGATCCGATGGGACCAGTCGTGATGCAAAAGAAATGCCAAACAAAATATGGATTTTTGACACGTTGTATAGAACCTATACATTGTGCCCGGATGTGGTGTATTTTTGTAAAATCCGGAAAGATTTGGAAGTCACCTTACACGCTCTATAGTTGTACATAAATTGTTTTGAAATCTATAGCAGATCACAAAACATTCATGAGAAACAAAAAAGAACTATTTCGGGCAGGTATTACTATTAGACAAAATTACAATCTGTACGTTTATTTCAATCAAAATAGATCTAAGATGGAAATCTAAAATGAACACGAACAAAACTTATCCATCCTTTTTTTAACCAAAGCTCGATACGAACGCCGACAAGATCATAGTCCGTGTAGTAGACAAGTGTGACTCGCCCGACTCGCCCCATTTCCTCTGGATAGGCCTCATTCTCTGTTGGAAGGGAATCCTGCTTATATACGGGGCCTTTCTGGCGTGGGAAACGAGGTGAGAGAAACTAATCTTTGAAGAAAATAGTCATTATTATTATTATTTGTATTATATTTACAATGAGCACCTTCGGGGGACATTTTAGCGTATTTTTTAGATGGTTGGGAGACATTGGACTTAGGGAGACATTTTAGTGTCTCCCTAATTCCCCAGCTACCTTAAAACACGATATTTTTGTTTTTTTTATATTTTTGATTGATTTAGTAGGGTCCAAAATGCTTAAATATGAAATTTAGTAAAAAAAAGCTCTAGGTTAAAACGGGTTAGGTTACAATAAAGAATGAAAAATGCTCTGTACGTCTCTATGGAGATGTCTCCCAAATGCCCCATTTTCGTGCATTGATTTATTTGTTCCATTGCACGGCACGGACGCACAGCAAAAAAATGTTATGTTCAATATGGTTCTATTCAACGGCGGTGAATAGAGCTTCCATTGCACATTCGAGCTCCACGTCCATTTTAAGTGCAGATACAAACTCAAACTCGCACACATTTTGCAGGAAAGTGACCATGCCTCAACTGAACGACTCCAAGTACATCGCGGTGGCCATCTACAACGTGGCTGTTCCAAGCATCATCGTTGCACCTCTGGTCACCTTCATCAGCAGCGACATGCCCGGCACGTCTTACGTCCTCACGGCGTCATGCATCATCTTCGGCACGACTGTCACCAACTGTTTGATCTTTATTCCGAAGGTGAGCGCCACAGACGAATCCCAAACGTAGCACTGAAACCGAAGCTACACATGTATATAGCTATATCCCAATGCTAATTAAAACCCTGGAAGATGCACCCCACATTATAATGACCCGGGTATTATGTTGGCCCTAAAGGGACTAGTACGCAGATCTGCGTGTCCTTCCAGAGCCACCATAACCGGGCACTCCAAGGGGAGACTCCAAAAGTTAAGGCAGTTTGTATTACTCCCAAAAGAACGAATTGGGCTTTTTTTTTCAAACACCTAATGATGCTAGACACTGTTTTTTTTTAAAAGTACATTCAACTTATAATTTCTCGTCAGATTATTGCCCTGAGACAGCAGAAAAAAGATGGAACCCCCGAGGACCAACGCCAGTATTCGATACACAATCAAGTAGCACCGGCTCAGGACAGATCACCTACGTCAACTGGCGGCGCTGATGACCATGTTGATAGGGAGAAAGACAGAGAGATAATGGAGCTAAAAATTAGCCTAAAAAAGGTAACCAAGGGAAAATGGATCTAGAATCATAAGCCATACTCATAGGTATCCCCGACTATTTAAACTGTGAAATATGTGAATTAGTCTGTGTTTGTTTTTCCTGTCTGTCTGTCTGTCTAATATCCAGAAAGAAGAGGAAGTTGACAGGCTGAAGGAGCTATTGAAGCAGACTCAACGCCCGGAGGGATGAGCTGGTTATTACTGTCCAGTAATATAAACTTCGACGAGCCGCACTTCGAGGTTCACCACCGCACACGCCAGATGCAGCACTCTTGAGGGCGCCCTTTCACTTCACAAAGAACACCTCCTGTTAATTGGCACACTTCCAGACGGACGCGCGCGGCTCTTTTCGGCTCACTCGACGCATTTAGGGATGGTGTAAAGACGAGTCAAGTCGTGCAGATGAGATAGTCAGTTTGCTCATCAGTCCTGTGCTTAGAAGTCCTATGTTTAAGACCATCCCTCAAAACACTCTAGAGGGCGCACTCGTACTACTTTGCAGCCGCGGAAGACACTTAATACTAACCCGTGTCAGTTGCAGTTCGCAATATTTTTTCAGCAGCTGGGTGGTGCGTGAATGTATATTAATGAGAAAGAACAATGCCAACTCAGCTACATTAAAAGTAGGATACACCATTGGTAATTAATCCCTACCAGCCTAGTTGGTAAAGAGGAAAGCTATAGATGGTAATGGAAAGGTGTCTGGTTCAAATTCGGCTATCGTTTTCTTTTCTTTTTCCAATGTTCTTGTGGGTTACTTTAACCATAGAGCAAGGCTGAAGGAAAAACCGGGTTGGATTCATAAGTGCTTTGAAAAATACAACAAGAACCGCTACACGAGTTAGTTAATAGAGACTTCGGCCGTGTCCGAAACGGGTGTCTAGATTCTACGGCTAGGTCTATTGTCTACGGCGGCCATTTTGTAGCGCTGTCAGAAATGCCGTCTAGAGCTACAGCTACGGCTACAACGTCACAAAAAAACTAGCCGTAAAAGAAGTTGTCTAGCTCAGGCAAAACAAAATGGCGGCAGCACTAACGTTACTGCGCAATAGCCCTAGCCTTGTTGCCATTTTGTGATTGGACAATTAACGACGTTCGTTTGCTGATGATGCAGTGTTTTCATATCTCCAGTGAGCGCGGTAGCTCAGCATGCATGCTTTCTAATTCCACACATCATGCGGTATCCAGAGCTGCACCATATAGAAAACTAAAAAGACAAAGTACCACGCGTACCGGTCTCAAACGGTCCGCTTTTCGATATATGGAACGGCACCTCGCAATCACTATCATTAATTAATTGCACAGTTGATGAGTTGCCCGTCTACGTCTGCATTAGCCGAACGGCGTTATTTGTCCAATCACAAAATGGCAACAAGGCTACGACTATTGCGCAGTCTAACGTTAATTTTGGAGCAAATTCTAGTTTATTTGTCAATGATAGTGCATTGAATTGAAACTAACAGATCGACAAATACGTCAATATCATCAGGTATTTCGTCTGGCTGTAAACAAACATTGCGTAACATCTAGCAGACGATAATTTTTGTAAATTCTTACATCGTAATTTTGCAAACACTAATTCAAGCATCGCTTGGGGGCGCAATAACTAGCCGTAGGCTCTACCGTAGCCGCGTCCGAATTCCATTTGCCTTAGCGCCTACGTAGCTCTAGACACCCGTTTGGGACACGGCCTTCCTTGCGCAGCACCTCACTGACACGCCCCTCCCCCGGAGTATTTACAGGATGAAGTTTTACTGATTATTTTGAACGCCTGCATTGGTTTTAAATAGTGATATTAGGCATTTCGTCTGATGTTATTTTTTTCAAAAGCGAGAAATTGGATTTAATGCAAACCAGAAAAGAGTCCTAGATCGATGGACGTTATTTTGTTAACGTTGCCACCCGACATCTAGTCTTTGGGCAAGACGTTGCTTAATTCGCAGCCACGAGAGGGCGCTATCGCGACAAACCATCATCATTCGCCATCCTGTCCGCAACAACGTCTTGTGTCGCGCGTACTTGAGTAAGTAATCGAACATGGTATATGTTATCATGATCATCACTTAATTAAGCACGAGCAATTACTACCAATGAGTCCGTATTCCATAGTCTGATATTAATGCTACACCAGCGAACCACATTTGTATTCCCATTCATAAATAATATAGTTTTAGGCCTTATTTTGTGCGACTCTTCTTCAAAATGCAATGAGACATGACTACCTAGATTACGGATTGAAGTTTTGGGGAAATTTAAGGCATCCGTCTATTTTTAAGATTGTTAATCTGTTGTAAATTGGCGAGAGCCGCTCGTTCACTGCACAAACCAATGAGGCTGCCATGTTTGTTTGGCGTACCCTGATATGATAAAGGTCTATTAACATACAGACTCATTGGTAGTATTGCGCATGCCGTGTGCTGTTTGAACCAATGAAAGGGTCATGTTTTATCGGCCGTTTAATCATACTCGCGTTTAATCATCCCGACCAATAGGAATGACTAAACTGTCTCTGGTCTTTATGAATAAAGTTTAAATGAATGCACCAAAAACCACTGGTTCGAATGTTTTTTATATAATAACACATAGTATTACATATAATACTTTGTGTCTTTTCTCGGGTCCTGGGGGGAGTCGGGTTGGTGTAGCGGTTCTTTCCTCGCCTTCCACCACTATGACCCGGGTTCGAATCCGGCCTGGGCCAATATGTGGATTGGGTTTTCAGTCCCTGCCTGACTCCGTGGGTTTTTTTTCCAGGATATTCTTCTGGGGTTTTCCTCCCACCTCTAAAACTGTAACTTCTTCACATTAATTGTTGAATGAAATAAAAAATTGTTGAATGAAATTTGTTCCCGCCGTGAATATGGCCATTGATGCTGGTACGGCGTTAAACCCTAAAAACTCACTCACTCACTTTCGGGTCCTGTTACTTTCAAAAAAAATTCATAAGATATTTTTGCCGTTGGTATAGGACATTTTGATTTGATTTATTTCCAAGCATCATTTTTACAGAAATGAATCATTAAATTATATAGCATAAATTAAATAGTGTAATGATGATGATTGGAGGAGGCTGACCGAAAGCCGAAGCTTTTACGAGGCCAGGCCACCGTGAATAAAACATTAAATGTACATTAGAATTAAAACCAAAAAGGAAAAACGAATAGGCCTAAGCTTGACGTGTAATGAGCTATTTTATGCAGAAAATACAGAGTTATTACAGAAATAGTAATGCAGCGGACCACACCCATGTCAATTATGGGGGAAGGAAGGAGGGGCGGTCCTCTAGTTAAAGCGGACGAGCATTCAACAAAATGTGACCCAGCGCGAGTAAATGAGACACTTTGAGGCAAAAATAAAAATTGAGATTTTGATTTTATCATTTAAAGCTTATTTAGCTTTAAATGATGAAATCAAAATCTCAATTTTCATTTTTGCCTCAAAGTGTCTCATTTACTCGCGCTGGGTCGCAAATATGCTAGTATTGGCTATGTATGTATATTGACGACTATCTCCTGAATATAATTTTACAAGACTACACTTATTACATTAAATGCACAGTATTCCGGCACGTAGTACAATAAAATGGCACAGCAATACAACATGACATGGATATGCCAACACATGGCTAGCTGTACTCTACACGATGTACATACGCACGGACACGGTACAATCTGACAATACAAAATCAATAATGAAATACACGGTCGCGAAAAGTCACAATTATCTCACAAAAATATCAAACGAATTACAACATTACTCACTCGGAGTTTCAATGATGGTTACCCTCTCACATGGTTTACATTTGGAGCTTGGCCAGAGCCATGCTCCCTAGAAAATCGAGATAATTTCTAGACCTAATTTATGTTGGTCTTCTCTGTTTGAAGCCCACAGAAGAAAACTTGCTACAAGTTGCCTTTGCGCGGGAAGCACAAAGGTCACCTTATGTGTTTTATGAAAACATGCAAATCACTTGCAAAACTTTTAGGCATACACAAACAGAGGGCGCACTAGGTCTCCCTACACTAACGCAGAAATAATATTGGTTGTTGTCACTACTATTAAATTCCATAGTAGATATTTCAAACCAAAATTTATATACAATTCTTGAATCTATATTTCTTAAGATGTTTTTCTTTTCTTCTCCAAACTGTAGTGTCTTGGCTTTCAAAGTTGCGTTTTATTCCTCCTGACGAAGGCTCGTACTTTGTCACACTGAACCAGTGTGAACGACCCGTCACTTCGGCTAGTTCATAAGATGCAAAAATCACCTCCAATCAGATTGAAACATAAAGCATTTGCAGTGCCAAATTGTCCAGGCTCTTCTTACACTGTTATTTCAACAATACGACATTCTAACACCCCCCCCTCTAAAGTTAAGTGCTTAAAAAGAAATCTGTATGTAAATATCGATTTTATTAATTAAAAATAAAATTTAAGAAAAACGCATTCATAACTTTTGCCGAGAACAGTGAACAATATTTGAATACGTGCAGTTAACAAAGTACATGTGTATATAAACATAGAGGCTGTTCAGAACTGGGGCCAATTTCATAGAGCTGCTTAAGCACAAAAAATTGCTTAAGCACAAAACATTCTTGCTTAGTAAAACCAGCTTACCAGCCACAACTCCATGCATGTGATGTATATTGTTTGTGATTGGTACTTAGCTGTTGGTAGCTTAGCATAACAATCGCATGACATTTTGTCTTCTTACCTGATTTATTAAGCAAAGGTTTTTATTGTGCTTAAGTAAATTTGTGTGCTTAAGCATGTCTATGAAATTAGCCCCAGGCAAAAACGGTTCAAGTTTGTAACGGTCGGCCGAATGCGAATCATTGTTTTTTTTCTCTTCAAAATGGCATCCGAATAGATAAAGGGTTGAGAACCTCCCACAATTCTTTCAATAATGCAATAAAGATGTAATTGCAATCACGTCTGCAGACGACTTTTGCATTCAGCTCCGTCGATACGGTGCAAGGGTAGATATTGGAAATTGGAAATTTGAAACCACGACTTTACGGGATTTTTTTCAGTCCGATTTTATTTAAAACAATTCTAATTCGTGGCTCCGGATTATTTTTTTAAGGGAAGTAAAGTCCGAGATTCTTATAGCCTATACATCCTATTTTAATGTAGTTTGGGAAATAAATTTGCCGGTAGGATTTGGCCCGGCATTTTGTGCTCAAAATTCATGTCTACGCCTATGCGTATTATACAACGTGGCGGTATTTATAACTTACACGTTGAGCTTCACGTTGAGAATTCCATTGGTTTATAAAAGACACAGGTTGATTTCTGATGAACTTTTGTTAGTTTTTTGCCTGTTCAGTTCTGCTCAGCTTAGAACCTGCAGGGGGCCGGGGTGAGGAAAATGCCGAATTCAGTGATTACGACTGTGCGTTGGTGCGAGTGACGTTTTGTGATGGCCGCAAGTGCATGTAAATCGTACCGGTATACATGTAATTATTATTGTGTACGTTTTCCGAATCCCAGCTTCATCTCCGTTGTGGCTTCGTTCGTGCAGTTTGGCAATGGTGTTAAAGCCAAAGACGGAGCCTAAGCCAGTGATTTGGAAAATGGTCAGTGGTGTACGGAATGACGGCGGACGCGAAGAGCAGCAGATTCTGTCATGATAGCACTTTACTGCAGTATTAGAGTAAAGTGTGCATAAGCTTTCAAAGATATACAACTATTTTTAATTTTTTTCAATCTTTGATATCTGCCGGTTTTTTTGTATCAAGAAAATTGCGTCATAACGTCAACCCTCTTTCGAAAGTCGGACCTATTCTCGAAATGGATCCGAGAGTTTTAACCCATGCGTGACAGAACGCGCTGGAGGAAAGCCGATTTCATGGGTATCTTGGAGAATCTACACAGGATGATAGAGCGTATGACTATCTTGAAGTCTGGGTGCCGGGCCGTGTAAATCACGGGGTTTATGCAGCTGTTGCCGACCAAAATTGCCCCGGCAAACGGGACCACTTTGTAGGACTTGCCCCCGAGTAGAGTCACTAATACCGGATAGGTACCGCAGCATACCACGAAGAAGAAGACGACGAGAAACAAACTCAGATTGATGTCGATGTTTTGACGAAATTTTCGCCCAGCTCGAGCTAGCTGTCTGTCGGCGCTGGACCGTGTCGGAAGAGGGAAGGAGGGCAAAAATCTGCGTACACCTGCCCAGGATAAGTTTGAAGCAGGCACCGGCGGCTGGCTGCGTTCTGGAACTTCTTCATGGACTGGTTGATGTGGCTCAGTGGGCCGTGAAGCGGGGCTCATGTCTCCCCCAACGACGGATAGGGGCTGCTCGGGAATGGCGTTGATTCTACCGACGTGTTGCCTCACCGTATATAAAATAACCGCATAACTAGCGAAGGTTACAACGAAAGCAATCAAACATACTAGAAAAGTTATGATTCTAAAGGATAGACCGGTGCCCTCTACTGTCGGGATGAAGGTACATGTGCTTATTTGTTCATCGTATCCATACGAGCGAAATTCATACCTGACAGCGAATAAGAGGCTTGTCGCGAAGGGAATGATCCAAGTTGTAGCGGCCAGAGCGGCCAGCCAGCGGCGGTTAAACAGCCATACCCGACGGCTGCGGTGTTTCCTTCGAGTGATGAAGGCTCGGTAAACGGCGAAGATTGTGATATTGTTCATGCTAGTCCACATGCACACGAGGATCAGGAATCCCTGAACTTTGCAGAGACTCTCTGAAACCAGCAGGTCTTCCTTGCTGTCGCTTAGCACCGCCAGGATCAAGATGGGAATATTCAGGCACGTGAGGAGGTCCGCTACGGCCAAGTTGACCACAAAGACGTTAGTGGTCGTACGGGGTTTACGGGACAGAACAACGGCCAGCAGGACGGAGCTGTTGCCCACCACTCCCACCAACAAGATAAGACTGTACAGCGCTGCCAACAACTGCTTTTCGACAAAGCTGTCGTACACCGACGACACCGGCACGCCTGCTTTGGTCGTAGCGATGTCTTCCATCATGGGGTTTTTCAGTTTAATTTCTTTGATTTGTTTGGTCACTTGGACGTATAGTCATCTGCTTCTACCTGTTTGTTTCAACTTTGTTGGGTGTTACACTCCGTTTTATACAGGGGAGCAGAATGATTGGCGCCACCAACGTTGGAAGTTATCCCATGTCCCTCTGTTTGCCTTGTCCACTATTAAGAAAGGGGTGTGCAAAATACTGACTTAAGAAATACCCTTTTAGAATTAAACTCGGAACTCTTTCTTGTTTCTGCAAACGTTTGTTGCATACCAAGTTCGTTATTCAAGTCTAAAAAAAAAAACATTCTACAAAAGAATTGGCTTTTGTTCGTTCCGTTTGCAGTAAATCAGCAGTGAATCCTACAACCGCGTTATTGATGCACTTACTGTGTCCATGTAGTAGAATATTCAACGACACCCATTATAATTCACCCCCCAAAATGATCTATTCCCTTTCAACACTTCGTTTTTCCCTTTAAATGAAATTCTAAGATCTCCGTAGTAGTTTAACGGAAACCCGTCAGTTCAACATGACGGGGCTTTTATTGGCCAAGAGTGGCGGGATTTTGCTTGATGGACAAAGCAAGCAAACGCACAAACAGCCTAGGGCTTCGCTCGGTCCAACCGCCCAAAGTTATCCGCTGAACGAAACTGCGCTTTGAGCTCTGATTGGATTGAATTTTGTGAAGGTTGCCAGTTGATCCGCGGACCAGCTGCGCTGCGTGCAATTCATGGTACGCTACCTAGAATGCCGTGTGTTTCCTTCACATAATATTGGAGTGCCGTAGCCTCGTGGTCTGGAGCATTGAATTTGTGATCTGTAGGTAAAACTGCAAGTTGTGGGTTCGAATCCGGGCTGTGACTATGGTACGTGTGCCCTTGGACAAGGCACTTTGTCACTCAATTCTTCTCCCCACCCTTACCCATGCAGGAGTACAATTATTGGTACATGGTATCAGAGACGGTTTTATTGTGGTTGATTTAGCTGCTTTATGCCAAAGGGCAGCATCGAGCTGTATAATTCCAAGGGAAATGAGATTATATTTGGAATGTTTTGTGGGCCCAATCGCTCAGCGCTTCCCAGCACCAAGTACAATGGGCGGTGAGCACTGACGTATGACAAGCCAAACATAGGGGCATGAGATCACTCCTATAACGTTGGTGGCGCCTGCGATACCCCCCCCCCCCCCCACCTCCCCCCGGCCAAGCTGCTCGCGGCCCGTGATTTTTTCTCGTACCACTAACGCGTCAGATCGGCTAATTTTATTCCGCAGAACGACTTCGTCCCTTTTGATACCTTTTTCCATAAGACCCTATCTGGATGAGATTATTAACCAATAATTTTGGTTAATAATAGAAAAGGGTATAAAAGTCGTGTATACGAATTTACTTGGAACTGTATCCATTTATTTTGGTGAATTATGGCTGTCAACGTCGTTGGTCTTCATACGTTTCGCGCGTATCAAAATCGATTCGAATTGAAGGGCGCGCTTTGGTCTCCATTCAAGTCGCCCCGTTCCAATGAAACGGCCGATCTGAAGCGTTAGTGGTACGGAAGAAAAAATCGTGCGCGGCCCAGTCCCAAACCGCGCCCCAGTCCCAACCCCGCGCCCCTGCAGTCCCAACCCCGGCGCCTCAGTCCCAAGCCCGCGCCCCAGTCCCAAGCCCGCGCCCCTGCAGTCCCCCGCGCCCCAGTTCCAATAACCGATCAAGTTGCGACACAGGTGCTCTAATCAGCCCGCGTGTCCTTCGCGACTAATGAAACTCTACTTAGGTTGCTCGCCGGCTCTCATATCTATATCTATCCAGCTTGATGGGGATTTGATTGGATTACTAAATCAGAACGTAACGCCAACGGGCTGTCCTTCATCAGGGGAAGGCAGTCCGCTACGGTTGTTGATGAGTATGAGGTGGGCGTTCTTTCAGTTTGACACACGTACGTCTAAAAAAAAATTTTTTACCTATAATTTGGTTTAGTAATCAGACTCTCTCATGCACCAAAGGGTTGCCTATAGGGAAGGTAGCCCGCTCTCAGAAGTATTGTTGATGAGCTAGACGTTGTTTTGTCACACGTCAGACTTTTCAGCTAATCAGGTATTTATTTATTTATTTATTTTTTGTGGGGGGAGGTATAATTTACCTAACAAACTTTGACTCCAGCAAGCGCGTAGCACGAAGCCAATTACGCCGTGTGTTCAGGTGGCCCGCTTAACCAAGCACAATATTGGATTCGACTGATTTCTGGCCAATTTTTGTTCTAGAAATGAATAATATATGTACATGTATATCAATACTACCCATTTCCAGGAGTTTCCAAAACTTTTTCCAAAACTTTGCTCAGCAACCGAAGGGTGGGGTAAGGCTAGGGGTAGGTGGAGGGGGGGGGGGGGGGGGGGGGGGGGGGGGGGGGGGGGGGGTTGGAGGTGGTCAACTCCCGCAACCATCCTATATACCCCCCTCTATTATTACCGGGAGCCGCGAACTGGAGGGTTTGTAAAGAAGGTTGTAAGCCGTGCAAAAGATTGACAGCTTGCAATATGTGATTACTGTGACATTTTTATGAAATTGTGGCCCAAAAGTGCTCTATTTTGCAACGGAGTAGATGCGTCATTTTTCAAGAAGGTGGTGGGCCACAGGACTATAGGTGACCTGTCACCACAAAATGAGAGTAAAGTCGCACAATGTGATTTGGAGATATGGCCATCCAAAGTCAAAATATGAAGGGGTGATCAATTTTGAGATTTTGCGTAATTTGGAAAGTCCACCTCTACATATTCCTATTTTTTGGGTGCAATCAGATGATCGAAAACCTCTTAAATTACGTGATTTTGAGTAGTGTTTGCGTGAGTTAGTGTTTGGATTAAAGTCCATCAGTGGTCTAATTAACATGGTAATTAAATATGCAAATTAGGTCTTCGTAACTGTCCCACGTTTTCGAAATTGTGATATTATGTTGATTATACAATAGTTTGTATGTGTGGGAAGTTTCAAGAAAAATAATGATTAGAACATAGTCGTTGCTATGCTCAACCGAATCTTACTTGTCCTATTTTTGCAATCTTTTGTGTGTTTTGTTTCGGATGTTTATAATGGCCTTTATCATGCTGGGGAAAAAATCCCGCTGGCCGCCGGACTTTGACAAAGAAGTCGGGCTACCACAATAGTTCTCCGAACCCCAGCTTCGGATTTCATAATCAATCAATAACGCAAACGAAACCACATGCAGACGAATCTCGGGTTTGAAAAACGGCCCGTGTCAAAAAATAGAACCAACAGAGGGCGCGCCTCATGTCAACTTATTTCTCAGAGGGGTAATTTCGTACACCATCGGCGTAGGTTTCTCCATGGTTTCTCTCTCTTAATTCCGTCACAGAAAAGGTTTGCAATTGCAAAAGGTCTTTAATTCGACTGAATGAATGTACTTACACGGAAAAGTATTTTGGACTATTTGTCACATTTTATAAAGTAGGCCCAACCAAATCAAAATGCTACAGACGACGATATGCGCTAAAAAAGTTCGCAAAATAGGCCACCGCCACGGGCGCGTATGCAGCACTCGCGCACGTGGGCGATTGTAATGTTTATCATGGTTTATGTAACTCCAGGCTCCATGAATCATGGCATGATGTAACTAAATGTTACGGGGAGGAAAGAAAACGTAACTAAGTTAAACCATGGAGCACGCAGCCTAGGGCCAGCTAAGCTAAGCCTAAGGAGGTCTGGGGCCGAATTCATGTTATATTAAATAAGCACAACAAATTGCTTAACCCTAACCCCCTCACTGCTTTTTCTAGAAAGTATCCTGAATCTGCCACAGTCCACCAATTTTGGTTTGCAAAAACTGCTGGTGTCCTGAGTCCATCAGACTCCACCAGTATGCATTCTGGAGATATCCCGAGTCTATCAATAATCCATCACATCAGCAAAAGTTGATGGACTCTGGCGGATTCAGGATTTGGTGGCATACAAAAAATTGCACTGTGTTTCTCCATAGAGTCCATCACAGTCCATCACCTAAATTTCTGAATCCTGAATACATCATCAAACTCCTGCAGTAACGCTAGGCTTAAAATCCTCAATCCATCACACCCAGTTTGTTTAATATGGAGGTATCCTGAATCCACTAAAATCCTCCAAAACAGGAAATGGATTTTGATGGACTCATCATGGTGGTTAGGGTTAATATCACAAAAGCATCTTGCTCAGTACACGGGTTGTAATTACCATCCAAAACTACAGTACTTCATGCAAGGCAAAAACCAGCTGAATACCAGTCACAAACAATAAACATAACATTTGATTTGTTTGCCAAGTTAGAAAAAAGGCCGGAAAGAATGTAGTAATCCTGACGCAACTTCAGCGGTTGTGTAAAAAGAATAAAGAGTGTAAAAAGAGTCGAGAAAGGTGTGTAAAAAGAATAAAGGGTGTAAAAAGAGTCGAGAAAGGTTTTCTCAGTATTTCTAAACAAAATTGGAATTGCTTCTCAGTCCTAGATTCAGGTCTTTTCAACATTTTTGCACTGATCTTATGATTGACCTGGCTTTATTGGAGATGATTCATGAAGACAAAAAAACCTATTGACCAGTAATCCAGTATTGTCCAATGGACCTAATTTACTTGCAACCCTTCAGGGTGTTTTGGCTAGAAACCCTGCCAGACGCAACAGATTGCATACTTTGTCACATTGACTTGTGTGCAGAGTCCAGCAAGGTCAAGCAGTCACCACAGATGCACTGTGCTGGATCTGGCAGGGTTAGGGTTAAAATTAATGTTCTTGACTCTCAATATACCTGAAGTGGCGTCAGATCTACTACATTCTTTCCGAAATATGTATTTAGTTTTCAGGTTCGACTGCCATTGCCAACTGGTTTTAGCTCCGTGCCTTGTCTCCCCCATCTCATTCCTGTGATGTCGTTTTCCTTCTCGGACAAGGCAGGCACTTCATCACTGCCAACGTAAGCTGGAAGTCACCTAAACCTTATTTCATGTTTTGAAATTATGCGACTTCTTGTGGCTTAAGCTAGTGGCAGAGTTGTAATAATGACTTGAGTCAATCACTCAAAAACTGAGTCACAGACTGACCATTTTTGGCAACTCGACTCGAGTCCCATTGGGACAAATGACTGGACTCGACTTAGGCCAAAAAAACCCAAAACATGTTTAGCGTCATGCCTTTTTATTTAAAGGAAGGAGGAGGCCCTTTTTTTTTTTCTTTTTTTTTTCTTTAAAATGGTCGCCTGACACATCTTAATTCGAGTCATGTAGTGAACATGTCACACCCTATCTTCCAATTTAAAATTAAAACATGGTTCACCCACGATTAAAAATCAAAATTCATGTGGGTTGATCATGTATGCACCGTACACAACTACACGTCACACCCTAGCCCTCCTATTAGAAACAAAATATTTCCAGAGCATGTACACACATGATTCTAAAGTCTAAAATACGATCTTCAAATTTTTTTAATTTTGTTTTAATTTTTGTTTTAATTTTTTATTTTTTTTTACCAAAATGGTCAAATTTATCATTTTTTTTAAAAAGAAAAAAAAAGAAAAAAGGAGGCGGCCCCCAAAAAGGAAGCGGGCGGTGACGCTAAAGATGGTTTTTTTTTTATTTGGCCTTAAGTCACTGCAGGCAATTGACTCAACTCGACCCAACTCGAGTGAAGGCTGTTACACTAAAGACCTCCCTCCTAAAAAAGGCCAACTTTGTGAAAATGATATTGCTCATGAATATGGAAATTTGCTATAGCATTAATTAAAAAAGAGAAAAACTTTAAAATTAGCCTTAAATATGGCAAAACTAAAATTATAAATTTAAAGGTATGATATACCATTTGCAGATACGGAACATTCTTACTACCGAGTTATTAGGAAATATTGTACTTTTTCGAAAGTAAATAATGATTGTAGGCATTCAGCAAAATGTGCTAGATATCCAATAATTGCTCAGAAAAATTGAATTTTTTATAAAAAACAACATTAATAGAACCACTGCCCGACGCCGGTTGGAAACGAACGTTGTTTTTCTTGCTTTTCTCAACATCCACGATTATAAAACTTCAGACAGGTCAGTTAAACAATATTTACTATAAAATACAACCCCCAAATCAAATCCACCCATTCATGATAATTCAAGCAATTACCAATGGTGTATCCTACCTTTAAATGGGACACAAAGTTGCATTTGTCAAGGATTGTAATACAAATAATATTATATTTGGTGGCCCGTTAACCAGTTCGCATTGGATGCTGTGTACACATGTAAAGTTTTTCTTGAATTCAAAATGGATGACCGATAAACGCGTCACGAGCAAGGCCGTAAATATCTGTCAGCGACCGGCTCGCAGCGTGCAAGGCCGGAAAAATCAGGGTGTGCTACCCACAGATGTCCGCCTGAACCCGTCTCGAATCGAGGTTCGTGAAAAACAATCGCGCACTAAGTCCCGGTCAATGTCGAAATACACCTGACGCAAACTGGTTAATGCCAAATTGTTTTCAGCTTTGGGTTTGTCTGGATCCTTTTGACTGTCTGGTGCAAATTGGTTAAAAAAAATCTCTGAAAATTATTTACAAAATTAAAAACTTTGAAATGCTACAGGTAGTTTTACGAAATTATAAATGTTTTCTTTTGTTTTAGGGATGACGATGAAGATGGTGACAATACTATCAAGATTATGGTTGGTGAGTTTGTACATTTTTGTTACTTTTTACTTAAGCTGATCTGCGTGTAATTATGTAAAAGGGTAAGAGTTCCGTAGATGGACACCACTTATTCACTACATGTACATTAAACTAAGGTAGGATACACCATTTGCATATATCGAAAAATGTTACTACCGAATTATAAAGAAAATATCTTATTTATTTGAATGTAACAAATTGTAGGCATCCAGCAAAAGGATTGCGCTAGATATCCTGTAATTGTTCCGAAAAATTAAATTTCATTGAAAAAAGAAAAAAAAACAAACATAAGAACCACGGCCAGACGCAAGTTGAAAATGAACACCGTTTTTCTTGCTTTCCTCGGCATCCATGATGGTAAAACTTTGGACAGATCAGGTAAACGATATTTACTATAAAATACAACCCCCCAAATCCACCCTTTTATGATAATTCAAGCAATTACTAATGGTGTATCCTACCTTTAAACAGTTTGCGCCGTATATAAACGCCAAGTATTCCCCAGATTCAAAATGGATGACGCATAAACACGTCACGAGCGAGGCCAGAAATGTCTGTCAGCACGAGCAAGGCCTGAAATGCGTCGGTGTGCTTCCCGGCCTGAACCCGCCTCTGATCGAGTTTCGTTAAAAATAATCTCGCGCGTCGGCTCGGTGATGTTTAAATAATTCCGGCGCGAACTGGTTAACAAAAAACAAAACAAAAACATAATTTCTAAGCCAATGTCTTTAATACAGAATGTAATTTAAAATTATCAGGGTTTTTCAAATGATAATATTTGACCTTTTCTTTTTTGGAAAACAAGCGACGGATTGCCATGTGGGTTACGCAGAGAAAGACGGGATTAGACACAGTGATTCTCTGAATACGTTTGAGGAGATCTTGCAGCATGCCAAACGAAACCAGGTACCACCAAACACTTTGTTTTGTTTTTCCAACAGAGGTCTTTTATATGTATTTGGAAAAGCATAAAATAGCAAATTGTCAACTTTGGCATTTTACCCATAGAAACCACCCTTAACAATCATCTTCCAATCACAACCTGTATGTATGTATGTATGTATGTGCTTCCCGGTACTATCGGCCTGAACCCGCCTCGGAGCGACTTTCGTTAAAAATAATACCGTGTGTCGGCTCGGTGATGTTAAAATAATCCCCGGGTGAACTGGTTAAATGGGGCGTAACCTTTTCATGCAAATTCGACCATTCAAATAGGCATAGCGTCTTCACGCAGTCAACTACCCATTCAGCAGTCGCGCTGGCCTGCGTTGCATATCTAATTGGCGCTGTTTCACAAAGAAATTTCATGCAAGTGCGTGTATTACGTGTTGATAATGGCAGTTCTGCAAGCGCTGATTGGCTCTCTAGTAAAGCCTGCGAAGAGATATGGAAAAAGACAACCCGCTGGATGCAATTTGCAAAGACCAGTGTGCGATCTAGGGAGCTGGACTATAAATCGTGTCGTTAGCGGGCGAACTGTCGAATACACTGGTCTTTGGCAATGACTAACATAGGCCATGTTCGAATTACTTGGCTGCGGCTTAAAATTATGCACAAGTCTATTGTAGCGGCTGCGGCCACATCTCATAGACTCGTGCGTAATAATTAGCCGCAGCCATACCAACGCCGCAGGTTTTAAACTGTTAATCTTTTACCTTTGACACAGGTTGACATGATCCTACTGGGAGGTGACCTCTTCCATGAGAACAAACCCTCCAGGAAGGCCCTTCATGGTGTCATGGCGTTGATCCGCAAATACTGCATGGGGGATCGACCGGTACAGCTTCAGTTCATGAGCGACCAGAGCTTGAACTTTGCTGCCAATCCGTAAGATTAGTTTTTTCCTTTTTTTTAACCAGTTCGCGCCGGAGGACGTATATACACGCACAGCTTTCCCCAGATTCAAAACGGATGATGCATAAACACGTCATGAGCAAGGCCGGAAATGTCTTTCAGCAGCGAGCAAGGCCAGAAATGTCTGTCAGCAGCGTGCAAGGCCGGAAATGCGTGGGTGTGTTTAATTCCCTGGTACCATCGGCCTGAACCCGCCTCGAATCAAGTTTTGTTAAAAATAAATCCCCGCCTCGGCTCGGTGATGTTAAAATAATCCCGGCGCTAACTGGTTAAATGAATAAATGTTAACCCTAACCATCCCAAATCCGCAGAAACCCTCTTTGTAAATTGCTGGGTTTTGCAGGATTGAGGGTACTTGGAAGTTAATGCATCGGAGGAATTTGCAGGATTGAGGGCGTTTGGGATTTTTGCCACTGGAGGATAATGCAGGATCCAGGTCATAAGGCCCAAACTAATGTTGGATGATTTTGCAGGATTGAGGTTAATACTTGGGTATTTATCCAAATGGGGATTTTAGAGGATGGAGGTTATTTGTTGCATATATTGATGAGTTCATTTGACCATCGACAGGTTTCCCGTCGTTAACTATGAAGACCCAAACATCAACGTCGAAATACCCGTTTTCTCCATCCATGGTAACCATGACGATCCAGCAGGGGTAAGCTTCTAAATTTGTGTTTGTCTCTGCAAGGTCGCTGTCATCGATTTTATCCCATAATTTCCATCAAAAATGAAAACCCTGCTCTCTTTCCACAAATTTAGCCCTGCAGATATCCATCATGGTGTCATCATTATCTCCTTGATCATGTCCAAAAAGTTAAAAATTGATTTTAGTTCCGTTATATGAATGGGTCCTAAACTCCACAATTGCTGAATCTACCATTAGGGGATCAAGATTAAAATATTGAGTTGCGGCCTAAACTAATAAAATTGCGACTGCTTTTTTCTTTTCCTTCTTTGTTGCTTACAACTAGCTTGGCAATCTTTGTGCCTTGGACATATTGAGCGTGTCAGGACTGGTCAACTATTTCGGGAAGTGCAACTCACTGGAAAGCATCGACGTGACGCCACTCTTGATCCAGAAGGGTACAACAAGGCTATCACTGTACGGAATAGGTGGGTGCGATTGGGATAAGGTGGGCTAATATGGGTACAACAAGGCTGTCACTGTATGGTATAAGGTGGGTGCGATTGGGATAAGGTGGGTGCGATTGGGATAAGGTGGGTGCGATTGGGATAAGGTGGGTGCGATTGGGATAAGGTGGGTGTGATTGGGATAAGGTGGGTGCGATTGGGATAAGGTGGGTGCGATTGGGATAAGGTAGGCCCGATTGGGATAAGGTAGGCCCGATTGGGATAAGGTAGGTCCGATTGGGATAAGGTAGGCTTTAGGTTCAACAAGGCTATCACTGTATGGATTAGGTGTGTGTGATTGGGATAAGGTGGGTTACCTGGGTAACTACAAGGCTATCACTGTAGGCAATACGTGGGTGTTATTGGGATAAGGTCTGCTACATGGGTACAACAAGGCTATCACTGTATGGAATAGGTGGGTATGATTGGGAATAAGGTGGGCTACATGGGCACAACAAGGCTATCACTGTATGGAATAGGTGGGTGTGATTGGAATAAGGTAGGCTAATATGGGTACAACAAGGCTATAAATGTATGGAATAGGTGAGTGTGATTGGGATATTGTGGGCTACGGGTACAACAATAATCATAAATAGAAGGCTCTGGTGGTTTTGGCCACTACAGTGACTAAAGGGTTAATAACATTTGCCGTCGTGATAAATTGACTTTCTTATCCGTGCTGCAGGCTCTATACGAGACGAGCGTATGCACCGCATCTTTGTCAGCAGAAAGATCCGTTTCTATCAGCCTAAAGATGAGGACAATCCGTGGTTCCACCTGCTGGTCTTGCATCAAAACAGGTGAATAAAACTCAAACCCCCCCCCTTTTTTTACAATTCGCATGTTTCGCCAAAGTCAAATGTTAAGGAAAACACCTCAAAGTTGCGAGTTTTGCCCAAATTTGCATCCTCTTTCAATTTCACATCCCGGGCGAAGTCGTTAAAGACCAAATTCACTGAATTTTGAGCATTTAGATGTGAGTTTGGAAATCTTTGGTTGAAGTCACATTTTGTTTTACTTTGAATGCAAAATCACATCATGCCCTTTCCTAATGTTGCCTCTGCCAATTTTCGTAACATTTTGCCAAAACTCCTCACGTTATGTCGTTTCAGGACCAAACACGGAGAGACCAATTACATTCCGGAGCAGTTCCTGCCAGATTTTCTGGATCTGGTGCTGTGGGGTCACGAGCACGAGTGCAAGGTTGAGCCCGCCTGGAACGACCGACAACACTTCTTCGTCACCCAGCCTGGCAGCAGTATTGCCACGTCACTGTGCCAGGGAGAATCCGTCCAAAAGTAAGAACTGCAGCGGCCTCGTGGTCTAGAGCATTGAATTCGTGGTCTGCGATCATTCTGGAGGTTGTGGGTTCGAGCCCAGCCTAGGCTATGGTCCTAGTGGACTAGTTAATACCTATTCCAACCCTACTCGTAGCGTGAAGAGATCAGATTATCTTGTCTTGTTTCAGTATGAGGGGCTGGTTCTTCCACACTTTCCTCTAGTAGCCCACACCTTGAGTGGCCTTATTTGCCCTTGTGATGGGAGATCATATCTTGTTTCAGTGTGAGGGGCTGGTTCCTTCACACTTTCCTCTAGTAGCCCACACCTTGAGTGGCCTTTGGCCTTGTGATGGCAGATCATATCTTGTTTCAGTGTGAGGGGCTGGTTCTCTATTCCCTCTAGTAGCCAACACCTTGAGTGGCCTTTGACTTGTGATGGCAGATCATATCTTGTTTCAGTGTGAAGGGCTGGTTCTTCCACACTTTCCTCTAGTAGCCCCCACCTTGAGTTGCCTTCGGTCTTGTGATCGGAGATCATACCTTGTTTCAGTGTGAGGGGCTGGTTCTTCCACACTTTCCTCTAGTAGCCCACACCTCGAGTGGCCTTCGGCCTTGTGATCGGAGATCATATCTTGTTTCAGTGTGAGGGGCTTGTTCTTACACACTTTCCTCTAGTAGCCCACACCTTGAGTGGCCTTTGGCCTTGTGATGGGAGATCATATCTTGTTTCAGTGTGAGAAGCTGGTTTTTCCACACTTTCCTCTAGTACCCCACACCTCGAGTGGCCTTCGGTCTTGTGATGGGAGATAATACCTTGTTTCAGTATGAAGGGCTGGTTCTTCTACGCTTTTCTGTGTAGCCCACACCTTGAGTGGCCTTTGGCCTTGTGATGGGCGATTTGTGTTTAAAAAGAAATGGGGGTGGCGATAGTGTCAGAGTTCAATGGTAAGAAGGTAATTAATTAGTGAAGTAACTAATGAGTTAAATCACAATGCAATTGGTGACCCGAGTTTGTTCTCCCTGCAGACACATCTGTCTCCTGAAAGTGAGAGGTAAGGCTCTTAAGTGCACCAAGATCCGGCTGGAGACTGTCCGGCCCTTCTACATGAGGGACATTTGTCTGCAGGACACCGATCTTAACCCGGGCCACGCCGGTATCCAGGACAAAGTGGAAGCATACTGCTCAGAAAGGGTAAAATAGGAAAAGACGACACTCTCGTTCCTTTTTGAAGGATGTCTTGTCTCCTTTCTCCCGTTTCATTTGCTATCAACTGATTATTTGGTCACTTTAAACCTAATGTCCTCGGCATTACTAAGGGAATAAATGTGTGTTCGAGAGGTTTTAATCACTCTGTTTAATACCGCTTGGAGTCTGGGTGCTGATAATTACCCGAGCCTAAGGCTTCTGCCTCTGTGGCTCTACACGTATGCAATAAAGCGTATTTACTATGAACCAGACTATTACTGCCATTGGCAACTTCGTTCCCAGGGTGTCGAGCTGTACGCACCCAACACTACACTACCTGCTCTTACTATTGGAGACGAGGTACGGTTGGAAATAAAGTGAGCCCTGGGGACGGGTATAATGCGACATCGCTTTGTTGCCAGCTGGTTTTAAACACTTCTAGCCATGTCTTTATTGTCCGTTTAATACCGGCCACATGACGGGCTCTCGACCAATAGGAATGCCTAAACTGTCCCAGGTATTTATGAATTTGGGTTAATAAACTGAGTTCAGTATATGTTTGTGATTAAGTGATTTGTTTTTGTTAATTTCAGGTGGAAGGACTGATATCGCTAGCTGAGGATGAACACACGGGAAATCCAAAACAACCTATACTGCCACTCATGAGGTTAAGGGTAAGAATATAGAACACACAGGAAATCCAAAACAACCTCTACTACCACTCATGAGGTTAAGGGTAAGAATATTGTGATCTGTCACCACAAAATGAGAGTAAAGTCGCACAATGTGATTCGGAGATATGGCCATCCAAAGTCAAAATATGAAGGGGTGGTCAATTTTGAGATTTTGAGTAATTTGGAAAGCCCAAGTCCTCCTCTACATATTCTTATTTTTTGGGTGAGATCAGATGATCGAAAAGCTCTTAAATTACGCGATTTGGCGTAGTGTTTGCGTAGTTAGTGTTTTGATTAAAGCCCAATAGTGGTCTAATTAACACGGTAATTAAATATGCAAATCAGGTTTCGAAATTTAGATATTTTGTTCTTTATACAATAGTTTGTATGTGTGGAAAATTTAATGAAAAAATGATGATTAGAACATAGCCGTTGCTATGCTCAAACGAACCTTGTCCTGCTTTGTAATCTTTTGCATGTTTAACTCTTTCAGTGCCCATGACATTTAAAAAGTTTAACCCTAAAATGCCCAACTTCAAGTTTTGTTTTGTTTTTTTCAAAATTCTGTATAAAAAAAAGTAAATAAGTTTTATTCACCAAACTTCATGTATCTTGCTCTCAACATCCTCTTCTGGAATATCCAAGTGATTCTGAATCAGAAAAGTAATCCCTTTCGCTGTCCAAATCGGCGAAAATTTCATTGATTTTCTCTGGAGATAACATGCGCGCTCGTTTCATGGGCGCCGCCATTTTTTCCACAAGACAAAACTCAATGTTACGCCCTCTTGCAAAAAAAATACAAGTCGCACATGAATAAAAATGGTACCGGTACCATTAGAAAGAGTGAGAGCGCCCTCTTGTAATAACATGTTTACTCTACCTCGTACATGTACGAGGTTTGGAGATTTTAAGTACGAACATTACCTCGTACATGTACGAGGTTGGCGATTTCGAACTAACAAATATACCTCGTACATGTACGAGTTTGGCACTGAAAGAGTTAAAGTAAGTTTTCTCACAAACACGTTTTGTGAAACCCATGACTTTCTAAAGCTCTGTTTCTCAAGAATTTGAAAATACCAATATCTCAATTTTCAATATTTCCAACGTTACTCTCATTTTGTGGTTACAGGTCACATATAGAAATAGCAAACGGAAGTATTCAAACTTTTAGGTTCATATGACATTTGTTTCCATTAGGTTGACTACAGTGGGGGATTCGAGACCTTCAATGTGAACCGCTTCGGCCAGAAGTTTGTCAACAGGGTCGCCAACACCAAGGACATCATCCTCTTTCACAAGCGGAAGCTGCAGCCAGAGAAGAGGGGTGAGTTGGCCTGATTGGATTGGTCGGTGCAGGTCATGTGACCCGTAATGCTTCCTGCGATTGGCCATTTTGTTCATGATGTTCAGCTGTACAAGCATACTGCCAAAGTAGCCACACCTTGGAATTTTCAAGCATCTACTAGGAAAACGCTAGTAAATATTTGGTTTTATGCATATCAATGGAAGTATTTACTAATTTTCAAGTAAAAGGTTGTTGAGCAAATGCTAGTAGTAAAAGCTTTGAGTAAAAGCTTCTACTACATTTTATGCATATACATTCATGTAAATAAGTAAATTTTCAAGTAAATAGTATTTACTACTTTTTATGCATACGGCCCATGGACTGCAGGAAAAGGTGACACTCGTGATCCAAACATGACTTGTTTCTTTTCTTTTACTTTGGTTGGAGCAGACAAGAAACCCACTCAAGACATGGCCAACTACTTGAGGCCGGATGCTCTTGACTCTGGGCGGGTAGAGGATCTGGTCAAACAGTACTTCTCTGATGCGGACGAGGTAAGAAATAAGAGTTGACGGGAATGGGGTTTAGAAACCGTATGTTGAAAAATGGCTTGTTATAATTATTATTTATTTCTGGTAAGCCTAGCTCGTAAAGCCTAAAGAAACCTGTAGAGAGATGACAATTAGTTACAGTTTTAGAGGTGGGAGGAAAACCTCAGAAGAATATCCTGGGGAAAAACCCACGTAGTCGGGCAGGGACTGAAAACCCAATCCACATTATTGGCCCAGGCTGGATTTGAACCCGGGTCATAGTGGTGAAAGGCGAGGAAAAAACCGCTACGCCAACCTGACTCCCCGCTTCTTGCATTTAAATTCTGTCTTCAACAATCTTATTTACAATGAAGCTCCCATGGACAAGACAGTTTTGTAAATGCCATCAGTTACGGGCCATATCTTGAGATCCAATTAAGCTAGACCTAGCATTTTGTTTTCAACACTAGGTAAACACAAATTCTCTGGAATTGTAAAAGGTGGGTAACGGTCACCTTAACCCTAAACCCCTAGGCTCTCACACTATAAAGCATACCAAACCCTAGCAAACTTCAACAACTGCACACAGTTCAGTAATTATTGGTACACTCTACTGAACCTAGCAGTACTAAACCTGCCAAACTCCAACAGTTTGAAGTTCTATTGACTTTGTACAGATGGGTTAGGGTTAACTTCAACAGCTCACGCTGGTTAAGTAATTACTGGTACATTGTACTGAACCTAACAGTACTAAACCTTTTTTGTGTGTGTGAAGCACAAGCAGCTAAATCTTCTGTCTGAGAAGGGTCTTGGCCAAGCCATCCAGGAGTTTGTCGACAAGGAGGAAAGAGATGCCATCTCTGAACTGGTCAAGTTTCAACTGGAAGGAACCCAGGGACACCTGAAGAACCGCAAGACGTCCGACACCTTCATCCTTGAAGAGGTATTGTTGATGTTTCTTAACTTGAAAACTTGAGATAAACTTCAAGAACACTTTTGGCGGCGAGTTGGACAACTTACTGTTTGAAATGTGGTATTGCGCCCATTAACCAGTTCGCGCTGGATGACGAATATAAACGCAAAGTTTCCTCCAGATACAAAACGCATGACGCATAAACACGCCACGAGCAAGGCCGGATATGTCTGTCAGCAGCGAGCAAGGCCAGAAATGCGTGGGTGTGCTTCCCGGTACTGGCGGCCTGAACCTGCTTCGGATCGAGTTTCGTTAAAAATAATCCCGCGCGTCGGCTTGGTGATGTTAAAATAATCCCGGCGCGAACTGGTTAAGCCAAACAAACACCATTGCACAATATTTGTATAATATCACTATTTATTACGAGACAGCCAGACTTGTAAAAATATTTGTGGCCCAAATTAAAATCTTTCAATATACCTTTCAATTTTTGTCTTGCAGTTGAAACATTTTAAGGAGGAGAGAAAAAAGATGTCTGAAGCTGACCAGTCCAAGGAAGTCAGAGCGGTAATATTTTTTCCCTCAAATCCTTTTTGTTGTTGTCGTAAACAACTTTATTTGTGACCAGGTGTACAAAATAGATATCGGGCTTTTAAGTATTTCTACTTTTCCTAGTTTTTTTTACTTTGTTCTACTATTCCTAAGAATTCCTACTTTTTCATACTTTTTCATACTTTTACTACTTTCCCCTACTTTTACTACTTTCCCCTACTTTCCCCTACTTTTCCCTACTTTTCCCTATTTCTTTCTACTTTTCCCCTACTTTTCCCCTACTTTTCCCCTACTTTTTCCCTACTTTTTCCCTACTTTTTCCTTCTTGTTCTAACAGATCTGAAAAATGAAATCTCATTGAATAATTTCATAATGAACGGCAATCATTGAAAAAACCTGACTATTTTCAGACACTGCCCCCAATTTATTATGTTTTGTTTGCAATATCGGGCAATGGAGAAGGCCAAGGAGAAGCAACCCCAGCGAGGAGGTGACTACAGCGACAATGACGATAGAGAGATACCCTCCATTGACTCAGACCCTGTATAGTCCAATCCTAATAACTTGTTGTCTTTGTTCAGGCGATGGAGAAGGCCAAGGAGAAGCGTCTCCAGCAAGGAGGTGACTACAGCGAGGACGTTGACCAAGACATAACCTCCATTGACTCAGATCCTGTATAGTCCAATCCTGATAACTTGTTGTCTTTGTTCAGGCGATGGAGAAGGCCAAGGAGAAGCGTCTCCAGCGAGGAGGTGACTACAGCGACGACGTTGACCAAGACATAACCTTCATTGACTCAGACCCTGTATAGTCCAATCCTAATAACTTGTTGTCTTTGGTCAGGCGATGGAGAAGGCCAAGGAGAAGCAACTCCAGCGAGGAGGTGACTACAGCGACGACGTTGACCAAGACATAACCTTCATTGACTCAGACCCTGTATAGTCCAATCCTAATAACTTGTTGTCTTTGTTCAGGCGATGGAGAAGGCCAAGGAGAAGCGTCTCCAGCGAGGAGGTGACTACAGCGACGACGTTGACCAAGACATAACCTTCATTGACTCTGACCCTGTATAGTCCAATCCTAATAACTTGTTGTCTTTGGTCAGGCCATGGAGAAGGCCAAGGAGAAGCGTCTCCAGCGAGGAGGTGACTACAGCGACGACATTGACCAAGACATAACCTTCATTGACTCTGACCCTGTATAGTCCAATCCTAATAACTTGTTGTCTTTGGTCAGGCGATGGAGAAGGCCAAGGAGAAGCGTCCCTAGCGAGGAGGTGACTACAGCGACGACATTGACCAAGACATAACCTTCATTGACTCTGACCCTGTATAGTCCAATCCTAATAACTTGTTGTCTTTGTTCAGGCGATGGAGAAGGCCAAGGAGAAGCGTCTCCAGCGAGGAGGTGACTACAGCGACGACGTTGACCAAGACATAACCTTCATTGACTCAGACCCTGTATAGTCCAATCCTAATAACTTGTTGTCTTTGGTCAGGCGATGGAGAAGGCCAAGGAGAAGCAACTCCAGCGAGGAGGTGACTACAGCGACGACGTTGACCAAGACATAACCTTCATTGACTCTGACCCTGTATAGTCCAATCCTAATAACTTGTTGTCTTTGGTCAGGCCATGGAGAAGGCCAAGGAGAAGCTTCTCCAGTGAGGAGGTGACTACAGCGACGATGACGATCGAGAGATACCCTCCATCGACTCAGACCCTGTATAGTCCAATCCTAATAACCTCTTGTCTTTGTTCAGGCGATGGAGAAGGCCAAAGAGAAGCGTCTCCAGCGAGGAGGTGACTACAGCGACGACGTTGACCAAGACATACCTTCCATTGACTCGGAAGACAGCGATCACTCGGCTGCACCAGCCCGGGGCCGGGGCAGAGGGCGGGGCAGAGGTCGGGCTCGAGGTCAGGGGTCCACGGCCCGAGGCAGCCGAGCCAGAGGAGGCAGGGCGGGGAACCAGGGTGGGGGGAGCCGGTCAAAGCAGAGTGTGCTGACGAACAGCTTCCTCCAAGGTGGGTAAACAAAACGTGGGTTTAGTGGATGTGTAGAAGGTGTATCTTCCATGCAGCAGCTGCAGGCTTTCCAATTTTGTTACTTTTTTGTTAGTTTTTTTTTTTTATCCTGCTCCTATTCTTTTGTACCTTTTCCTTGAAATTCCTGCGTATTCCTACTTATTTCTACTACTTATTCCTACTTATTCCTAGATTGTTTTAGAAATATATTCCATTTTTTTTTCAGCAAGTAAACCATCTTCCAGAAATTCCCGTGCATTTGGAGATGTAAGTACTTCTCTGTCCAAACCAAAAAATATTATCATTCTTGTCCCAAGTGACTCTGAGAATATTTATTTCCGTTTTAATGTTTTTTTTCTTAATCTTTCAACCTTGCTTTGGGTTTTGGGGGGATAACAATCTTCTAAATAATTGTATAGTTTTTCTTTTTCTTTTTAGAAACATTGTTGATAATTGCATATCCTCTTGAAATTATGCAAAAACTAATTCCATTTTGCTGGATGCCTAGAATCATTGTTTACTTTCAAATAAGTAAGATATTTGTTAATAATTCGGTAGTACAATTTGTCGATATCTGCTGAATACTTTGTAGATTTTTAGTTTTACCCCAATCTCGCCTCTAGTGAGTGTTATTACATATTTCTTTTTTCTTAATTGGGTTTTATTCCTAAGTGGGTTTTGTGTGTATATTGCAGAGTGGCGATTCGGAGAATGAGAGTGTTTCTTCTCGCGCCACTGCCTCGTCCGCTTCATCCAGAAAAACTACCAATCAGAGGTAGAATATTTTTGGTCTCGTCTCGTCTGAACCAAGTTCAGATAGAGAGTATGCAATTACTATTTCTGAACGTTGTTCGTCTGTCTGTATGTGTCATTTTGGTTAAAGTTGGTCTTACATGCAAACTCCAATTGCAAATGTTGCTCTGCCCTCGAGATGAGTTTCACAAAATAAATCCAGACATAATTCATTCACTTCCTATATATTTTATTGCCACAATTTATATATTATAATTAACTGGACAGTTTAACAGGGGTCCCTATAAGGACTGGTCATGGAGGATTGACCAGACACTCGGTGCATTTGTCCCCTCATCACCCGAAGGTATGTGGACCTGTAAAAATACCGGCCGGGCCCGGGCCCTTAAACTGCAAGGTAAACAGCCGGCCTTGCGGGACCCATTTAGACAGGGTGCCGTGTGTCTGGGGGATCCTTCGTGGCCCGCCTCCCACAGGCTTCTCCTGGAAAACTGCCTAGAATCAGTCTATCGTTATACTTCTATACAATAGTTCTTTCATTCTTTTGAAATGTTCTCATTCTTTTCCTTTGTGATAATTGTTCCTTCTGACTCCAAGTTTTTATATTCTCCACAGTTCACTTGATTGTTTGTTATTACTACCTATTGTCTTATATTTGTACACATTCTTGCCGTGAATATGGCTACTGATGCAGGCACGGTGTTAAACCCTAAACTCACTCACTCACCCAATTGCAAACAAACTTGCTTCATAGATGCAATATGAAAAAAATTGTAAAACAGGGTAATAATTGCCAAAGTAGACGAGACTCGGGTTTTGAGAATAATGTACATTTAAAGGTAGGATACACCATTGGTAATTGCTTGAATTATCATAAATGGGTGGATTTAGGTGGTTGTATTTTATAGTAAATATCGTTTGACTGACCTGACCAAAGTTTTACAATCATGGATGCCGAGGAAAGCAAGAAAAACGACGTTTGTTTTCAATTGGCGTTGGGCAGTTATTATTGTTTTTCTTGTTTTTCTTGTTTTTTTTCGCGTTTTTATATTTTTTATTTAATTTTTCGGAACAATTACAGGATTTTAGGCAAAATGATTTTGCTGGATGCCTAGAATCATTATTTACTAACTACGATTTTCGGTAGTCGCTTGTATTTTGGTTTTACGGCTTTATATGTTCACACAGCCCTTTATCATAGGTCAGAGACCCAGAAACCAGCTGGTGTTGTTGAATAAGGCAAGACAACAATAGCACGATTGATTGCTTGGGAAGGTCTCGCGGTGAAATCCAGACCTCAAAAAGCTGCGACGACATGCCGCCATATTGTTTATACACCAAATACTACCTACTATTTTCGATAGTCGCTTGTATTTCGTGTATACCCCCAAGCTGTTTTGGTTTTACGGCTTTATATGTTCACACATTATTCGGCATGCTTTGAACTAGGAATACATGTAACATGAGTTTTTGTTGACCTTTCATGAAAAAATTATTGCTTTTCTACGGCGAAGCGACTATCAGAAATAGTACGGTGGTACTTCGGAGGGTTAACCAATACACGTATACTGTTTTATTCAAATAGATATTGCACCATTAGCAAATAAGTAGACTGTATGTTTTGAGGGCCTTGATGTGTGATTGTCTATTAACGATACACCCCGTCTTAGGTCTTATCGAGAAATCTTCGTTTGTCATGCAGGAGCTCAAAGAGAGGTGCTGTGCAGTTTCTAGACAGCGATGACTCTGAGGTACGTACGTGTACTGTCTGTCCTATCTGCCCGTAGCCAGTTCGCGCCGGGATTATTTTAACATCACCGAGCCGAGGCGCGGGATTATTTTAAAACGAAACTTGATCCGAGGCGGGTTCAGGCCGATTGTACCGGGAAGCACACCCACGCATTTCCAGCCTTGCTCGCTGCTGACAGACGTTTACGGCCTTGCTCGTGGCATGTTTATGCGTCATCCGTTTTGAATCGGGGGGAAAAATTTTATTTTATTTGTGTAATCTTTAAGTCTGCTGGGCTCGAAAACCGGGTAGAAAAGTACCCTCGCTAGTTGCAGTGTAGCCCATGGTCCTTGTTTGTATCTGTTCTTTCACTTCAATGTCTTCTTATCCCAGGAGGGAGACGCCTTCGATGATTTCTCAACGAGCTCTCAGAAAAACAGGCTCTCAACAGCCAAGAGAGGCAGACGATACTAACAAGTCAAGGTACCTCAACCAATCAGATTCGTCCTTGTATGAAAACCCACCAATCAAATGCCTTGTTTTAAACTGTTTCAAAGTTGTGCATGAAGAATAGTTAGGACTGGGTCGTTTTAAAGTTTACCGAATGTTGGCATTCACAAAAAACCGGAAGATACCCCTACAAACGTAGTCGCAACCCCAAAATAAATAAAAACTAGAAAAGAAAACTTGGATTGAGTGCAGACCTCCGCCCTAACTGCAGAAACGTGCCCCCAATGTTAACGGTTCTCTAGTACAGCGCCCTCGATTGGCAAATGTAGCCCAACCGCAAAAATCTCCCAACGTTAAACAAATCGTTCAAAGCGATCCAGATTCCTGATCTAGATCCAGATCAATCCAATCCAATCTGCATTTGTAAAGCGCCATAAATCTAGTTGCCTATTCCGAGGCGCTGCCAGGAACACCGGGGCAAAACCCTTCTCTTAGCGAAGAGTGTTATTGGGTTCTTTTACGTGCATTACACAACGCACGGGACCTACAGCTTTACGTCCCATCCGAAGGACGAAGCAATAGTGGTTTAATTGCCTTGCTTAAGGACACACCTGTCGACACCGGGACTCGAACTCACGCTCTGCAGAACAGAAAACCGAGTTCTTAAACAATCTTAATTGATGGAATCGTCTCTGACCATCCATAAGCTATCTTCTCCCCTTAATAAATTGGTAGTAAACCATTTCGATATCTGCAAATGGTGTATCCTACCTTTAAAACTGTTTTATCAATAAAACGCCAATAAAAAAAATAATTCACGAGACCAACTACTGCATCTTTTATTTTTTTAATTTTTATTTTTCTGATATGAGATAAAAAGGGTACAATATATGAATGAAAGGAGTTTATAAATAGTCCTTTTATAGCTTTGATTTCAAACCACGAATACATGAATACAATTGTCATTACGCCATTATTTTTCAGAACCTCGGCTTTTTTTAATTCATGTAAATAAATATTGGTTAATTAGAAGAATACTTGAGAGATATCTATATGTATTGCTGTAAAGTTCATAGAATTAGTTTTTTTGAATATATTCATTAATCAAATGACATCGTTTAAAATTTGATCAAAGTTAAATAAGTTTCTTAACCAGTTCGCCCCGGGATTATTTTAACATCACCGAGCCGAGGGGCGGGATTATTTTTAACGAAACTAGATCCAAAGCGGGTTCAGGCCGATAGTGCCGGGAAGCACACCCACGCATTTCAGGCCTTGCTCGCTGCTGGCAGACATTTCCGAACTTGAACTTGGCGTGTTTATGCGTCATCCGTTTTGAATTTGGGGAAAACTTTGCGTTTATATATACGTCATCCGGCACGAACTGATTAAGTGCTTGATATTATTAGAGAATGATAAAACATTGTCAATTCGGCCACATTTCCGGAGAGTAACAATTTTATAGCAACAACGTTTTCATATTAACATTTCGATGTGTGACCCATCACCACAACATAAAGTAGGAATTTGGTGGCAAGAACAGGAGTTACGAATTGAAATTGTTAGCTTTGGCTCGCTGTACTTCGAAATGGCGATTCCTGACCTTAAGCTCATTTTATGGAGATGAGGTCACACATTTTGTTTTGTTAGGGGGGGGGGGGGGTCTGTTGTAAAGCACTAAATGCCTTGTAAGTATACTTTGACTGTACATACATAAAATACAATTTTGTTTTAAAGGTCTTTATTGTCATAACAGCAAAACAAATACAAAACAAACCGGATTTGTGTGACGGGCGTGAAACCAGCGACACACCCCCACGGACGTCGTTGCTATGTGAGATAGCGCCCTCTTTAATCGGCGCACGGAGCCCAAGCAAATTACGAGTAAATGATAAATGTATGTAGCAATAAAAACTGTTGCACAACATTTTATACATTGTGCGTAATTTAAACAAAAATTAACATAATTAACTTCAACAAAAACTTAATCTCTTGTTAATTAAAACAGGCACTTTTTATGTATAAACAAAATTGGGTACAAATTGATCTAGCAAGACAAAGAAAAATGGTCGTAAAACACAGGTGGCATTAAAACACAAAAGAAACTTTGTTTACAAATATATATTTTTTTAATAGGGGAAAGGGGATAGCATAATTATGTGAGGCGTCCTCGCAAAATGAAATTGAACTTGGCAGAGGTCGAATATTGGATAATATATTTATACAATTCTCCTTACAATACTGCTTTTTGCACTTCAATAGTTATGGCTGTTCAAAATATGCATCACATTTCTCGACATGTATTCCTGAAAATCAAAAGATGCAAATAAATTTTACATGATTTTCATACCATTTGTTTTGTAGAAGGCATATCAAAAATTACGAATAAATAAATAAAAATAAAAAATAAAAAAAAAATTGAATTTTTGCATTTTTATCCCCTGTGGCCTGTGCCCAGTTCCGTCTCATTTTGTCAGAACGCCTCGCATATTTCTTCATATTTCTTCACATTTCGTCATTTCTTCAGAATCCATTTTAATTATTGCTTGAACATCATTCCACAACTTTTTCTTCATTTCGTAATTAAATATCAGTATAAAAATTTATGGAAATTTGTGATTATATTGGAATACATTTTTTGGTAGTTATTCTTTTTTTATAAATATTTCATTAACCCTAGCGCGCTATGCTTTACTTTGGGCTAAAGAACCGAGTACTACAGAATACTACTTAGTATTTTGTAGTACTGGGTCTCTCTATGACTGATGACTGGGTGTGTAGTGACAGAGTACAGATACTGGAGTGCCGTGGCCTCGTGGTCTGGAGCATTGAATTTGTAATCTGTAGGTAAAGTTACAGGTTGTGGGTTCGAGTCCGGCCTGGGACTATGGTTTGTGCGCCCTTGGGCAAGGCACTTTGTCACTCATTGCTTCTCCCCACCCAAGAGTAAATGGGTACCTGTGAGGGCCGAGATGGTTATTGTGGTTGGTTTAGCTGCTTTGCGCCGATATGGCAGCATCGAGCTGTATACTCCCCAGGGAGCTGAGATGGTATTTGGAGTGTTTCATGGGCCCAATGACATCTCAGGCTTAGAAACACTTGTATTAAGCGCTATATAAATGTGATTTATTATTATTACTACAGAATACTACTTGGCATGTACCATTTACTAATAGGGTGTATTATTTTTTAGTATTTGGGTTTGTAGTCTGTAGATTTCAACCCATATTGTATTTGTAGTTTTGTTTAGCATTTGTTCTTTTTGGCTTGTTGAGTGTGTTTGGTTCAGATGTACTTAACCTATCTACACCTAGCAGTCCTCAGTACTACATATTACTATGTACAGTATTGGGGGTGAACTTGAAGTACCAAATACTACAAATTACTACAGGCATTGCACACAAGTAGGTGAGAGTGCTGCATACTTTATTTTACTACGAGTAGTACTTTGTAGTATTCGGTGATGTTAGGGTTAAAGGTCGTACAACTTTATTTGAAACTTGCTGGTCAAGATTCACATGTGCGACGTTGTACCGCGTTATAGTCAAAAGTTGTACGCAAAAAGGATTTGTTGGCATGGGTTTTTAGTGGCTGTAATAATTACAGTAATGTAACCTGCTTAGGGACAGCAAAGATGTATTGTACATGTACATGTGAATAATGTGTTAATGTTTTATTATCATCATTACTGATTGTAAGAAAAAAACACTGCCTATGTACATAGAAAGACACGAGACAATAATAAAACATTTCTTTGTAAAATTTCTATAGTATTTTTTAGCGCAGGCATTTGACTATATGGACGTTAGTGCGAGTGCATTATGAAATAGACAATGGATGGTTTTAATAACCGAAGTCAAATCAATAATCTTGTTGGGTGTATTATGTACACATTAGAAAGTGTGTACGATTTATATACACAGATGAACTTTTCAAGGTTTACGTCAGATAAGTTGCGCGCATAGTGGAAAACAATTATTGGAATGCAGAATTGGCTTATGGTAGTTCGTGTGAGATTTGTATCTGCTGTTGCGGAAGTGTTTAACCAGTTTGCGACAGGATTATTTCGACATTGACTGGGTCCAGGCACCAGATTGTTTTTCACGAACCTCAATCCGAGACGGGTTCAGGCCGGCATCTGTAGGTAGCACAACCTGATATTTTCAGTCTCGCTCGCTGCGAGCCAGTCGCTGGCATGTATTTCCGACCTTGCTTGTGACGTGTTTATTCGTCATCTGTTTTGAATTCCAGAATTTGAAATTGTGTGTAAACATGGCTTCCTAAACGAACTGCTTAAAAGTGACAGTACAGCTTTTGCAACTATCCAAGAAGTAACCGACCAAATTATTGTTCAAAAACTTACTTGATATAAACATATTAATGCCGGACTCCAAACTCCCAATACAATTATTTCATCTGGCATGCTGCATTTTTTGAAGAAAATAATAAAAGAAGTAAAAAAATGCGTCTCATAGACGCATTTTTGTAAATTTCCATTAGTAATTGATTCAAAAAGCGATATCTTAGAATATTAATCTTGGATATTATATTATAATATTATCTTGGAATACATAGCATTCATAGAGCAAACAATTTGTCAGATTAGTTGTCGAACACTATTTTTATATTTTGAGCAATTTTTGCTAAATAAAAATAAATGCACAACTCACTGACAAATAGTATATAATATAGAAGCGTTTAAATAATTATTGTTTTAACCAATTGGTCTGTATTTGTAGTGCGATCAAGCAAAATCAGTCTGAAGTAGGCCTTGGTCATTTTGGGGATTTTTGGTCAATCTTTTGTAGCGTACTTCAGGCTCCATTTCAGTGAAAACCCCATGTGAATACGACCTCTGGTTAAAATATATTACAACCATTTGAACACCAGCACGTTAAAAATAAAGAAACTGAGAAAATCATGTTTTTGTATCACTTCCCTTCTGAATTTGGTTAAAAGAGTATTTTCCCCCTTCTGTTTTTGTAAAAAAGTCAATTTTGATTTGTCCACCCCTACGAACAAATTTGGGCCCGATCTCAAAACTAGAATTGCCGAGTTACGACTGATTTTGCTTGATCGCATCACATTTTATCCTACCCACTCTAAACCTCTTCCATTCCTTGGCCTAGTCCTCCTCTTGTTTTTCCACCCAACTTCTGAATTCTTTTTTGTGTTTCTTCTCCCAACCGTGTTATGCATCATGCTGGTATATGTCCCCCTCTATATGTTTGTTTCATGTACACAGCCATTTTGTTTCTGAAGATCTCGATAAGATCGAAATATTAGGCCCTCTTAACTTAGTTGATTTGTATATTTTAGGTCGTTCCAGCCAGTAAGCAGTTTGCAGCAGTTTTATTCTTATTTTTTTTTCTTTTTCATATTTGAGGAATGAAGTGCTGAAATGGTTTTTGTTTGCTGACATATCCACAAACAATGCACTGGTTTTAAACAAACATTGAAATTTGACAGGGAAAATTCATACAAAAATAATGTTCGAATTAATCAATCATTTTAATATATACATTACATGGTTGCTTTGTGCATACTTATACATTCATTTTTTTAAACTGGATTGAAACATCTTGCGGGTGATAAAAACTTAGGCTACACCGTCTAGAATCGTCTAGAAGCGTTCAAACTTGACAGAAATACATGTACTCTAAACTTTGGCCTCGTATGATAGGATTGGTTATTTTTTAAGGCAACACAGTACGTACACAGGCTCTATATTAAGGGACCTAAAACATCTTCTTAAGCTAAACTCATAGATGAAGCCGATGTTTCGGAAACACTAAGTTTGTCTGACATCATGTTTTCATGGTTATCTTTGCCCAGTAGATTATAAAATGCTGAAATATGCGACTATATTCTGGTTCCCGCGCTGCTTTGTGTGAATTAGACACAAAATTGGGAGTCTATAAATTTGCATAAACAGACACCTCGGTCTTGACGTTCTCCCTTTCCTGGATGATGATTGGCTGCAGCTGGAAGGACACCGTCTTTGGTAGTGGCACTGTTGATAACGAGGATGACGACGCCCTCTTGTGATGAGCCCCGTGGTAGGGGGCGGTGTCGGAGCACGGTGCTGACGAGGTGTCGGATGGTTGTCATCTGTGGTTGTCCCGACCCTGGTTGTCGGCTGATGACGTTGGCTGGCCGACCGGGGGAAGAGGCTGTTGACTCTTTCTGTTCGGGAACACCTTGAGTTTGGTCTGCGTGAGAGCGTTCAAACAGTCCGTCCGATATTATACATGTGTATATCTATAATCTAAGCAAGTTATGACAAGCAAGTTGGTGGAAGGGGAGGAAAGAACCGCTGTGCCAACCTGACTCCCCTAAATTCTTAACGTGTATTACGGGAGGTACCGTCCTATGTACCCATGGAATCACATCCAGGTTCCGAACATGTCTTAGGATTCTGATAAACCAAACAATCCTGACACGTTCGTTACCTGCTCGGTGTGTTTTCTCTCCAAAAGATTGTGTAACAGATTTTATGTAAAGTAACAGAGCAGTCTCGAAGTCGGTACCTTTAATGGGAGGAGCAGTCTCAAAGTCTGTACCTTTAACATGAAGGAGGAGGAGAGGCTGGAGACGAGGTGGTTGGAGCCCGAGACATCGTTGAGTTCCCGGCCGCGAGCCAGCACGTCGTCCACCTCCAACCCGCCATTGTTGATGCCGCTGCAGCCCGCCACGCCGCTGCTACCACCACCACCACCGCCACCACCACCACCACCACCACCACCTCCGCGGCTGTCGGTGGCAGCGGTGCCGTTAGAGCCCATCACCGTGGCCGTGCTGTCCATGTCTCTCAAGATGGAGCTGGCCTCTCGGAACTGGCTGATCTGGCTGATCTCGTCTCTCCAGTTTGGCCGGGGCGAGTCGCGGACCGCCGAGCTCTTCTTGTGCTGCCAGCAGCAGGGGCCAAAATGCTTCTCGTATTCTTCCATGACCTTTACACAGACAAACAAATGTCGGGATTTCAGAATTGTTTAAGAATCTCTTCTTCAATCCAAAATTCACAATATATTATCTTAACCCTTTGCACTCAGCCACGCGCTACATCTGACTTATAAGCTCCTGGGGGTCCAAATATTCCCCTAAAATATAGCCCTATTTGTAAGCTTTCCAATGATACATAATTATATGGGATTTGTACACTGTAAATGATATTTGTATATAGAAACTAGCAACACGTACACAATCTTCGAAAACAGGCCTGGGTTTAAAGGGTTAAAGGTGTTAGTAAAAGAGAATATATAGACCAATAAAAACTGCCATTAGGCAAATACTAACTATATGTCTCTTTTTATTTTATAGATTTCTCATTTGTTTGCCAACCCACCCCACCCCACCCCACCCCTCCCCACCCCACCCCACCCCACCCCTCCCCACCCCACCCCACCCCACCCCTCCCCACCCCACCCCACCCCTCCCTGAATAATGACAAATACAGGTTGGATACCGGTATGACAATATTTGTCCACCCATTTTGAGTGCCACTCCCTAAAAAAACAGATGTTGTGGGGAAATTAGGGAAAATATTTGAAGGAACTTTGTCCTTGAAGATACAAGCATGTAATTTGGCACACAGTCAGAGTATGTCATGAGAAAGATATTTGGCTATAGGGTCATCGCAGATTTGTACTTTAAAAAAATATAGGTAGAAAAACAAGCAATTATGGCAGTTTTAAAGATTGCTTGTTAATCTACCCATATTTTTTTTAAAGAACAATCTCATGAAGAATGGCACTAATGACACCAAACTCCATGATTTAATCATCAAGACACAATCCCACCATCTATCGGCCATACTCTTGTATTATGCAAAATATTGAATATTTTATTCTTAAGTATATTCGGGATAGCCCTAAATTCAATCCAGGCCCTAAAACGAGAGAGAATATACTCACCTCTGAACTGCTTATCCCATAGAAGATCAGAATAAGTAGACACTAAATATTTTGCCGAAGTAAAAACAAGAAGAAATCGTTTTGTTAATATACATGCCTTAAAATGTTGTACAGGGTTGTACACAAAAAATCAACTACTATTCAGAGACCCATACTTTTGATATATATGGATAGAACATTTTGTTAGAAGGTAAATGATACCAAGAACTTCCAATTCCGTTTTGATCCCAGCGCCATTTTTGTGAACCAGTCATGAACTCTAATTAGGATTATCACAGTGAATATCCAAGACCAAATAATCCCGGACCTTCCGTTTTGTACTTTTTAAAAAAGAGCTTTGGGATAAAACAGGGTTAGGGTTATCTGTAGAAAAATGAAGGGGGACACATACGAGGCCTAGAATTGAAATTTGGGGTTCCAAAACTTTTTGGAAGCGGGGAAAATGAGTGTTTAGCCAACGTTTTCATATCTACATGAATGCAAAAGAATGTCCCGTACATTGAGGCATGAATGAAGGTAATTGTCAGGGTTGTAGTCGAGTCCCTGCAAGTCCTTTCACAAGTCCCTTTATAAATGCAGTCACAAGTAACTAGATGAACAATGACAAAGGAATGCCTTTGTCAAAGCTAATTTGAATAGCTTGTGATTTGAATTAGAACTGAAGGACTTGTGATGGACTTGCAGGGACTTACAGGGACTTGCAGGGACTTGTGATGGACTCGACTACACCTCTGGTTACATTATCAGTTGTAACAACAATTACCAATGGATAATGGATTATGCTATTTAGACCAAAATCTGTCGTTCTTATACAAAAATAACTCCCAAATATTGTTTTTTAGGGTAGCTAGACACTTGGGGAGAAACTGAAATGTCTCCATAGGTGCCACTATCTCCTTATTACCTAAAAAACTTACGCTAATTTGTCTCCCCAAGTGCCTATTTGGAAGAATTATCGGTCCTAACCAATAAAGTAACAGAAATTCACCGACAGTATAGTAAAGTAAAAGTTACTACACTATCGGTAATTTGTTATTACATTATCGGTTAGTGGTATACATTTTCTGTTGGTAACTACATTATTAGTTTTAACAACTGTGTGTGTGTACGTACCGTTGCTAGAGCAGATACTATCCAGAGGATGTCAAAAACGACAGACTCGAACTCGATGGACAAGGAGGAAAAAATCCACTCGCAGATCTCAATCGGGAGAATTATCAAGCATGCACGAATGTTGGGTCTGGAGAATGGGAATGCATAGAATTATTGGTGATAATTTGACCGACCAATAGGCAACATCCCTCAAAAATCGTTTGACCAATCACAGTTCATGATTTTTTAAGATCTGACAAACATTTTTTTACTTCAGTTTACTGAACACTTTTCGTTGATTTTACTTTAGTTTCACTTGTATGTTTGTCTCGATTCCGTTACCAGTTTTTGTTAAGTTTTGTTATGTTAATTGTAAGTCCAACTCCCAATACTATATTAAATATTGAAGCCCAAACAGGGTAATTTGTGGTCATTTCCTAAAGCCAAAGGCGTTACCTACTTGTTGTAATGCACTAGTTGTAATTGTAATGCAATGAGATAGAACTGGGTAGAAGCCATAACAACTGATTATTATTTTTTTAATAATTGATGTTTGTAAATTGTAAGATACTACACATAATATAAAGAAAAACTATACCAAAAAATCCAGGACTAAATTGTTTTAAAGGTAAAACTATCGGCATCTTTAATTTTCTCAAATACAAAACTCGAAACTTTTAATGCCTTTTTTTCCCTCAATATTTCACTTGTTAAACATGTTAATAAATGTGAACTTCCAAAAAACAATAACTTGTCAAAGAGAAATGTCTGATTAAAGTACAACAAACCGTATTGTAAGGATACTTTTATTTTCTTCCCTGAAAACCTTCATTTCTATCTCAGCCCCATTTCTGTCTCATTTCGCCAGAAATGGCCGCACGAAATACAGATAGTTTTGAAATTTGTTGTGCAGATTTTTTTCAAATTAGTTTTTTTTTTAAATGGCCGCACAAAATACAGGTAGTTTTGAAATTAGTATTTTTTTGGCGGGAAACAATTCCTTGGAAACTAAAACATTTATTGCGTGTACTTACAAGATTTGGCTCATGTAGCAAAGGCACTTTTTGTCGTTTTTCTTTAAATTGTGGTAGCAGTAAAACGCGTAGAATAAGCAAACAAAATTTGTCTGAAAATAAAACAGAACAAAAAACACGAGTTTATTTTAAAAAATGGGGAATATATTTCTATCTCATTAATTTGTCGGGGGCAACCATGAAGTAAGTATTGTTGTCTCGTCCTCTTGATTTTTCCTTTTGTCTATGTTTTTGTCATATTGTTTTGTCATTTTTCGTCTCGGTTCGTCTCCCTTCGTTTCGTTTTGTCATTTTGTCTTGTTTTATTAAGTTTCGTTTCGTTCTTGTTTTTTTTTTAGTTTTCGTTGTGCCTGTTTGCTAAAGTATTTGTATAATCTGTTAATGTTACTTGATTTGTCCTTTTAATGTTTTTATCTTATAGTTTTATATGGTATTGTGTTTGTATAATATATGTGACCTGTCACCACAAAATGAGAGTAAAGTCGGAAATATTACAAATTGAGATATTGGTATTTTCCGATTCTTGAGAAAGAGAGCTTTCTAATGTATAACACTTGGGGTTTTTGCGATAAATACTTTTCACAGCGCTCTAGAAAGTTAGGGGTTTCACAAAACATGTTTGTGAGAAAACTTACTTTAAACATCTTAAACAAAACACGCAAAAGATTACAAAACAGGACAAGTAAGGTTCGGTTGAGCATAGCAACGGCTATGTTCTAATAATTATTTCTTCTTGAAATTTTCCACACATACAAACTATTGTATAAACAACAAAATATCAACATTTCGAACACGTGGTATACTTACGAGAACCTGATTTGCATATTTAAATACCGTGTTAATTAGACAACTAATGGACTTTAATCCAAACACTAACTACGCAAACACTTCGCAAAATCGCGTAATTTAAGAGGTTTCGATCATCTGATCTCACCCCAAAAATGGGAATATGTAGAGGAGGACTTGGGCTTTCCAAATTACGCAAAATCTCGAAATCGACCACTCCTTCATATTTTGACTTTAGATGGCCATATCTCTGAATCACATACATGTACATGTAGTGCGACTTTACTCTCATTTTGTGGTGACAGGTCACATATATATTTTTTTTATAATTTCTTTTTTCTTTTCTAGGTTGATCTGTTTATTCTCGTATTGTTGTTTATTCTTGTATTGGGGTCTGTTTATGCTCATCTTTTGATGACATTTTTTGTAACTGTTGTATTTCCATGACAACCTCAGTTCAACTTTTGTAAAAATTTCTAAAGATGTAAAATAAATAAAAATATAATACAATAGTTCCACGGCACCACGAAGTGACGGTTTCGTGCAGACAATACGTCACTTTGTGTCGAGACCAATTAATTATTTAAACACAAAATTGAACACAAAACCATTCTTAACATGACAAGTTTCTTTTCCAACTTGATACAGTTATTTGTCAGTTATATGGTCAATAGCTGATCTATATGAACAAAATAATAGGCAATATAATATATGAAGTTTCTAATCGTTGATTTCTACCTTTTGTTTATGAACGCATGCTGTGTACTTACCAATCCAATTAATGCTACAGGAACAATGATTGAAAGGGAAATCCCCGAACCGAAGGGAAGAGCACAGCTGGAAAACAAAGGAATCAATTAGACATTAATTAGTTTTACAGCTTTGTTTAGTCCGTATTCGATTTGGTACCCTCGATTTTAATTTTGATTTAAAAAAAAAAAAAAAAAAAAAAAAAAAAATTTGCCAATGATTTGACAATAATCAGTTTGGTATAGCTTGATTTTACAGGAATCATTCTTGCATCTTTGATTTGACACAAACTGAAATTATGAGGTGATTTTTTTTTGGTTAGGTGAAAACTTACTAGTTTCCTCGGCCGTAATTACTAACGTAAATCCCTGCTGTGCCAGCAACGACAAACAACGGCGTGATCCAACCAAGGGCTAAAAACTGAGCAACCGAGCCGGATTCTGTCGTTTTGTACGTCATCTGAACAGAAAAGGGACACAAATATCCGAGTTAAAAAAATTAAATACACAGTCAATGTATTTGTACAATTTGTCAATGTATTTTCTGCAATTTCTTTTACCTGTGGAGACATCTCTTTTATCTTGTGTACAATTTTTTTACAACTGTCAAAAATTCTCTTCAACTGATTTTGGACCAAATATATATACCCTAACCAAAAACGTAACCAATTTCTATGTTTACTTTGTATAACGGGTAGGTAAATGCAAGATTTATTAAAAATAATTTTTGAAGCTTGATAACATTTCACTCACTGTGAAATTTGAGGTAAAACACTTTACCTAACAAGGAACGGCCACGTTTGGGGCCGCGCCATGTTACAGAGCACATAACAAATAAGTTATGTTTAAATAAGAGCGAGTTTGGTAATGGCGCCTACTCCCCGTCTCACCTTGAGCACTAATTGCACAGCTTGGGCCAGCATCCAGAAGGAGTAAGACAGGTGAAAGTAATGGAGAAGTAAGGCTACTGCGCGGCAGGCATCCTGGGGAAGTGAATTTTGGTAACGATGAATTAAGGCGAAAATTGCAAAAAGTGAACAGACTTCAAGGACTTTTTGTGTAAACCTGTCGGCTCCCAAACCTAATCTACGACCCAATTCAACCCAACCCAACTCGACCTATCCCATCCTAACCCATCTCTACCCATTTCACACCATACACCTTAACCCAACCCAACCCAACCCAACCCAACCCAACCCAACCCAACCCAACCCAACCCAACCCAACCCAACCCAACCCAGCCCCACCCCAAATCATTGCACACCATGCAGGTCAACCTAGGCCAACCCAATCCACGACCCATCCCATCCCAACCCATCCCAACCCATCACAACCCCACCCATTGCACACCATACAGCCCTACCTAAATCTACGACCCACAATTCAACCCGTCCCAACCCGTCCCAACCCGTCCCAACCCAACCCAACCCAACCCGTCCCAACCCTGTCCCAACCCTGTCCCAACCCAACCCAACCCTGTCCCAACCCAACCCAACCCTGTCCCAACCCAACCCAACCCTGTCCCAACCCAACCCGTCCCAACCCAACCCAACCCTGTCCCAACCCAACCCAACCCAACCCAACCCAACCCAACCCAACCCAACCCCAACCCAACCCAACCCAACCCCAACCCAACCCAACCCAACCCGTCCCAACCCTGTCCCAACCCTGTCCCAACCCAACCCAACCCTGTCCCAACCCAACCCAACCCAACCCTGTCCCAACCCAACCCAACCCTGTCCCAACCCAACCCGTCCCAACCCAACCCAACCCTGTCCCAACCCAACCCAACCCAACCCAACCCAACCCAACCCAACCCAACCCAACCCAACCCCAACCCAACCCAACCCAACCCCAACCCAACCCAACCCAACCCAACCCAGCCCTATCCCAACGTGACGTCACACATCTCGCATCTTACCATGTTATCTATTGCGTAGACTCCTGCAACGAGCGTTATATGACCGGCAAAAAGGGTCGCTAGGAAACACATCACTACTGAGGCACGATCTGATTCAAATGTTCTGGAGGTGAAAAAGAAGTATATTGGGCAAATAAATCACCTCTTACATTTTATAATATGCCAACATACGGCACATTACATTAGCACCAAATAAGCCCCCCCCCCCCCCCCTATTGTTTTCTGCGTCTAACAATTCAAGAATTATCAGAAATGGGTGGATGTAAGGGTAGGATACGCCATTGGTAATTGCTTGAATTATCAGGAATGAGTGGATGTAAAGGTGGGATATACCTTTGGTAATTGCTTGAATTATCAGGAATAGGTTGATGTTAAGGTAGGATACATCATTGGTAATTGCTTAAATTATTAGGAATGGGTGGATGTAAAGGTTGGATACGCCATTGGTAATTTTTTGAATTATTAGGAATGGGTGGATGTAAAGGTTGGATACGCCATTGGTAATTTCTTGAATTATTAGGAATGGGTGGATGTAAAGGTAGGATACACCATTGGTAATTGCTTGAATTACCATGAATGGGTGGATGCAAAGGTAGGATACACCATTGGTAATTGCTTGAAGTATCAGGAATATGGGTGGATGTAAAGGTAGGATATACCTTTGGTAATTGCTTGAATTATCAGGAATGAGTGGATGTAAAGGTGGAATACACCATTGGTAATTGCTTGAATTATCAGGAATGGGTTGATGTAAAGGTAGGATACACCATTAGTAATTGCTTGAATTACCATGAATGGGTGGATGTAAAGGTAGGATACACCATTGGTAATTGCTTGAATTACCACGAATGGGTGGATGTAAAGGTAGGATACACCATTGGTAATTGCTTGAATTATCATGAATGGGTGGATGTAAGGGTAGGATACACCATTGGTAATTGCTTGAATTGTCACGAATGGGTAGATGTAAAGGTAGGATACACCATTGGTAATTGCTTGAATTATCATGAATGGGTGGATGTAAAGGTAGGATACACCATTGGTAATTGCTTGAATTATCATGAATGGGTGGATGTAAAGGTAGGATACACCATTGGTAATTGCTTGAATTATCATGAATGGGTTGATGTAAGGGTAGGATACGCCATTGGTAGCTGCTTGAATTATCATGAATGGGTGGATGTAAGGGTAGGATACACCATTGGTAGCTGCTTGAATTATCACGAATGTAGTAAATATCGTTTAACTGACCTGTTAAACAAGAAAAACGGCGGTTTTTAACCGGCGTCGGGCAGTGGTTCTTATATTGTTCTTGTTTGTTTCGCAATCGCCGTCCGGAGTTCGCAATTTTTGTATTATATAATTCTATTTTGTTCAAAACAATAATATAGATCATCTAGCGCAATTATTTTACTGGATGCTTACAATAACTATTAAATTTTAAATAAGTAAGATATTTGTCGATATCTGCAAATGGTGTATTCTACCTTTTAAGCTAACTACAAACAGCATCAGTTTTACTCTGTCTACGTAAACAAACATCCTATCAAAAGCTTTTCTCTTTTTACCTATTTGCATAAAGTAGAAGGCAAAAGGTCGCTGCTATGATAACCATGTATAAAACCATCGAAGCCAGAATAGCATTGGTTAGCTTCCCTCTTGTATTGTACTGTAAAAGAGAAACAAACAAAAATGGCTCAATATCATTGCTCTGCTAAGGAGGTCGCTAAAAACCAGGGATGTATAGTCGAGTCCATCACAAGTCCTGTAAGTCCCTGCAAGTCCATCACAAGTCCTTCAGTCCCAATTCAAATCACAAGCTATTCAAATCAGCTTTGACAAAAGCATTCCTTTGTCATTGTTCATCCAGTTACTTGTGATTGCCTTTTATGAAGGGACTTGTGACTAGCTTCACGAAAGGACTTGTGAACGGACTTGCAGGGACTCGACTACAACCCTGCTAAAAACTAACCAGTGTTGTATTTTTCAAAGCACTTACGTACTCTAACCCAGTTCTCCCTTCAACCTTGTTCTACAGCTAAAATAACCCATAAGAAAATGTGTCGAAGACAAAAATAAACATTAACGATAGTATTTTGTTTGGTTACTTTTTGAATAGCTGCGAAATGTATTTGATAAAAAAATCAAATTCACATCAACTGGATGTGAACTTAGATTTTGTGTTGGTCATTATGTACCCGGGATTTCAGGATTTCTTTTCAGATATCCAGGACCATATGTTAGGTAACAGTAATCTGGGCCCAATTCCATAAAAGCATTCTAACTTAGTATATTACTAGGTTTTAGCAAGATTCCAAATGTCTAGTTGGTTGCTTGCTAGCAATCAACTAAATCGCATCCATAACACCATTCTATGAAATATTCTTGCTATTTGCTTGCTTGCAGCTTGCTAGAATTGCGTGGGGGTTTACATAATCGCCAAAGTACATGGTCAGTTTGAGTTAACAATAGGGAAAGAGTTCAAATCAGGTCATGCTGTGGGTTGTATTGTCAATGCATTCTTCTGTACCGTATTTAAGGTGTGTATATTTGTATCGGCCTAAGCACATGTTTCAGAAATAGCTAATTCAGAGGGTGTTTCAACTCAAAAAAGGGGAAAGAAGCCTAATTACTCGACTCAGGAAAATCTGTTCCTTGCAGAACGCAGAAACTTGACTCTGCGCATAAGGATGTCAATACAAATTCCAAAAAGATAAAAGATTGAAAGTGACTTAGAATGGTGCTAAGGATTTAGACATACCCCAAACCTTTAGAATGCTTTTATGGAATTGGCTCCTGGAGTGTTTATTATATAGGGTATAGTGACAAAACGGAGTTCGCTCTGCCGTAAATTGCAGGTAAATGTTGTAGTCTGGTATGCAGTCATATAACATTCTAGTCCCATGACGTCACCGGCAGATTGTTTTATATGCACATATGTCTCTTGTGGGTAGGCCTCTATAGACGTATCGCGTAACACCATTAGCCCGTATCGACTTCGAGGCGTGAAGTGAATTCTATCTACCTCTCTGGAAAAGATTGGAATGAGACAGCGACACCAACAACCTTACTGGGAAACACTGTCCGACATGACGCATCATTGCGTATGCATTGGATTCTGTTTCAAATGTTAAGCAACGGAGGGAGGTTGCAATGCGAAGTGAATGCTAATGAAAAACCGAGACCTGGGCTTGTCGCCAATGTAGTATGGTAAACTGCAGCGTGTGGACTGCATGCATGCATGAATAACACAAGGACCGTTCATTTTCTCATGCTGGGCCGATATTATGAAACAAACTTCCTCAGAATATTCGTGACTTTTCCACCCTGCAAGAGTTCAAATGTGCTCTGAAGACCAACCTCTTTTAAGTTGCGTTCCAGTAGCTCATTCATTCATTTGATTGTCAGGTTGTGTTGTGTGATGTTCACATTTTAGATCATTTGTCTCCTTGTTCTCTTTGTTTCCCTTCTTTTTCTGCGCTTTGAACATCTCATTTTAATGGTGGATAATTAAGGTACATTAATTTGCTAAATGTTCCCATAGGGAGATAGTTTAGTATAACTGTTACGCTATTAAGGAGACATTTGCATTAAGGAGACATTTTAATGTCTCCCTAAGGTTTCAACTCCATGAAGGAGAGATATTTTTGATTTTGTTTACAGTCTAGATCGATAGAGTGGGGTCCAACATGCATTAATATGAAATTTCGTGGAAAAAGTTCTAGGTAAAAACGGGTTAGGTTACAGTAAAGAATGAAAAATGTTGTGCACGTCTCTATGCAGATGTTTCCCTAATGTACCATTAAGCGTACCATTAATGTACCATTACAGCAGCTGATAATTATATTATGAGTAGATCTTTACTTTTTAATGGGTTTGGTGATGGTACAATGTATCGTCGTCCACCGCTGTTCCACAGTCTGCGGGGTGTATACGGTCGTTTCGTTTACTATAGTATGGACAGATTTTAACTCGCGTGCTTTTCACGGCACTTACCTTGCCTATAACGGCAAATGTCGTCAGGTGGGTACAACGACACGTCACGGTGCCGTCCTCGTTAAAGATCGGCTTTTGGCAACCTTTCAAGTCTTCTTTCCAGACACTGACGGTGACACAAAGAAATATGTATTATGTCTTCAGATAATGTATCGCAATGCATGTATTTTAAAGAAAAGATCCTTTGGCGAATTATAGGTTTTCTGCTAATCATAGTTTAATATTGGTTTACTTTACAATTTGTATTAGGTGTGACCATATATAATTGCGTGGACAGTTGCATAAATTAAGGTGTAAATATGTGACCCGCTCCCACGAAACCAGACATAAGTGTGTTTTTTGTAAAAGTGAGATATTGTTATTTCTATTTAGTACACATCTTCAGCTTTCATTTGGTACCAAAACCACCTTTATACCATACATACTTCCAATTTTATGATGATTTTAAGACTGCCCTGTACACGCGATTCTATGGGAATAAACAAATGGAAATAACAATATCTCACTTTTCAACAAAAACACTTATGTCTGGTTTTGTGGGAGCAGGTCACATATTCCGTTAGAATGCAAAAATGTTGCCATTAGGCTACATAAAAAAAATCGATTGTTTCTCATCAGCGGCCGGGCGATTTTTTTTGTGCCGGGTGGATATTTTTTTATATTTTATATACAAAATATAAATGTACCGGACGCCCGAAAATTCCGAGATTTTGTATTTGTTTATTTTGTATATGCTGTAAAAACACGCTGTTGAAAGCAATAACAATAACAATAACTCACGTTGGAGATGTTCGGCAACCTGACCGAAGTACAGCGGGCCAAGGAAATGTTTTTAGTGGCCATACATGTGCCAGAAGCAAGCCGGGAAAATCTAAATCGACGGACAGGAGATCGGAGAAGCCGAGTATAGTTTTAGTAGTGAGAACGGTGTCTGTGTGCCTCTTTCATTAAAAAAACAGGGGTGCTCAAAATTATATGGGAAAATAAATGAACTTAACTATATTTTTGTGTTTCTACCAACATTATTTGAGCTTTTATTCTATATGAAATGTGTGCATTGGTCAGTTTTGGAAAGTAAATCAACGAAAACAATTTGTAATTTAGAAAAAGAATGCCATGTCCCAACGAAGTTTTTGTCAACTAGCGCTTTCGCCCCCGCATACTACGCGAGCGCGCGCACCGCGGCGCCCATACTATAACTGGGCGCTGGAAAACGCCTGACGAGCTTCATAAATTTCTGTGTAGGAAAACGCACGGCATTCTGGGTAGCGTACATGGTTGCCGCGCAGCTGAGCGACGGAAGTAGTAACCTACGTTCACAGATCGCAACAAAAATTATCCAATCAGAGCTGCTGAATGCACATAAGCGCTTACCACCGCCGCCCAGTTCATCAACATGTACATGTACATGTATATGCGGTGGGCACGAACGAAACCAGCGCGCCTGTAGTTGTATAGTCAGATACCGGTTTCAAAGAATCGGCGATATTGTTGTTTGAACATCGGAACTAGACCGGGGCAGTCGCTTGCTATAGCTACGGTGACCAGCTATCGCGACGGTACAATCTAGTGTACAAACTAATAGCTTGTACCCAAAGCATGGTACCGTAGCTCAGTTTCTTGAAAAAAATATAAAATATTTGTGTTAAAGCTGTTGTGTAATATGCCTACTAGTATACTGAGACCATGGAGGTACACATTTGCATACCATACTTCATGCTGTGAACAAATAAAAAAAGTTCTGACGTACATATTTGTTTGGGTGTATGGACATTTTTTTTCTATAAAATATAAAATATAAAATGCCCTGACGGACCATTTTTCCAAAAGGGTTCTGATGAGAAACAATTAATTTTTTTTATGTAGCCTTAGGCTAGTATAACACGAACAAAATGTGAGTTTTTTTTGCACAAGTTGATATTCTGAGCAGCAAAAGTTCTGGAATCTAAAGAATGGTTTTTGAAACCTGAAAAACTTATAGGTCTATGAATGATGTGGATTCTGAGAAAAAAATAATATTCTACGATTTCGATTATGAACCAACAAGGGCATTTTCAAAAGCGCGTCTGCAACTAGAAAAGATGTATTTTTGAACTTCTCTTGTTGTTTTCTTCAAAATGACATCATGCCAGAAGGAATAATTTCACAGGGAGTAATATCGTTGCATCGAGTTAGCTTTTGAACCATAATTTTGTTGGCTACTTTCTGGATAGTTGCAGAAGGTACACTGGACCTTTGAAGGTAGACGACCATTTTCCAGATGGGCTTTACCGATTTGCATTGCTGTATGTCAAGAATGAACAGGGTGGGTTATGGTTTGATGATTAGGATTAGGGTTAGGGTTAGGGTTAGGGTTAGGGTTAAGGTAAGGGTATTTTTATGCTCTTAAAATATTTCTGGGCTCTTACCGATTTAAATCGCTGTATGTGGATTAGGATTAGGATTAGGATTAGGATTTAGGGTATTTGTATGCTCTTAAAATAGTCTATGGGCTTTTACCGATTTGAATCGCTGTAGTTAAGAATGAACAGGTCGGGTTATGGTTTAAGGGTTAGGGTTAGGGTTAGGGTTAGGGTTAGGGTTAGGGTTAGGGTTAGGGTTAGGGTTAGGGTTAGGTTTTTGTTATGCTCTTAAAATATTCCTGGGCTTTTACCGATTTCAATCGCTGTTTGTCAAGAATGAACAGGTTGGGTTATGGTTTAGGGTTTGGATTAGGTTTACGGTGGGTAAGGGGTAGGGTATTTTTAGCGCTTAAAATGTTCCTTTTTTTTTTTTTTTACCGATTTGAATCGCTGTATGTTAAGTAGGAGCAGGAAGAATTAGGCAGCACGTCGGCGTTCTTCATTTGTATCGACACGCTGTCGACAAACGTGTCGGTGGTCGGGATGGGGAAAATGCTGCAGGATACCAGAACGGAACTGACGTTCTGGGCGTCAATGTGGATCCTGCATATGAAACAATTAACACACAATCATTCAGTGGGGGCTTATTGAGACACTTGGTGGCAGCAAAACAAAAATCAATCAGTGGGGGTTTATTGAGACTCTTGGTGGCAGCAAAACAAAAATCAATCAGTGGGGCTTATTGAGACTCTTGGTGGCAGCAGACACGTCGGCTCTTTTCATATATTTACGTCATGTTTGAGCTAATGTGTGCCTGTTCAAAACTACGCGGGTTGCCGGACCAAATGATTCTGACTATTATTGATGAACATCTAAATACTTAAAACATAGCTGTAAAACTAGCTGTGTAAACAACAAAATACCTATCGTCCCCGATTTGTTTTTGGTTTTGCATAAAATCGAAGCATGCGTTGGCAACAATCAACATCGGGCGTTGTGTCTTTTGAAAAAAGCCGTTGAAATGTTGCAGCATCTAAAAAGCAATAACCATTTGCGCGTGACCCCAATTTAAATTTGAATAACATCTGGTACACTGACTTGCTCACATAGTCGTGAACCACATAACGACCGAGGATCGATATTGTGTTTTCCTTTCTTCCTTTACTTAACCCAATCCCCATTGCTTTGCCATTGCACCGTCGATCGAGGACAGAATTCGGACAAGCAAACCGTCGATCGAGGATCCTTTGTTCCCTTTGTTCTCTTTTGTGTTTCGATCCTCGATCGTAATGCAAGACAAGAACACACAGCTTGGCACAGTTTAACTTTAAATTCTCCAGACCAAAGACGCTGTTGCTATATCACGTGATTTGGGGCAAGCCTTACGCGTCATACGCTAGCAACCCCCAGCTCTGGAATGGTCTGGTGTCTTTTTGCCATTCTCACCCATTGTAAACAATGTGTTGGTGCTGAGCGTCTCTTACGTAACTATGCAAAAGCTTGCCCCGAATCACGTGATATAGCAACAGTGTCTTTGGTCTGGAGAATTTAAAGTCAAACTGTGCCAAGCTGTGTGAACAAGTCAGTGTACCAGATATTATTTAAATTTAACTCGGGGTCACGCGCAAATGGCTTATTGGATGGTTTTCAAATCGCGTACCTCAGTACTTGACCTTTGACACGACCATCGTTTAAAAATGACAATGTTGCATGCTTGACCCAAGTTGGATTGCAATTTGACTTCAAGTTTTTTAAAAAATAAGACAAGTTTTACAATTTAAGACTATTTTAGAACTGGCATGCATGCTCGCGTGACCCAAATTTGATTGGAATTAGACTTTAACTTTGCATATAAGACCAATTTCTCGACACTTTAACCAAACTGACATGGGGCCAATTTCACGGAGCTGCTAAGCACAAAAATTTGCTTAGCACAAAAACGTCTTGCTCATTAAAAACAAGTTATCAGCCAAAATTCGACGTGTTTTTTATGCTAAGCCAAAAACCAGCTGATTATCAATCAAAAACAATAAAGATCACGTAAAAATTTGGTCTGAAATTTGGTCTGTAACCTTGTTTTTACCAAGGGCAAATTTTCATGCTAAGCAATTTGTTGTGCTTAGCAGCTCCGTGAAATTGGCCCATGGACGGACTAGGGATTAGTGACTAGTGACAGAAATAGTGATTGCACAGTCTTTTTTTCTAAACTTCGTTTAGGCGAGACACAAATCTCGTTCAGGAGTGGTCTATGGCCTGGCAACTAAGGTGAAACAAAATCTAACACCTCATTTCTCGTGCAGACAAAATTGAACATTTTGTTTTAAGAGATCACTCACCGGGAATTTTGCGACTGTGTAGGAAAAAGGCTCATAATTGTCGACGCAAAGACCACAGTTGCAACGCTGGTATTCCTCGTGGTATCTACTTTTTTGTAATAAAAGGAAAACACGAAACCAACCGTTTGAACTATTGAACGACAATGCTTTCAAATCCAACAAAGATAAAACAAGCAAGATTCTTCAACTCGGAATATGATTGACAAGTGTATGCATAACGCAGGAACAAACAAAGGCCGAAGCATCTGTTAATTAACTGTGCGGAATTGGTGTAAGGCCTATGCTGAATTCTGGTCCGTGTGGTGCGAAATACATTACCCTCTGGAGACATGAACACAATGTGTACAATGGAGACAAAACGTCTCCGGATGGTAAATTTCTATAGATGAATAGGTCTCCATTGGGAATTTCACGAATTAGATTTTTTGATTTTACTTAAATTACTCAAAAACTAGGATTAGGATGTGGGTTAGGGTTAGTGTTTGGGTTAGGGATAATATAGGGTATATTGGGACAAAATTTCAACCCAGGAAAAAAGTTATGGTTAAAATGGGAGCATTTTGAAAAACGTGCTCGACTTTCTAACCATTTTGTACACGAGAACAAAGCCATGTCTCCACAGTGATACAAAAATGCGAATACATGATCCTGTCGGTGTATCATGTGAGGCGTTCTGGCAAAATGAAACGGAACTGGTCACATGCCAACGTGGAGAAAATGCAAAGATTTGTTCATATTTTCAATCTTTAATTTGTCTACTACACGTGTTTTAAAATATGTAAGATACAAGGGTTTTTATAAAGGAAAAAGTTTGGTGTTTTTTTTCTTCACGAATACATATCGAGGCCTGCACGCGCAATCGTATGAAACCGACTTGCACTAATATATTTGGTTGAAGTTAAAAGTATAAACACAGCGTTGAATGTAAGTAACAATAGTCAAAATGAAAAAGTATTGCCTATCTAGAAACGTGTTTGTATGGGAAGAAATATAAGGCGGCGTAAATAATGTAGATAAATTATAAAGGGGAGGCCCTATGTGGAAAAAATATTGTTGCGACGTTTCAATTATTGTCACATTCGGGTACACCATGTTAAATTCTGTCATAATCCACAAGCTTTAAAGGTAGGATACACCATTGGTAATTGGTTGAATTATCAGGAACGGGTGGATTTGGAAGAGGGGGGTTGTATTTTATAGTAAATATCGTTTAACTGACCTATCCGAAGTTGTATTATCATGGATGCCGAGAAAAGCAAGAAACACAATTCAATTTGTTTGGAACAATTACATGATATCTAGCGCAATAATTTAGCTGGATGCCTAGAATCATTATTTACTTTCAGATAAGTAAGATGCTTCTTAATAATTCGGTAGTAAATATTTTCGATATCTGCAAATGGTGTATCCTACCTTTAAGTTAGTTTATCTTATACCTGAAAGAATTTAACATGGTGTATCCTAACGTGACAATTTAAATATGGATAGCAAAACTCTGTGGTCGTAATTACTGAAATTGCCTTAAAAAATGAATTATGGACATTTTTAAGTACAGTTTTCCCACTTGGTGGAATGACCCGTTTCCCAATAGGAACGCATGTGCCGTGCGCACAAATGTGACCCACCACCCCAAAACCAGGCTGAAGTCGAAATTGTTCATGTTTTTTTTTTATACCATTGGATTAGCGTTTTAAGCTGTAGTGGACTCAAATAGGTGGTATACTTTTGAAGTTATATCTTTTTGAAGTTAGGAAGTGTCAAGGGATGCTTTTGAGAAAACGAGCACTAAAGTTGTTCATCATTATCATACATTATTGAGCAAAAATCAGGAGAAGGCCGATATTATCTAACGAGTTTTAACTAATGATTTATGAAAAAAAAAAGAAAAAAAATAATAATAATAAATTGTGCAATGCCGTGGTGGGTCACAAATACACACACAGGAAATGCATCATGGGTCACATGACATATAGACAATCGGTCCAATGAGAGCTCCCAAAAAATTAGAGGATACCGGCGCCTTTGGATAGAGTGAAAGTGCTATTCAGGATTCACGGGTAAAGTTTTCACTCTGCAGGGGACAATGATCATTAAAAGTACCTTGATTTGCAAGTGCCGTCCCCGGAATGGTGACTTTAGTTGAGTAGTCGCTAAATTCGACAATGTGTTCTTGATTGCTTGACACCACCTCATAAATTGACTCTGTAGACAAAGTCAAGGTTACAAATGTAGGTGTGAACTACACTGTTTAAATTAGTGTTCAAAACTCAACTTGAAGGGATCGTATACGTTAGGTACCGTAATTAGGAACCCATTGTTTGTTTCAATCCTATATAGTTATAGATATATACCATAAAACTAACCTGTAAAAATCTTATTTCAAAAGGTGGTAGCGATTTTGAGTTATTGCCGAAAATCTGGAGCCGTTATGTCCACTCACGCAGAAAGAATAATCTGCATTGGAATACACAATCTGAGAAACGTCACTGCAGTAACGCTTCTCAGATTCAATTTTTTTTGGGATAAAATGTGATAACTTTTTCCATAACCGCAGTACTTCAAAGTGAAAAGTTTCTAAAAATGCATTATACTATCCAAAGCTGCTGTACTTCTTACCAAGTAAGTTTTTATTGCCAATAATTTTTGGAGTAATTACCAAACGTATACGATCCCTTTAACACTGGACTGTTCCAGATTTGACCATAAGCCCTGCCAACCACAAGTTTGTGTACGATTTCTCATAATTACAGCAAAAACAAATGGTGTATACTACAGGGTGTATTGTTTTCACCGCCCATAGACTTGAAGTATAATAAGAACTTACGGTAGTTAGTGGTTGATTTTAAGGTGAGCCGTGAGCGTCCCCTGTCGTCCACGTAGGAAGTTATCACGTCCCCGAAGCTTTCGAAGCTCCCCATGAACCTCAGGAACAAGCCGGCATCTTTGTACTAAAAATCACAACAATAAACCAATCGGAACTCATCAGTTTGTATCACGTGACTCGCGTGCAGCCAATAGGCGAACTCAGAATTAGCATTGGAACCGAATCTCTCGGTGCTTTTGCGCTCGTACCAACCACCAACCAAACTGGGTGCTGGGAGGAATAACCTCGTTCACAAAACAGTTACTTTTGTAAAGGAAGCACCAACTAAAGAAGAAGATACATTTTGGGCATCGATGGGTACTAATCTTTGTGGGGTAGCCTGTATATGCCTAAGAAGGGAATGGAGACATTTGGAACTGCAGTAGGCATTACTACGGCATTACTTCGCATGTGTGAGATATGCGCCACGGAGGTCCGAAATTCGGTACTCTCTGGAGACGTGGACACAATAGGGATTTTGGAAGTGAAAAGGTCTCCAAAGGGTAATTTCTATAGATGAATAGGTCTCCACTAGGAATTTCACTAATTAGAATTATTTGGATTGTACTTAAATTACTTAAAAACTAGGGTTAGGATGTGGGTTAGGGTTAGTGTTTGGGTTAGGGTATGATATGTGACCCAGCACGAGTAAATGAGACACTTGGGGGCAAAAATAAAAATTGAGATTTTTATTTCATTATATAAAGCTAAACAAGCTTTAAATGATGAAATCAAAATCTCAATTTTCATTTTGCCTCAAAGTGTCTCATTTACTCGTGCTGGGTCACACATAGGGTATATTGGGTCAACATTTCAACCACAAATAATTGTGGTTAAAATGGGAGCATTCTGAAAAACGTGCTCGACTTTCTAACAAAGCCGTGTCTCCACAGTGATACAAAAATGCGAATGAGTGCACGCAGCTAACCCTTCGGCAAGCGGGTGAACGCGGATAGCTCAGCCGCGCGTTTCCCCCCAGTGGTCGGTTGGCGTCGGCCTGGGGACATCAAGACATCTACGGAGATGCAGTGTTCGTAGTCAGCTTATTCCTCCATGGTTAAACACTCGACCGTCGTGCTCATCATGTAACTTGAGATACCTCCACACACACAATTCTCGCTCCGTTCTTTTTATAGCTTCTCCTATAACGCTTGAGAGTGCTTTAGAAAAACTCCTCCAATTCCAACAACACGGTTTTTTTCTTTCTACTTGAATAAATCAGTTTAGCCGCGTCGCGATGCAGACGGATCGAGCTTTATATAAAGATATATATGTAGGTGTTGTTCTTTTATCAACCGATAATGTAGTAACCAACGAATAATGTAGTAACCAACCGATAACCAACTGACAACGGATAATGTTGTAAACAACGGATAATGTTGTAAACAACGGATAATGTAGTAAACAACAGATAATGTAGTAACCGACGGAGTAACCAACTGATAATGCAGTATGACCAACGGATAAGGTAGTAACCAACTGATAATGTAGTAACCAACTGATAATGTAGTAACCAACCTATCATAGTAACCAACGGATAATGTGGTAACCAACCGATAATGTAGTAACCAACCGATAATGTAGTAACTAACCGATAATGTAGTAACCGACCGATAATGTAGTAACCGACCGATAATGTAGTAACCAACCGATAATGCAGTATAACCAACTGATAATGCAGTATAACCAACTGATAATGCAGTATAACCAACTGATAATGTAGTAACCAACTGATAATGCAGTATAACCAACTGATAATGCAGTATAACCAACTGATAATGCAGTATAACCAACTGATAATGCAGTATAACCAACTGATAATGTAGTAACCAACTGATAATGTAGTAACCAACTGATAATGTAGTAACCAACTGATAATGCAGTATAACCAACTGATAATGTAGTAACCAACTGATAATGTAGTAACCAACCGATAATGTAGTAACCAACCAACCGATAAAGTAGTAACCAACCGATAATGTAGTAACCAACCAACCGATAAAGTAGTAACCAACCGATAATAGTGACCAACTGATAATGTAGTAACCAACCGATAATAGTGACCAACTGATAATGTAGTAACCAACCGATAATGTAGTAAACCAACCGATAATGTAGTAAACCAACCGATAATGTAGTAACCAACCGATAATGTAGTAACCAACCGATAATGTAGTAACCAACCGATAATGTAGTAAACCAATCGATAATGTAGTAAACCAACCGATAATGTAGTAACCAACCGATAATGTAGTAACCAACCGATAATGTAGTAAACCAATCGATAATGTAGTAAACCAATCGATAATGTAGTAAACCAACCGATAATGTAGTAACCAACCGATAATGTAGTAACCAACGGATAATGTAGTAACCAACCAACCGATAATGTAGTAACCAACCGATAATGTAGTAACCAACTGATAATGCAGTATAACCAACTGATAATGCAGTATAACCAACTGATAATGTAGTAACCAACTGATAATGCAGTATAACCAACTGATAATGCAGTATAACCAACTGATAATGCAGTATAACCAACTGATAATGCAGTATAACCAACTGATAATGCAGTATAACCAACTGATAATGTAGTAACCAACTGATAATGCAGTAACCAACTGATAATGCAGTATAACCAACTGATAATGCAGTATAACCAACTGATAATGTAGTAACCAACTGATAATGTAGTAACCAACTGATAATGTAGTAACCAACCGATAATGTAGTAACCAACCGATAATGTAGTAACCAACTGATAATGTAGTAACCAACCGATAATGTAGTAACCAACCAACCGATAAAGTAGTAACCAACCGATAATGTAGTAACCAACCAACCGATAAAGTAGTAACCAACCAACCGATAAAGTAGTAACCAACCGATAATAGTGACCAACTGATAATGTAGTAACCAACCGATAATAGTGACCAACTGATAATGTAGTAACCAACCGATAATGTAGTAAACCAACCGATAATGTAGTAACCAACCGATAATGTAGTAACCAACCGATAATGTAGTAACCAACCGATAATGTAGTAACCAACCGATAATGTAGTAAACCAATCGATAATGTAGTAAACCAACCGATAATGTAGTAACCAACCGATAATGTAGTAAACCAATCGATAATGTAGTAAACCAACCGATAATGTAGTAACCAACCAATAATGTAGTAACCAACGGATAATGTAGTAACCAACGGATAATGTAGTAACCAACCAACCGATAATGTAGTAACCAACCGATAATGTAGTAATAACCAACCAACCGATAATGTGGTAACCAACCGATAATGTGGTAACCAACCGATAATGTGGTAACCAACCGATAATGTGGTAACCAACCGATAATGTGGTAACCAACCGATAATGTGGTAACCAACCGATAATGTGGTAACCAACCGATAATGTGGTAACCAACCGATAATGTAGTAACCAACCGATAATGTAGTAACCAACCGATAATGTAGTAACCAACTTATAATGTCACACAAATTGACCGATACTGTACCAATAACCGATCTTTTCTCTTACATAATTATTGGTTAAAACCGATAATGTGATAAATATTAGTGTAGTACATTTTACTACACTATCTGTCATTTTGTGTGACAGTATCGAATCGTATCGGTTCATTATCAGTTGCATCAGTTAATAGTCTTCTGCCCAGGGTGCAAAAGTCACTGTTGTGCACCACCATACGGTCCTTAAAGTGATTACATGCCAGCTTTATTAAAAGTACGACTGGAGTCATCTCTAGCTTTCACGGAAAAGGCCTTGACATTAAATTATTCGAAACACACGCCAGCAGCGGGGTGCGAAATTACCCCATCGCTCATGTTTTTGCCGTCGTTCATTAATTATGCAAACCGGCGCATTCTAATCATACGTCCTTGACGCCCGAATTGTTGGAATGTATTATGCATCGTAGTTACGGCTGCCGTGTCATATCCCAAGAGGTATGTGTTTTTTTATTTTTTAACAAGTCCCAAGGTAAATGAACATCACACTTTTATGGAGATGTACTTTTGAAGTGCGCCCTCATTAAAGACTCATTTTTTGTTCTTGACGGAATCCTTTAAAATGTACCCCTAACCCTCGTATCTTACTTACTGACTTTTAAATCCCCCCAAGTCTTTTAACATTTATGCCACTTAATATTAATACGAACCAGGGCCAATTTCATAGAGCTGCTTAAGCGTACAAATTGCTTTTTAAGCACAAAACAATCTTGCTTAGTAAAACCAGCTTACCAGCCACAACTCCATGTGATGTATATTATTTGTGATTGGTATCTAGCTGTTGTTTAACTTAGCATAACGATCACATGGAAATTTGGCCCCTAACTCGATTTACCAAGCAAGGGCTTTTGTGCTTAAGCAACTATTTTTGCTTAAGCAGCTCTATGAAATATGCCCAGTACTACTAGTTAAAAGGGGCCGAGCGTTATTGGCAAATATAAACGAGAAAAGACATGCATAATAAAGTTAAGAAAAACTGACCGGAGTACCAGTCATCGGTAATAAAGTTTACGTTCCGTTTGGCTGGTAACCTGGTTTTGCTTACTCAGTTTCGTCGGATCACGTACCTGGTTAATGTTTACCCACATGGCAGTAAAACTCCCAGAATCCAGAAGATTGTCAACCGATTCCAAGATATTCTATAAATAAGATGCACAAATAATAATACTCTAAAACATTTCTCAGAAAAAGGCCACCGTAGAATGAAAACTGCTGTATCGACTCAGTGATCTTGACTTCTTTTTTGTTTCATCTAGAAGAGAGATTCCCCGTCTATCTTAGCTAGTTTTGTTTTAGTTGGATGGAACTGAAAATAGGGTGTTCCGAGTTTTCTTGTTGTGACCACCCTGTACTGTGTTTAGCAAAATAGCACAATGGCTATGAGTTGGACATATTGAGTTTATAACAATGTTTACAAAGGGGTAATTACTTTTTATTTATATTTTTACTTTATTCAACATCCGACAGCGATATATAGCGCCAATTATAGAATAGATAAATGAGAGAAAAAAAGTGAAGAAGTTACAGTTTTGGAGGTGGGAGGAAAACTCCAGAAGAATATGTGACACGATCAAGCGGAATGAGTCGGATGTCGGCCTCGGTCAAAAAATAAGTTTTCTTGTAGTTTTAAAGAGGGCATCTGTACGTTTTAAAACTGAAAACCCCATGTTATTGTTGATACGATGTTTTGTTGTCGAGTTATGTACATTTGTTTAAATACCAAAGAAAAACACAGTTCTGATTAAAACATTTTTGGGATTCCCCGACATCCGACTCATTCTGTGACATCCGACTCATTCCGCTTGATCGTGTCACATATTCTTAAGGGGGAAACCCACAGAGTCAGGCAGGGACCAAAAACCCAATCCATTATTGACCCAGGCGGGAATCGAACCCGGGTCACAGCGGTGGAAGGTGAGGAAAGAACCGCCACTTCGCCAACCTGACTCCCAAGTAGCAAATGTGCAAGTAGGAAGAGTGCCCCAATAATGTTACCATTAAAGTTACCATTAAAGATTGTTCCACTAAAAGGGACCTCCGTGAATCGGCAGTGATACTGAGCTTGCATTGACCAAGTTCGATCAAGGAACTATAGTTAACTAGTGGTAAGTTCGTAGTGTCATTAGGGCATGCGCACTGAAGTTGAAGTGCGAACGACTCTAGTCAAACTATTGACCATTAACTGCCAAACTGGTCCTCTCTGTACTGTGCTATCATAAAGCGGCTATTGGTTACCATCGATGCGACCAACCGGATAGGCTGGTCGTGAATAGCTGACTAGACTAGTCCAACCATCGTCGACTAGCCTGAGTTCGATCAGAGTTTAGTCAAACTATAGTTGACTATAGTCCTTGATCGAACTTGGCCATTGACGTGCCTATATCACGTGTCTATACCACGTGTTTATACCTGTATGTAGGTATCCCCGGAATCCAATGAGAGCCCAGTGAGGTTCTTCTTGGTTAAGACCTCGAGCAGGATACCAGCGGCCAGGGCTAGCTGCCCGGAGTACGCGATGTTAGCCGGCATGGTACCCGTGGCTAGCGCGCTGACTGATGCCTCGAGATCCGCGGTGACCATATTGCTTGCATTCGAAACCTATACGAACCAACAGACAAGAACACCAAGAAATACTGCTTTAGCGTATACATACACTGTCATTTTACCTGCTCAACTAGAATTAGAAGCACTCGGTAGAGCGCGGACATCAGCTACCCCAACCGCAAGAATGCGCCCCAACCGCAAAACACCATATTTCCCAATGTTAAAAATCATTAATTCAAAGTAATCCAGATTCCTGATCAATATGAAAATTTAACGGAATCATCTTTGACTCATAAGCTATCTACCCATTATCACGGAAAAACTGAATTCACAATAACGCGAACAAAAAATGAATTCGCCATATCACGGAAACAATTAATTTGCCATAAGGCGAAAAAAACCGAATTGTCATATCACGGAAAAAACTGAATTTGTCATAAGGCGGAAAAACTGAATTCGTCATATCACGGAAAAAAATGAATTCAACTTAATATGGAAAAACCGAATTCGCCATAAGACAGAAAAACTGAAAAATGTTCCGTTGCGTGTAGTCACATTGGCCTGTTTGAAGATAATGTGCCCAACCTACAGATCTCGATGTAAAAAAAAACCTCCAGGATAGCTCATTAAATTAAGCTTTTAAACAACATTTGGATTAATTGCTTTTTTTATAGTTGCAAAATAGTATACTGTCCCTTAAACGTCTCTGACTAATATCATAAAATTCCTGTGTCGTCCCGTGTTACTGTTGAATCTTTCTATTACCCAACCTTTATAATTGACCTAAACAAAATATGAAATGCCCTGTGCTAGCGTCGTCTATTTCAAGTGTGGAGCACTTGTCGACGCAATAGGCCGCAATATTTGACGGTCGCACGCTCGATTCGTGACGACGGTGGCATGCTCGTATAGAGCGCTCATCAGCGGTAGCGCGGCAAGTCAAAACGATACTGCGCTACAAAGGGTTGGTCGAAAAAATATCCCTTGACATTATTTCCGTTCATCCATCATCAGATATTAGTTTGGTTGGAAAAGGGATAATGGATGGAAAGGTAGGATGGTTGGAAAGGTAGGATACATCATTGGTAATTGTTATGAATGGGTGGATTTGTGGGGTAATATTTTATAGTGAATATCGTTTAACTGACCAGTCCAAAGTTTTGAAATCATGGATGCTGAGTAAAGCAAGAAAAACGTCGTTCATTTTTCAACCGAATTGTCGGGCAGTGTTTCATATGTTGTTCTTGGTTTTTTTTTCGCGATCGCCGTCCGTCGATCGTTATTTGTTTCTTTTCAATTCGATTTTTTGGAACAATTATTAGATATATCTAGCCCAATCATTTTGCTGGATGCCTTGAATCATTATTCACTTTTAAACAAGTAAGATATTTCATAATAATTCGATAGTAAACATTTTCGATATCTGCAAATGGTACCTTTAGAGGAAAAATACAACATTTGCAAAAATAAAAAATAAATGACAAAATTATCATGAAATATTTTACTGGACTGTTTAGGAATGACAGTCTAAAGCATCCAATACAATCATTGCTTTTGGTACTGTGTGCTGACATTTTTAGGTATTTTTGTATACATTTCAAACGCTGGTCGGGCGACCAGTGTTGGAATAGAATTGGCTTTTTGTTTAAATACTGCTCATAATTGTCATATTTAGTTATTCAACATTTTCGTTGCAATTGGTTACACACATTGTGAAGAGTACTTAATCCAGCTATAGGCTGATTCTCTGACGACCTTACAATTCCCCAACGTTTATAAATTGCTCAGAAGAAAGATATTATTACTGTTTAAAACCAATGCAGGCGTTGGGGGGAAATCCGTTATAATTTGTATTGTTGCGTCATTTGTAGCATCTTTAAATAGATTCGCAGTGTAGTGCGTCATGAGCTATTTTGGTCGCCGGCGGCTACCTGATCTACAATTTAGACGTCTGGGCGAAACGAAAATTGCCAGGGCAGGGAACCAGACTTACCTTGGTATAGAGATCCACAAGGGACTGGAGGGAGCAACCAGTGTAGTTCACTGGTCCCCACACATTGTTGGCTCCGCATAGTCGCACCGCCGTACCTATACAAAGTCATAACAAAAAAATCGGATTTGAAAATCCCCAATTCGAAAATCTCCCTACCATTACGGCAGTCTTGTAACCTGACTTCAGTAACGGGTTTTTCTCTTTTTTGTTTACCTGGTTCGCCAGGGGCGCACTCCACGGAGACATTCCGCGCAGATTCAGACACGGGCCATACCAGGCCGTTCAGTTGCTCTTGGGGGCACGTTTGGCAGCTTGTTTCCAGGAGAACTTGGAATAAAACTGTCCAGAAAAAAACACACATAAAACGATTGACACCCTTGTCAGTCAGGTATACAGGTTCAGTAGATAATGGTACATCGTTTAAATAATAACTGGTAGTTGTACAATATACACACGAGCGGCCATTAAGCCGAATATATTAAAAACAAACGTATACAAAAAACTAGAAAAAGCCATTGCTAGTTTGTATGTATTCAGATTTCGGACCAATATTTCGACCGTGTATAGCGAACCTTTGTCAAAGGCAAAACGGGATCTTTTTGGCGCCCGGATTTACCCGAGCTACTGCGAACACACCCGGTGTTCTCTCTCTAAATGTAAAGTGGTGAAAACTCACTTTAAAAAACTCACAAGATTGAAATTGAGATTTTCTGAGTGAAAACAACTCCAGAAAGAGTAAATCTTCACTCTTTTGAGGAGCCATAAAGGACAGCCAGTCTTGTTGGCTCCTCCACAGAGCAGTAGTTTTCACTCATATCTGAGTAGTTTTCACTCATTTGTGAGTAGTTTTCACTCATTTGTGAGTAGTTTTCACTCATTTGTGAGTAGTTTTCACTCATTTCTGAGTAGTTTTCACTCATTTTGAGTAGTTTTCACTCATTTCTGAGTAGTTTTCACTCATTTTTGAGTAGTTTTCACTCATTTTTGAGTAGTTTTCACTCATTTTTGAGTAGTTTTCACTCATTTTTTGAGTAGTTTCCACTCATTTAAGAGTAGTTTTCACTCATTTAAGAGTAGTTTTCACTCATTTTTTGAGTAGTTTCCACTCATTTAAGAGTAGTTTTCACTCATTTAAGAGTAGTTTTCACTCATTTAAGAGTAGTTTTCACTCATTTAAGAGTAGTTTTCACTAATTTTTGAGTAGTTTCCACTAATTTTTGAGTAGTTTCCACTAATTTTGAGTAGTTTCCACTTATTTAAGAGTAGTTTCCACTCATTTTTGAGTAGTTTTCACTCATTTTTTGAATAGTTTCCACTCATATTTTGAGTAGTTTCCACTCATTTTTGAGTAGTTTCCACTCATTTAAGAGTAGTTTTCACTCATTTCTTGAGTAGTTTCCACTCATTTTGAGTAGTTTTCACTCATTTTGAGTAGTTTCCACTCATTTTTGAGTAGTTTTCACTCATTTTTGAGTAGTTTTCACTCATTTTTGAGTAGTTTTCACTCATATCTGAGTAGTTTTCACTCATTTTTGAGTAGTTTTCACTCATTTTTGAGTAATTTACACTCATGTTGTGAGTAATTTTTTACCCTCTTTTTTAGTAGTTTCAGTCTCAATTACTCTTTTTGAGAGTAAGCATTTTAATTCCTTCACAGGGTACAGCAAAAGCAAAACGGTGTACACCATACCTTTAATATTAACCCCAAAACATCCCCGGTCGGTCCCGGTCCCGGCCCCTAAACGGAATAATCAGCGCCTGAGTCAACAGGGCGATCGTTTCGCTAGCGGCGCACTCCCGATCTTCCCTTCCCTAATTATTTTCTTCCTCCATTTGTGAATCTCTCTTTTAATATCAAGAGGCAGGTAGTCAAGGGTGTTTGTCCACCGTCTCTGTCAGATTCGGCAAAAAGGAAATGGCTTCGCCTGGGGGATTGTTTTGGCTCTCGATAGCTCCTCTTAAAAGGGGCCACGAAGTGCATTTTCACACTGTGAATAATATTTTTTTGTTTGCGTTTGAATACGGTAGTGTGTGCAATAATGGGGCCTCCATTTTGACGTCTTCAACCAGGCACACTCTAAAAATGCTCTCATCTGATTTTTTACCCGTAATCCGAGTTTAATTGGACCTGATTCCTTTTCTGGGTCACAATTGTCGTTTTCCTGATCAAAATTGACACTTTCTCTTAATCATTTTCCGGGTCATATTGAAGCTGAAATTGTTGGAAAGGTGTGCTTTGTTATAACACCCCAACCCCTATCCCAGCGTCCCCCGAAAACAGATTACAATTTTTTTTATCCTGAAAAAAAATCTTAATCCAAACGGAAATGTGATTCCAGGTCAAATATAGCCAGATTTTTTTTTAGAGTCTAAGTTTTTATTATTATTTTGTTATTTTATTAATACATTATTATATATTTTTCATTTTTTTTTTTTTTTTAAGTTTTTTTAGGTTTTATTATTATTATTATTATTATTATTATTATTTTTTTTTTTTTTTTTTGGGGGGGGGGTTGCCTACTTTTTGCGATATCAAGATCATGAAGCAACACTTACCAATGAACCCCAATGACGTAAGAAGAGTCATGCGCATCTGTTGAAATCAAATGACAAAAAAAAACATATAGTAAGTCCAAGCGTTAACAGAGCGTGTATCCATGGCGCGCAAGTAATCTATGGACCTTAGCCAAATCAATGCGCTAAAGTGCCTTTAATGTCCCCGGAGGCAAACATTAAAGTTCTGCTGATGCATCATGATGGCGATGTTTTTTATGGTTATCATGGTTATGGTAACCCATGAATGTAAGAAGAATAAGCTCCATTTATGATTTTAAATTACATTGTGGGGCGCTGGGGTCCAATGGTTACGGTGTTCGACTCGTGCGCGATATTGGTACACGGCCTCGAATCCCGCCACGGGAATGATGGTGCTTGTGTTTTTGGAAAAGGTCGTTATTGAGGGCGCTGTAACCATATATATCAACAAAGTATTATGTAACTAAGATTGAATTTGTAAGGGGGGGGGGGGGGGGGGGCTGGTGTAAACCAAATTTGAATAAAATGGCGGATGTATTGTTTGTGTGCAATTCGAAATTTCAAATTGATTGTAGGGGGGCGAGTACATCCAAAAGAAAGTGTTCTTATACCAAGCCGTGTACAATTTGACACGTATCTTGTGATCATAAGAAAGATAACATGCAAACGTAACGTGCACCCATTAACCTTGTGTCCACCACCCCCGTCTCACGCACCGCCCTCTGTCGATAGCAAAGCCAACGGTATAGTCTCCGTCGTTTACTTGCAATTAAGCGCTTCGTGCCTGATCTCGCTATAGCAACGACACGCGCTGGGCCAATTGACATTACAAGAACAAACAGCCGGCAAAAACCTTGCTACAAAATGAACTATTTCTAATAATCTAATAACAGCGCAGATGTAGGTATAGATTCGAGTCATCCCTTAACATTACAACATGCTTAGCAGTGGTAGAAGATTGTAGTCGGTATGAGCCAAAACAAAAAGCTACCTCAGTTCATTCCCCCCCCCCCCTTCCCTTTTCCCATACAACCTATACAAAGGTATGATGCACCATTGGTAATTGCTTGAATTGTCAGGGATGGGTGGATTTAGGGGGTTGTATTTTATATATTGTTTAACTGAATTTTTCATTCTAAAATTAAATTTTTCGGAATAATTACAGGATATCTAGCGCAATCATTTTGCTGGATGCCTAGAATCAACATTTACTTTCAAATGAGTAAGATATATTTCTTAATAATTCAGTAGTAAATATTTTTGATATCTGCAAATGGTGTATTCTACCTTTAAGCAGTGGTTCTTATGTTGTGTTTTTTTTTTTGTTTTTTTTCTGATTCAACTTTTCGGAACATCTACAGGATATCTAGCGCAATCATTTTGCTGGATGCCTATGATTGTTATTTACTTTCAAATAAGTAAGATACTTCGTAATAATTTGGTAGTAAAAATGTTCGATATCTGCAAATGATGTATCCTACCTTTAATGACCAGCATCGACGCTAACCAACATATATTTCATTTAATTTCATCTTTATCAAGGGATGTAGTCGAGTCCATCACAAGTCCCTGCAAGTCCCTGCAAGTCCCTGCAAGTCCCTGCAAGTCCCTGCAAGTCTATCACAAGTCCTCCAGTTCCAATTCAAATCACAAGCTATTCAAATCAGCTTTGACAAAGGCATATCTTTGTCATTGTTCATCCAGTTACTTGTGACTGGCTTTATGAAGGGACTTGTGACTGGCTTCACGAAAGGACTTGTGACTGGCTTCACGAAAGGACTTGTAAAAGGACTTGCAGGGACTCGACTACAACTCTGTCTTTATCTCTCAATCCAGAACCGTTATGTGTAATTTAGGCAAATATACTAAAATGTTGGTTATATAATACATTTGTAATTGAGTAATTGAATAATTGATTAATTGAGTAATTGAATAATTGAATAATTGAGTAATTGAATAATTGGACAATTGAGTAATTCTTCTTCTAGGGTATGATATCCAAACAAAACAAAGCAAATCTGATCATCATTAGATCTCAAAACTACTGCCAAGCAGTCATCATTCCCTTGTTGGGTCACCTTCTTCAGGCCTTGAATGCCATTCGGAGCTCAGTGGATCAAGAGAGAACAGTCAGTTGAGTAATTGAATAATTGAGTAATTGGATAATTGAATAATTGAATCATTGAGTAATTGAATAATTTGTTTTTAATTAATTTAATTTAATATATTTAAGTATTTATTGGTCTATGTATTACGTGCTTTATGTGACGAGGCAAATTTCCTTGAAAAACAATAATAAATTGAATTAAATTGAATTGAATCTGTAGTACTCGTCAGACAGATTGGTGTGAAGTAAAAGGTGTTGAAACAAATGATAAAAACATGAACTTGGCACACAGTCAGAGTATGTCGTGAGAAAGATATTTGGCTAAATGGCCATCGCATATTTGTCCTTTGAAACAAATTTATATAGGTAGAATAACAAGCAATTTATAAAATGTTCAAAATGGCTGCGATTGTGTGTGATTCTACGTATTGTATTAAAAACCAATTATGCGATGGCCCAATAGCTAAATATCGTTCCCATGACAAAATATGACTTTACAAAATGTCAAGCTTTTATCATCAATTGAACAATTCTATCATTTTTTTTACACCAAATTGCCTGACAATAAATGTAAAACCGATATTTACCGGTATTTAACAAGTTAGGCCAAGTAAAAGTTTTTAAAAGGCCTTTCTTTAACAGCAAAATAACAAAAGGTTTTCTACTCATTTTTATTAAGTATTAAAAACAAGAGATAGTCTGGCTCCCAGACCCAAAACAATGTTGCTCTCGCCACTAATAACGCGAGCGCGGAAAAGTGGGGGAAAAATCAATACGTCCAATGTCGATAAAATGTGACAGCTTACCAGCAACATGAGCGAAATTATTATGCAAATTATTATCCTCTAACACAAACAACCTCTAAAAAGGTTGTTGTATGGATGTTTATATCCTACTTTTCAATGCTATTTTCGGTAAAACATATTTTCGTTCAAAACGCATTTTGTCACACAATTGAGCCGTATTTCTGGCCGCATGAGGGCGCTGTAAGACGCCATTTTCTGGGTACCCAACACAGGCAAAATTGCGTTTATTGGAGTAGTTTTAGTAACTTTACTTTATATAAAAATTAAATATTAGAAAGAAAAACAATTTGGAGCTGTAAGAATATTTAAACTGACGTGAATTATCTCCTAATCACTTTTAATTATACCCCCAAATACCGTGAGCACTCTACGTTCAATAATAGGGCCTGCGCTTCCAAGACGTAATATCTCATTAATTAAAACATTTCAAGGCCGCACCGCCACAGATTAAAGGTAGGATATACCATTTCCAGATATCAAAACAATTTACTACCGAATTATTAAGAAATATTGTTTACCTTTTTGAAAATAAATTATTATTCTAGGCATCCAGCAAAATGATTGCACTAAATATCCTGTAGATGTTCCCCCAAATTAAATGTTATAAATAAAATCGCGATCGCCAGACGGCGATCGCGAAAAAAACAAGAACAACATAAAAACAACTTTTTGCAATGCTTTTTTTCAGCATCCATGATTCTGAAACTTCGGACAGGTCAGTTAAACAATATTTACTATAGACCATGCGCCCTCTGTTTACATCTATAATTCAAATGTTCCTGGCAATATGCGTACACATCGTGTTTTGCATAACATTTGGTTGAGGAGTGACGCCACAGGTCAGACCACCTTTGAATTATGTGACCTCCTATGTCGCCTCTTAACCAAATTTATGTAAAACACGATGCGTGCGCATATTGACGGGCACATTCGAATATAGATGTAAACAGAGGGCACGTGGTCTATAAAATACAACCTTCCAAATCTACCCATTCATGATAATTCAAGCAATTACAATGGTGTATCCTACCTTTAAAGTAGGATACACCATTTGCAGATATCAAAAGAGTTTACTAGCGATTTATTAAGAAACATCTTACTTATTTGGGAGTAAAATGATTGTAAGCATCCAGCCAAATTATTGCGCTAGATATCCAATAATTATTTCAAAAAAAATTGAATTTTATAAACAAAAAATCACGATCGCCAGACGGCGATCGGGAAAAAAACAAGAACAACATAAGAACCACTGCCCGACGCCGGTTGAAAACAAACGCTGTTTTTCGTGCTTTTCTCAGCATCAATGGTTGTATAACTTTGGACAGGTGAGTTAAACGACATTTACTATTTAATACAACCCACCAAATCTACCCACTCATGATAATTGAAGCAATTACCAATGGTGTATCCTACCTTTAATGTGGGGGTGGATAAAACTCACAACTCACAAGTTACAAGTATGTCAAAGTATTGAATTGTAGCCTGATGGAAATATTGGGTTTACCGGAAACGCCCAAATAGTAATTGGGAATGTGTGACTCATCATTTTTGACAAGATTAAAGAGGTGGTAGCAATATTGGTGAAAGTAGAGTGATCATGGATGAGTGATTGGATAAAAGATATTTACTATAAAATACCACCCCCAAATCCACCCATTCATGATAATTCATGACAATTGACCATTTGTGTGTGGAATTTGAATAATATCTGGTACACTGACTTGTTCACACAGCTTGGCGCAGTTTACATTTAAATTCTCCAGACCAAAGACACTGTTACTATATCACGTGATTCGGGGCAAGCCTTATATACCCAGCACGATATGTGGCAGAGGGGTACCCCCCCCCCCCCCCCCCCCTCTTATCCCCATACCTTATACACACTCAACACTATTGTAACCTAACCCATCCCCCCTTCAAACCTAAAAGGAATTCCTGAGATTCCGGGAACACAATGGTCAACACAAAAGAGGGGGGGTTTTCTCTGCCACATTTTGTGCTTCATATGAAGCCTTACGCTAGCAACGCCCGGCTTTGGAATGGTCTGGTGTCTTTGTACCATTCTCAACTAATGTGAACAATGTATTGGTGCTGAGCGTCTCTAACGTAACTACACAAGAGTTTGCCCCGAATCACGTGATATAGCAACAGTGTATTTGGTCTTGATAATTTGAAGTCAAACTGTGCCAAGCTGTGTGAACAAGTCAGTGTACCAGATATTATTCAAATTCCACACGCAAATGGTCAATTACCAATGGTGCATCATACCTTTAAACAAACATGACACAACGCAACTCCAAACGCCCCTTCGAACGTGCCGTTTCCAAACAGCTGGAGTATCGCACGCGCACATACTCAAACTCGCACACAGCCGTTGCTATAGATGGAGAATGACAATGCATCTTAACGGCAAATTGCTGTTGTTTCCGCCATTAGTTCCATCTGTGTGTGTTTTTTTGTTCCTCTCCTGTTTGAGGTTGGGGGGGGGGGGGGGGGGGGGGGTGGGGAGCTTGGCTCCTTGGCTCGTCTCGGCTCGATCGACACTCGAGCATACTGATTGCAACAGCAGAGAGGAATTTCATGCATGTTTGCCCACTCTCCAATTCGCAAGCACGTACACAAAGGAACAAAAACAGCGCAAGAGTTGGGAGTGTTCTGTTAGAGATGCAGACGATGTTTTCTCCCGTCGCCTAGCAACGGGCTGTCATCATACATAACCTTGGAGGATCGCGCGGGGGCTGCATCTTTCGGTTTCCCACTATTTTATTTTTTATTAAAGATGAAAGAGATAAATATGAAGGAAAAAACCAAAAAAACGGGTGATGGGTGGAATTGAATTAGGTTCCTAAGGGAACAATCGTGCGACCTCGTTCGGTCTGAGCTTACCGGCTTTTAGCGTTCAGTCTTATTTGCGGCGGGAATAACTGGGTCGCAGGAAATAATTATGTGGTAAAAGACTTTATAAACTACTTGGACAACCCAATTTTTTTTTTCAAGATTCGTTTTACTGTCTAAGTAGAGCGCTTGATTGTTAAAAGTATTGACCTGCTCTGGATTATAGAAATTATATATTGCTCACCATTACGAATTTATTGATCTATTCGTATTCAAACATCACTATGTATTTTTAGTGATTATTAAACATTGGTGTCATTGGTGTGTTTTATGGACTCCATGCGGAAGTACCCCTCGACGGCACGAATGGAAGGGTTGGGGAGTCACTATCGACGGCATCAGTGCCTGGGTGGGAGGGATCGCGAACGCGTTACATCTAATCTAGTACTAGGCCGTCGGCCTAGGGGGTTGGTCGGTCGGGAAATGAGTGAAATTAATGCTCATGGTGATTTTTGGCAAGGTATCGTAGAGATGTACACAAACTTAAAACAGTCCTAACTACCCTAACCCTTTTCTCTAAGATCTTCGAAATTTATGCTATTTCGACCAAAATCTGTCGTTCTAGGACAAAAATAACTCCCAAATATCGGGTGTTTTTTTTAGGGTAGCTAGACACTTAGGGAGACACTGAAATGTCTCCCTAAGTGCCACTGTCTCCTTATTACCTAACTTAAGCTAATATGTCATAATATGTTCTTTTTGTTTAAAATGTTGATATTGTCTACAATACTGGAACGGCTGGAGCAGAGTCTAATTTACAAGGCACCTATAACTCGTATGCGGGCATGGATGTGAGCAAGTGACGTCATGCACGGAGTGCCTGGCTTATAGCCTCAATCGAAGCCGCCACCGCTCACGCTGCAATTCTATCCAACATTTACCAACTCTTAGATGTGCATATCATGCCAAAAATTACTCCTCTCGGTAATCTGATACCCGTGGCCAAATATTTAGACCTTAGGTTGACGGCGTATACCAACACTGTCCGTCCGATCGGATTTCATTATTGTTCTCTTTTCCAGCCAGCGGTAAATTCAGATAGGCCTACATAACATTTTATTGATTAGGAAGTCACGTCAAAAACTAACAAACTGCATATACGAGGAAAAAATATTCAGTTACGGCGCTCCGTTCTGCCTCGTGCCAAGCCGACCGGCAATAAATCAAATCCCGGACGAGTCAAGCGCATAAATATGCAGGAACCGGCCCTGCCGCCGGCAGTTGAAGATTAATTTCGGCGATTTTTATTTGTAGAATGAGTTTTTTCAAAAAATGCCTGTGGCACACTTTTGATATCAGTGCCATGTTGCTATGGGCCGTGTAGAGGCGTGTATACAATGGTGCAAAATACGGTACCCTCTGGAGACATGAACACAATGTGTACAATGGAGACAAAACGTCTCCGGTGGGTAAATTTCTATAGATGAATAGGTCTCCACTGGGAATTTTACAAATTAGATTTTTTGATTTTACTTAAATTACTCAAAAACTAGGAGTAGGATGTGGGTTAGGGTTAGTGTTTGGGTTAGGGTATAATATAGGGTATATTGGGTCGAAATTTCAACCCAGGAAAAAAATTATGGTTAAAATGGTAGCATTTTGAAAAACGTGCTCGACTTTCTAACCATTTTGGGGAGTCGGGTTGGTGTAGCGGTTCTTTCCTCGCCTTCCACCACTACACTCTAAAAACTGAAGTGTTATAAATAAATCCCTAAGTGTTAGATTTAGCACTATCCAGGTGCTTCCTGAGGGACTGCACCTCAAGTGCCATTTCAGCACTTGATGAAGTGTCAGCATTGCAGCACTATCTAAGTGCTGTGAAAGTGCTACCAATACAGCACTAATATAGTGTTGATTTAAGTCCTTTGTAGCACCATCTTGGTGTACATCCAGCACCCCAAGGTGCAATCCATACAGCATTTGATGAAGTGTCAGCATCCCAGCTAACCAAAAAACGTTCCATGAACGTTCTTACAACGTTACGGTAATGTTTCCGGAACGTTTGGAAAAAAACGTTGCGGGAACGTAAATGTGTGGAGTTCTCTTGACGTCCTTTGAACGTTACAAAGAAACGTTGTGAAATAACATTCGTACAACATTCAATGCACATTGGCAAGATACAAAAATCTACTGTTGAACACTCTAATTATGTACATGTACATATTCACTGCGTGTACAGATTACGTAATACTACATTAACTTATTGCACATTGCAATTACACATACATACAATAATAACCTATTCCTATTAGATATTACCTACTGAACACTTACTACAAACTTAGCTATTGCCGTTGTTAGTTTTATAGTTCGCTTTGTTGTCCACGAAAAAGTCACAGCAAATTTTTATGAATAATGTCAACATTTGAATACGAATAAAATGTAATGCGATTTTTTTCTCACTATTTGCCCAAAAATCAAAATTCAATCGAGGAATCGTTTGAATAATTACATATCATGGTCAAAAAAGTGAATTGTTGGACTAAATACCACAATTTAACATCGACTATTGTGAACACACATTTCCTCCCTTCTGATTGGTCAGTTGCTGTAGGTAAATTTCCTAATCGATACAGCACCAATGAAGTGCTAATATAAGTCCTTCCTAGGCGTTACTTTTAAATGGGCGGGGCAGTGGGGGCAGGGCGGGGTGGTTGGGGGCAGTGATTTTTCATGAAGTTAGTTGACACAAGGACCAATTTTTGGACAAATTTAAGATAGTTAGGTCCTTGTGCAGACTTACTTTATTGAACAGAGAAATGACAAATTCAAAAGGATGTCTCTTCAAATTAGCCTTTATTTTTTACTTGATCCCTCGAAGCAACAACCATGTCAAAAGTTTAGACAAAACAATACGTTTATCGAGGTAAAACCAAACAAATATCCTATGTTTTAGATGTTTTAGATGTTTTAGATGTTTGTGTATTAAAGCACTTTGAAGTGCTAGAATAGCACCAATTATGGTGTTGGAAATGAACGCCTCCAAGTGTTATTATAGCACTATCTTAAAACTTAAAGTGCTGAATTTATGTAGCACTTGGATAGTGCTAGGTTTTAACACTTCAGTTTTTAGAGTGTATGACCCGGGTTCGAATCCGGCCTGGGCCAATATGTGGATTGGGTTTTCAGTCCCTGCCTGACTCCGTGGGTTTTTCCCCAGGATATTCTTCTGGGGTTTTCCTCCCACCTCTAAAACTGTAACTTCTTCACATTAATTGTTGAATGAAATAAACAATTGTTGAATGAACTTTGTTCCCGCCGTGAATATGGCCATTGATGCTGGTACGGCGTTAAACCCTAAAAACTCACTCACTCTAACCATTTTGTACACGAGAACAAAATTAATGTCTCCACAGTGATACAAAAATGCGAATCCATGTACAGAATAGTTATGGCCCAACATTATCCAAAAAAATCACTGAATGTAAACTGATGTATATTATATTTTTCTTATAGCGGATAGGCCATTTGGGCTGACACAATAGACCAGTTTTTTAATAAATTCAAATTCATGCACGCACGCGCATGAATAGGCCGGGAGGCAAGAAGCGAAATCGGCCCATTGAAAATGTAATGGGGTCCAATAAGATTTGTCATTGTACAGAGATGTAGTCGAGTCCATCACAAGTCCCTGCAAGTCCCTGCAAGCCCCTGTAAGTCCCTGTAGGCCCCTGCAAGTCCATCACAAGTCCTTCAGTTCCAATTCAAATCTCAAGCTATTCAAATCAGCTTTGACAAAAGCATTCCTTTGTCATTGTTCATCCAGTTACTTGTGACTGCCTTCACGAAGTGACTTGTGAACGGACTTGCAGGAACTCGACTACAACACTGTCATTTTCTCTCAGTTTCTGCAGGAGTTGTGATATTTGAAATCGGAAACGTGCCTGAAATCGTCGTAGGTATTACTTTCTAGTCTAAGTGGTTTTTTTGGGGGGACTATACAATCAAAACTTCGACAAAATAGTTCGTCCTGTGCGCGCGAGGTCGAGTGAAAATTAGCATGGCTCCTTTCCTGCGGACGAGTCTAAAGAATACTGACTTCTTAGGGTTACCATCCACCACGTTGCGAGCAGAATCACAGGCCTTGAAATCTATCTCGGGGTTGACGAAGGGTTGAAACGGGGTTGAAATTTCAAGTGTGAAACGCTGCATTTAAAAAAATTCGGCCTCAACCTCGAGATTTGTCTAGTGTGAAAAGAGCTAAAGGGGTTGAGTTCAAGTGGGCGTAGGGTTTCCTTGACCAGTTCGCGCCGGAGGACGTGTAAACACGTCACGAGCAAGGCCGGAAATGTCTGTCAGCAGCGAGCAAGGCCGGAAATGTAATGGGTGTGCTTCCCGATACCATCGGCTTGAACCCGCCTCACGGATCGAGTTTTGTTAAAAATAATCCCGCGCCTCGGCTCGGTGAATGTTACATTAATCCCGGCGCGAACTGGTTAACCTTCGATCGCTGGTTTGCACGTTGATTTATTGCTAAACACTGGTTGGAAGACCCATTACTACACAAAATTAAGAATGCTTATTAACGATTACCCAAAAAAAATTGGTTTAAAAATTTTTCAACAACGTAACGCTATACAAAATACTTGGTGTGTACTACCTTTAAAGGGATCGTATACGTTTGGTAATTACTCCAAAAATGTATGGCAATAAAAACTTACTTGGTAAGAAGTACAGCAGCTTTGGATAGTATAATGCATTTTTTGAAACTTTTCACTTCGAAGTACTGCGGTTATGGAAAAATCACTTTTTATCCCCAACAATTTGAATCTGAGAAGCGTTACTGCAGTGACGTTTCTCAGATTGTGTATTCCAATGCAGATTATTCTTCCTGCGTGGACGTAACCGCTCCAGATTTTCGGCAATATCTCTGAATCGCTACCACCTTTTGAAATGAATTTTGTACAGGTTAGTTTTATTGTATATATCTATAACTATATAGGATTGAAACAAACAGTGGGTTCCAATTACCAAATGTATACGATTCCTTTAAGAAAAGAATTCATTCCGGATGACGGATCAATTCAATTATGTCCTTACATGTAATACGTTTACAGGGGGAAAAATAGAACCGTATCCCATCTCAAGATGTTTTTCCTGTCTATAACTTGAATAGACTCTAGATAGACACGAGTCCGGATGTGCATATAAATAAAACGAAGACCACTCCGTGGACCTTGAATGTTGTCCTATTACTGTTAGTTACGTTATGTCTGCGCAGTACCTCAAGGTAGTTGAATTTGCTTAATATAGGGAGGACAATCTTTCAATCAATTTTTATATCTTTACGGAAAAATAATTTTTCCCTCCTTTTCCCCCCTCTAATCTCAAGGATAAAATGTGGAGCGGAGAATACACAAAGAGCCAAGCAGAATTTTGTATTAATTATTATTATTATTATTATTTTTTTATTTTTTATTTTTTTATATATTAATTTGGCCTTAGACGCAGACTACGCCTGTATGTTATGTATTTATTATATTTCTTTACCCAGGGTGTGCCCAAACAGTTTTAAAATGGTTTTTATTGGGGCTCTGCACATACCTTATTAAATAAAGTTACATTAAAAGTCGTCAACAAAACCGTACATCTGTTAAAAGGACAAATATCAACATTACATAAAGGGTATAATGGCTGAGGAACACGCCAATACCAGCATTATATCTGGCGAAGCGCGCAGCGCCGAGACCAATTATCGCTGGTATTGGAGTGTTCCAGAGATGTCAAATCCAGGCCCTTCTAGTAAAGAGAATGTGAACAAAAAATACTGAGAACAATAAGGCTACAATGTAAATGCACCATATGAAGCATGATATGTGGCAGAGAAAACCCCCCCTCTTTTGTGTTGACCATTGTGTTCCCGGAATCTCAGGAATTCTGTTTAGGTTTCAAGGGGGGTGGGTTAGGTTACAATAGTGTTGAGTGTGTATAAGGTATATAGGGATAAGAGGGGGGTACCACTCTGCCACATATCGTGCTGGGTATATAACGGCACCGCACAATGCCGCAGTGTGAACTATAAAGTATTCATATACACACTGTGTTCGTTTGGTTGACACAGTGATACAGTACTGTTGTGTTTGTTTACTTGATAATAGACAGCAATTGTGTTCAATATCATTGTGTTGGTAATGATGAGTTATTGTGTTGGTAACGATGAGTTATTGTGTTGGTAATGATGAGTTATTGTATTGGTAATGACGAGTTATTGTATTGGTAATGACGAGTTATTGTATTGGTAATGACGAGTTATTGTATTGGTAATGACGAGTTATTGTGTTGGTAACGATGAGTTATTGTAATGGTAACGACGAGTTATTGTGTTGGTAACGATGAGTTATTGTATTGGTAATGACGAGTTATTGTGTTGGTAATGACGAGTTATTGTAATGGTAACGACGAGTTATTGTGTTGGTAACGATGAGTTATTGTAATGGTAACGACGAGTTATTGTGTTGGTAACGATGAGTTATTGTATTGGTAATGACGAGTTATTGTGTTGGTAATGACGAGTTATTGTAATGGTAACGACGAGTTATTGTGTTGGTAACGATGAGTTATTGTATTGGTAACGACGAGTTATTGTGCTGGTAATGATGAGTTATTGTCTAACAAGCCATTACCGGCTAGTATTGTCGTGCAGGAACAATGGTAATACATCACGCCTGGATTTTACTACACATTAATACACGTATACAACAACATTTACACAAAAATACAAACAGAATATTTAATGACGTACAAGAATATTTACAGGAATACAAAACATTTAGGCCTATACCGAGGTAAGTCGTACATAAACGTTAAGGGATTACTCAGACAATTGTAATTTATCCCCGAGAACCTGCACTCGATTCTTCTTGGAATCCAGGGATGGATCGATAACATTTGATAAAGAAATCTGAACTTCTCGGTACCAAACACTGACTAGTCAAGCCACGGACTCTCGTGTAAGTGTTTTCCCAAGTGCATTTGTATACGGTTGTTTCACAATCCGCGGCCATCTTGAATTGCGGGGCTGCTGATCAAAGTATATTTCATTGCGAAACAAAATGGAAAGCTAGATCCGCCCGTGTGACAACGCTATTCACTGAAAGTGTAGTAGGTTGAGCTTATTCAATTCAGTTGCTGTAATCTTATAGACTAATCAGGCGACAGCCATTTATTTGCAGTAGCATCATCAGGCTGCGCTTGCGCGTGTCGTTTGTTCAGGTAGTCTACGCACTCCAAATTCATGAATTATTCAGTAGTTGCATTGATCACTGTACAACACTTGGGTTCTAGGTGTTTTTTTCCCCCTTAAATTAAAAATACTTCCAAGATATCAATTTGACTAGGAAAAACGAGGTGATCTACAGCAGGATTCGAACCAGGGATCTTTGATCCATAGCCCATCCCACTATCCACTACACTATGTATAGCAGCTCGACAACAGCTGTTCTTTAAAGTGATTTAATGTACCTAGTTTACAATGCTGTTAAGTCATGTTTTATTCCGATGAATAAACATAACTTCTCATCCAAACTCTACTGAATAATTCATGATTTTGACTCATCCACCTACGAAAAAAACTGGGCTCCCTCGACCAATAGGGTCGTCAAAATGTGCGTGCGCGACTGATTAAGAACGCGTACATACAGACGCGTCCGGTGGCGGTAACAAAAATGTCTTCTATTTGTGTTCCATCACGGATTAGTCTATACGATCCCACTGCCCGATTCACACGTCAGAAACGTTAGTATAGCTTCTCTCTATATCTAGAACGAGCCAAACAATAACACGAACGTTCGTCCCATGGTGTCTTATGTAATTTATAATTACATGTATGTAATTTGAAACACCGTGTTATATGCGTGGGTTATTCATGCAGCAAGAGACGTAATTGCCAAGCGTGTTCGTATATACGGCTCTGACAATTTGACGTTAATTATAGCGGCGCTAGCATTACCACCCTATTGGTGACGACGAGACCAAAGGGAGATGGTGTTATCCATACACAAGACAAGTCATTAAAGGGATCGTATACGTTTGGTAATTACTCCAAAAATTATTGGCAATAAAAACTTACTTGGTAAGAAGTAAAGCAGCTTTGGATAGTATAATGCATTTTTGGAAACTTTTTACTTCGAAGTTCTGCGGTTATGGAAAAAGATATGACTTTTTATCCCCAAGAATTTGAATCTGAGAAGCGTTACTGCAGTGACGTTTCTCAGATTGTGTATTCCAATGCAGATTTAAAGTCTCCTGCGTGGACATAACCGCTCCAGAATTTCGGCAATATCTCAAAATCGCTACCACCTTTTGAAATGAAATTTTTACAGGTTAGTTTTATGGTAAATATCTATATAGGATTGAAACAAACAATGGGTTCCAGTTACTAAATGTATACGATCCCTTTAATGTACACCAAATAAATGACTAGGACGTCGGGCATAAGGTATACAATTAGGATGTTTTTTTTTCTTAACACTATATTTGTGCAACTGACTACTCTCTAAATTGATGAAAACTGACATCCTTTTTGGTTAATTATAACTAAAAGTGCCCTTCCTCTTAAAGGTAGGATACACCATTTGCAGATATCGAAAATATTTACTACCGAATTATTAACAAATATTTTACTCATTTTGAGCGTAAATAATGATTCTAGACCTCCAGCAAAATGATTGCGGTAGACACCCTGTAATTATTCCGAAAATTGAATTTTATAAAGAAATATTTGCGATCGGCGGACGGCGATCGCGAAAAAACAAAAATTACATAAGAATAACTGCTCGACGTTTTCGTGCTTTTCTCGGCATCCATTATTTTAAAACTTCGGACAGGTCAGTTAAACGGTATTTACTATAAAATACAACCTCCAAATCCACCCATTCATGGTAATTCAAGCAATTACCAATGGTGTATACTATGTAGTACGAACCATTTGCAAACATAAAAACAATATATATACTGAATATGAACTTAATTAATACTTGGCTGTATTCAGTCTCAGACATTCTGTAAAATCACAGCATCTGGGGCCAATTTCATAGAGCTGTTAAGCACAAAAATTTGCTTAGCACCAAAAAGTCTTGCTCAAAAATAACGGGTTGCCAGCCAAAACTCCATGTGCATTTCATGCTAAGCAAAAACCAACTGAATATAAGTCAGAAACAATATATGTTACCTACAAATTTGGTTTGTAACCCTGTTTTTGACAAGGAAGAATTGTCATGCTAAGCAAATTGTTGTGCTTAATAACAGCTCTATGACATTGGCCCCTGGTGTGATGTGGTTCACAAGAAAAGTCAATTTTGTATCAATTTTAAACGATTGCCAGCCAGCAATCGTTGTAAAAATTCGATTATTTTCAAACACGGCCTCCAGTTTATTAAAGTTTATTGAAGGAAGTCAAGGAACCAGACTTCAAGATCAACACCATCAATTTTAGAAGATTACAGCAAAAGAAAATGGTGTATTCTATCTTTAAGGGGACACAATCGTGATGTGTTTTTCTTACTAACGCATTTTGTGCGCCTTACTACTCTTCTCAAATTGATGAAAACTGACATCTTTTGCGAAGTTAATTATAACTGAAAAGTGCTCTTTTTTAAACATTTGAACAAATTCCATGCTTTTCCGCAGTGTTTGCTGTGTGACGTCATTTAAGGAAGACACAGTTCAGTTCACGGTGTTGTTTTTTTAGACCTAATTCAAATTAAATTTCTACAAAAATCTTGTTGGACATAATATCTAAATATTTCAACAAAATATTACCGGTAATTGGTTTTAAAAGATGCCCGCGGCGGCACCATATGTTTTTTTACCTTTTACATCCCGCTCTCGCATATAATTTATATATCGCCTCTATCTCGGCAGACGAAAAAAATGTTTTTTCAAGTTCAATCGGATTAATTTCCGTCGCCCATAAGGCAGCCTTCATCAAAATGCAATCAAGGTTCTCCTACCCACCTTCAATTATGAACTGAGTTGGCGAAGCAATATAGTTCCTGACAAAACCGCGGTACAACGTGCTGCCTGATAAAAATGTATTCATCCGCATATTCGTTTATTTGTCGTTAACAAAATGTAGTTCTGTTTGTAGAAACGGTATATTTCTATTGATTTTGTTCGTATATTATTTGTATTGTTTTCATGTTATTTGCTTTTAGTGAATATGCTGCAGTTATTACATAATGACGAGATTTCTATACATGTTGGAAATTTAACTGCGCGGGAAATTAGATTCGGTGCAAAATTTGAAATTAACAATCACGTTCGACAATTTTTGTGAAATAAAATTGGATTTTTTTTTTTTTTGTATGATAATTTATTACAGTAAAACAACGATAATTTATGAAGTTACAGTCGATTATTTTGTCAGTTGTGTAATTTTATCGTCTGTAGCAGAAAAAGTTCTCAAAATTTCAAGAATGGTGCTTGACAACTAACCTGACGATGTTGTAGCTCTGTAAATATTGTATGTTCCAGGAAAAATAATAACGATTTCGATTTTAAACCAAATACTCATGAACATTTCCCAAAAAATTGTGTCTCTGAGACGCATTTTTTGAAATTATTTTATTATTTTCTTCAAAATGACAGCATGCAATTTTAATTTCACAGGGATTTTAGAGTCATTAATATCTTTATATCATGTAAGCCTTTCAACAATAAATTGATTGGTTACTTTTTGATAGTTTTGATAGAACGTATACTGGTTATTTAAAGGTAGTATACACCATTTGCTTTTGCTGTATTTTTTTTATAAATTGGATGGGTGAGGAGTTTTTGTAGTCTGCCTCCTTGACTTTCTTAAGACAAAACGGAGCAGTTTATAGTTAGGAAACCAGAATAGTTGGCTTGCACCCATTCACGAATGGGTAACAGTATTGCAAAGAAAACATGGACTAACTAAATTAAATAATTTTCGGACAGTGTTTGAAAATAGTCTGTTTTTTTCCCATCGATTGGAAAAAGATGCAAAAATCTACTTTTCTTGAAAACCACAGCACACCAGATGCTGCGATGTTAGAGGATGCTTGAGACTGTTATTCACTTACAATCGAGTAAAGGTTTTTTTAAAATAATAATCCGTTAGTTTCGTTTGTTGATGTTTGCAAATGGCGTATGCTACCTTTCAACCGTATCTTTTGTTTTACTGCATGGACGATTTTGCAATAACTCTCTTCTAGATAAAATAGTTTCATTCGTACAGCACTGTTTCAGGGAAGTCAGGTTGGAGTAGCGGTTCTTTCCTCGCCTTCCACCGCTGTGACCCGGGTTCGAACCCCACCTGGGCTAATACGTGGATTGGGTTTTCAGTCCCTGTCTGACTCCGTGGGTTTCCCCCAGGATATTCTTCCGGGATTTTCCTCCCAGGATATTCTTCCGGGGTTTTCCTCCAACCTCTAAAAACTGTACCTTCTTCTCAATGTCTTCTATCCACAGGTTTCTTCAGGCTTACGAGCTACAGTGCCCAGAGCGCTTTTGAGGGATCCTTGGTTTCATTACCATACATAAATAATAAGAATAATACAAAAGTTTGTAGATTTGACTCGGCCGCGATAGTAATTTTCTGTTAACGCCTACCAATCTGACCGAAGGCAGTCAGCGTTAAGAGCTCGCGATGTTTACGAAATACACAGAGAGAATGAAAAAAACCACCTGGTATAGTCCGTAATTATACCTCAATTTCGATCACATCCGGCGCTGTTCGCTCTCACGTAAAAGCCTCATTTCCTAAAGATATATGCATGTACGTCCATTATAATTGACACGGCTGTAAAAGGCATATACATCACTGTCAAGAAGAGAAAGGAAGAAAGAGAAAGGAAAAAAAGTAATAACCACAACAAAATCTTGAACAAAAAAATGCCTCGGTTTTTTTCTATAAATTTTTCGTTTTATTGAACTGCGACCAAATCCGAGATGACAAGCAATGAAAATGCAGGTCAGGAATTAAAACAAACACAAGACAAACTAAAAGACGAGCACAAAAAAACAGAAAAAAAACATCATATACGCCACAGAAGATAATGACTGTTTGAACTCATTCTGACATATGCTGTAAATAACAATCTCTTTTAAAAATTGGTAAAATAGGACATCGTAAAAAATATATATATCTCCGTTTTATGACCGGTGTAGCATGAATGCCAGACTCTATGAAATACGGACTCGTTGGTAGTATTGCGCATGCGTATGTATTGCGCATGATCAGAATAATTAGGAGAGTGACCGGTCACGTGAGATGATTTAACCAATAATAGGGAAACTGGGTGTGATTTTCACATCACACCGGCCGTCACACTTAACGCAAACGCGAAGCGAATTTGACGTCACGAAGCATTCGTTGGAGGCGCAAATCCTGCTATACCCGCAGTGCATCATGGAAAAAAGTCGGCATCAGTTTGAAAAACGGTATTCATTTTGCATGAACTCATCAGTTTTTACGTCTTTTTGGACGCGCACGATTAAAGTTCCATTTTTTTTCTGCAAATAACAATGTTGTAATCAACGACGCTTCCGGATACATTTATGTTTGTGTTGTACCTCGCGTGAACAATGAAGAATAGATATTTCACTACAGTATGATATACGGAAGAAGTCGACCGTAAATTTTAAAAGTGGCTCCTTTGAGTCAAACGCTTGGTGGCGCACTGCATTGTGAATCGCCCACATTGAAAAAGTGTTCAACTTTTGACAATTTGCAGAGCGGATAATTAGTTGCCCTGACGACACAAGTTTGCGTTGGGTTTTGGCGCCGAGTACGAACCGGTGTAGCATGAATTGTTAGACTCTATGAAATCCGGACTCATTGGTAGTATTGCGCATGCTCAAGTGGACATAATTAGGAGCGTGACCGGTCACGTGCGAGGTTTTAACCAATAATATAAAAATAGTCTGATTTTCACAGGACTCATATCAAACAGGCCAATAGGTGTTTTGGAAACCTTTGCTTCGTCTTAGATTCGGCTCTGCCTCCGACTTCTGAATCACTAAGAAGCAAATCAAATAGAAACATTCTAAATTTGTGACTTCATAATCAACCGACTGAATGTCCCTGAATCATATAATAACAGGCACCAGAATGTTTTTAATCTAGGACAAAACCAGAGCTTCAAAATTACTGTTGCCTATATGGCTTGCAAATGTTTGGACATCACGGCAGTATAACATTTAGTTTGTAACACATGTATATATTTCATGCCTGTGTTTTTGTTACTTTTCCAAAATGAAATTATACCCCCCAAAAATAAAACAAAATAAATAAAAAATAAATTAAAACAAATTATTAAAAAAAATTAAATAAATTAAATAATAAAAAACCAGTCGTACATAGCAATCTAATTTTTATATTGAACACAATGGTCTACTCTATACTTTTCGCCAGATTTCCATCAAAAACTTGGAAACAAACCTTGGTTAAAAATCAAGGCAATCCGCCGCCGTATAATCAGCCTTCCTCTCCAAAATACAATACACGCTTATATTACTGGCATTAGTTTTTATTTGCAATAACTGACTGTGTGTTTATATTGAGATTATTATTACAGAATTCACCAAGGTCGCCGACCGACTGCGGTCGTGGTGCGTGGGATTATACCCGTGGGTCCGCCATAATCTGCGGTCTGATTGCGCTAACGTCAGGCGCACTGACGGGAGAGTTACGTTGTAATTGCCAAACAAGCTTCCATAAACGTACTTACGTGGCCGATAGTTATCCTTTGTTTTCATACAATAACGGGAACATGATGTACGTGTGTCACTTTGCTAAAAAGAAGTCATGTTTTAGGAGTGTACTGTATACGGCAATGTACGTATAGTGGGTGGGCGTTGTGGAGTGTCGTGGCCGGGCGGTTAAGAACTCGGTTTTCTGTTCCGCAGAGCGTGGGTTCGAGTCCCGGTGTCGACACGTGTGTCCTTAAGCAAGGCAATTAAACCACTATTGCTTCGTCCTTCGGATGGGACGTAAAGCTGTAGGTCCCGTGCATTGTGTAATGCACGTAAAAGAACCCAGTAACACTCTTCGCTAAGAGAAGGGGTTCGCCCCGGTGTTCCTGGCAGCGCCTCGGAATAGGCAACTAGATAGATGGCGCTTTACAAATGCATGATCATCATCATCATGTATAATCGAAATTTAATAAATTGTCATCATTTTCTATCATGTAAATTATCGTGGTTTGCCAAAGATCTACATAAAAATAATAAACAAATGCCGTGACGATTTTGCACCAAATAATTATACTATATATTTTATTATATATTATATTATATTATAATAAAATTATAATATATTTTTGAATACCTCCAAATGGGCACTTTGGGAGACAATCCCATAGAGTCGTGCACAATCTTTATTGTAACCTAACCCGTTTTTACCTGGAGCTTTTTCCACGAAATTTCATATTTATGCTATTTAGACCCAAATCTGTCTTCTCCGAGCAAAAATAACTCCCAAATATCGTTTTGTGGGGTAGCTAGACACTTAGGGAGACACTGAAATGTCTCCCTAAGTGCCACTGTCTCCCAAGTGAATCAAAACTATCGCTAATTTGTCTCCCAAAGTGCCTATTTGGAAGAATTATATATTATATTATATATTATATTATATATTTTATTATATATTATCACAGCGAAAGTCACTAAGTGTAAAAATGTTGAAAAGACATGAATCTGGGACTGAGAAACATTTCCAATTTTGTTAGAAACTACTTTGTTAAAACAAATATTTCGACTCTCTATAGACTTTGTACACAACCACTAAAGTGGCGGCAGGATACTACATTCTTTCCATACAAATGTGTATTCGTCTTATTCGTTATTTGTAGGTCGGCCATCTTGAATCGAAAGTGAGGCGAACCTTCACTCTTGTAAACAAGTCTTACAATGAATATTATTATTATTATTATTTATTCGGCCAAAACAAGCAACAATAATACAGACAATACATGAAATTGAACGGATAAATCAAGATATGTAACAGGATGTATACATTTTACGTGTAGATCATAAGAGTACAGACTGAAATAAAAAATGGAATGAAAAGCAGAGTATAGTGGGATGGGAGAGAAGAGAAGGGGTACGGGTGTAGAGAGCAAAACATTGAAAGTCAAAGTAACAAAACATGTACAAGAAAGCAGCAATTATCAAAACAAGGTATAATAAGTAAAGGCAACATTAATCATAAAGGCAGCAGGATAGAAACATGACAAAACAAACAACCCATTCTAGGATTAATAAAAGCGAACTTTAATCACTGTGACTCGAGAGCCTACTAATCCAATCTTAAAATGGATCACTTACACAAATAATGTATTATATAAAAGCTAAAACTCTGTAAGAAAAAAATAACATGAGGCAAATAATTAAATAAATAATATATGTAAGAATAAACATTTCATGTACTGTGTATCTTAACATTCAATCAGTCCCTAATATTCATAAGAACAAGAAAACAGTTTGCACTTTAAACAGACAACAATGTGAAGAACAACAAATATAGTTGGGGGAAGGTACCATAAGTATAGGAATAGAGTGAATGCGACAGAGAACATTTATAGATTAACATCGTTGTGCTCCGGTGAATATTACAAAAATGATGGATGAAAAGTCGTCTTATCATAATTATTTAGTGAAAATAAAAATTAAAGCGAGGCAAGCACAATATAAAATATAATAGTCTGGCACCTTCCAATTCAAGGGTGTGAAATGAATACAATAAGCCATTTGCAAGTTAAATTTAAATAACATCTGGTACACTGACTTGCTCAAAATGTTTGGTACATTTTGATAATGAATTCTCCAGACCAAAGAGACTGTTACTATATCACGTGATTCGGGGCAAGCCTTACGCTAGCAACCCCCGGCTCTGGAATGGTCTGGTGTCTTTGTACCATTCTCAACCATTGTGAACAATGTATTGGTGCTGAGCGTCTCGTTACTATGCAAGAGCTTGCCCGTATCACGTGATATAGTAACAGTCTCTTTAGTCTGGAGAATTCAAAGTCAAAACGTATACCAAGTCAGTGTACCAGATGTTATCTAAATTTTACTCCCAAATGGCTTATTGATTCGAAGAGCATAGCCTGAAAATATTATTTGCAACTAGGACAGCCGAACACAATACATCCTATTGACTTCTTTGTAAAACGATAGCTCATTCACTGTTCAAATTGACGTCACCGCCCGCCATATTACTACTACCATAACAACGTATAAACATGTCCATCCCAATAAACAGCGGTCTTTACATATCTAATAAAAGCACTCATTTTTGTTAATATTACAAAATAAGTTTGTGACTTACTTAATCAAATTCTTTGAAAATAAATTTGGTATCAGTTTACTTACATGAATATTTATGTTATTACGTTAATGTACAATAAGAGTGGTCATACTAGTTATCGGTAGCATTATTCGAATTAAGAAATTCGAATAAAATAATGTGTACAGAGCGCGATGGCCACTGGATTATCCATATGTTTAACATGTAGATTATTTTTTATATTCCGTTCTTTACTCTTTTTTTTATTTCAATATATATGACCACACTCAGAGCTTTGTATGACAAATCACTTAAAGAACCCACCTTTGATATGCATCAACACGCGCTCAAATTAAATTTGAGCAAAGGTAAAAATCGAAAACAATTATGTATTGCGAGATCCTTAGGTTGGAAACAAAATTGACCTGGCAACCATTACTATAAATGAACACGAAGGGTTCGTCATGATTTTCTGAATACATCTGGACAAGGCCGGCGTTATTGAATTATCCACCGGCATGGTCACTCAGCCTTCACACAATAGCCGATCTTAACGAGTCTGGCTTCAGACTCGGCGAGGTTGACCGGTGTGATATTAAAATCAGACTCCTGTGAACATCGGACGACGACGACTCATTATTATTGGTTAAACCATCTCACGTGACCAATCACTCTTCTCATTATTATCATTATCATCGCCTAATTTACCCATTCACCGGTTTACTGACCGTTGGGGTGAGTGCAGCGCATGCCAAACCGAAATCGTGCGCGACGCTGAGCTAATAACATCGATCCCAAAACAACAACAACTCGCCAGCCACACAGAGTAATACACAAAAAACGCAACCTCGTACTTCCTCTTTTCAGAGACCTACACTTTTGATATAATGGATAGGAAATCTTGTCAGAATGAAAAATGCTACGAGAACGTACGAGACTTCACGAGAAGCCGAACTTCCGGGACGCGTAATTTTGTTTCCTCGGAGAGTTAGGGGTAATTATCATAAATGGGCGGCTCTAAACCCCTCGCGTCATGATTATTCAGTAGTTTTAACAATGACGCTAATACATACCACTCATTGTGCCTTTGTGGTGTAGATACGCCCATTTATGATAATTACCCCTAACCCTCCTAGGAACAAAAAAAAATCGCTTCCGGGACGATCGTATAGAAGCTTCAACGTGTAAAGCGAGTAGTTTATTGAAATACTCTGTTTTAACGCTGTTATTTTTACTGAAAGGTAGATACAAACGTTTGAAATAAATAATATTTTTCATTTCAATATACAACATGTGATTGTGAACGATATATCAAATTAGGAAAAAAGAGAGCGATTTTGTTTAGGTACGTCATACATACGTGATTCCATTGTTCCCATTCACGCTCAGTTTACTTCCACACGTCGAGTACGTTGTCTATACTCCCTTCCAACAACTCAACCATAATCGTTCTAAATGTACCTACAATTGTGAACTCATTTCATCTATCAATCTATACCAACCATCAATTTGTAGACCGGACATTTCTTTGAGAAATCTTCACCCATAAACTTCCACCAGTCACCAGTTTATTCAAAGTTTCTATGTGATTCTGTATAATGATTAACTGTTTCACCAACTGAACGAATGACTTGGACATAAACGAACCGGACAAAACCAAGGAAGTGTGATTGTACAATGGAACTTTGGTACACCTCACCAATTCAACCCAGCTATAGAGCTGTAGTGGGCTACGTTAGTATTAAAAGAATAAATTTTTTACTCATTATCTCAAATATTTTTGTTATTTTGATTGTCTACTTTTCCTATTTCACACGAACACGCGAATTGACACCCTATGTCTTAAGAGAAACTGTGTTAAAACCTTGTTTATTCTACAACTGGCGAGAAAGCTATTTTTGGCTTTGCCTAAACGTATTTCCAGCAGCCATCCAATTATTTATTAATATCCAAGGCTATCATCGCCAGACTATAGCGCCGCATATATTAAAGGCGTATACCAAAAGTGACAGTTGTAATGTAATGCAACGAGATCAAGTCTAAGAACTACGGAAGCCCGTTAGTGCCATGGCCCATCGCTATTTTATTTTTGAGAGCAGTTATTATTATTATTAATTTTGTCGAGGCCTTAATTAACAATACATTGAATGCGATTTTTTAACCGTGAACTGAAAGGGCGCAACCATTTCTTATTGCAGACTAGTAGTGTCATTGTGGAGTGTCGTGGTCGGGCGGTTAAGAACTCGGTTTTCTGTTCCGCAGAGCGTGGGTTCGAGTCCCGGTGTCGACACGTGTGTCCTTAAGCAAGGCAATTAAACCACTATTGCTTCGTCCTTCGGATGGGACGTAAAGCTGTAGCTGTAGGTGCCGTGCGTTGTGTAATGCACGTAAAAGAACCCAGTAACACTCTTCGCTAAGAGAAGGGGTTCGCCCCGGTGTTCCTGGCAGCGCCTCGGAATAGGCAACTAGATAGATGGCGCTTTACAAATGCCTGATCATCATCATCATCATTGTCCGGTATACGCATGCGTGAAACATGCCACGTTCAAAGTCCCAGAACCATTCCTTTACCAACTGACGCATGCGCATTATGGTCATTGACTATACGTGGCTGCAGAAAAGTAATTACACATAGGCCTTAGCAACAACTTCACCTGTCAGCAGTAATGCACTGAATTAAAGAATAATAAGACATTTGCTTATACGTCAAGTGTAAACAAAACTGTAAAAGTACACGACCCTTTACTCCATACCTAATTGGTTGCCTCATCGATTACGCGCGTGATAAATTGTGTCAATTCTCAAGGGGATGAGTCTACCAATAACCGCATTCTACCAATAATCGAATTCTACCAATAATCGCATTCTACCAAGGAGGTTCCTTGTAATTGTATGATTATAATGCGACGAAGTATTTTTCTTTGAAGAATATAGTTTGTTTATCGTTAAGGTTATCTTATAGTTTAAACTGTTGTCTTCCTTAGATAATATGTGTATGCAAATGCCAACAAATATATTTTTGCAGTTATCCAAACTTATACTTTTCTTTTTTTTGCATTTCCCAGAGTTGTAATGACTCGAGTCAATGACTCGACTCGACTCGGACTCGAGTCATATTTTTGGGTGACTCGACTCGACTCGAGTTCCGATGAGTTAATGGAAAATAAGCAAATACCAGGGGCCGATTTCATAGAGCTGCAAAACATTCTTGCTTAGTGAAACCAGCTTACCAGCCACAACCCCATGTGATGTATATTGTTTTTGATTGGTACTTATAGCTGTTGTTAACTTAGCATAACGATCACCTGGAATTTTGTCTCCTTACCTAATTTATTAAGCAAGGGTGTTTGTGCTTAAGCAACATTTTGTGATTAAGCAGCTCTATGAAATTGGCCCCAGATGAATACAGTCACAAACAATATACATCACCTATTTTTGCCAAAGAAGAATGTTCTCGCTAAGCATTTGTTTTGATTAGAGGCTTTATACACATTGGCCCCCTTCGTCAGCACCCAAACTTGCTCTTCAGTCAGCAATAGCTAACAAGTCAACAAAGCGGGACAAGTCCAATTTCATGGAGCTGCTAAGCACCAAAATTTGCTTAGCACAAAACAAGTCTTGCTCATTAAAAACAGGTTACCAGCCAAAATTCTTCATGTTTTTCATGCTAAGTAAAAAACTAGCTGATTATCAATCAAAAACAATAAAGATCACGTGAAAATTTGGTCTGTCCGAGTCCCCTTGTTTTTGCTAAGGACAAATTTTCATGCTAAGCAAATTGTTGTGCTTAGCAGCTCTATGAAATTGGCCCCAGCACTGACTATGTCGTGATATTGATTGAAGCGTTAATGAGCCGAACGCACCACGATGTCAGGCGTTTTTCACCCGTGACGCGCGGCCGGGTGACGGTCAAGCTGCGCTGGCGCGGTCGGTATACTAGCCGTCAAAATAATGTCCGCGACAATCAGCTGCAAACTACACCTTCGGTCGATCTGGCACCCGGGTCTAAATTTAGCTGCATCGATTTGGCACGTTCACACGTGATTATATTGACCTAACGTTGGCGCTGCGTGGCGACGGTCAAGGATCATTAGCGACCATTTTGGAAATGATCTAGTATACTATAGACGTTTGCTGTTATCAGAAATAAATATTAAAATAAACGTAGTCATTAGACGATCTCTTCAACAGTCTATACAACGTGTCAAAGACACACTCTTTTTGCATTTGTTTTGCATCATGACTGGGCCCATACGATCAAAGGCAATAAATGGGTATTATGAAAGAAAATAAAGCATTTCCATTTACAACATGCGAACAAAACTTCCTGCGAATTTTAAATTTGGCTGACCCCAACTTCCGTTCAACGATCACGCAAATAACAGTTGGGTAAATTCAAACACAAGGAGTCTGTGACTAGACTAGTCAGTGTTCGGTACCTAGACACTCGCAGAAAAAGTAAACGTGAACGTGCGAGACTAATACATTGTCTATTATCACGTTGATTACATTTTAGATAGAGAACGCTTTCTTATTTCAAAATAGTGAAATTTGATGCCAGGCGATTTAGAGGAGAAAATCATTCCATTAAAAAACGTTGTAAGAGAGTTACTTCAATGGATACGATTGAAAACCCGATCTCTTCGATTTATCATGGAGCAATAAACTAGTTTATTGCTCCATGGATTTATGCATTCTGTTATAAATCTTCTTGTTCCAATTTTCAGTCGGGTGGAGCGAATGTTTACCCCCGAAAGAGTAATTTATTAACTCTTTAAAAATATCGAGGGGTTAGCCTGTATGTAGGATTTTAAACTGTGGTTAAAGGTAGGATACACCATGTGCAGATATCGAAAATATTTACTACGAATTATTAAGAAATATCTTACTTATTTGAAAGTAAATAATGATTGTAGGCATCCAGCAAAATGATTGCGCTAGATATCCTGTAATTATTATGAAAAATTGAATTTTCTAAAGACAAATTCGCGATCGGCGGACGGCGAGCGCGAAAAAACAAAAATAACATACGAATAACTGCTCGACGCCGGTGGAAAACAAACGCTGTTTTTCGTGCTTTTTTCGGCATCCATGATTGAAAAACTTCGGACAGGTCAGTTAAACGATATTTACTTTAAAATACAACCCTCCAAATCTACCCATTCATGATAATTCAAGCAATTACCAATGGTGTATCATACCTTTAAAGAAAAGAAAAGAAAATACGAGGGATCGAGAGAGCCCCTTTAAGTAGTTGATCTGGAGCGTTGAATGGCTGATCGGTGGCACGTATATCCGCAGGGCCGCTCCTGCCACACCTGTCACAAAGTGACACAAAGTAAATAATATTCACCACCTGCCTGCTTAGAATGTCCAGCCGGTGTGATATAAAAAATCAGACTCCAGTGAAAATCGGACCCATTTCCCCTCTGTTATTGGTTAAACCCTCTCACGTGACCGGTCACTCTCCTTAGTATCATAATCAGAAACGTAGCCAGGAATTGTTAAGGGGAGGAGCACTTTTGGTGATTGATATTGGGGAGGGGTAGACTCTAAGGGGATGATGGGAGTGGGTGTCCCCCTCCTAGCCTATTTGCGTTATTTTGAATAATTAAAGGTCTCAGATGCGATCTAGTGCAATATTCTGCAAGTTTTATGACATATCATGACATTGTGATACCATTATCATCAGTAAAAATTAACGTTTTCACGAGGTATTATGTCACCAATTACCAAGTTTTCATTGGATATTGACTGTGAACTTGATGATATCCTGACCAGGCATTGGTAGGCTCGAACGTTATTATGATTCTGATTGTTTTAACTTTAAGAGCTGATGAGAATGCCAGCGGATCAGAAAGGCACTAACGAAATAGCCTGCAACAAAATAGTTTTTTTTTATATTTTTCGACAATGAAAAGGGAGGAGGGCCTTGTTCCCCCTGCTCCCCCCTCTGGCTACGTCCTTGATCATGATCATCACCTAATTAAAGCATACGCAGCTCCACCAATGAGTCCAAATTTTGTAGGGTCCGAATTTTATGCCACACCGTCCCTGTCGGAAGCTGTGACGTCAGATATGCAGAGTTTATAGCGGCGCTCATAAATAATGATTAGAAAAGGACCGCGATAATGTCACATTGTGCGCGAAGTCGATAATGTAGAATACACAGTGGCACAATTAAAACACAGTTAAAGGTTAATAAATTCCGCCCGGAGGCTGTTGAGTTTACACAATCAATACTACAAAAGAAGTAAAATAGCCCTGTACTATACTGTACCGTACTGTACCGTACTGTATCGTACTGTACTGCATGTATTATAGCTAGTCCCGCCGGTATCGATGTTACCAAATTCAGATATGCAATATGCCATGCGAGACGGGCGATAAACCAGTCCCCCAAAAATGTAATTAAGTCACGGTTGAGGCGCGATACACCCTGAAGGGAAATTTATATGCGAAGTCATATTTTTTTCTTTCACGTTTATTTTGTTTATGATGAACCTGTTTGTCACGACGTACATGCTTCATTGGGCATGTCTTAAAGGAGGACATTTAGGGGAAAAAAGGCGTTTTCATCAAAAAAGATATCGGATTTACAAGATCGTTCGAAAGTAGAATTATGTACTCGCTTAAAACTAAAGTGTTGAATCAAGATTGTGCGGTTAGTGTATACTATTTAAACGTTGGATTTATATGAAACTGATCAATTCAACAATCAAGTTGTTGAATTTATCAATTTATTGTTTGAAATCCCAACTTTTTAAAGATTAGTCAATGGCCGCACACTTATAATGTTGATTCAACACTTTAGTTTTAGGTGTTTACGTTCACACACAGAATGTGCCTTGTACTTTTTTTTTCTGAAGGATTATCGGGCGAAGAATTATCTGTTTGAAAATTCGAGCGGTGTTGGAGCGCTAGTCGCCATTCTAGTCACATGGAAATCCTTACTTATCCGTTCTTATGCGGCACCAGCGGCCGATTTCACCAATGTTAGGATTAATCCTAGGAAGAGTAACTCCTCCTAACTTGCAATAGATCCAATGCAAGTTAGGATGAGTTACTCATCCTAACTCGAGATAGGATTAATCCTAGCGTTTCGTGAAATCGGCCGCAGGCGTTTTTTCAACATTCGATACTTGAAATACGTCTATATTATAGACATGGCCAAGTGCAGCTGCCCGTCAAAACAAAGCAGACGTGATTGTCCAACGCTTTTCCCGCGATTTTGTTTTGGCAAATGTTGGCTGCATAATGGCTACACCTTTAAGTTTAAGATAAGCAAGCAAGCAAGCAAGCATTAAACTTGAAAGATCTGTAGAGTCATTACAAGTGGTCAAACATTTAAAAACAAATGTAGCAAAAGAAGGGCTTGATATTATTAGTAAGGTATAGAAATATTGTCCAAATTCAATTCAAAGCAACTTAAGATGTACGGAAATTGAATTTGTTTGTATATACTTTGTGTTTTTCAACGTCGATTTCAACCGAACAATGGCTGAACAATGGTGCGTGTACGTCACAATAGAAGATCCATGGCAACACCGGGAGTTTGCAATTGAGAAAAGATGACCCTGCCTCCCTTTTTTTTTTTGCTCACTTTTTTTTCCTCTTAATAATAATTTGCATCGATGTATGGAAAGTGACAAGTGATAACAAACGTGTCAAAAAGTCACGTACATTGCAAGAATATAAGGGTTGTTTTTAAACATGTATCAATGGTGACAAAGTTTGTCTGTTTTATTGTTTAAATAACAGAGATAATTTTACTCTTTTACAGGTCTCTCTCAAATGACGTCATTTCCAGATCAGCCACGTGCATCGGCATTTTGAGCGTCAACCTGCATAAACGCTCCAAGGCTCAATCATCCGCGTGTTCACTTTAGACGCACTTTTTTTTCGGAGGCTCCCGAGGAAAGTCCCCTGCACATTAATAATCACATTTCCCAGTCGACTGACGTGTTATCTTCCACGACTAACATGGCTAAAACTAATGGGTGCTTTTTAGTCGAAAAATGATGTGATTTTGCACTCAAAACGGACAAGGTTCAAAATTTACAAAATTTACATCCAAATGCTCCAAATTCACATCCAGTCCAAATTCACATTCCAAGTCTTAATTCTCATTCCGGGTTAAGTCGTTAAGATTCAAATTCACATCCACTGGATTCATGATCCACTATAAAACACAGGATGTGAAATATTATAGGTGCACAAATTATACACCTAATTATACACCGAAGTGACCAAATTGATTGACATATCACATTTACAATTTGAAATTGGCACAATTGCATGTGCGCATGTTCAAAAAGGTAAAGCCAAACGATAGCAACATTCGCTGTTAATATCGTTTTCATAAACCTCCGCTTAGAGGTAGGATACACCATTGGTAATTTCTTGAATTATTATGAATGGGTGGACTTGGGGGGTTGTATTTTTTTTAGTAAATATCGTTTAACTGACCTGTCCGAAGTTTTACAATCATGGATGCCGAGAAAAGCAATTAAAAACGGCTTTTGTTTTCAACCGACGTCGGGCAGTTAATCTTATGCTGTTCTTGGTTTTTTTTCGCGATCGCCGTCGGGCGATCGTGAATTTGTTTTTATAACATTCAATTTTTAGGAGGCCTTAAGGAGACCAGTTTCATAAGGGAGACATTTTGAGGTCTTCCTAACGTTCCAACTACAAGAAGGAGATACATTTTTAAACATTCAACAGTCCAGATCGATAGAGCAGGGTCCAAAATGCATAAATATAAAATTTCGTGGAAAAAGCTCTTGGTAAAAACGGGTTTTTAGGCACATCTCTATATGGAGATGTCTACCTAATGTACCATTTACCATTAATATTATGATTATGGTAATTCTTCCAAATAGGCACTTGGGGAGACAAATTAGCGTAAGTTTTTAGGTAATAAGAAGACAGTGGCACTTAGGGAGACATTTCAGTGTCTCCCTAAGTGTCTAGCTACCCTAAAAAACAATATTTGGGAGGTATTTTGGAACGACAGATTTTGGTCTAAATAGCATAAATCTCGAAGATCTTAGAGAAAGGGGTTAGGGTAAACAAGTTAGGACTGTTTTAAGTTTGTGTACATCTCTATGGGATTGTCTCCCTAAGTGCCTATTTGGAGGTATAGAAATTATTATTATTATTATTATTACAACCACGAAGGAAAGAATAGACTTATATGGATTTGGCCACAAATGTGGTCGTACGGCATACAAACTAGGCCACAAGCCTCCGTATCGGGCCACCGGTATCTTTATTGATCGAAAGGAGTAATGCTCATATCGATTTTTGGCAAGGTAAGCACACCTATAGAGTTGGAAAATGTGCGATAGCGTTGCAGCGTGAGCGGTGGCAGCTTTATAGGAGTGTTATCACTTTTTGTTTCAAAATGGCCGCCAATATTATTAATATTACCGGATTAAATATATGGGGTGATAAGCAATTATTATTGGCGGCCATTTGTTTTACGTTGATAATACTCAAAATGCTGCCACCGCTGCAACGCAATATTTTGTCAACAGTGGGTTGAATACCGTTGCCGAAAGACCGCCGTGAGCATTACTTCCTTCATTTTGATACCGAACAGCCCCCCAGGCTGATGGCCAGTATACGCACTCAACAAATCAGCATACGATAACGGTTTTATTAGCAGTAGAATGCACTTAAAAATCACGCCACTTACCGCCAAAGACAATCCGTTTGCTCGAACCTCATTCAGAAATCCAGTCGATCTGATCAAGTATGCCGCCAGAATCGGCGCTCAAATCGCAAGGAATATCGCCTGCGGTGTACAGTTGCCGTAGCAATATAACAGTCATGCAGACGTGTGTATAATGATCCTCGCTCGCTGAAGCGACTGTGGGCATCGCGCATGACGCCAGGGTCACTTTTTAAGGGAGGAAAGTAACCGTTGTTGTATCATCTGGAATGCACGGTGCTGTCTCGTCGTGGGGAAAAGGATGTACACGAACGGCTAAGCGGATCAGCTACTAACATATGATGATGATGAAAACGTAAGAGGGCTTAAAGATTGTGACGGTCTGCGCCCGGCCTCCCTCGTAGTATTATTATAAACCTCGCATTAGTCAGAGAACCACCAACACGCAGACATATATACGCGATGTGGTCTATCATCAGACTGGTACCCAGATAGTTACACCATGGTTACACGCAGTCTGTCCTCCGAGGGCAAAACACGCCGCGACGGAAATGGGCGGGAAAGATATATGCGACAGTGCGATACTCCACAGCGCACACAAACGTCAAACGCGAACTGCGGGATGAAACATCGCTCTGATAAGCCAACCACTCAAACCACTCTTCCAATGCTAATGATGCCCGAGCGAATTAATTGATGGACCATGCAGTGTACTCCATACATACACGCACTATAACCTAGCGCTTTTTTTGTATAACAGTAAGTACCTTGATTTTGGATGGTATTATTTCGTAGCACATGACTTTGTGAGAGGACAACATCTTGCTGTTGATCGGTTGCCATGGTGACCTGTTGCCATAGAGACCCCCAGCCGTTTAGCTAATTAGGGAGGGGGAAATTCGCCGCCGGCGAACGATAAATTAGCTCTTTGAGCCGGCGGGAGCGAATAATAATTTGCCCTTCAGGGACAAATTAACGATGTTTGGCTCTGTCGGGTCGCCATTAGGACAATACTTAGGCCTAATTGCATTGTCGTTGATAATCACGGTACGTGCACGGGTTAATAAGCCAAGCTATTACGTGACACCTTGATGAACATTCCTTACAGAAGAAGAAACATAACATTGAAGAAAACAATGAATAAATGCGGTTATTGTAACATTTTACACAAAAAGTCAGTTTAGATTACAATTGTAATCTTTAATGATTAAAATTATATGAGGCTTAAAATTATGGGTTTTTTTTCATGTCATTTTAGATGCAAACTATTTTTTTTTAAAATGTTTCACGGGAAAGAATTTGCGTCTGGAAATGTGAAATTTGCTTTGTATTGTTATTTGTATGTGTGTAAAATGTCTAAATTATGTAAGATTTGGGCTTTTGACTGACGTGTGTTAGTTTACACTGTATAATCAGTATTCTCCCGGCTGAGGGATTCCATGGGTTCGAGTCTCACCCGAGTCAAAGGTTTTGTTTTAGTATAGACGATGTGCCCTCTGACGTCCCGTGTTCACATCTGTATTCAAAATAATGAGCCCGGCAGTATGCGCACACGTCGTGTTTTACATAAAATTTGCTTAAAGAGTGACGTCGCAGGTCAGATCGCCTTTGAATTATGTGACCTCTGATGTCATCTCTTAACCAAATTTATGTAAAATATTATGCGTGCGCATACTGCTGGGCACATTTGAACACATCAGATGTAAACAGAGGGCACATCGTCTATAAAGAATCCTTCGGAACAACTAAGCCCACAGTATAAATACAGTTAATCCGCGTCGGTAAGGGCCCCAAAATAATATTGTAATCCTAATTAGTCCCGAATTTTAAAAAGAATCCGCTTTATGGGTTTAGTTATTTTTGTCTGTCCCAACAAGTTATGTGAAGCTAACATTTATAATCGATCAAATAAGTTAAGAGGGCCTGATATTTGTATATTTCAGGTCATTCCAGCCAGTAAGCAGTTTGCAGCAGTTTTAATCTTATTCATTTATAATCGATAGATTTTTGAAACAAAATAATGTGAATAATTTCTTGAATTTGTTTAGCCTAGGCAGGTAGGATATATCAGGGATATATGTACCTTTCTTCCACTCTTCCAAAAGTGGAGAAAGGGGGAAATCAGAATGGGGTGGGAAAGGGTGGAGTAGTGGGGTTTTTTGTGTGTTTTATTTTGGGGGGGATCTCCAATTCTGTTATTTGTAGATGGTTGTGTGGTGGCGTTTCAGTTGTCGAGGTTGAATGTTGTCGTCATAACTCGTCAGCAGTGAGCAAGTTCGATCAAGGACTATAGTTAACTTAGTTTGACTAACTCTGATTGAACTCAGGCTAGTCGACGATGGTTGGACTAGTCTAGTCGACTATTCGCGACTTACTACCTACCGCGGTTATCAATAGCAACATTTTCAGGGCATAGTGCAGCCGCATCCGGGGACCTATTACCGAAAACATGATGGCAGACAACGCCGAACCTTTTGCCGTGCAAACTGCCATATGTTTTTTCCACGTTAAGGTGCAACTCTGTCACTTTTGTCACCATTGTATAAATATTACGGGTAAATAACTTATCATGTTAAAATATTGTTTTGCCGGTGCGAGTTCGATGCTTTTGGCGCCACAAAAGTTCGACCATAGTTCGAATAGCCTCGTTCGCACTTTAACTTTATGGCGCATGCACTAGTAACGTCACAAACCAGCCACTAGTGAACATTGGTCCTTGATCCAACTTGCTCAGTATATCGCCGAGTGTGCCATTTCGATCGAGTGGGTGAGGGCGCTAGCTGTGACGATCGATCGACGCTGTTTTCTGGGTACCAAAGAAAATCCTGTTTATTGAAGCAGTTTTTTAATTAACTTGTGCATGCTGTAGAATTTGTAAGCTGACGGGAAAGTGTAAACAGACGGAGAAGGAAGCCATCTACAGAGGAATGTTCGATTTAATTGCAACAAACGGTGCTGTAAGGAGAATTATATTCCCTTTACGGTACCGCATTATGCATACAACCTCGGCTCACATGATTCAGTATAAGAGCGGTTCTGGCAAAATAGTATGGAACTGGGCAGAGGTTGAAATGAGGGTTCTCAGGTATTAGAGAAGTGGATACAATTATCCTTATAACAGTGCTGTTTGTTGCACTTCAATCAAACATTCGATTAACAAGTTATGGCTGTTTAAAGTTCACATTTGTCTACATGTTGCAAAACTTAAATGTTGAGAAAAAGGCCTTTGAATTGTTTCGAGTTTTGTACATTTTGTGTATGGGAAAATGCTGATAGTTTTTTCTCTTAAAACACTTTTATTCAACTACTTCTATACTATTTCTTAACAAAATATAGTGAGTAAGCATATAACAAAGATCACAAATATCATTATTTATTATTTTGCCGTTATGCATCTGTACTGTGTGCCCAGTTCCGTCTCATTTTTGCCAAAACGTCTATTTTGCCATTGCCGCCAAATAATAAGACCATGGATCTCGCCGCTTGAGGGCAGCATAATGCACGCATGCAACGACCTGAAAGTACGGCATCCTGTGTTCCGCTTGCGGTTTTATATAGTAGAACTGACAAGTTTTGGCAGGGTGTCCGACTACATTTTTAGAAAAAACATGCGACTTTCACTTGTTCGGCGGTTCTTGAAAACAATGGTGAGAATCAATCCGTTTGTAATTTCCCTAATTTGTGACATATTTTATTACTGTCTGTTTTACTTGCATGCAAAAAAATATTATCTTGCGTATATATATAAGTGTATATATTACAATTTGAAATTGTGGGGCAAAAAAAATAACATTTAAACAATATATTAATTATGACAACCGGCATAATCAATTATCATTATCACTTAGTTTATTTATATCAGTCACATTAAATTCAATGAAACTTGAAGTTAACGATAGAGTCATGTTGCAACAACTTGACTTCCCAAAAATCATAATTTAGGGCACTTTCGCCTCTTTAAAACCTTGAAACCCTAAAAAATGTCAACCAAATACTTGAAGTTGTACTACGTAGTTTCCTAAAACTGTTGGCAAAAGCCACAGCACCGTGCCGCAGCCCCACCGATACTGTTAACACAGTGCCGTGGGTTTTGCTTTACAGTGTAAAATTCAAATTCACTACTCTACTGAGTACTGTCATTAATTGGAAATATATTTTGTTTTTGTATGTAGCCCTTTTCAAAATTCCCAACAAATGACATTCAAACCTTTTCTTGCTTTCATCGTCTGAAAAGTTAATACTATTTGTAAAATTGGCTACGATACTTGATTCAATAATTTGTAATCACTTCTTGACATCAACGGTCGGGTACTCAAGTACCCGATTCCTAGTGTTGGGCGAGTAGTGATTTTTCCACTCGAGCACTCGCGAATAAAGTACTAGCGAGTAATCGAGTACTTGCGAGTAGTTATTGCAATTTTCACAAGAGGGGATATTATGAGTCACGCGTGTTTATCACCAGTGTTTTCTTTCAAAAGCATAACGGTAATTTCTCAGCGAGCTTGGCAGCAATTTGGCTTTCTTTATCTCTGAAGTTCCAATTCAGAATGTGTTTTTAATCCACGAAGGTAGAATTAAAAATCAATAATTTGTCATATCGTAAAACCATCGTAATTGTCATAATAAGTTAATAATCCCACCGTCTGTACTCATCAACAATCAACGCTCGCTAACAATCACTACTCGCGAGTAATTATTGTTACTCGGGCTGGCACGAGTACTCGAATAGTTAAAAAAAACGCGAGTAGTTCAACGAGTAGTAAAAACTAATTACGAGTAATGACATAATCAAGTTACTCCCCCAGCACTATACACGTGTGACTGTCATTCCCTCTTGGGAGAATTGCGACAAATACTCGCGATTACTCACGAGTACCCGATTACTCGCGAGTAGTTTATTAGCGAGTAATCGAGTAGGAAAAATCACTACTCCCCCAGCACTATAAGCCAGTTCAATATTCCCGCTGCACGTGTGCACACGAGATTTGACGATTTCTTTTCTTTCGAGATAAACATTTCAGCGATTGCGTGCAAAAGCATAGCGGGGTACCAGCTAATTTAAAGAGATCGTCGTGTTCTAAAGTTACCAAGTAACATTTTTTTTTAATTTTTGGTGTTTTCAGGTGTTTTATGTGGCTAAAGTTTTGTCCGAACAAAGTTCCCATCGTCTTTTTCGATTTCACAAGAAAATGCACAAAATGCGGATTTGGTTACCACGTCCCCTATAGTCTTGTGTGCATTTGTCTGCCGTGTTTATCCAAAGAGAAAAATTGTTGAATCTTGCTGTGCTGCGCAGTTGGAATGTCGAAGTGGCTTATAGTTATACTCAAGTACATGTACCTGGTTCCGATGCACAGCCCATTCCTACTTGAAAGACTGCTATACTAAGTAGTTGTTGTTGTTTTTTCGGGGGTGCCAGACAACAGAAGCTAAACAGATGAAACTGAGCGCTGAGGATCGGGTGGGGAAGCTCGCCCCTCTCCTGTCCCAAGGATGGAAGGAAGTGGAAGGCCGAGACGCCATTAAGAAACTCTTCATGTTTAAGAACTTCAACCAGGTCAGCTTTAATAGTCTTGGAAACAATTGTAGGGGGGTTACAAGCTACTTGGGGGAAAAATCAGGTGGAAACTTTAAAAATTAGTTGCCATTTTTTTTCAGTCGGAAGGACAAAAAAATGGTTGGGTTACCGTATTCAAACTTGGTAGGTACATGTAGGTTGGTTTTGGTGTCCTGTATTAAACTTACCTGCTCAAATTTCCCCAAAGTTGTGAGTTTTATTCTTTTATTTATTTTTTTGTTTGTTTGTGTTTTTTTGGACACGTAAAATTTAAGTAAGTAAAACTTTTATTTGTATGTTACAGTCTGTAGCAAAACGTGTACAATTTTTTTAGCGCAAATTAATATAAATATCTTATGTCCAAATACCCGATTGTGTGCACCCATTATAGAATGAATGGCTGGATTGGTTGCTATGCATGCGTTGTTAAGCGAATAGTTGTAAGATGGCCGCATTTTTTGAGACATTTTGGCAAAATGAGACACTAATAGCAGAGGTCGAAATAATGGTTTGCGAGTATTAAAAAAGATAATATTATTCCTTGCAATACTGTTGGTTGTACTGTACTATGACAAGTTATACATGTAGCTGTTTAAATTACAAAGTTATCATCATGTCAAAAGACCTTTAAAGTTTCTCGTTTTATAGTCGTGAAAATTAAAGATGAATATATTTTATTCATTTCAAAAATCTTTTTTATTCTAAGATTTGTAGACTATTTCTCTAACGTGTACAGTAGACATATCAATTATAACAAATGTGACCATCCAGTACAAAAGGGCTTTAAAGTCGCCCCAGCTTATTTTGAGAAAAGGACCATTAAATATGTGAAAAACAATAACAAAACAAAGAATGTTCATATTCAGTGTTACTTGTTGTAGCTAACCATAAATAACAAATATGTCTTGTAATACATCATTTTAAAGCTTATTTCTTGTAGATTTCTTTTCTCTAAGTAGCTCAAAATGTCAAGATGCCTACTTTACAGCCCTTTCGTCGTAGACGGTCACAAATATTAATAAATCTGAAAATCGACGCAGAATCACTGCAATTTGGTTTTTAGCCCTTTTCTCTATTACAGCCTTTGCCCAGTCCGTCTAATTTTGTTAGAACGCCTCACATTTGTGATGCGATCAATCAAAATCAGTCTGAAGTAGGCCTTGGTCATTTTGGGGGATTTTTACATATTCTTTTGTAGCGTACTTCAGGCTCCATTTCAGTGAAAACCCCATGTGAATACGACCTTTGGTTAAAAAATTACATCCATTTGAACACCAGCACATTAAAAATAAAAAAACTGAGAAAATCATGTTTTTGTATCACTTTCCTCCTGAATTTGGTTAAGAGTATTTTCATGTAAAAGAAAAATATTTCCCCCTTTTTTTTCAAGCCCTACGAACATATTTTGGCCCCATCTTAAAACAAGAATTGCTGAGTTCCGACTGATTTTGCTTGATTGCCTCACATTTGTGTTGGTTAAATGCAGATTTTTCTGTTTGCTTATTCCTGATTGGGAAGGCATTTGGGTTCATGAGCCGCGTGGCCCTGCAAGCAGAGAAGATGGATCATCACCCGGAATGGTTCAACGTCTACAACAAGGTGGACGTGACTCTGAGCACGCACGACGTCGGCGGGTTGTCAGAGAAGGACGTCAAGCTGGCGACGTTCATGGAGACCGCTGCGGCATCCGTCCTGCCTCCGTCTTAAAATCCTTACGACTTCCTCTGTTCGGGCGTACCTGTGTCGTCATCATCGTGTGATACGCATCGTTATACAAGACCCATCATGTCAGATTTTAAAACATTTGGGAGGGTTAGGGTGTAAAAGAAAAACTACAAGAACTTTAAGGTTTTCACAAACCTTAACCCCAGAGTTGTATTTGAGTCCCCACAAGTCCTCACAAGTCCTCGCAGGTCCTCACAGGTCCTCACAGGTCCTCACAGGTCCTAACAGGGCCCAATTTCACGGCGCTGCTTAACAGTTAGCGGAAAAGTTGTGCTTACTTTAGCAGAAAAATTTGCTAACCTTAAGCGCTATTTCACAGCTTTTTTGTGCTAACGTTTGCGCGCGCATGGAGATTCTATTGTTACGTCACTGATTTAAGCAAATTTTCCCGCTAGGTTAAGCGTGCCTTTTGCTGTGCTTACTGCTTACGGTCTCCATGAAATAGACGGAGGCTCGGTTAGCAGAAAAACGTGTGCTTAGCAGCGCCGAGAAATTGGGCCCAGGTCCTCACAGGTCCTCACAGGTCCTCACAGGTCCTCGCAGGTCCTCGCAGGTCCTCGCAGGTCCTCGCAGGTCCTCGCAGGTCCTCGCAGGTCCTCGCAGGTCCTCGCAGGTCCTCGCAGGTCCTCGCAGGACCTCGCAGGACCTCGCAGGACCTCGCAGGACCTCGCAGGACCTCGCAGGACCTCGCAGGACCTCGCAGGACCTCGCAGGACCTCGCAGGACCTCGCAGGACCTCGCAGGACCTCGCAGGACCTCGCAGGACCTCGCAGGACCTCGCAGGTCAAGTCACTAGCTGTTCAGATAAATTCTGCTTAACCCTGACTCCTTTGGGTGATTTACTAGGAACCTTCATTATCCTTGCAAACAGCTTGACTCCACTAAACCCTTGTGTTGGAGTTTGGCTGGATAGGTATTGTTAAGGTTAAAGGGCACTTTGATGTACTTCCGTGCGTGCGCCCTCAGTCGACAACCAACGATGACAGACGGCCGAGTGGGAATTTTTGCGATGTCAGTGAGGAAAATTTCTAGTAAAATGTCACCGTTTGTTTTACATTTTAGGCAATTGAATCAACCCAGATGATGCCTATCCCCATTTAGATGGTGCATATGAAATACTGGGCCTAAAAGAAGAGTTATAAGATATTTTGGAAAAGAAAATGTTCTGTCTCGGCAAGTTCAATTGCGCTATCTGTAAGGTTTGTAAAAACCTTGCAGTTTTGGAAGTAAAACCAGCTCATCATTTTCCCACCTGCCTTGTTTATTGGGTTTCAAATTGTCCAACCCTCCCTGCTCAAGACTTTATGTAATATTTTTCTCAAAATGTCAACTATTTTATTTCGATTTTTGAAAATAATTTTGGGGAAAAAAGTCAGAAATATTATGGAGATTTTTGTGAAAAACTGTATACAGTATAATAATGCATAATAATCATATTGGTTCCTGTTCTGTTTTTACACATAAATTTATTAGTTTCTTCTAAAATAAACCCACAAATGTGAGCCAAACTTTGTCATCTTATAGGCAGTTATTATGTGGTAGCTAAGAAAGGACATTTGCAGCTGTTTTTTTTAATTCAAACTGTGTACCGTTCTATGATATAAAAAGAAAGAAATTGCTTGACAAAAAAGTACCTATGTCATTGACGTGATAAACTATCAAGTATATTTTGGACATTGTTATTGCCATAATGTTTTTGCCAGTGTTTGTTTTATTTTTTTAAATAAGCAAAAGTGCCCTTAAAGCTAACAGTGGCAGTTAATAATGTTGGGCTATCTTTTCAGGAGTATGAAATTCAGTATGATATCAGATATCAAAAGACAAAGAATAAATCATGTGTTGGAAAATATTTGCTAGATTTGTTTATTGAAATTCTTTATTTAAAACCCTGGCTCCAGACAGATTAGGTCAATAACAACAGTTATAACACACCTCTTGCTAGTTCTGTATTCTGGTTGGCTGAAACACGGTCATGTGGGGTTAACTAAAATAGGCTAGTGCATGAGATTTGCGTCACCGTGAATTTGAGGGGAAATAGTTCCCGAAGCGGGCAATAGACTTAAATTTGTTGACTGGTTACAGCGCCCTCAAGAGGTTTGCCAGGCTCATCTTAATATGAACAATGGCGGCATCTAGATTTTTTGGATTGAGAGGTGTGTTATAAAACACATGGACTGGCATGACTTGGTCACTAGAGCACGTCTATCCCCCCTCGGGCCTGTGAGTGACCAGAAAGGGGACCTATTTGCCTCGGCCTCGGGGGGGAAATAGGTCTTTCTTCAGGTCACTCAGTCACAGTCCCTGGGGGGAATAGACGTGCTTTAGTGACCATTGCCAGTCCTTAGTGTATATTAATTATTATGGCCACACTACACATTTCCCAACTATAGGTGTGCATACCTTGCCAAAATCGCTTTGAGCTTTGATATCGGCGATCTAATTTTTCGACCGTTTTAGCGTAAATGTTTTCCTTTTTTTATAAATCAGAAATATACTCGTCAAGATATGGGACCGAGGGTCTCTTCCCCCCCTCCCCCCAGTCCCCCATACCTAAACACTCTCTAGAATGTTGTTACTACATGTACCCATGAACATGGAGCTGTTGGGAATGGGAAACTCGCAAATAAATTATTTACATTTACATAAATGGACTGGCTTTATAGTCGTACTTGTAGATCTATATATTTATATGGGGGAGTCAGGTTGGCGTAGCGGTTTTTTCCTCGCTTCCCACCGCTCTGACCCGGGTTCGAACCCCGCCTGTAGATTGGGTTGGGTTTTCAGTCCCTGCCTGACTCCGTGGTTTTTTTCCTAGGATATGCTCCTGGGATTTTCCTTCCACCTCTAAAAATGTACCTTCTTCTTAGTGTCTTCTCTCTGTAAGTTTCCCCAGGCTTACGAGCTACAGTGCCTGGAGCGCTTTTCGAGGGATCCTTGATTTCATTAGAAAGAATGGTACAACTAGTCATAGAATGCAGGGCCACTCAACTACTCTTGGCTGTATTTACCCTATGACATAAAATGGAGTGGCCCTGTATTCTATAGGTATTGGGGTATAAAGGGGCATTCTCAGCCTAGGTTGAGTAGTTGAGTGGCCCTGCGTTTTATAGTTCAAAATAATTAATAATAATAATAATAGGCACTTGAGGGAGACAAATTAGCGTAAGTTTTTAGGTAATAAGGAGACAGTGGCACTTAGGAAGACATTTTAGTGTCTTCCTAGGTGTCTAGCTACCCTAAAAAACAATTTTTGGGAGTTATTTTTGTCCAAGAACGACAGATTTTTGTCTAAATAGCATAAATCTCAAAGATCTTAGAGAAAAGGGTTAGTGTAAACAAGTTAGGAAGTTTGTGTACATCTCTATGGGATTGTCTCCCCAAGTGCCTATTTGGAGGTATAGTAAGTACTAGTAGAATACCAAAAATTGAATAAAAAAATGAAATTTTCGGCCTTTTTTTATCATAACATAGAACTTATTTGTCCTGTAACAGGTACTGCATTAGATATCCGCAGTCCTTCCGATATGAGGCGTGCGTTCCCACCCCCACACCATCGCACGCCGAAAAGCTTCCTGAGAAGTGCTAATAATCACACGCCTCAATCCCACTGTATCGCACACCTCGGCATACATTGACGGCATAAATATACTACATAATTTGTGAAAACAAGTAATTCATTGTCATCAAAGAGAAAATAGCTTTACTGTAAACAAATCAAGATAAATAATTTAAAAAAAATGCCAAGTATTGTTTAGTCCACAGAATCACACGCCCTAAAAATATACACGCCTAGAAAAATCCAGGTGGGCCTTTTTCAACACGCCTGAGATTTTCAAATCAGAAGGACTGCATCCGGAATCCTCCCTTTAATTCGATTTTTCTTTACTCTGACTTCTCCCTAGGGACTTTTGGTTAAAAATGCGTTTGTATGTAACTATGTGCTGCTACAGGAAACAATTTCCTTGTAAATTGTATAGCGTTAAATGATACATGTATTTAGTATTTGTTTACTCAATCGTGAAAAAGATAACTTTTCCGGGTCAAAGCCTAGTACTCGAACACACTTTGTGATTCATTGAAAAAGCTTAGCATGCAGTGTACATGTACAACAAGGAAATACAACAGTGCATACAACTAGGAAATGGCGATGGAATTCTCCACGTATCGTACGTTGACTGGTTTGTGGTGTCTCATTCAAGGTATGAAATAATTATATATACCCTACTTGTACATGGCTGTTTCTAATGTCCACATATCAAACAGGCCCGTACGCAGGGAAGGGGGGTGCAACGGGTGCGTACGCACCCCCCCCCCCCCCAAATTACCAAAAGTCCACATTTTCCGGGGTAAATAATGGCATTTTGATGTAGAAATAACTGTACTGGCACACGAAAAAAATGTTGGTTCCATTTTTGGTCCCATCAGTACAAATTCGCACCCCCCCCCCCCCCCCCCTTATACAAAATCCTGCGTACGGGCCTGTCAAAGCATGCAGCCCTGTGCTAAAGATGGACAAAATATTACACTTTACAGAAAGCTATAAATTATTGACCAGATGATAATTTTATTTAGTCTTAATTCCAACAGTATCACTCATCACATATGTGACCAGCTCTACAAAAGGTGTTTTATGTCACAAAATACATGGTTAAAAAACCCACAATGTAAGCTTTCGTTTGGTATATAATAGAGTTTCATAGCCTCTTTTATTTTGGAGATATGACGTGTTTACATATTGATTACTTCCTTGGAGTTCAAATTACACAACAGGGAAAACAGGCTTTGAAATAGCCGGCTCTGTTGTACTGCAACAGAACGATGCACATACAATGGTAGTTTTTGCCACTTTATTTATCAAAATCAACATTTCGTTGAAAGAAACCTAAAACTGTAGGTATTAAAGATGTCATTCTTGATAAAAATTACATTTTGATGAAATGTTTACCCTCTCAACATTGAGCGGGCCATTACATGATAGTGCACAGCGCAACTTAATACACATATTTTGCAGAGCCGGTCACAAATGTACATGTACGACCCGACCCGTTCCCATCATACATACAGCCATATAATTCCTTCTAGCAAGTTTGTTCGGCGCATGAAAAACTTTTTTTTTTTTCTTTCTTCAGTTTTAGTTCCCTCGGTCCACACCCAAACCGTCACCATAGCCTTATTACCAGTCGCTACTGTACAAGGCCAATCAGCAACTCTCACCTGTACCTTCTCATTGGATGTGTCCGGTACCTTCAACAACCTCGAATGGAGACAGAGAGGCTCTCTTGTAGCTGACTTTCTCAGCGGAGCCCAGACACCATACTACTTTAATGGATTTTTTCCACCTGGATATGTCATATCCAGGGATGACTCAATGAGTACTCTCACCATAGCAACTACTCAATTCTCTGCTGATGATGGTGAATATAGCTGCAAGGTGGTGTACATAGTAAATATAATGCTTCCTGAAAGCACGGCAACCACTCAACTGATGGTGTATGGTGAGTTGGTTGTATAAAGATTCTGTTCATGTATGTTTTTTCTCTCTTCTAATTACATAGATGTACACATGCATTACAGCAATTTCCTCCATGACTTATACATGTACCATACAATGTACATGTATAAAAGTACATGTAAATTTTTTCAGATTTTTGCCTCAGAAACACTAACAAAAAAACATGTACATGTATACATGTAATATCACTGTTTCTGAGAACAAAGTATAATGGAATTTCTATTAATGATCCACCCCCATTCTAAGTAATCTGTGGAGATGGGGATTAAACTTTGCCATATGTACATGTACAATATGCAATTGTCGTTTATTGATGAATGGTGGGTCTTGGGAACTTGGGAATTAATGGTAATGGTTATGAAGAAGGGCTTTTAGCACAATTGGAGTTGATTGAGTTTCAATTTAAAGGTAGGATACACCATTGGTAATTGCTTGAATTATCATGAATAGGTGGATGTAGGGGGTTGTATTTTATAGTAAATATCGTTTAACTGACCTGTTTGAAGTTTTACAATCATGGATGCCGAGAAAAGCAGGAAAAACAGCGTTTGTTTTCAATCAGTGTCGAGCAGTTATTCTTATGCTATTTGTGTTTTTCGCGAACGGCAATCGCACATTTTTCTTTATAAAATTATATTTTTCAGAATAATTACAGGATATGTAGCGCAATCATTTTGCTGGATGCCTAAAATCATTATTTACTTTCAGATGAGTAAGATATTTCTTAATAATTTGGCAGTAAATATTTTCGATATCTGCAAATGGTGTATCCGACCTTTAATTATCAATCCACTCCGAACTCTTGTAGACACACTATTTATTCAGTGTAATTTAAGGCGGGCATGCCGACATTCCGGACGTCTAGTCTATAAGTGGTATACATTGTGCTTGCATGAAATTCTAAAACAATTTTATTTTCCAATTTAAATGTAAAAAATGTAAATGTGCTTACAAAAATTAACATACATGTACACTATAAGTCATCTACTTCTAAAAGAACTTCAACACAAATGTATTGTTGTCCAAATTAATAGTTATCTATATTCATGTAAATCCTGCTAAAGAATTAATTGAATTCTTGTATTTTATATAGTGCTCCCATCGAGCATCACCCTGTCCGACTCGACTGGCGGCACAGCGTATGTTGTTGAAGGTGTGAATCGTCAGTTCACCTGTCAGGTACCAGACATCAACCCAGGGGCAACATTCACTTGGTCTATAGATGGCGGAGGCCTAATAGTGGGTAACAGCGTGAATATTACTGGTCCTAATAACCTAATAACCAGTATCAGTTTTGCCACTTTGTCACCAGCATGGATCCACCATGGAAAGATGTTACAATGTCAGGCGTCTAATCAAAATGGTGATGATGGGAGAAGCATTAGTGTTACAGTGGATGTCAAAGGTGTGTAGTTTCTATGTCTGTTATCCTGAAATGTCTATGATGGGGTAAACCAATTGAAACTCCTATTGCAATAAAAGATTCATGGTTTATAAATATTGGGTACATTTTTATTTAACTTCAGGGATGTTTAATAAAACACTATAAAACCCAAATCCGCTGGGTGCCTTCGGCTCGGTGCCTTCGGCTCGGTGCATTAACAGCAACCATCCCTTAACCCAGGTTCTCGCGCTGTTATTTCATTTTCTCTCATTAAATTTGGATTAAATTTCTATTTACTGCAGCAGCAGTATTTATTAGGCTGCAGCACCAGTTTTGAATGTGCTAGGAAAGACTGGTATACTTTGGTATTACATTGTGCACACAGTTCCACCCAAGACCTCGTCCATGTCAATATCTGATTCCAATGGAGTGTTCACACCAGGGAGTTTCATCAATGTAAACCAAGGTGAATCACATATCTTCACGTGTCGGGCTCAGTCAAGACCTGCAGCTACCATGCAATGGGATGTCGGTTCTACTAATTACCAGCAGAGTCTGATCGGACCAACCAATCCAGGGTCAGGCGACGGTTTGGTTTATACGACAAGAGACTGGACATTCATTCCAAGACGAGACAATCACAGACAGGAGGTGAAATGCATGGCAAGCACTACGGAGTCACAGCCACCGTACCCAGCAGTCGCGGTTACACTCAATGTTAATGGTATGTAACTTTGAGTTCTAGTTTTCTTGCAGCCAGCATGTAAACAGTTTTGCAGTTTGCAGTATTTTGATGTAATCCAAGGCAAAACCAAGGGACTAAATCAAATCAGAAAATATTTGGCAAGGTAAATTGAAAAAACATCTCTTCTACCACGTACTACTCTGACTTGCTTAAAATGGTTGGCACATTTTAACATTGAATTCGTAGACCAAAGAGACTGTTACTACATTTACTTGCATATCACCTGATTCGGTCCAAGGTCTTATAAGTGGCTTGCCCCGAATCACGTGATAGTAACAGTTTCGGGGGGAAGGTTGTTTGGTGAGACAGCAACGACAGCATGAATACAATTTGACATACCTGTATGTATGATTTGTTTATAATTAAACAGGTCCACCTGATATACCTGTCATCACTGGCAGCACCTCTATGGCAGAGGGTGTATCGACTACACTAACGTGCACAGCAGACATGGGTTACCCTGCGGACTGGACTCTGATTTGGTCTAATCATGGAGGCCCACCTGCACCAACTACAACCTCGTCAGCATCGGGTGATCGCTATAGCTTTACTAGCACACTGAACTACGTACCAAGGAGACAGGATAATGGAGACACCATCACGTGTAGAGCAAACAGAGCTCCATGGACCACAGAGCCAGTGTCATCCCTGGGTCCGATTGATGTCAAGTGTAAGTTACGACTAATAAATTTACAAATTAAAAAATAAAAATAAGGGAACCTTTGAATTTCCCGACATGAAGTTTATTAAAGGTATAATGTGCATTTATTTAGTTCAGTGTACTTTCATGTAGTACTAACTTGTCTGTACTTATCAGAAGATTAACCATCTTGAATTCTTACATCCGTTTTTTGACACTTAATATTACCAGTATTCTCTCCTCGTTTCTTGATGAGAACGTCTTGTTTCCAGATAAAGCTATTATGGTGATACATGTTTGGCATGTTTCTTTCCAGTTTGTTCAGGAACACCCATTGTGATGCAGACCTCAGCTACAGCAGACAATACAGCATCCCTGACCTGCACCTCTGAGACCAGTAACCCAGCAACCACTATAACCTGGTCTAAGGGTAGTGTGGAGCTAACCACACCCACTGACCAACCTAACAGTCCTGGAGATTATGGAGGTAGAGTGACTACAGTCATCTACACGACAGGTGTCTTAGACAAGACTAACAACGGAGATGTGTACAAATGCTGTGCCACCAATCCAATCGTGTCGTCCTGTGCTGCCGATTTATGTGAAATGCATACGCTGATTGTCAAATGTAAGTTTGGCTTTATTCTACAGGTAACATGTGCCTGTACTAATGGCAAACTAGAACTCATATAGCACATACCTCTGTCCCAACCGCAAAAAAACACACTATATCTCCCAAATTTAACAAATTCATTTAGAGGGGATCCAGATTCCTGATTTGAAAATCCTTGAGTTTCCTGAGAATGCCATCGGATGTGGTGCGTTGGTTAGTTTGAGATTCTCCTTGTGGCCCACTGATTTTAGTCAAAGTGGTGCAAACATAATAAGAAATAGTGTATAAAATACTTTTGCATCATCTTATAATGTTAAACATTGGTTGGTCTTATTACCCTGTGAATTTGATATTTGAGGCTCTGTTAATAAAATGTTACATGTGCATATAGAAAATTGTTTATTGTACTATCACGACTACAGCACATAGTTTGGTTATTATTGCTAATTATATTGTGTTATTAAACAACTTTGGTTGAAATCAGTTGATAAAGTTACTTTAGCTGCATCATGAGTTTGAACCAAATAATTACCTGTATTTGTATGTCAAAGTTAGCAAATCTAAATATTCAATGTGTATTTCTTGGGTTTTGCTCTCTACAGATAAACCTGAATTTGACCCATTGAGTAAATCCCCAGAATCTCCTATCACTGAAGGCAGTGATGTACAGGTACTTCTTAGTTGCATTGTGGATGCTAATCCGTTGCCTAGTGACATCACTTGGGAGAAGCAAAGACCTGGTACCACACTAGAGCCAGCACCAGGCTCAGCAGTCTACAATGATCGTACTAGTACACTGACTCTGAGTAATGTCAGGAGGGGGGAGGCTGGGTACTACACATGCAGAGCAAATAACGGTGTACCTACAACTGACGCTAGCAGTGATGGGGTCTCAGAACCAGTCGCACTTATGGTGCATTGTAAGTTTGTCATTAGTTTTACATACGGTCCATCTTAGTTAAGAGTTTCATTTCAGATGCTTCATATCCTTTTCTTTACCAAAAACAAACTAATCTGTGCTTCAGATACATGTACACAGATAAACTGCCCTGAGAGGAACAACAGATGATAACTTGTGATTTTTGATATTTTCATCCGACTTTCAAAGTACTTTGCTAATGGGTTAATGCAATTTCTTTCTCCCTATACAGATGAGGTAAACATCACCAATAAGGCTATGGATGAGCAAGGTGGTAAAGAAGGCCAAAGTGCTGACTTGACCTGCGTTGCAGAAGGCAATCCTAAGCCAGTCATGAGGTGGTACAATCCAAAAAATACCATGATTGTCAACAATGGTATGAACGAAGGAAAGTTCCTTATAACCAATGAGACTACCGGTGGAGATGGTGTGTTTACTTTTGTGGTCACTAGCACCTTGACCATCAACAACATCGATTCTGATTTGGACTTTGGGACGTATACCTGCATCAGCTCAAATGTAATCGGTCAGGAAGACTCACTGAAAATCAATCTCACTGGAACAAGTAAGAAGACATTCGAAGGGAAAACAAACCTCTTCGTAAAGGTTTATCTAGATTTCGGGTCCAATTCTTCTTTACCATTTGTATGGTCAAAAAGACCCAGAAAAGTATAGAGCTAATTTGGACCCGTATTCCAAGTCTGTCGGAGCCTGAATTTTTTGTTGTTTTTTTCTCTTCTCTTTCTCTCTATAATTCCGTTACTCATCACAGACAAACCGAATGATTCTAATGTCGTTTTGGGGGTGCAGATGTTACACTTTTGTTCAACATATGACCATCCTGTCCCAACGATTATGTTAAACAAATCTAAATGTAAGAATAGCCTTTCACTTGGATCATCACACAATGGATTTTTAACATGTACAATGTAGGACGACCAGACCCACCTACTGCAGTTGAGATAATTGAGCGAACAGTATCGTCTCTGACTGTGAGGTGGACAGCAGGCCTTTATGATGGCGGTGAGGAGCAGTCATTCCGTGTCAGTTACCTCAAGACATCAGAAGACTCGGAGGTCTTCAGTCAAGAGACAGGAGAGGAGACAACATCCACAGCAACGGGTCTTGAGGCTTACACACAGTATGAGATCAGGGTGTATGCTAAGAATGCTGTTGGTGAAAACCAGGAGTATGGTAGTGTAACAGGATATACACGACGTAAGTATAAAATAAGTTTGTTAATATGTGTCTTGTAAAAACATTTCAGATAAATTTCCCTGACGAAAAATGAACAGTTTAAAATTCTGAAAGACAAAAGTAAAAACAAAATTCAAAGATTAAGCTTAAAGGTTAAATAAAAACCCAAACCCTAATTCCAAAACCTAAAATACACACCCCAAAACACTGACCCCAACCCCTCCCCAAAACGTTTACCTCATAACAACCATGTCCATGACCTATAAACAGAACTAAACTAACAAACCTCAACACCCAAACCGCTTGTACCCCAAACCGCTTGTACCCCAAACCGCTTATACCTCATACCTCGTACCTCGTACCTGTAATGTACTTGTTTATTCAAGTGTGGGTTCTGAAGCAATGACGGTCCACGTCGATACATGTACGGGAGCCTTAAAGTGCCATATGTGACATCTCCCTTTTTTTAATACAAAGAGTTGTAAACTGTAAAACTTTAAGTGTCCAGCTAATGTATATTAGAATGTCTTCTAAACTCTAGCAAAGGAATGAAAGGCAAAGGCTAAAGTTCAAACAAAGTTCAATGTGCGAGTTTGAAATAAAATCAGGCACTTGTAAAGGAAATTAACTCTGTGTGACTGAGTTGCACATGTGAACTGTTTTGTCGTCTAACTAAACTTAAAGATAAGACTGACTTTAGTATAAGCAGAAGTAGTTCGCCTATGAGAGGTTTATTACGTTAGAGTGTTCAGTTTATAAGTCCATGTGGATGGGTGGCTTGACGATGCGTCCACTTCTGGTGATGTAGGGCGGCTTTGCGGGGTTAACACCTTGGTTTGCTGGTTCTGGCTTCACGACAGGTTTTGAGGTCTGACGAGGGGTGGTTGTCTCAGGCATTAACGGAGGGTCTGGGTCTGGGTCTGGGACAACTGCTGGTAGGGGATGCTTGTTGACTATCTTCGGCATGAGAGCCTGTGGTTGACGTCTGGGGCCATGTACTACTGGCTTTGCGGATGGATCTATCTTCAAGGAATATTTTCCTGGTAGGGTACCGGTGGTCATCTTTAGCTCAGGGTACTGCTCGAGCCCATAGACTCTGTCTATGAGTCTAAGTTGCTTGCTGGCATCTCCGCTGAGGAGTAGTGGCTTTTGATCAGCCTGTACTATGTAGTATGGCACATCAATGCACACATTTTTGTGGCATGTAGGCAACGTGATGCGCCCTTCTACCTTCAGCTTGTTGCTTGAGTAGGACTCAAACTTGTGGCCACTTGGGCACAGCTCTTTGGTGTCCCCGAGTGTTTGGTAGATGTGGAGAGGCATTATGGATTGCGCTGCTCCAGTGTCAATCTGCACCTCGACCTGTTTGTTGTTGATCCAAACTTTCTCATACCATTCGCTTGACGCAGACTTGTCCTCCAATGCACTGACAAGATGGGTATATTCTTCTTCTGAAGAAAAGTCATCACTTTCAGATGTGCCTGGGGCTGTGGCATTTTCCATCCTGTGTGCTTCAAGTCGTTTTCTGCACACCGATGCAAAATGATTTGGCCTTTTGCAGAAGTCGCATGTTTGGTTCTTTGCGGGACACTTCTTGTGGTCTGCCTCATACCCGCATTTTGGGCACTTTTTCACAGTGCTCGGTTTTAGCTCAGCTCTGCTGAACTTTCTCGGGTTGAAACTGCCTCTTTGATGGTGTGGCTTGTGCTGGGGGTGTGACTTGGTGCGACTGGTTTTTTGGGAGCGATGTGCTGACCTAATGGCATTGACTTTGCGATCTTCGCCTTTGCTGATTTCTTTCAAGCTCTCTTGAGATGTCTCGTAGTTTTGACCAATTTTGATGGCCACAGCCAGTGTCAGCTCGTCTCCTTTCTCCAGGCATTTCTCTTGGACTGCATGATTGAATGCGCGGAGAACTACTGCATCTCGAATCATGCGCTCTTCGTCATCGTATCCACAGTCCTTGACTAGCAACCGCAGGTCAGTGACAAAGCTATCAAATTTCTCCCCTTCAATTTGCTTTCGCCGGTTGAAGTTAATGGTGGCACGGATCTCATTTTTTCTTGGAGCCACATATTTGTCAAACTTGGCATAAACTGCCTCCAGCTCGTCGCATTCATCTGGTGTGCCCCACTGGAAGGTTGTGTAGATTTCCCTTCCTTTATCTCCAACATAGGTCATTAGGTAGTTGACCCGTTCAACCTCTGACTTTTGAGCTAGGGGTCCCTTGAATGTGAATGTGCAATGCTGTTTGAATCTCTTCCATTCTTTAGGCAAATCAGGTGCTGACCAGTTCATACCGGGTTTTTCTGTTGACTTTGACATGTCTGCTGCCGGCCTTCGTAGTTTTTATTTTCGGCCTCGAGGTAAGTAGTGTACGATTTTGCAGAGCAAACTCGAATATGCAGTCTAGCAGTTATCTCTTTACAACAAAGCTATTATTGCTTTGGATACTCTGTTTCAGTTCCTTTTTTTACTTCGAAACAGTCTTACGAAGGATCGTTGCACTGTAAACGATGTGGTGATAGTTTATCACGGAACTGATTCAGCTACGCTACTTCGATGCTTGAAGTTCGACGTTTTATTGTGAGTTTGAACAACAGTTTGTGTAGGTTACTCACTCATTGGACGTCTTTTCAGACGTTTCCTGTCTGCTAGCCAAGTTCTGGTTGATTGCTTTCCCCGTTTTTACTGAGTTTTGGGGTCCAAAACTTCTGACACCATGTAATGTACTTGTTTATTCAAGTGTGGGTTCTGAAGCAATGACGGTCCACGTGGATACATGTACGGGAGCCTTAAAGTGCCATATGTGACAGTACCTAAAAACCTAAAAACCTAAAAACCTAAAAACCTAAAAACCTAAAAACCTAAAAACCTAAAAACCTAAAAACCTAAAAACCTAAAAACCTAAAAACCTAAAAACCTAAAAACCTAAAACCATACATCGTCATCTTCAAAATCCAACACCTCAAAACACACAAATCACAAAACCAAAATTAAATTATCCTCACACACAAACTATTGCATAAACGACAAAATATCAAAATTTAGAAAATGTGGGATACTTACAAGGACCTGATTTGCATATTTAATTACCGTGTTAATTAGACCACTAACGGACTTTAATCCAAACACTAACTATGCAAACACTACGCAAAATTGCCTAATTTAAGAGGTTTTCAATTATCTGATCTGACCCCAAAAATGGGAATATATAGGGAGGACTTGTGCTTTCCAAAATTACGCAAAATCCCAAAATGGACCACCCCTTCATATTTTGACTTTGAAAGGCCATATCTCCGAATCACATTGTGCGACTTTACTCTCATTTCGTGGTGACAGGTCATATGTATGACTAGGCCTTAATAGGAATCCTGGATTTTTGTCACACTGCACCATTAATGATTAATCACCACCCTCTGCTTTCACTGTACATATACCCTTGTATAAACCTTGTATGATGATGCCCCTCTCCGTTGCATCTGATAAGTAGCTGTAGCTACGAAAGCTTATGCACACTTTTACAAGTAGTTAGTCTCTGAGAAGTGCCACCTTACTTTTATATTCTCTATTTCGCCAGACTGACACAGGTGCCCACCATTTTTTGCCTAAATAATGTATGTTTTTCTCTGTTTTTTTTCTTGTAGCTAAACCTCCAGACCCAGACTCAGGTGTGTTAAATTTGAACATCTACATATATAAATAAACACATAGAAATTTCACGAAGATTTAACATGTTGTATCTATATAGGATTTGTTTAAATCCCTGGCTAATTCGTCAACAGTTTAGGCTTAAGGCGCTTAGGCTCCAACTGCGGGTACATGTACTCTAGCCACATTCTGGAGCCAATTTCATAGAGCTGCTTAAGCATAAAAATTGCTTAAGCACAAAACATTCTTGCTTAGTAAAACCAGCTTTACCAGCGGCAACTCCATGTGATGTATATTATTTGTGATTGGTATTTAGCTGTTGTTAGCTTAGCATATTAACAGTCACATGGAATTTTAGCTTCTAACCTGATTTACTAAGCAAGGGTTTTTGTGCTTAAGCAAAATTTTGTGCTTAAGCAGCTCTATGAAATTGGCCCTGTGCTTGTTGTGCTTCAGTAACATTCAATCCGTGGTTATATGAATCTAAAAGTTTTACTATTTCCGTTTGCTTTTTTTTTTTTATTTGCTTTTCCGTTAATTTGGAAGTCGAAGCCAAAGACAAGGCAAATAGTTTTTGAAAACCTTCGTAATTCGTTAGCAACAGCTGGCCAAGTGAAGGCAGTAGAACCGTGGTGTCTTTTCTATTCTTATCCAAGAATTGAAGATTTTTTTTTTTTTAATTATTTATTTACGAGCCCTTTTTGAATATCCAATTATCAGGGATTACTGTCGAGTTCAACAAGGCAGATGGAACTGTGAAAGTTGGAGGATTGAACGGGGATGGATGCATCCAGCTGGAGGTCTTATACCAAGGCAACGCTACCTGGTATCAGTGTGGAGAGTGTATTGTGTCTGATAAGACAGTGACACTCTCTGATCATTGCCCGACGCCACGAAAGCGAAGGAGACGAGCTGTAGGAGACATTGAAGACGTCCGAGCCAAGCTTTGTATTGATGGTGTGTGCAGTCAACCAGCGGATGTCAAAGAAGGTAGCAATTTACATTGCCAATTTGTATTCATGAAAAATTAATTTTTCTTGTCATAAAAACATATATATGTGGTACGATGTGCGTCGATTCGGTAACTCATAATCCAGCTTAAACAATTGAGGGCCGTGTTCTGGCCACGGTCAGAGGTCAGGTGGTCAGAGCGTTGAATTATGTGGTTAATTCTAAAGGTTGTGGGTTCGAGCCAAGCCTGGAGTTATGGCGCATGTGCCTGGTGCGCCCTTGGGTGAGGCACTTCTTATACTCATTTCTTCTTTCCACCCAGTAAATGGGTACCCGAGAGACAGATTTGAGGCTTATTTTAGCTGCTTTATGTCTAAATGGCAGCATCGAGTTGTATACTTGATCATTGGCCCAATTTAAGATATGCAAATAGCCGTACAAAATGTTGAGGTTTCCATAGGTTTGTGCACAAACATGGATGCGCCCAGCTCGCATCACTTTGTACATCAAGCTTGCTCTCTAGTAATTGTATATAGCTCTAAGTTTAAGGTACATTTGTTTGTTTTGCATTGAAAGCTCAATCTGCTCAACCTGGTGGGGCCAATGTAGGTGTCATTATTGGTGCCATCGTTGGCATTGTCGGGCTTATTGTCATCGTCGTTGCCATTGCATACTATGCGAAGAAGAGGTATAGAAATCATAGAAAAGGTAAGATTAAGAAATGTAAAGCCTGTTTTTTTATAGAACATTACCGTATATCATTTTGGCTGTATTTTGATTTCTCCCGAAATGTCATTAAACTCAAATATACGAGATGACCGTATACCAATTGCAACAGAAATAATTTCAACTGTTGTTTAGTCTCATAAATATGTCCTCTTTATAACAAGACTCAAGGATTCCAAGTGGTAGAAAGTATTGAGAAATACAGAAATTGGTGATGCCACAATTTCCCATTGCCACCCATGTAAACAAAATGTATCTGTTTTTTGCATGTAGTGCAGGAGCCAGGGGTCATTTATATAACAATAATTGAACCTAACAAACGTGATTGAACCTAACAAACGTGATTGAACCTAACAAACGTGATTGAACCTAACAAACGTGATTGAACCCAACAAACGTGATTGAACCCAACAAACGTGATTGAACCCAACAAACGTGATTGAACCCAACAAACGTGATTGAACCCAACAAACGTGATTGAACCCAACAAACATGATTGAACCTAACAGACGTGATTGAACCTAACAAACATGATTGAACCTAACTAACGTGATTGAACCTAACAAACATGATTGAACCTAACAAACGTGATTGAACCCAACAAACGTGATTGAACCTAACAAACGTGATTGAACCTAACAAACATGATTGAACCCAACAAACATGATTGAACCTAACAGACATGATTGAACCTAACAGACATGATTGAACCCAACAAACGTGATTGAACCCAACAAACATGATTGAACCCAACAAACATGATTGAACCTAACAAACATGATTGAACCTAACAGACGTGATTGAACCTAACAGACGTGATTGAACCTAACAGACGTGATTGAACCTAATGGACATGATTGAACCTAATGGACATGATTGAACCTAATGGACGTGATTGAACCTAACAAACAGAGATTGAACCCAACAAACGTGATTGAACCTAACAGACGTGATTGAACCTAACAAACGTGATTGAACCTAACAAACGTGATTGAACCTAACAAACATGATTGAACCTAACAAACATGATTGAACCTAACAAACATGATTGAACCTAACAAACATGATTGAACCTAACAGACGTGATTGAACCTAACAAACGTGATTGAACCTAACAAACGTGATTGAACCTAACAAACGTGATTGAACCTAACAAACATGATTGAACCTAACAAACATGATTGAACCCAACAAACATGATTGAACCTAACAAACAATGATTGAACCTAACAAACAATGATTGAACCCAACAAACAGTGATTGAACCCAACAAACAGTGATTGAACCCAACAAACGTGATTGAACCTAACAAACATGATTGAACCTAACAAACATGATTGAACCTAATAAACATGATTGAACCTAACAAACATGATTGAACCTAACAAACATGATTAAACCTAACAAACATGATTGAACCCAACAAACGTGATTGAACCTAACAAACGTGATTGAACCTAACAAACGTGATTGAACCTAACAAACGTGATTGAACCTAACAAACGTGATTGAACCCAACAAACGTGATTGAACCCAACAAACGTGATTGAACCCAACAAACGTGATTGAACCCAACAAACGTGATTGAACCTAACAAACGTGATTGAACCTAACAAACGTGATTGAACCTAACAAACGTGATTGAACCTAACAAACGTGATTGAACCTAACAAACGTGATTGAACCTAACAAACGTGATTGAACCTAACAAACGTGATTGAACCCAACAAACGTGATTGAACCTAACAAACATGATTAAACCTAACAAACGTGATTGAACCTAACAAACGTGATTGAACCTAACAAACGTGATTGAACCCAACAAACGTGATTGAACCCAACAAACATGATTGAACCCAACAAACGTGATTGAACCTAACAAACGTGATTGAACCTAACAGACGTGATTGAACTTAACACACGTGATTGAACCTAACACACGTGATTGAACCTAACACACGTGATTGAACCTAACAAACGTGATTGAACCTAACAAACGTGATTGAACCTAACAAACGTGATTGAACCTAACAAACATGATTGAACCTAACAAACATGATTGAACCTAACAAACGTGATTGAACCTAACAAACGTGATTGAACCTAACAAACGTGATTGAACCTAACAAACATTGATTGAACCTAACAAACGTGATTGAACCTAACAAACATGATTGAACCTAACTAACGTGATTGAACCTAACAAACATGATTGAACCTAACAAACATGATTGAACCTAACAAACATTGATTGAACCCAACAAACGTGATTGAACCTAACAGACATGATTGAACCTAATGGACGTGATTGAACCCAACAAACGTGATTGAACCTAACAGACGTGATTGAACCTAACAGACGTGATTGAACCTAACAAACATGATTGAACCTAACAAACATGATTGAACCTAACAAACATGATTGAACCTAACAAACATGATTGAACCTAACAAACATGATTGAACCTAACAAACGTGATTGAACCTAACAGACGTGATTGAACCTAACAGACGTGATTGAACCTAACAGACATGATTGAACCCAACAAACATGATTGAACCTAACAAACATGATTGAACCTAACAAACAATGATTGAACCTAACAAACAGAGATTGAACCCAACAGACGTGATTGAACCTAACAAACAGAGATTGAACCTAACAGACGTGATTGAACCTAACAGACGTGATTGAACCTAACAAACATGATTGAACCTAACAAACATGATTGAACCTAACAAACATGATTGAACCTAACAAACATGATTGAACCTAACAGACGTGATTGAACCTAACAGACGTGATTGCACCTAACAAACATGATTGAACCTAACAGACGTGATTGAACCTAACAGACGTGATTGCACCTAACAAACATGATTGAACCCAACAAACGTGATTGAACCTAACAGACGTGATTGCACCTAACAAACATGATTGAACCTAACAAACATGATTGAACCTAACAGACATGATTGAACCCAACAAACGTGATTGAACCTAACAAACATGATTGAACCTAACAAACGTGATTGAACCTAACAAACGTGATTGAACCTAACAGACGTGATTGCACCTAACAAACATGATTGAACCTAACAAACATGATTGAACCTAACAAACATGATTGAACCCAACAAACATGATTGAACCTAACAAACATGATTGAACCTAACAAACGTGATTGAACCTAACAAACGTGATTGCACCTAACAAACGTGATTGAACCTAACAAACGTGATTGCACCTAACAGACGTGATTGAACCTAACAGACGTGATTGAACCTAACAGACGTGATTGAACCTAACAGACGTGATTGAACCTAACAGACGTGATTGAACCTAACAGACGTGATTGAACCTAACAAACATGATTGAACCTAACGGACGTGATTGAACCTAACAAACGTGATTGAACCTAACAAACATGATTGAACCTAACAAACATGATTGAACCTAACAAACATGATTGAACCTAACAAACATGATTGAACCTAACAAACATGATTGAACCTAACAAACATGATTGAACCTAACAAACATGATTGAACCTAACAAACGTGATTGAACCTAACAAACATGATTGAACCTAACAAACATGATTGAACCTAACAAACATGATTGAACCTAACAAACATGATTGAACCTAACAAACATGATTGAACCTAACAAACATGATTGAACCTAACAAACGTGATTGAACCCAACAAACGTGATTGAACCCAACAAACGTGATTGAACCCAACAAACGTGATTGAACCCAACAGACGTGATTGAACCCAACAGACGTGATTGAACCCAACAGACGTGATTGAACCCAACAAACGTGATTGAACCCAACAGACGTGATTGAACCTAACAGACGTGATTGAACCTAACGGACGTGATTGAACCTAACGGACGTGATTGAACCTAACAAACGTGATTGAACCTAACAAACGTGATTGAACCTAACAAACATGATTGAACCTAACAAACATGATTGAACCTAACAAACGTGATTGAACCTAACAAACGTGATTGAACCCAACAAACGTGATTGAACCCAACAAACGTGATTGAACCCAACAAACGTGATTGAACCCAACAGACGTGATTGAACCCAACAGACGTGATTGAACCCAACAGACGTGATTGAACCCAACAGACGTGATTGAACCTAACAGACGTGATTGAACCTAACAGACGTGATTGAACCTAACAAACGAGACCAGCCCTCCGAGACCCGAGACTTTGTTGGGATCAGACCGAGACCTCTAAAAAAGATCTAGGACTGGCACCTCATTTCCTGTAATTAAAATTGTTGTGATTTTACTTGTTTTGCAGACGAGAGTGAATCCTTGGGTATGAGCATGTAAGTCAATTTACTCCTTTTCCTTCAGCTGTTATTATGACATTTTCATTTTTGTATCAATGATTGCATTTATTTGGATAACATTTAAAGCGACTACATGTATTTTTCATTTTGTTGGTCGTTATATGCAAGTCAGCCATATATATTTCCCTTTGCAGAAAAAACATCTCGCCCGCACCATTAGATACACAATCACCTTACCAAGATATAACAGGTATGATCAACGTTTCAATTAAGTTATATGGTATAAGTGCATTAGGGTTCATGGCTTACAAAAATGAAAAGACTTGGGTGAAAAGACAACAAAAGATTGAGAAACTTAAAAGGATTGACCATCATAAACTATATGTATCCACTAAACAAAAAGTGTTTATACACATTTATTTTTGTACAATAATGATTAACATATATTAGTTTTGTATGTTTTCCCACAAACATACCAGACTTTAGGCGAATTTATAGCAGTTATTTATTGCATTTACGATACAGAAATCGACGTCATTTCTCAGCCAGCACACCATGAACAAGAAAGTGCGACTTATGGTAACGTCTCCATTGCACACAAGGCCTTCCCACGTGATCAGCTGAAGATTATCAAAGAGCTCGGACATGGCGCCTTTGGTCAGGTGTTTCTAGCTGAAACCTTGGGGATGACACAGGGGTCAAAGGTCACACTGGTTGCTGTCAAGACGCTCAAAGGTTAGTGGTGGTACATGTAGCTTGTCTAGGAGCTTGGACATGGCGCCGTTGGTCAGATAAAACACATAAAAATATATATTTTAAACACATAGAAATATGACATAAGTGAATATCATGACACCGGATTATAATGTCGAAGAAACAGGAGTAAAATATATTGCTTAGAGCTGGGTTTACTGTTTTCTATGGGATTCATAAAATGCAGATAAAGACAAGAAACACTATTACCATGTCAATAGTCGGCTGTTTATGTGGGTTTTTTTAGCTCTATATTATAACAAACATAGAATTAAAACAATCTACTGAATGTTATGCAGAGGGAGCCAGTCAGAATGACAAAGCCGACTTGATGAGGGAGCTAGACCTGATGAAGAAGTTACCTGACCATTGTAATCTAGTCAGGCTCCTAGGATTCTGCGTCAAAGAAGGTATAAGCCATAGAGCTATATTAAATTACTAGAGCGCTAACTCTTCGTTCTTAAGCGCGGAGATACTTTGAATCCATTCTGCGCGCAGACATTTTGAATTCACGTGCGTGTTGTAGAACATAAGAAAAATAGATGGATTTAATTTCGAATATGTACTCTAAATGCAACGCGTGTGCGAGTAGAAACGACGCAAACAACTTCACGCCCGTCATGTCAGTTTTAAAAAAAGTCACGGCAAAATCAACTGCAGCGTGCGGATACGCACGCGCATTTGCAATGTTCGGCGCTCATTTGCTGATCATGCCTTTTGGTTTTGGGCGTATCGGCTTGATTAACGCACCGTATAGAATACAAACGCAGATATGCAAATAGCCGTACAAAATTTTGAGGTTACCATAGGTTTGTGCACAAACATGGATGCGCCCAACTCGCATCAATGTGTACATCGAGCCAGCGCTCTAGTATTTTAATATAGCTAAATGGTATAAACTCAGAATAGCTTGAACGACTTTGTGAACATTCACACACACTCTATCGTTTGTTAGCTCGAAGATTAAATTAATAGACCTTTATTAATTATCAGGGAACGCCATCTTGAAAATCAAAGCGAGGCAAATATTACAAACAAACATGTCGGCCTAAATAGTCTGTGCAGTGAATAAGTGCGAAAAACGCTCCCATTGTACAACATTTTTAAATAGTCATTTAAAACTACACTAATGTTTATATATAATATATTTTGTTGCTATTTTTATTGTTGATGAAAAATAATTTATTGTAAAGGAAAAAGTGTACACATTTTGTTTAGATTTAAGGCATATTCGCCCTCCCCGCAATGAGGAGTTTTTATGAATGAAAATAATTTTGTTGTCAATCAGACCCGCCCTACATCATCGTGGAATATCTCTCCCGAGGCAATCTGAAGGAACTTCTTAAAGACAGTCGTAGTAAGGGTGGGCGTGTCTATGGCAACCTGCATGGTATCAGTAAGTCACTTACCTCCAAGGATCTGATGAAGTTTGCCAAGGATGTCGCTGATGGAATGGCCTTCATCTCATCCCAACAGGTAAGTTTGGCTCAGTCGTAGTAAGGGTGAGCGTGTCTATGACAACCTGTATGGTATCAGTAAGTGACTTACTTCCAAGGATCTGATGAAGTTTGCTAAGGATGTCGCTGATGGAATGGCCTTTATCTCATCCCAACAGGTAAGCTTGGCTCAGTCGTAGTAAGGGTGGGCGTTTCTATGACAACCTGCATGGTATCAGTAAGTCACTTAGCTCCAAGGATCTGATGAAGTTTGCTAAGGATGTCGCTGATGGAATTGCCTTCATCTCATCTCAACAGGTAAGCTTGGCTCAGTCGTAATAAGGGTGGACGTGTCTATGACAACCTGCATGGTATCAGTAAGTCACTTACCTCCAAGGATCTGATGAAGTTTGCTAAGGATGTCGCTGATGGAATGGCCTTCATCTCATCTCAACAGGTAAAACAAATCATCCTCAAAGGCAACAGGGATTTTATGAAATATACATATGATAGTTATATGATATGATAGTTTGCAAATCAACATTATAATAAATAAATGTCATGCTTATACAAGTACCTCTCAGGTACCCATTTATACTACAGAGTGGAGAGAGGCAATTGTAGTAAAGTGTCTGGCACAAGGACACAGGCACCATGTTCTTGGCAGGGTTCTGTGCACCGTCGTACACGAGTCTAACAATGTAACCACTGGGCCATATGGTAGGCTGTAAGGTGAAGAACATTGTTATTTGCCACAATGCCCCTTTCAATGAGTTATTCATTTTTATCACCCAAAAAATATTCCATATACTTAGTGCATACACAGGGACCTTGCTGCCCGTAACGTGCTGGTGGCTGATGACATGACGTGTAAGGTGTCTGATTTCGGACTCGCTCGTGACGTCATGAATATCCGAGTATATGAACGAGGGTCAGAGGTGAGTGTACTGACGTTTAACATAATCAGATTGGATCGATCGTCCTTTTAGAAAACACATTCAAACAAAAGTTACATAAACAAGCGCTGGTCATCTTGATTCGTCCTCGTATAGCAATATGTAACCTTGCACCACGAAATGAGCGGAAAGTCGCACATGGCTAAAACAAGTTATTGCCCGAAACGTGGGAGGTCGGTTTAGAGTTGTTAACGTTTTTACATACAAAAATAACCCTTCTTTATTATTTCCCAAAATTGTATAGCTCAAATAAAACTCTAAACTGTGTGTTATTTGGTGGCTGAATTGCACTGCGTATAGTTGGCACATTTCATGCACTTTGAACTTTGTTTTCTTAAAACAAAGGAGCATGACTTTAGCAATTTGAAAAAAGTACAGCGGCGGCTAGGAATAAGCTACAGCAACACACAATACATCATTTGAAAGCTTAGGACTTCTTCCTTCTAGAAATGTAATAATGTCAATTTTGTAATTTTGTAATTTTGTGACCTTACACCCATTTTGTGGTGCCAGGTCACATATATCCAAACACTTGTCCATCAGTAATGTTTTGTACAATTTTAATTAGCTATATATGGAAGGCTCTCTTTTTATCCCAATTACCTTAAATAGTCAAAATATTAAGCTGAAAAAAGGGTCCGAGTTTCGTGGCATGGATTGTAGGCCCAGACATTACCGGTACTCTATTCACTGTACTAGTTAAAAAACACACTTTATTTTGCGTTTTCCTGGCAACCGCTGCACTACAGCACAAGCTTCTCCAATTTCGTACCAGTCTGTTCAGACACTATCGCTTCTCTATTGTTGGTAAACCTTGACCCTTAACCACCCTGAGTCCATTAAAATCCATTTCCTGTTTTGGAGGATTTTAGCGGATTCAGGATACCTCCATATTGAACAAACTGCGGAGGAGTGTGATGGATTGAGGATTTTAAGCCTAGCGTTACTGCAGGAGTTTGATGGATTCAGGATTCAAAAATTTAGGTGATGGACTGTGATGGACTCTATGGGGAAACACACTGCAGTTTTTTGTATGCCACCATGGTATCCTGAATCCGCCAGAGTCCATCAACTTTTGCTGGTGGATTATTGATGGACTTGGGATATCTCCAGTATGCATACTGGTGGAGTCTGATGGACTCATCATCAGGACACCAGTAGTTTTTGAAAACCAAACTTGGTGGATTGTAGCGGATTCAGGATACTTTCTAGAAAAAGCAGTCAGGGGTTTAGGGTTAACGTGATCGGTTTACTCCCCTTCACGTAGGCATCTGCAATGTTGCCATTTATAAAGTCTGATTATTTAAAGGGTGCCCTTCCGATGCGCTGGATGGCTCTGGAGTCCCTTGTTGATGACGTGTACACAACAGAGAGTGACGTGTGGTCTTATGGCGTACTCCTGTGGGAGATTGTTACTCTTGGTAAGAAGTTTCAGTCGAATCTTTTCGCTCGATCCACCCCCTATAATGGGCACTTGAAATGTCTGGGCTGATGCGCTTTGAGCTCTAGCTGATCAGATAGATTTCATGTGACCTGTTTATAACTGGAGGTCACCAATTCTGCATCTAAGAGCAAGTTCGGGCGCGAAATATAGTCAACCATTAGTCAGTCTCTGCTTTACCAATGCGCATGCTCAAGAGCAGTTCGCTCGAACGGCTCTAGTCGAACCATTGTTGAAGAGACGGCAACCGCTTTGTTTACATTTGCGACATGAATGAGATGGGTAGTGGCACTATTCTTCCTTGTATCGCATATAAGTAGGATAAGTCATAACGTTAGTCATGTTGGTCCAAAAACAAGAAAAAAGTAACATTAGGCTTGCCAAATTTTCATTTAACGTTACTGCCATCACTTTCCCACGTCACTGGTTCTCTCCGGGTTTTCTTATGAAATGAGGCTATTGTCAACCAGCGGCAACCGTGCCCTGGGGTCTGGTTCCAAATATCCGACTAGATAGTCCAACCATTCTGCGTTCGAGTGACGTTTGTCGAACTATGGTTAACTATAGTTCGCACCAGAACTTGCTCTGAGTTGTGCTGCTTTGAAAAATCATGGTACACTATCCAGAATTATCGTTCGTTTCCTTCACAGAAATCTGTGAAGTGATGTTTAGACCTTCCCAGTGACCAGTATGGGCCGTGGGACCAATCAAATTAAATCAAAGACTTGTGTGCAAAGGCCTTTTCTGGGTTGTGATTTTCTTAAGAATTCAATCAGGGGTCAACTTAGTTTCACCCACGGCACTATGTTTATATTTTGAAAACTTCATTATTCTATAGGAGCTCGTCCATACCCGGCTATGACTGCAAAGATAATGATTGCTGAGCTTCGGGCTGGCTACCGTATGCCAAAACCACAACACTGTCAAAACGAATTGTGAGTTGAAAATACATTTAGGGAATAACAGTGCGAGGACCCAGTAATTACTGCGTGATAATGACCGGGTTGGGGGATGACCGCTGGTAATGAACCGAGCTGAAAGCAAGGTCCATTACCAGTGGTCATCTCCCAAACTGGTTATTATCACACAGTAATGATCGGGTACTCGCACTGTTATTCCCTTTAATAAATAATTTAATAAATAATTTTCTTTTTAACAAGAAAAATGGTGAAAATGCTCAAAATTTCGTTACTTTTCTTTCGGCGATATTTCTAGTGTTTTGTTTTTTATGTTCAGTGGCCATATTTCAGCTTATGCGTGGTACCCTGTCTCTTCAATATGTGTTGATATTATTATGCATACTTTAAGACCAGACTAGCTGACCACTGATGCCCACCGAGCATAGCAACACGCTAGCGTTAACAGACGACACGCATATTTTGAAAAATGCCGCGCGTATAGATACAAACGTTCTACGCGTACATTTATAACGCGCAGTATCAAGATTAGACGCGAGGTAGGATCAAAGATGATTAAGGGGTTTTGTTTCCGCAGGTATGCGATGATGCTAAAATGTTGGGATGTGGATCCAGATAACAGACCCTCATTTAAGATAATCAGTGCCGAGCTGGAGAAATACATCAACAAGGGAAAGGTATGTGGTTTTGGAAAAAAATGCTTTTGTTACCAAGTTATTTTGGATAATTGATTGTTGTGAAACAAGTCGAGTCATTTTAAAGAAGTGACTCGACTCGAGTCCAGTCATTAGGCCAAGACGGTCGAGTCGAGTCAGTGTGTCGAGTCGGGTCGGGTCGAGTTGATTCATGTCGAGTTGATTCATGTATTTAGCTTAAAGGGATCGTATACGTTTGGTAATTACCCCAACAATTAATGGCAATAAAAAGTACAGCAGCTTTGGATAGTATAATGCATTTTTAGAAACTTTTCACATCGAAGTACTGCGGTTATGGAAAAAGTTATCACTTTTTATCCCCAAAAATTTGAATCTGAGAAGCGTTACCGCAGTGACGTTTCTCAGATTGTGTATTCCAATGCAGATTATTCTTCCTGCGTGGACATAACCGCTTCAGATTTTCGGCAATATCTCAAAATCGCTACCACCTTTTGAAATGAAATTTGTACAGGTTAGTTTTATGGTATATATCTATAACTATATAGGATTGAAACAAACAGTGGGTTCCAATTACCAAACGTATACGATCCCTTTAAGTCAATTTGAATCTCAAATATTTAAATACTATAAACACGTTACAGAAACACAAGGTTGAAGTCCAAGTATATGTATACCATGTTTGTACTTATGTACAAAATGATTCGCTAACATAAACGTCACGTAAACATAAACTGGCACTGGCGTAAGTCATTGCAAGAGTTTTGTAAGAGTTTTGCTCTTATTTTTGGGACCTGAGTCTTATTAGCCTGCAGGCGAGGCGAGTCGAGTCGAGTCGAGTTAATGAGAAATTGAGTCGAGTTAATGAGAAATTGAGTCGAGTTAATGAGAAATTGAGTCGAGTTAATGAGAAATTGAGTCGAGTTAATGAGAAATTGAGTCATTTGCCTGCTGTGACTGGGGTCAAGTCATTTACTTATTGAAACTCAAGTCAAGTCGCCCAAAATATGTGATTCGAGTCCGAGTCGAGTCTGAGTCTCAAGTTATTACAACTCTGAATAATGGAAAACAATTAGGACATTCGGTAGCTGTATGTATGTACTTCCTAACAAACAAAGTCAGAGCAAGAAAATGCTATGGATGAAAAAGTGAAAATATACATCATTGGCGGTTCTACGCGTACTAGTGGGCAAGATAGGGGAAATATTCGGGGGAATTGTGTCTTTGATTATACAAGCATGAAATTTGGCACTCGTATTATGTCGTAAAAAATATATTTGGCTATAGAACCATTCCGGATTTGTCATTTAAGGAAACTTTTGTAGAATAACACGCAATTTTCATTTTCTTTTTGGATTTAATCGCTGCCATTGCTTGTTATTCTAACTATATTTTTTTGAATGATGAATTCTGTGATGGCCTTGTATCTAAATATCTTTTCATGACATACTCTGACTGTGTGCCAAATGCCATGCTTGTATCATCATACCATGCATGGATATATTTTGTTTGATTCTTCTAAATTCAATGAGACATGACAATCATAAATTAGCGATAGTGATAGAAAAAAAAAAAACTGATGATAGTTTTGTGCAGTCCTACTTCGTTGAGTTCACTAGCTAGTTGAACCGGAGTAAAATGCATTTGCAACACCATCTAGCAAACTCTGGTAGATGTTTATCTTGTATTGTTTTGGTTACAGGAGTACATATCGATCAAGGACTTCCAGGAGAGCATTTATGAAGTCGTTCTGAAAGAAGATGCGGGCGAAAAGGTGTAGGGTTATGATGAGTGACTTGTGACCGGCTCTACAAAAAGGGTATTAAGTTGCGCTGTGCACTATCATGAAATGGCCTACTAAATGTTGAGAGGGTAAACATATCATCAAAATGTGATTTTAATACATTTTTTGTCATGAAGGACATCTTTAATACCTACAGTTTCAGGTTTCATTCACAGAAATGTTAATTTTGATGAATAAAGTGGAAATAATACAATTTTGTGTGCATCTTTCTGTTGTAACTACAATAGAGCCGGCTTTTTTTAAAGCCTGTTTTCTCAGTTGTGTACTTTGAACTCCAAGGAAGTATTCAATATGCAAACATGTCATATATCCGGAATGGGAAGAGGCTATGGAGCTATATTATATACCAAATGAAAGCTTACGCTGTGGGGTTTCCAACCATGTATATAACTCAATGTCACTGTTTTGTGACATAATACCCATTTTTGTGGAATGGTTCAAACTTGTTGATTTTAGTCAAATTCAACATCAGATTTGACTTTGACTTTTAAAATTGTCGGCTTTGTATACTCCGATCTAGTCGGTTTACTTGCAGATTTTAGTTGATAGAAATTTATATTAATTACGAACGTTAAACTGCTTTTAGTACCCTCTGTCATGTGTTATTTTCAACGCTGGGTAATTGCTTGTATAAAACCAAAAAACAGCTGATTGTATACTCAGTTTATACTTGTACTTGTAGTGGTGAGATTATTTTACTTGCCCTGCGTCTTCTACGTCAATGTGAAAAAATGTACCACTCGATTAACCAGTTCGCGCCGGATGACGTGAGTTCATGAGCCGCGTGGCCCTGCAAGCGGAGAAGATGGGTCATCACCCGGAATGGTTCAACGTCTACAAAAAGGTGGACGTGACACTGAGCACACACGACGTCAGCGGGTTGTCGGAGAAGGACGTCAAGCTGGCGACGTTCATGGAGACCGCTGCGGCATCCGTCCTGCCTCCGTCCTAAAATCCTTATGACTTCCTCTGTTCGGGCGTTACCTGTGTCGTCATCATCGTGTGATACGCATCGTGATACAAGACCCATCATGTCGGATTTTGAAACATTTGGGAGGGTTAGTGTTGAGAAAAAAAAAACTTCAAGAACTTTAAGGTTTTACAAATCTTAACCCCAGAGTTGTATTTGAGTCCCCGCAACTCCTCTCAAGTCCTCTCAAGTCCTCTCAAGTCCTCTCAAGTCCTCTCAAGTCCTCTCAAGTCCTCTCAAGTCCTCTCAAGTCCTCTCAAGTCCTCTCAAGTCCTCTCAAGTCCTCTCAAGTCCTCTCAAGTCCTCTCAAGTCCTCTCAAGTCCTCTCAAGTCCTCTCAAGTCCTCTCAAGTCCTCTCAAGTCCTCTCAAGTCTTCTCAAGTCCTCTCAAGTCCTCTCAAGTCCTCTCAAGTCCTCTCAAGTCTTCTCAAGTCTTCTCAAGTCTTCTCAAGTCTTCTCAAGTCTTCTCAAGTCACCACAAGTCACCACAAGTCCTCTCAAGTCACCACAAGTCACCACAAGTCACCACAAGTCCTCTCAAGTCCTCTCAAGTCCTCTCAAGTCCTCTCAAGTCCTCTCAAGTCTTCTCAAGTCTTCTCAAGTCACCACAAGTCCTCTCAAGTCGCCACAAGTCCTCTCAAGTCCATCACAAGTCCATCACAAGCCCATCTCAAGTCCATCACAAGTCCATCACAAGTCCATCACAAGTCCATCACAAGTCCATCACAAGTCCATCACAAGGCCCTCAGTCTCAAGTCAAGTCACTAGAGGATTCAGATAAACTGTTAACAAAAGCATTATTTTGTCATTGTTCAACCAGTTACTTGCGAATGGCTTTATAAAAGGACTTGTGACTGGACTTGTGACTGGACTTGTGACTGGACTTGTGACTGGACTTGTGACTGGACTTGTGACTGGACTTGTGAAAGGACTTGTGACTGGACTTGTGAAAGGACTTGTGAAAGGACTTGTGACTGGACTTGTGAAAGAACTTGTGAAAGGACTTGTGAAAGGACTTGTGAAAGGACTTGTGAAAAGACTTGTGAAAAGACTTGTGAAAAGACTTGTGAAAGGACTTGTGAAAGGACTTGTGAAAGGACTTGTGAAAGGACTTGTGAAAGGACTTGTGAAAGGACTTGTGAAAGGACTTGTGAAAGGACTTGTGAAAGGACTTGCAGGGACTCAAATACAATTCTGCTTAACCCTGACTCCTTTGGGTGATTTACTAGGAACCTTCATTATCCTTGCAAATCCCAACACCCTAGTGCTTGTATTAAACTGTGCACTAAACAGCTTTACTCCACTAAACCTTTGTGTTGGAGTTTGGCTGGATAGGTATTGTTAGGGTTAAAGGGCACTTTGACGTTCTTCCTTGCGTGCGCCCTCAGTCGACAACCAGCGATGACAGACTATTTTTGCGATGTCGGTGGGCAAATTTCTCGTAAAATGTCACCGTTTTGTTTTACATTTTAGGCAATTGAATCAACCCAGATTCCTATCCAACCCTTACCCTTCCAAATCCTCAAATCAATATGATTAGGGTTAATTAAGATAGTGCATAATATGAAACACTGGGTCTGAAACTTTCGTCACAAGAGAGTTTAACCTCGCAAAGGAAAATGAAAATGTTCAATTAAGCTACCTGTAAGATTTGTAAAAACTTTGTTAGAAGTAAAACCGGCTCATCATTTTCCCACCTGCCTTGTTTATTTGGTTTAAAATTTTTAGAAAAAAAACCACAGAAATATGGAGATTTTTGTAAAAAAAATGTATACAGTATAATAATGCATAATAATTATATTGGTCCCTGTTCTGTTTCTACAGATAAATAAATTAGTTTCTTCCAAAAAAAACCCACGAATGTGAGCCAAACTTTGTCATCTTATAGGCAGTTATTATGTGGTAGCTAAGAAAAGATATTTGCAGCTGTTTTTTTTAATATTTAAACTGTGTACCTTTCCATGATAACAAAATAAATAAAATTGCTTGACAAACACATTTTACCAAGTCATTGACGTGATTAACTATCAAGTATATTGCTGACATTGTTGTTGCCATAATTTTTTTTCCAGTGTTTTTTTTTTTTTAATAAGCAAAAGTGCCTTTAAAGCTCCAAAAAAAAATTTGTATCAAATTTGATATTATTGGCAGTTAATGTTGGGCTAATGTTTTAGGAGTATGAAATTTAGTATGATATCAGATATGGAATAACAAAGAATAAATCATGTGTTGGAAAATTTGTTTATTGAATTTTTTTATTTAATACCCTGGCTCCAGACAGATTAGGTCAATAACAAAAGTTATAACACACCTCTTGCTAGTTCTGTATTCTGGTTGGCTGAAACACGGTCACGTGGGATTAACTAATATAGGCTAGTGCATGAGATTTGCGTCACCATGAATTTGAGGGGAAATAGTTACCGAAGCGGGCAATAGACCTAAATTTGTTGACTGGTTACAGCGCCCTCAAGAGGTTTGCCAGGCTCATCTTAATATGAAAAATGGCGGCTTTTGGACCGAGAGGTGTGTTATAAAACACATGGACTGGCATGACTTGGTCACTAGGGCACGTCTATCCCCCCTCGAGCCTGTAATTGACCAGAAGGGGAAACTATTTCCCTCGGCCCCCTTCTGGTCACTCACAGTCCCTGGGGGGAATAGACGTGCTTTAGTGACCATTGCCAGTCCATAGTGTATATTAATTACGATGGCCACACCACACATTTCCCAACTATAGGTGTGCATACCTTGCCAAAAATCGCTTTGAGCTTTGATATCGGTGGCCTAATTTTTCGACTGTTTTAGCGTAAATGTTTTACTTTTTTTATAAATCAGAAATATACTGTACTCGGCAAGATATGGGACCAAGGGTCTCTTCTCCCCCCCCCCCCCCCCCCCCCTCCCAAGTTCCCCATACCTATACACTCTCTAGAATGTTGTTACTGTTCATGAACATAGAGCTACATGAACATGTAGGTCTATATTTATAGGGGAGTCAGGTTGTCGTAGCTGTTCTTTCCTTGCCAAGCTTCCACCGCTGTGACCCGGGTTCGAACCCCGTCTGTGGATTGGGTTTGGGTTTGGGTGTTCAGTTCCTGCTTGAATTTGTGGGTTTTCTCCAGGATATTCTTCTGGGATTTTCCTCCCACCTCTAAAACTGTACCTTCATCTTATTGTCTTCACTCTACATGTTTCTTCAGGCTTACAAGCTACAGTGCCTAGAGCACTTTCCGAGGGATCCTTGATTTCATTAGAAAAAATGGTACAACTAGTCATAGAATACAGGGCCACTCAACCACTCTCGGTTTATTTACCCTATGACATAGAATGGAGTGGCCCTGTATTCTATGGGTATTGGGTATATGGGTCAGTTCATTCTCAGCCTAGGTTAAATTAACCAGAGAGTAGTTGATGGGCCCTGCATTTTATAGTTCAAAAGAATTAATAATTACAATAATAATAATAGGCACTTGGGGAGACAAATTAGCGTAAGTTTTTAGGTAATAAGGAGACAGTGGCACTTGGGGAGTGTATCCCTTAGTGCCTAGCTACCCTAAAAAAGTTATTTTTGTCCTAGAACGACAGATTTTGGTCTGAATAGCATAAATCTTGAAGATCTTAGAGAAAAGGGTTAGGGTAAACAAGTTAGGACTGTTTTAAGTTTGTGTACATCTCTATGGGATTGTCTCCCCAAGTGCATATTTGGAGGTATAGTAAGTACTAGTAGAATACCAAAAATTGAATAAAAAAATGCAATTTTCGGCCTTTTTTTATCATAACATAGAACTAATTTGTCCTGTAACAGGTACTGCAATAGCCATCCGCAGTCCTTCCGTTATGAGGCGTGCGTTCCCACCCCCACACCATTGCACGCCGAAAAGCTTCCTGAGAAGTGCTAATAATATCCCACGCCTGAATCCCACTGTACCGCACACCTCGGCATACATTGACGGCATAATTATACTACATAATTTGTGAAAAAAGCAAGTCATTGTCATCAAAGAGGAAATAGCTTTACTGTAAACAAACCAAGATAAATAATTAAAAAAAAAAATGCCAAGTATTGTTTAGTCCACAGAATCACACGCCCTAAAAATGTACACGCCTAGAAAAATCCAGGTGTGCCTTTTTCAACACGCCTGTGATTTTCAAATCAGAAGGACTGCATCCGGAATCCTCCCTTTAATTTGATTTTTCTTTTCTCCGACTCCACCAATTTTTATGAATTTTCACACACCCTAGGGACTTTGGGTTAAAAATGCATTTGTATGTAACTATGTACTGCTACAGAAAACAATTTTGTTTGTAAATTGTATAGCGTTAAAATATCTTTAGTATTTGTTCACTCAATCGTGAAAAAGATAACTTTTCAGGGTCAAAGCCTAGTATCGAACACACTTTGTGATTCATTGAAAAAGCTTAGCATGCAGTGTACATTGTAGTACAACAAGGAAATACAACAGTGCATACAACTAGCAAATGGCGATGGAATTCTCCGCGTATCGTACGCTGACCGCGTTGTGGTGTCTCATTCAAGGTATGAAATATGTGACCTGCTCCCACAAAAAACAGACATAAGTGTTTTTTTGTTATTGTACGATATTGTTATTTCCATTTAGTACACATTGACAGCTTTCATTTGGTACCAAAACCACTTTTATACCATACATACTTCCAATTTTATGAGGAATTTTTTGGGATGTATTTGGGAGATAAATTACCACTTTTAGGACACAGTTTGTCTAAATACATGCATGATTTTTGTACTTTCTCATCAATAAAGTTGATTTTGTTTAACCTAACTGAGGGTTAAAGTATACATATTAAACAATTAAAAAATAACGAAAAACAAAAATCGATGTCCGCCAGATTTTTCACCCCATTTCAACTTTAATGAGCTGTATCTCGAAATAGCCTGTGCGACTTATGTCGGGTTTCGTAGGAACGGGTCACATATTTATATATACCCTACTTATATTGCTGTTTCTAATACCCAAATAACAAAGCATGCAGCCCCGTGCTAAAGATGGACAAAAGTATTACAGAAAGCTATAAATTCTTGGCCAAATGTTAATTTTATTTAGTCTTCCGACAGTATCATTCATCCAAGTACAACCCATTCCCATTAAACATACAGCCATAATTCTTTCTAGCAAGTTTTTCGGCGCATGAAAAACATGTTTTTGTTGTTGTTTTTGTTGTCTTTTATTTTTGTCTTGTTTTCTTTCAGTTTTAGCTCCCTTGGTTCACACCCAATCATTCAACTTCAATTCAGCCTTATCATCACCAGTCGCTACTGTACAAGGCCAATCAGCAACTCTCACCTGTACCTTCTCATTGGATGGGTCTGGTACCTTCAGCAACCTCGAATGGGGACAGAGAGGCACTCTTGTAGCTGACTTTCTCGGCGGAGCCCAGACACCATACTACTATAATGGATTTTCTGAACCTGGATATGTCGTATCCAGAGATGACTCAATGAGTACTCTCACCATAGCAACTACTCAATTCTCTGTTGATGATGGTCAATATAACTGCAGGGTGGACTACAGAATAAGTTTTGGATTGTTGACACGCACGTCAACCACTCAACTGATGGTGTACGGTGAGTTGGTTGTATAAATATTCTGTTCGTGTATCTTTTTTTTCTCTTCTATAATTACATAGATGTACACGTATGCATTTGTTTGTGTATACTTATACAATGTATTTTGTCCTACAAGTCCATGCATTACAGCAAATTCCACCATACAATATATATGTGTTTGTACATAGTATAAAAGTATGTACATTTCTTTTCTTGATTGTTGCCTTGGAAATACTAACAAAAAAAGCATGTACATATACATGTAATATCAGTATCATGATTAGGGCTTGGCGAGTAACTCGACTATCTCACTACCGGTACTCGTAATCAGTTTTTACTACTCGTTAAACTACTCGCGGTTTTTCAACTATTCGAGTACTCGTGCCAGCCCAAGTAGCAATAAGTACTCGCGAGTAGTGATTGTTAGCGAGCGAGGATTATTGACAATACCGATTAAGTTGTGGTCCTAAGATGCAACAACACAAAATGAATCGACTTGCCGCTCCCCATTTTCCAATTTTTATTTTCCAATTTAAATGTAAAAAATGTAAATGTGCTTACAAAAATGTACACCATAATTCATCTACTTCCAAAAGAACTGCGACACAAATGTATGTACTTGTAGTTGTAGACTTGTTCTATAATTGCTGTCTAAACTAATAGTTATTCATATTTATGTAAATCCTGCTAAAGAATTCATTGAATTATTATTTTTATTTAGTGCTTCCATCGAGCATCACCCTGTCCGACTCGACTGGTGGCACAGCGTATGTTGTTGAAGGTGTGACTCATCAGTTCACCTGTCAAGTACCAGACATCAATCCAGGGGCAACATTCACTTGGTCTATAGATGGCGGAGGACTAACAGTGGGTAACAGCGTGAATATTACTGGTTCTGATAAATTGACCACCAGTACCAGTCCGGCCACTTTGTCACCAGCATGGATCCACCATGGAAAGATGTTACAATGTCAGGCGTCTAATAAAGATGACGATGATGGGATAAGCATCAGTGTTACAGTGGATGTGAAAGGTGTGTAGTTAATATGTCTGTTATCCTGAAATATATACCGGTAGTGGAGTTAACCATTTTAAGTCCTATTGCATTTAAAGATCTTTGGTACTTTGAGCAGAAAGATCATAAAATCTATAGTCACTCAGTGATCAGTCAGATTTTGCTGAAAAATCATTATTTATCAATTTCTGGTACATTTTTTTAAAACTTTAACTAATTATTATTGAAAACACTATAAAACCCAAATTCACTTGATGCCTTCGGCTCATTGCAGTAACAGCGGCCATCCTCTAACCTTTTCCCACTGACTTTTCTCCCTCAAATTAGGTTTCGATTTACTTCATTTTCTGCCTGTATTTATTCAGCTGCAGCAGAAGTTTTGAATGTGCTGTGAAAGACTGGTATATTTACAGTTCTTTGTTTCTTTCTTATTTGCACACACAGTTCCACCCAAGACCCCCTCCATGTCAATATCTGATCCCAATGGAGCATTCACACCATGGAGTTTAGTCAATGTAAACCAAGGTGAATCACATATCTTCATATGTCAGGCTCAGTCTAGACCTGCAGCTACCTTGCAATGGGATGTCGGTTCGACTAATTACCAGGCGAGTGTGATCGGACCAACCAATCCAGGCTCAGGCAATGGCTTGGTTGATACGACAAAACCCTGGACATTCACTCCAAGACGAGACAATCACAGACAGGAGGTGAAATGCATGGCAAGCACTACGGAGTCGCAGCCACCGTACCCAGAAGTTACGGTTACACTCGATGTCAATGGTATGTAACTTTGAGTTCTAGTTTACTTGCAGCCAGCATGTATACAGTTTTGCAGTTTGCATTATTTTGATGTAATCCAAGGCAAAACCAAGGGACTAAAATCAAATCAGAAAATATTTGGCAAGGTAAATTGAAAAACATCTGGTCTACCACTACTCTGACTTGCTAAAAATGGTTGGCACATTTTAACATTGAATTCATAGACCAAAGAGACTGTTACTACATGTACTTGTATATCACCTGATTCGGTCCAAGGTCTTATAAGTGGCTTGCCCTGAATCACGTGATAGTAACAGTTTCGGGGGGAAGGTTGTTTGGTGAGACAGCAACGACAGCATGAATGCAATTTGACATACCTGGAGCAAGTTCGGGCGCGAACTATAGTTAACCATAGTTCGACTAACGTCGCTCGAACGCAGAATGGTTGGACTATCTAGTCGACTATTTGGAACCAGACCCCGGAGCACGGTTGCCGCTGGTTGACAGTAGCCTCTTTTCATAGGAAAACATGGAGAGAACCAGTGACGTAGAAAAAGGTGATGTCAGTAGTCGGACGGAGGGAAAGGTAGTAACCCTAAGTGGAAATCTGGCGGGCCTAATGTAATTTTTGTCTTGTTTTTGGACCAACATGACTAACGTTATGGCTTATCCTACTTATGTGCGTGAAAGAATAGTGGCAAAACCCATTTCATTCATGTCGCAAATGTAAACAAAGCGGTTGCCATCTTTTCAAAAATAGTTCGACTAGAGCCGTTCGAGCGAACTGCATTTGAGCATGCGCATTGGTAAAGCAGAGACTGACTAATGGTTAACTATAGTTCGCGCCCGAACTTGCTCCTGTATGTATGATTTGTTTATAATTAAACAGGTCCCCCTGATACACCTGTCATCACTGGCAGCACCTCTATGACAGAGGGTGTAACGACTACACTGACGTGCACAGCAAACATGGGTTACCCTGAAGACTGGACTCTGATTTGGTCTGATCATCATGGAGGCTCACCTGCACCAACTACAACCTCATCAGCATCAGGTGATCGCTATAGCTTCACTAGCACACTGAACTACACACCAAGGAGACAGGATAATGGAGACACCATCACGTGTAGAGCAAACAAAGCTCCATGGACCACAGAGCCGGTGACATCTCTGGGTCCGATTGATGTCAAGTGTAAGTTATGAATAATAAATTTACAAATTAAAAAAACAAAATAAGGGAACCTTTGAATTTCCCGACATGAAGTGTAAGGTATAATGTGCATTAATTTAGTTCCATGTACTTTCATGTACATGCAGTACTAACTTGTCTGTATATACTTATCAAAAGATTAACCATCTTGAATTCTTACATCAGGGTATAATATAGGGTATATTGGTGTAGTATCCTTGCATGAAAGCTGTGTATATTATAGGCACCTAGTGATATATGAAACCACACACCCAAACCTAGACATTACCTCATCCACATTGGAATGCATGAACCCCAACTTGCACCCTAGAACAATGTAGCCTTTTGATAAGCATAGAACCCCATGTGATGTACAAAGATGTATTGAGCACAATAAACCAAGCAAGCATCAAAGCAACAACTACTATCCGTGTGCTAGTGACAAGCCCACTACATTACATTGGCGACGAGGTCGGGATAACAAAATTGGGAGGATATATCAACATATCAAGATGGCACAATTCACCATACCTGCACCACCACCTCTAGACATGGCAGATCAGCAGCCCATTTACGCTGTCAACCAGTCACGCCAACGCTCAACAATGCGACCTGCATCAGCAATAGCACCCATGTCAACTACCTGCTATAACTGTGGAGGGACATACCCGCATGCCGGCGAGTGCCCTGCATATGGCGAGACATGTTCATTCAGCCACAAACGAAACCACTTTGCACAATTCTGCAGGAGTAGGAAGGCGGAACAGCAGACGGGCGTCACACATGTCCATCAGGCCAACCCCATCGTCAGCAACGACCCACCAAGCGAGCTCCGGATAGCGACTCCGAAGATGACTACGTGTTCTAATCGAACAATATCAGCCAACCACCAAGCGTGTTATCAACAACACCAAAGAACAAACAAGCGTGTTATCAACAACACCAAAGAACAAACAAGCGTGTTAGCAACGACACCAAAGAACAAACAAGCGTGTTAAGCAACGACACCAAAGAACAAACGAGTGTGTAAATCACAACACCAAAGAACAAACAAGCGTGTTAAGCAACAACACCAAAGAACAAACGAGTGTGTAAATCACAACACCAAAGAACAAACAAGCGTGTTAAGCAACAACACCAAAGAACAAACGAGTGTGTAAATCACAACACCAAAGAACAAACGAGCGTGTTAAGCAACGACACCAAAGAACAAACGAGCGTGTAAATCACAACACCAACAAACTAACAAACGTCAACTCTGACCATGATGCAGCCATGGACTAACGAACGTCAACTCTGGCCTGGCCAAGTGGGCCATCAATAATATCTGTATCCACAATGGAAAGAGAGTGCAGCACAACTAGAACACCAATAAATCACTGGAAACGACTGAACTTTAACTTTGTACACTGATCATCGGAAACAACTGAACTGAACTAAACTATATACATGTACCGCGATGAATCTCTTTAAGTCTACCCAGTACAATGATCATACTTTCGTTTAAACTTCACACCAGTTTAACCTTATCCACTGCCTTATCATGTTCATGAACTCTAAACATCGAACAATGAACATTTCTCTACTAATCAACTGTATTAAAAAAATTAGATTTAGATTTAAATCACCATTATATTATTCATTGCATTCTTCCTGTATATTAGCCAGTTCCATTCTAAGGTGAGGAGGGATGTAGTATCCTTGCATGAAAGCTGTGTATATTATAGGCACCTAGTGATATATGAAACCACACACCCAAACCTAGACATTACCTCATCCACATTGGAATGCATGAACCCCAACTTGCACCCTAGAACAATGTAGCCTTTTGATAAGCATAGAACCCCATGTGATGTACAAAGATGTATTGAGCACAATAAACCAAGCAAGCATCAAAGCAACAACTACTATCCGTGTGCTAGTGACAAGCTCACTACATTACAATTGGGTCGAAATTTCAACCCAGGAAAAAAAATATGGTTAAAATGGGAGCATTTTGAAAAACGTGCTCGACTTTCTAACCATTTTGTACACGAGAACAAACTAAGCCATGTCTCCACAGTGATACAAAAATGCGAATACATGTACTAATGGCAAACTAGAACTCGGTATAGCACACAACTCTGCCCCAACCGCAAAAAAAAAAAAATATCTCCCAAAGTTAACTAATGCATTTAGAGGTGATCCAGATTCCTGATTTGAAATTTCTTGAGTTTACTGAGAATGGCATCAGACGTGGTGTGTTGGTTAGTTTGATGATCTGAAATATTAAGTTTTCTGTTTTAAGGAGAAGATGCTTTAAGATACATTTGTTTGTTTTGCATTGAAAGCTCAATCTGCTCAACCTGGTGGGGCCAATGTAGGTGTCATTGTTGGTGTCATCGTTGGAATTGTCGGGCTTATTGTCATCGTCGTTGCCATTGCATACTTTGCGAAGAAGAGGTATAGAAATCATAGAAAAGGTAAGATTAAGAAATGTAAAGCCTGTTTTTGTCTAGAACATTATATCTGTAATCTAGCAGATGCTTTTGGCTATATTTTGATTTCTTCCAAAATGTCAGTGAACTCAAATATACGAGATGACCTTATACTAATTGCAACAGAAATAATTTCAACTGTTGTATAGTTTCATAAATATGTCCTCTTTATAACAAGACTCAAGAATTCCATGTGGTGGAAAGTATTAAGAAATACAGAAATTGGTGATACCACAATTTCCCAGTGCCACCCATGTAAAAAAATGTATCTATGCATAATACATGTAGTGCAGGAGCCAGGGATCATATTTAATTTTTTTTTTTTTATTTAACATAACAAACATGATTGAACCTAACAAACATGATTAAACCTAACAAACATGATTGAACCTAACAGACATGATTGAACCTAACAAACGTGATTGAACCTAACAAACGCGATTGAACCCAACAAACATGATTGAACATAACAAACATGATTGAACCTAACAAACGTGATTGAACCTAACAAAGATGATTGAACCTAACAAACATGATTGAACCTAACAAACATGATTGAACCTAACAAACATGATTGAACCTAACAAACGTGATTGAACCTAACAGACGCGATTGAACCTAACAGGCGCGATTGAACCTAACAGACGTGATTGAACCTAACAAACATGATTGAACCTAACAAACGTGATTGAACCTAACAGACGTGATTGAACCTAACAAACATGATTGAACCTAACAAACATGATTGAACCTAACTAACATGATTGAACCTAACAAACGTGATTGAACCTAACAAACATGACTGAACCTAACAAACGTGACTGAACCTAACAAACGTGACTGAACCTAACAAACGTGACTGAACCTAACAAACGTGACTGAACCTAACAAACGTGATTGAACCTAACAAACGTGATTGAACCTAACAAACGTGATTGAACCTAACAAACGTGATTGAACCTAACAAACGTGATTGAACCTAACAAACATGATTGAACCTAACAAACATTGATTGAACCTAACAAACGTGATTGAACCTAACAAACAAGACCAGCCCTCAGAGACCCGAGACTTTGTTGGGATCAGACCGAGACCTCTAAAAAAGATCTCGGACTAGCACCTCATTTCCTGTTATTAAAATTGTTGTGATTTTAATTGTTTTGCAGACGGGAGTGAATCCTTGGGTATGAGCATGTAAGTCAATTTACTCCTTTTCCTTCAGCTGTTATTATGACATTTTCATTTTTGTATCAATGATTGCATTCATTTGGATAATATTTAAGGCGACTACATGTATTTTTCATTTTGTTGGTCGTTATATGCAAGTCAGCCATATATAATTATCTTTGCAGAAAAAACGTCTCTCCCGCACCATTAGATACACAATCGCCTAACCAAGAAATAACAGGTACGATCAACGTTTCAATTAAGTTAAATGATATAAGTGCATTAGGGTTCATGGCTTACATAAATAAAAAGTCATGAAAAGACTTGGGTGGAAAGACGACAAAAGATTGAGAAACTTAAAGGATTGACCAACATAAATTATATGTATCCACTAAACAAAAGTGTTTATACACATTTATTTTTGTACAATAATGATTAACATATATTAGTTTTGTATGTTTTCCTACAAACATACCAGACTTTAGGCAAATTTATAGCAGTTATTTATTGCATTTACGATACAGAAATCGACGTCATTTCTCAGCCAGCACACCATGAACAAGAAAGTGTGGTTTATGGAAACGTCTCCATTGCACACAAGGCCTTCCCACGTGACCAGCTGAAGATTATCAAGGAGCTTGGACATGGCGCCTTTGGTCAGGTGTTTCTAGCTGAAGCCTTGGGGATGACACAGGGGTCAGAGGTCACACTGGTTGCTGTCAAGACGCTCAAAGGTTAGTGGTGGTACATGTAGCTTGTCATGGAGCTTGGACATGGCGCCTTTGGTCAGATAAAACACATACAAATATAAATTTTTAAACACATAAAAATAAGACATAAGTGAATATCATGACACCGGATTATAATGTCGAAGAAACAGGAGTAAAATATATTGCTTAGAGCTGGGTTTACTGTTTTCTATGGGATTCATAAAATGCAGATAAAGACAAGAAACACTATTACCATGTCAATAGTCGGCTGTTTATGTGGTTTTTTTTAGCTCTATATTATAACAAACATAGAATTGAAACAATCTACTGAATGTTATGCAGAGGGAGCCAGTCAGAATGACAAAGCTGACTTGATGAGGGAGCTAGACCTGATGAAGAAGTTACCTGACCATTGTAATCTAGTCGGGCTCCTAGGATTCTGCGTCAAAGAAGGTATAAAGTCAGAATTGCTTAAATGACTTTGTGAACATTCATGCACACTCTACCGTTTGTTAGCTCGAAAATTAAATGAATGGACCTTTATCAGGGAACGCCATCTTGAAAATCAAAGCGAGGCAAATATGACAAACAAACATGTCGGCCTAAATAGTCTGTGCAGTGAACAAGTGCATAAAACGCTCCCATTGTACAAAATTTTTCAATAGTCATTTAAAACTACACTAATGTTTATATCTAATATATTTTGTTGCTATTTTAATTGTTGATGAAAAATAATTCATTGTAAAGGAAAAAGTGTACACATTTTGTTTAGATATAAGGCATATTCCGCCCTACCCGCACTGTACGTAATGGGGAGTTTTTATGAATGAAAATAATTTTGTTGTCAATCAGACCCGCCCTACATCATCGTGGAATATCTCTCCAGAGGCAATCTGAAGGAACTTCTTAAAGACGGTCGTAGTAAGGGTGGGCGTGTCTATGGCAACCTGCATGGTATCAGTAAGTCACTTACCTCCAAGGATCTGATGAAGTTTGCTAAGGATGTCGCTGATGGAATGGCCTTCATCTCATCTCAACAGGTAAGCTTGGCTCAGTCGTAGTAAGCTTGGCTCAGTCGTAGTAAGCTTGGCTCAGTCGTAGTAAGCTTGGCTCAGTCGTAGTAAGCTTGGCCCCGTCGTAGTAAGCTTGGCCCCTGTCGTAGTAAGCTTGGCCCCTGTCGTAGTAAGCTTGGCCCCTGTCGTAGTAAGCTTGGTCCCTGTCGTAGTAAGCTTGGCCCCTGTCGTAGTAAGCTTGGTCCCTGTCGTAGTAAGCTTGGCCCCTGTCGTAGTAAGCTTGGCCCCTGTCGTAGTAAGCTTGGCCCCTGTCGTAGTAAGCTTGGCCCCTGTCGTAGTAAGCTTGGCCCCTGTCGTAGTAAGCTTGGCCCCTGTCGTAGTAAGCTTGGCCCCTGTCGTAGTAAGCTTGGCCCCTGTCGTAGTAAGCTTGGCCCCTGTCGTAGTAAGCTTGGCCCCTGTCGTAGTAAGCTTGGCCCCTGTCGTAGTAAGCTTGGCCCCTGTCGGAGTAAGCTTGGCCCCTGTCGTAGTAAGCTTGGCCCCTGTCGTAGTAAGCTTGGCACAGTCGTAGTAAGCTTGGCACAGTCGTAGTAAGGGTGGGCGTGTCTATGGCAACCTGCATGGTATCAGTAAGTCACTTACCTCTATTGCTAAGGAGGTCACTGATGTAATGGCCTTCATCTCATTTCAACAAGTAAAACAAATAATCCTAAAAGGCAACAGGGATTTTATGAAATATACTTAGTATGATGGCTTGCAATCAACATTATAATTAATAATGTCATGCTTATACATGTACCTCTCAGGTACCCATTTATACTCCAGAGTGCAGAAAAAGTAATTGTAGTAAAGTGTCTGGCACAAGGACACAGGCACCATGTTCTTGGCAGGGTTCTTTGCACCGTCGTACATGTCAAACAATGTAACCACTGGGCCATATGGTAGGCTGTAAGGTGAAGAACATTGTTATTTGCCACAATGCCCCTTTCAATAAGTTAATCATTTCTCACCCAAAAAATATTCCATATACTTAGTGCATACACAGGGACCTTGCTGCACGTAACGTGCTGGTGGCTGATGACATGACGTGTAAGGTGTCTGATTTTGGACTCGCTCGTGACGTCATGAATATCCGAGTATATGTACGAAGGTCAGAGGTGAGTTTGGTGAAGACAAGTAATGTGGAAAAAGCATTGATATCCAATAGAGATCAATAGACAATAGACTCAACTTTTTCAATAAAATTCAAACCATAATTATGTAGATTATGAATAAATTTAATTTTGCAGGGTGCACTGCCCATGCGCTGGATGGCTCTGGAGTCTATTCTTGATGACGTGTACACAACGGAGAGTGACGTGTGGTCTTATGGCGTACTCCTGTGGGAGATTGTTACTCTTGGTAAGAGGTTGCAGTCAAATCTCTTCGCTTGGTCCACCGCCGGGCACTGGGAAGGTTTGGGCTGATGCGGTTTGAGCTCTAGCTGATCGAATAGATTTTATGTGACCTGTTTATAACTGGAAGGCACCAATTCTGTATCTGAGAGCAAGTTCGGGCTCAAACTATAGTCAGCCATTAGTCAGTCTCTGCTTTACCAATGCGCATGCTCAAGGGCAGTTCGCTCGAACGGCTCTAGTCTAGATGGCAACCGCTTTGTTTACATTCGCGACATAAATGCAATGGGTATTGGCACTATTCTTCCCCGTATCGCATATAAGTAGGATAAGTCATAACGTTAATCATGTTGGTCGAAAAACAAGAAAAAAATAACATTCGGCTTGCCAAATTTTCATTTAACGTTACTGCCATCACTTTTTCCACGTCACTGGTTCTCTCCGTGTTTTCTTATAGAAAGAGGCTCTTGTCAACCAGCGGCAACCGTGCCCCGGGGTCTGGTTCCAAATATTCGACTAGATAGTCCAACCATTCTGCGTTCGAGTGACGTTAGTCAAACTACGGTTAACTAAATTCGCGCCCGAACTTGCTCTGAGTTGTGCTGCTTTGAAAGGCCATGGTACGCTACCCAGAATTATCGTGGGTTTCCTTCACAGAAATCTGTGAAGTGATGTTTAGACCTTCCCAACGACCAGTATGGGCCAAGGGACCAAGTGAATTGTCCATTGCCCATTGCCCATTGCCCATTTGCCTGATGGAACAATTGTGCTGGTATTTGGCAATAGAGCCTAAAACTGCACCATTTTGTTTTTGTGCTTCAAGACCCCTCCGTCACCCTTCCATGGGTATTTTAATACACGGGGTTGCTCTTTCTCTTGCTATAATTTTGACTGAATGATAAAGCGTACTCTCCCCCAAGAAACATTCATGTTTTAATTTTATCTTGTCATTCCACATAAAAAAAAATCAGTTGGAAATGGGTACAAACACATTTTACTTATTTAGATTCGGATTTTCGGTCCTACACGTAGGTTTTCTTGTTCGTTCGCGGTTTTTTTCACAACGCGTACTTGCGTGAGAACAAACATGTTGATTTGTTTGTAAATGCAAATAAGTCTTTCAAGTCTATATCAAAAAGATGTGTCCCAAAAGACATATTTAAGTTTCATATTTAAGTTTGAGTTTTTACCTAATGACCGCCCACAACATTTTTACACAAATAAACCACAAACCTTTGTTCGAGTGCTTCAATTTCACGAGTCCACGTGTATTTTAGATTTAAGAGAGTGAGAGGTCAAGTTTTGGCAGGACCTTTTTCCTTCAGGTGATGCAATTTTTCAGTTTTCATATACTGAGATGCTAGCAACAATTTTATTTACAAAGGCCTTTTCTGGGTTGCGATTTTCTTAAGAATTCAATCAGGGATTAACTTATGTTTATATTTTGAAAAACTTCAATATTCTATAGGAGCTCTTCCCTACCCGGCTATGACTGCAAAGGTAATGGTTGATGAGCTTCAGTCTGGCTACCGTATGCCCAAACCACAACACTGCCAAAACGAATTGTGAGTTGAAAATACATTTAGGCAATAACAGAGCGATGACCCAGTAATTAATGCGTGATAATGACCGGGTTGGGGGATGACCGCTGGTAATGAACCGAGCTGAAAGCAAGGTCCATTACCAGTGGTCATCTCCCAAACTGGTCATTATCACGCAGTAATGACCAGGTACTCGCACTGATAATTATTCCCTTTAATAAATACCTTTTTAACGAGAAAAATTGTGAAAATGCTCCAAATTTCGTGACTTTTTTTTCAGCGATATTTCCAGTGTTTTGTTTGTTATGTTCAGTGGCCATATTTCAGCTTATGCGTGGTACCCTGTCTCTTCAATATGTGTTGTTATTATTATGGATACTTTAAGACCAGACTAGCTGACTACTCATGCCCACCGTACCTAGCAATGCGCTAGCGTTAACAGACGACACGCGTATTTAAAATAATGCCGCGCGTATAGATACAAACGTTCTACGCGTATATTTATAGCGTGCAGTATCAAGATTTGACGCGTCCTTGTTACAAGATACCGTGGGACTGTTGCATTCAGCCAATCATTAGCTTGCATGATGCTTGATTAATGCCGGTTCAGGGGACATTTTTAAGCGGATTTGTAACACGTACATATGTTTAACATTCAATATAATTGTTGAAGCCAGCAAGTTGTATATCAAGCCCATATTGATCAATAAATCGAACAAGTCATTATTGAATTATTACGTTTAAAACTGCTTTGTGGCTGGAATTACCTGAAATAAACAAATCAAATAAGCTAAGAGGGACTGATATTTTGATCTAAACAATAATTTTTTTCTTGAGAGGCAAAATGACTGTGTACATGAAACAAAAAGGGGACAGACAATCACGATGTATTTACCCAGTTCGCGCCGGATGACGTATATAAACGCAAAGTTTTCCCCAGATTCAAAACGGATGACGCATAAACATGCAACGAGCAAGGCCGAAAAATGTCTGTCAGCAGCGAGCAAGGCCAGAAATGCGTGGGTGTGCTTCCCGGCACTATCGGCCTGAACCCGCTTCGGATCGAGCTTTGTTAAAAATAATTCCACCCCTCGGTGATGTTAAAATAATCCCGGCGAGAACTGGTTAACAGGGTTCGGGAGGAGAAACACAAAGGAGGGATAATATATGAGGGAGGATTATAGGTCAAGAGGTAGGATCAAAGATGATTAAGGGGTTTTGTTTCTGCAGGTATGCGATGATGCTAAAATGTTGGGATGTGGATCCAGATAACAGACCCTCATTTAAGATGATCAGTGCCGAGCTGGAGAAATACATCAACAAGGGAAAGGTATGTGGTTTTGGAAAAAAATGCTTTTGTTACCAAGTTATTTTGGATAATAGATTTTTGTGACACGAGTCAAGTCATTTTTTATCAGTTCGCGCCGGATGACGTATATAAACGCAAACATTTCCCAAAATTCAAAACGGATGACGCATAAACACGCCAAGTTCAAGTTCGGAAATGTATGTCAGCAGTGCGCAAGGCCGGAAATGCGTGGGTGTGCTTCCCGGCACTATCAGCCTGAACACGCTTCGGATCGAGTTTCGTTAAAAATAATCCCGCCTGTCGGCTCGGCGTTGTTAAAATAATCCCGGCGTGAACTGGTTAAAGAAGTGACTCGACTCGAGTCGAGTCCAGTCATTAGGCCAAGACGGTCGAGTCGAGTCACAGGGTCGGGTTGAGTTGATTCATGTATTTAGCTTAAAGTCAATTTGAGTCTCAAATATTTGAATACATGTACTACATAATAAAGTCCAAGTATATGTATACCCTGTTTGTACTTGTGTACAAAATGATTCGCTAACATAAACGTCACGTAAACATAAACTGGCACTGGCGTATTCAAGTCATTGCAAGAGTTTTGCTCTTATTTTTGGGAACCTGAGTCGAGTCGAGTCGAGTCGAGTCGAGTCGAGTCGAGTCGAGTCGAGTCGAGTCGAGTCGAGTCGAGTCGAGTCGAGTCGAGTCGAGTCGAGAAAAAGGATGAAAAAGGATGAAAAAGTAAAAATATACATCATTGGCGCTTCTACACGTACTAGAGGGCAAGATAGGGAAATATTTGGGGAATTGTGTCTTTGATTATACAAGCATGAAATTTGGCACACATTATTATGTCGTTAAAACAAAATTGGCTATGGGACCATTCCTGATTTGTCATTTAGGATTTTTTTTTTATAATAACACGCAATTTTCATTTTCTTTTTTGAATCAATCGCGGCAGCCGTTACTTGTTATTCTAACTATATTTTTTTTGAATAGCAAATTCTGTGATGGCCCTATATCTAAATATCTTCTCATGACATACTCTGTCTTTGTGCCAAATGCCATGCTTGTATCATCATGCCATACATGGATATATTTTGTTTGATTCTTCTAAATGCAATGATCCATGACAATCATATATTTAGCGATAATGATAGAAAATTAAAAACTGATGATTGTTTGTGCAGTCCTACTTCGTTGAGTTCACTAGTTGAACCGGAGTAAACTTCATTTGCAACACCTTGTAGTAAACTCTGGTAGATGTTTATCTTGTATTGTTTCGGTTACAGAAGTACATATCGATCAAGGATTTCCAGGAGAGCATTTATGAAGTCGTTCTGAAAGAAGATGCGGGCGAAAAGGTGTAGGGTTATGATGAGTGACTTGTGACAGGCTCTACAAAAAAGGGTATTAAGTCGCGCTGTGCACTATCATGAAATGGCCTACTAAATGTTGAGAGGGTGAACATATCATCAAAATGTGATTTACATTTGTTGTCATGAAGGACATCTTTAATACCTACAGTTTCAGGTTTCATTCACAGAAATGTGAATTTTGATGAATAAAGTGGAAATAATACAATTTTGTGTGCATCTTTCTGTTGTACTACAATAGAGCCGGCTTTTTTTAAAGCCTGTTTTCTCAGTTGTGTACTTTGAACTCCAAGGAAGTATTCAATATGCAAACATGTCATATCTCCGGAATGGGAAGAGGCTATGGATCTATATTATATACCGAATGAAAGCTTACGCTGTGGGCTTTCCAACCATGTATATAACTCAATGTTACTGTTTTGTGACATAATACCCATTTTTGTGGAATGGGTCAAACTTGTTGATTTAGTCAAATTCAACATCAGATTTGACTTTGACTTTTAAAATTGTCGGCTTTGTATACTCCGATCTAGTCGGTTTACATGCAGATTTTAGTTGATAGAAATTTATATTAATTACAAATGTTAAACTGCTTTTAGTACCCCCTGTCGTGTGTTATTTTCAACGCTGGGTACTTGCTTGTATAAAACAAAAAAACAGCTGATTGTATACTCAGTTTATACTTGTACTTGTAGTGGTAAGATTATTTTACTTGCCCTGCGTCTTCTACGTCAATGTGAAAAAATGTACCACTCGATTAACCAGTTCGCGCCGGATGACGTGAGTTCATGAGCCGCGTGGCCCTGCAAGCGGAGAAGATGGATCATCACCCGGAATGGTTCAACGTCTACAAAAAGGTGGACGTGACACTGAGCACGCACGACGTCAGCGGGTTGTCTCAAGTCCTCTCAAGTCCTCTCAAGTCCTCTCAAGTCCTCTCAAGTCTTCTCGAGTCACCACAAGTCCTCTCAAGTCGCCACAAGTCCTCTCAAGTCCATCACAAGTCCTCTCAAGTCCATCACAAGTCCATCACAAGCCCATCACAAGCCCATCACAAGTCCATCACAAGTCCATCACAAGCCCATCACAAGCCCATCACAAGTCCATCACAAGTCCATCACAAGGCCTTCAGTCTCAAGTCAAGTCACTAGAGGACTTGGACTTGTGACTGGACTTGTGACTGGACTTGTGACTGGACTTGTGACTGGACTTGTGACTGGACTTGTGACTGGACTTGTGAAAGGACTTGTGAAAGGACTTGTGAAAGGACTTGTGAAAGGACTTGTGAAAGGACTTGTGAAAGGACTTGTGAAAGGACTTGTGAAAGGACTTGTGAAAGGACTTGTGAAAGGACTTGTGAAAGGACTTGTGAAAGGACTTGTGAAAGGACTTGTGAAAAGACTTGTGAAAAGACTTGTGAAAAGACTTGCAGGGACTCAAATACAATTCTGCTTAACCCTGACTCCTTTGGGTGATTTACTAGGAACCTTCATTATCCTTGCAAATCCCAACACCCTAGTGCTTGTATTAAACTGTGCACTAAACAGCTTTACTCCACTAAACCTTTGTGTTGGAGTTTGGCTGGATAGGTATTGTTAAGGTTAAAGGGCACTTTGACGTTCTTTCATGCGTGCGCCCTCAGTCGACAACCAGCGACGGCCGACTGGGTATTTTTGCGTTGTCAGTGGGAAAATTTCTCGTAAAATGTCACCGTTTGTTTTACATTTTAGGCAATTGAATCAACCCAGATGATGCCTATCCCCATTTAGATGGTGCATATGAAATACCGGGCCTAAAAGAAGAGTTATAAGATATTTTGGAAAAGAAAATGTTCTGTGTCGGCAAGTTCAATTGCGCTATCTGTAAGGTTTGTAAAAACCTTGCAGTTTTGGAAGTAAAACCAGCTCATCATTTTCCCACCTGCTTTGTTTATTGGGTTTCAAATTGTCCAACCCTCCCTGCTCAAGACTTTATGTAATATTTTTCTCAAAATATCAACTATTTGATTTCGATTTTTGAAAATAATTTTGGGGAAAAAAGTCAGAAATATTATGGAGATTTTTGTGAAAAACTGTATACAGTATAATAATGCATAATAATCATATTGGTCCCTGTTCTGTTTCTACACATAAATAAATTAGTTTCTTCCAAAAAAAACCCACGAATGTGAGCCAAACTTTGTCATCTTATAGGCAGTTATTATGTGGTAGCTAAGAAAAGATATGTGCAGCTGTTTTTTTGTATTTAAACTGTACCGTTCCATGATAACAAAATAAATCTAATTGCTTGACAAACACATTTTACCAAGTCATTGACGTGATTAACTATTAAGTATATTGCTGACATTGTTATTGCCATAATTTTTTGTCCAGTGTTTTAGTTTTTTTTTAAATAAGCAAAAGTGCCCTTAAAGCTCTAAAAATCAATTTGTATCAAATTTGATTTTATTGGCAGTTAATGTTGGGCTAATGTTTTAGGAGTATGAAATTTAGTATGATATCAGATATCGAATAACAAAGAATAAATCATGTGTTGGAAAATATTTGCTAGATTTGTTTATTGAAATTCTTTATTTAATACCCTGGCTCCAGACAGATTAGGTCAATAACAACAGTTATAACACACCTCTTGCTAGTTCTGTATTCTGGTTGGCTGAAACACGGTCATGTGGGATTAACTAATATAGGCTAGTGCATGAGATTTGCGTCACTGTGAATTTAAGGGAAAATAGTTCCCGAAGCGGGCAATAGACTTAAATTTGTTGACTGGTTACAGTGCCCTCAAGAGGTTTGCCAGGCTCATCTTAATATGAAAAATGGCGGCGTCTGGATCTTTTGGACCGAGAGGTGTGTTATAAAACACATGGACTGGCATGACTTGGTCACTAGAGCACGTCTATCCCCCCCTCGGGCCTGTGAGTGATCAGAAGGGGGACCTATTTGCTTCAGCCTCGGGGGGAAATAGGTCTTTCTTCTGGTCACTCACAGTCCCTGGGGGGGAAATAGACGTGCTTTAGTGACCAGGACATTGCCAGTCCATGTGTACGGTATATCAATTATTATGGCCACACCACACATTTCCCAACTATAGGCTAATTTGTGCATACCTTGCCAAAAATCAATTTGAGCTTTGATATCGGTGGCCTAATTTTTCGACCGTTTTAGCGTAAATGTTTTACTTTTTTTATAAATCAGAAATATACCGTACTCGGCAAGATATGGGACCAAGGGTCTCTTCTCCCCCCCCCCCCCCCCCCCTCCCAAGTTCCCCATACCTATACACTCTCTAGAATGTTGTTACTGTTCATGAACATAGAGCTACATGAACATGTAGGTCTATATTTATAGGGGAGTCAGGTTGTCGTAGCTGTTCTTTCCTCGCCTTCCACCGCTGTGACCCGGGTTTGAACCCCGTCTGTGGATTGGGTTTGGGTTTGGGTTTTCAGTTCCTGCTTGAATTTGTGGGTTTTCTCCAGGATATTCTCCTGGGATTTTCCTCCCACCTCTAAAACTGTACCTTCATCTCATTGTCTTCACTCTACATGTTTCTTCAGGCTTACGAGCTACAGTGCCTAGTGCACTTTTCGAGGGATCCTTGATTTCTTTATAAATAATGATACAACTAATAGAATGCAGGGCCACTCAACTACTCTCGGTTTATTTACCCTATGACATAGAATGGAGTGGCCCTGTATTCTATGGGTATTGGTGTATATACAGGGTCAGTTCATTCTCAGCCTAGGTTAAATAAACCAGAGAGTAGTTGAGGGGCCCTGCATTTTATAGTTCAAAAGAATTAATAATTATAATAATAATAATAGGCACTTGGGGAGACAAATTGTGACCTGTTCCAACGAAACCCGGACAAAGTCGCACAATGTGTTTTGTCACAATGTACTCCTGAAGTCATTTCTGGATGGATTTTACCATTTTGAGGTTTTAGGTTTTCCTAAGTCACTCGCTATTAATCTACAATCTCCTCAAATTTGAACAAAATCCGTCTACCAGAAGTGTGTTTTTTTGTCAATGTTGTGAAACATTTGTGTTTAGAAATAATACGCTTTTCTGAACTTCAACGCTGTTTATCTCATAATTAGGTTGTCAGGGTTTTATCACTAAATCCAGACCCCAGGGAAGATAGGGTGGGGGTACGTATGTAAATGATACATCATTTTAAAGCTGAGAACCTAAAGGATTTGAAAAAAAGCAAAATCTGAAAAACTAAAAAGTCGACTTTGTCCGGGTTTCGTTGGAACAGGTCACAATTAGCGTAAGTGTTTAGGTAATAAGGAGACAGTGGCACTTAGGGAGACATTTCAGTGTCTCCCTAAGTGTCTAGCTACCCTAAAAAAAATATTTAGGAGTTATTTTTGTCCTAGAACGACAGATTTTGTTCTAAATAGCATAAATCTCAAAGATCTTAGAGAAAAGGGTTAGGGTAAACAAGTTAGGAAGTTTGTGTACATCTCTATGGGATTGTCTCCCCAAGTGCCTATTTGGAGGCATAGTAATTACTAGTAGAATACCAAAAATTGAATAAAAAAATGCAATTTTCGGCCTTTTTTTATCATAACATAGAACTTATTTGTCCTGTAACAGGTACTGCATTAGCCATCCGCAGTCCTTCCGATATGAGGCGTGCGTTCCCACCCCCACACCATCCCACGCCTACAAACTTCCTGAGAAGTGCTAATAATATCCCACGCCTGAATCCCACTGTACCGCACACCTCGGCATACATTGACGTCATAATTATACTACATAATTTGTGAAAAAAAGTAAGTCATTGTCATTAAAAGAGAAAATGGCTTTACTGTAAACAAACCAAGATAAATAATTTTTAAAAAAATGCCAAGTATTGTTTAGTCCACAGAATAACACGCCCTAAAAAAGTACACGCCTAGAAAAATCCAGGTGTGCCTTTTTCAACACGCCTGTGATTTTCAAATCAGAAGGACTGCATCCGGAATCCTCCCTTTAATTTGATTTTTCTTTACTCTGACTTCTCCAATTGTTATGAATTTTCACACACCCTACGGACTTTGGGATAAAAATGTGTTTGTATGTAACTATGTATACTGCTACAGGAAACAATTTTTTTTGTAAATTGTAAAGCGTTAAAATATCTTTAGTATTTGTTCACTCAATCGTGAACAAGATAACTTTTCTTGGTCGAAGCCTAGTATCGAACACACTTTGTGATTCATTGAAAAAGCTTAGCATGCAGTGTACATGTACAACAAGGAAATACAACACTGCATACAACTAGCAAATGGCGATGGAATTCTCCAGGTATCGTACGTTGACCGGGTTGTGGTGTCTTATTCAAGGTATGAAATATGTGACCTGCTCCCACAAAAACAGACATAAGTGGTTTTTTTTGTTATTGTAAGATATTGTTATTTCCATTTAGTACCAAAACCACTTTTATACCATACATACTTCCAATTTTATGAGGATTTTTTTTTGATGTATTTGGGAGATAAATTACCACTTTTAGGACACAGTTTGTCTCAATACATGCATGATTTTTGTACTTTCTCATCATAAAGTTGATTTTGTTTAACCTAACTGAGGGTTAAAGTATACGGTACATATTAAAAAATTAAAAAATAACGAAAAACTAAAATCGATGTCCGCCAGATTTTTCACCCCATTTCAACTTTAATGAGCTGTATCTCGAAATAGCCTGTGCGACTTATGTCGGGTTTCATAGGAACGGGTCACATATTTATATATACCCTACTTATATTGCTGTTTCTAATACCCACATAACAAAGCATGCAGCCCCGTGCTAAAGACGGACAAAAGTATTACAGAAAGCTATAAATTCTTGGCCAGGTGTTAATTTTATTTAGTCTTCCGACAGTATCACTTATCCAAGTACAACCCGTTCCCATAAAACATACAGCCATAATTATTTCTAGCAATTTTTTCGGCGCATGAAAAACGTGTTTTTGTTGTTTTTGTTGTCTTTTATTTTTGTCTTGTTTTCTTTCAGTTTTAGCTCCCTTGGTCCACACCCAAATAATCACCATGGGCTTGTTACCAGTCGCTACTGTACAAGGCCAATCGGCAACTCTCACCTGTACCTTCTCATTTGATAGTTCTGGTACCTTCGACAATCTCGAATGGAGTCAGAGAGGCACTCTTGTAGCTGACTTTCTCGGCGGATCCCAGACACCAACCTACTTTAATACATTTTCTCCACCTGGATATATACATTTTTTCCACCTAGATATGTCGCATCCAGAGATGACTCAATGAGTACTCTCACCATAAAAACTACTCCATTCTCAGTTGATGATGGTGAATATAGCTGCGGGGTGGAATACACAATAGTTAGGGGATTTGCTGCACGCACGATAACCACTCAACTGATGGTGTATGGTGAGTTTGTTGTAAAAATAATCTGTTCATGTATGTTTTTTTCTCTTCTAATTACATAGATGTACACGTATGCATTTGTTTGTGTATACTTATACAATGCATTTTTTCCTACAAGTCTAAGCATTACAGCAAATTCCTCCATGACTTTTAAATTAATTCAGTAGTGAGTTCAGTCAGTGATATAGTTTCTTTCCAGACAACGTAATCAGACAACATAGAGTCGACTTAAAATACGGAAGGGATTTTTATCTTGGATGTTTGTGAATTAGAACTTGAGCGATAAAGGTAAATATAATAAGTTTAACCATTTTTTTTTACTCCTTGCAAAATCTTTGACAACTACTCGCGAGTAATTTCTTTGCGAGTACTCGAGTGGGAAAAATCACTACTCGCCCAGCACTAATCATGATGCACTGTTTCTGAGAACAAGGTATAATGGAAATTGTATTCATGATACATCCCCATTCTAAGGAATCTAGGGAGATGGGGATTAAACTTTGCCACATGTACATGCAATATGTTTATTGATGAATGGCAGGTCTTTTGAACTGCATGGTAAAACACCTGTTGTCAAAACATCCCAAATTTGGGCACCATTAGAGTTGATTGATTTTCAAAAAATGAGCTAATTATCAATTAACCCCGAGCTCTTGTAGACACACTATTTATTCAGTGGTGCCAAAAAAGCGGGCATGCCGACATTCCGGACGTCTAGTCTAAGTGGCATACATTGTGCTTGCATGAAATTCTAAAACAATTTTATTTTCCACTTTAAATGTAAAAAATGTAAATGTGCTTACAAAAATGAACATACATGTACACTATAAGTCATCTACTTCTAAAAAAACTTCAACACAAATGTATTGTAGTTGCAGACTTGTTCTATAATTGCTGTCCAAATTAATAGTTATCTATATTTATGTAAATCCTGCTGAAGAATTCATTGAATTATTATTTTTATTTAGTGCTTCCATCGAGCATCACCCTGTCCGACTCGACTGGTGGCACAGCGTATGTTGTTGAAGGTGTGAATCATCAGTTCACCTGTCAGGTACCAGACATCAACCCAGGGGCATCATTTACTTGGTCTATAGATGGCGGAGGACTAACAGTGGGTAACAGCGTGAATATTACTGGTCCTAATAACCTAATAACCAGTATCAGTTTTGCCACTTTGTCACCAGCATGGATCCACCATGGAAAGATGTTACAATGTCAGGCGTCTAATAAAGATGGTGATGATGGGATAAGCATCAGTGTTACAGTGGATGTCAAAGGTGGGTAGTTTATATGTCTGTTATCCTGAAATATATAGTGAAGTTAACCAATGTAAGTCCTATTGCATTTAAAGATCTTTGGTACTTTGAGCAGAAAGATCATAAAATCTATGGTCACTCAGTGATCAGTCAGATTTTGCTAAAAAAATCATTGTTTATCAATTTCGGGTACATTTTTTTTTTAATTCAGGGATCATTAAAGGGTTCTAGAAATGTGGTTTTTATTATTTTAAATGAAATATTATAACTAATTGAGTGATGTTCAGTTTATAAAAGTTTTATTTTTTGGTAATTAATATGAGAAAAAATAAAATAAAGTGCTTTGGGGGACCGGCCCCGCCCCTAGAATGGTAGCTTATTAACATGTACAATTTGCATAATTGTCGCAACCAGCGTGCCCCTTCATGCATGCATCATGTGCCACGCGTATCGATGCAAAATCATTCAGTCGATGGTTGACTCAATTTATTGTCAAAGGAATTGTCAAGTGGAATATCTTCTTCAGATGTAGGACCTGATGATACTGCGGATATTTCGTCCGATTCTGTGGAATATGCGCTCCCCGGCCCCGAACTGTGGTCTTCACTCGCCATGTCTGAACAAAATCTGCTGCGTGTGTACCCGCGTGCATGGCATCTCTTTTTTGGGTGTTGCCGAATGTTCGTCACTAACAGCGCCACCATTTGTCAGTGTTTGAACATGTTAATTAGGGGGCCAATTACATTTACGGTGATTAACCCCAATTAATGTCATTTTATACTATTTTATCAGCCCTGGTCTTGTTACTTTATACACAACAAGGCACAATTTTAATTATTAAACAGCAATTCTCCTTGAAAGGTCTGCGTAGAACCTTTAATGAAACACTATAAAACCCAAATTCACTTGATGCCTTCGGCTTGGTGCAGTAACAGCGGCCATCCTCTAACCTTTTCCCACTGACTTTTCTCCCTCAAATTAGGTTTCGATTTACTTCATTTTCTGCCTGTATTTATTCAGCTGCCGCAGAAGTTTTGAATGTGCTGTGAAAGACTGGTATATTTACAGTTCTTTGTTTCTTTCTTATTTGCACACACAGCTCCACCCAAGACCTCGTCCATGTCAATATATGATTCCAATGGAGTGTTCACACCAGGGAGTTTAATCAATGTAAACCAAGGTGAATCACATATCTTCACATGTCAGGCTCAGTCTAGACCTGCAGCTACGTTGCAATGGGATATCGGTTCTACTAATTACCAGCAGAGTGTGATCGGACCAACCAATCCAGGCCCAGGCAATGGTTTGGTTTATACGACAAAACTCTGGACATTCACTCCAAGACGAGACAATCACAGACAGGAGGTGAAATGCATGGCAAGCACTACGGAGTCACAGTCACCGTACCCAGAAGTCATGATTTCACTCGTTGTTACTGGTATGTAACTTTGAGTTCTAGTTTACTTGCAGCCAGCATGTACATGTATATAGTTTTGCAGTTTGCATTTGATGTAATCTAAGGCATAACCAAGGGACTAAAACAAATCAGAAAATATTTGGCAAGGGAAATTGAAAAACATCTGGTCTACCACTACACTGACTTGCTAAAAATGCTTGGCACATTTTAACATTGAATTCCCAATGACCAAAGGGCTGTTACTACATGTATATCCCCTGATTCGGTCCAAGGTCTTATAAGTGGCTTGCCCCGAATCGCGGGAAGTAACAGTTTTTTGGGGGGAAGGTTGTTTGGTGAGACAGCAACGACAGCAATGACAGCATGAATACAATTTGACATACCTGTATAGTATGATTTGCCAAGAAAATGTGTATTGTCTCAGTTGATGCATGTAACTAGAAGCAGTTTGGCCTAATTGATTTCTGTCAGGTCCCCCTGATACACCTGTCATCACTGGCAGTACCTCTATAACAGAGGGTATATCGACTACACTGACGTGCACAGCAGTCATGGGTTACCCTAGAGACTGGACTCTGATTTGGTCTGATCATCATGGAGGCTCACCTGCACTAACTATTATTCGGTCAGCATCAGCTGATCGCTATAGCTTCACTAGCACACTTGACTACGTACCAAGGAGACAGGATAATGGAGACACCATCACGTGTAGAGCAAACAGAGCTCCGTGGATCACAGAGCCAGTGACATCTCTGGGCCCGATAGATGTCAAGTGTAAGTTATAAATGATGAATTGACAAATTAAAAAAACTAAAATAAGGGAAACTTTGAATTTCCCGACATGAAGTTTAAGGTATAATGTGCATTAATTTAGTTCCGGTTCCATGTACTTTCATGTAGTACTAACTTGTCTGTACTTATTAAAAAATTAACCATCTTGAATTCTCACATCAGTTTTGTTGACACTTAATATTACCGGTATTCTCTCCTCGTTTCTTGATGAGAACGTCTTGTTTCCAGATAAAGCTATTATGGTGATACATGTTTTACATGTTTCTTTCCAGTTTGTTCAGGAACACCCAGTGTGATGCAGACCTCAGCTACAGCAGACAATACAGCGTCCCTGACCTGTATCTCAGACACCAGTAACCCAGCTACCACTATAAGCTGGTACAAAGATGATGTAGGGGTAACCACACCCACTGATCAACCTAACGGGTCTGGAGATTATGGAGGCAGAGTGACTACAGTCATCTACACAACAGGTGTCTTAGACAAGACTAACAATGGAGATATGTACAAATGCTGTGCCACCAATCCAACCGTGTCGTCCTGCGCTGCCGATTTATGTGAAATGCATACGCTGAATGTCAAATGTAAGTTTGGCTTTATTCTACAGGTTATATGTGCCTGTACTAATGGCAAACTAGAACTCAGTATAGCACATACCTCTGCCCCAACTGCAAAAAAAACACCACTATCTCCCAAAGTTAACAAATTCATTATCGCTGGTATTGGCGCGTTCCGAAGCTATTAGCCTATGTAAAATCCAGACTCCCATTGTTAATGGGAATGTGAACAACAAAGACAGAGTACAATGAGGCTACAATGTCAGTGCACTGCCAATCACACAGGCCCGTACGCAGGATTTTTTATGGGGGGTGCGATTTTTGTTGTTGACATTATCGCCTAAGCCAAGTCCATTTTTGTATGCCAATACCGTTATTTCTACATCAAAATACCATTATTTCCCCCGGAAATTGTAGACCTTTTGGTAATTTGGGGGGTGCGTACGTACCCGTCGCACCCCCCCCCCCCCCTCCCCTGCGTACGGGCCTGCGGTGTGGCTTATTGACGGCACCGCACAATGCCGCAGTGTGAACTATAGAGTGTTCATTTGGTTGGCACAGTGATACAGTACTGTTTGTTTACTTGATAATGGACAGCAATTGTGTTTAATATCATTGTATTGGTAACGACGAGTTATTGTGTTGGTAACGATGAGTTATTGTGTTCGTAACTGTGAGTTATTGTGCTGGTTAATGATGAGTTTGTGTCCAACAAGCCATTACTGGCTAGTATTGTCGTGCAGGAACAATAGGAATACGTCACGCCTGGAATTTACTGCTAATTATCATATTGTGTTATTTAACAATGTTGGTTGGAAACAGTTGATAAATTTACTTTAGCTGCATCATGAGTTTGAACCAAATAATTACCTGTAGATGTATGTCAAAGTTAGCAAATCTAAATATTCAATGTGTATTTCTTGGTTATTGCTCTCTACAGATAAACCTGAATTTGACCCATTGAGTAAATCCCCAGAATCTCCTATCACTGAAGGCAGTGATGTACAGGTACTTCTTAGTTGCACTGTGGATGCTAATCCGTTGCCTAGTGACATCACTTGGGAGAAGCAAAGACCTGGTACCACACTAGAGCCAGCACCAGGCTCGTCAGTCTACAATGATCGTACCAGTACATTGACTCTGAGTAATGTCAGGAGGGGGGAGGCTGGGTACTACACATGCAGAGCAAATAACGGTGTACCTACAACTGATGCTAGCAGTGATGTGATCTCCGAACCAGTGACACTTATTGTGCATTGTAAGTTTGTCATTAGTTTTACATACGGTCCATCCTAAGAGTTTCATTTCAGATGCTTCATATCCTTTTCTTTACCAAAAACAAACTAATCTGTGCTTCAGATACATGTACACAGATAAACTGCCCTGAGAGGAACAACAGATGATAACTTGTGATTTTTGATATTTTCATCCGACTTGCAAAGTACAGTTGCTTATGGGTTGATGCAATTTCTTTCTCCCTATACAGATGAGGTAAACATCATTAATAAGGCTATGGATGAGCAAGGCGGTAAAGAAGGCCAAAGTGCCGACTTGACCTGCGTTGCAGAAGGCAATCCTAAGCCAGTCATGAGGTGGTATAATCCAAACAATACCATGATTGTCAACAATGGTATGGACGAAGGAAAGTTCCTTATAACCAGTGAGACTACCGGTGGAGATGGTGTGTTTACTTTTGTGGTCACTAGCACTTTGACCATCAACAACATTGATTCTGATGTGGACTTTGGGACGTATACCTGCATCAGCTCAAATGGAATCGGTCAGGAAGACTCACTGAAAATCAATCTCACTGGAACAAGTAAGTAGACATTCGAAGGGAAAACAAACCTCTTCGTAAAGGTTTATCTAGATTTCGGGTCCAATTCTTCTTTACCATTTCTCTGGTAAAAAAAGAAGCAGAAAAGTATAGAGCTAATTTGGACCCGTATTCCAAGTCTGTCGGAGCCTGAATTTTTTGTTGTTGGTTTTTTTTCTTCTCTTTCTCTCCATAATTCCGTTACTCATCACAGACAAACCGAATTATTCTAATGTCGTTTTGGGGGTGCAGATGTTTCACTTTTGTTCAACATATGACCATCCTGTCCCAACGATTATGTTAAACAAATCTAAATGTTGGAATAGCCTTTCACTTGGATCACACAATGGATTTTTAACATGTACAATGTAGGACGACCAGACCCACCTACTGCAGTTGAGATAATTGAGCGGACAGCATCGTCTCTGACTGTGAGGTGGACTGCAGGCCTTTATGATGGCGGTGAGCAGCAGTCATTCAGTGTCAGTTACCTCAAGACATCAGACGACTCAGTGGTCTTCACTGAAGAGACAAGAGAGAAGACAACATCCACAGCATCGGGTCTGGAGGCCTACACGCAGTATGAGATCAGGGTGTATGCTAAGAATGCTGTCGGGGAAAACAGAGATTACACCAGCACAAAGGGATATACACGACGTAAGTATAAAATAGTTTGTTAACCAGTTCGCGCCGGGATTATTTTTACATCGCCGAGCCGACGGGCGGGATTATTTTTAACGAAACTCGATCCGAAGCGTGTTCAGGCCGATAGTGCTGGGTAGCACACCCACGCATTTCCGGCCTTGCGCGCTGCTGACATACATTTCCGAACTTGAACTTGGCGTATTTATTCGTCATCCGTTTTGAATTTGGGGAAATTTTTGCGTTTATATACGTCATCCGGCGCGAACTGGTTAATGTGTGTCTTGTAAAAACATTTCAGATAAATTTCCCTGACTAAAAATGAACAGTTTAAAATTGTGAAAGACGAAAGTAAAAACAAAATTCAAAGATTAAGCTTGAAGGTTAAATAAAAACCCAAACCTTAATTCCCAAACCTAAAATACACACCCCAAAACACTGACCCCAACCTCTCCCCAAAAAACGTTTACCTCATAACAACCATGACCTATAAACAGAACCAAACTAACAAACCTCAACACCCAAACCGCTTATACGCCCCATATCTCTTATACCCCATACCTCATAACCTCATAACCTCATAACCTCATAACCTCATAACCTCATAACCTCATAACCTCATAACCTCAAAACCTCAAAACCTCAAAACCTCAAAACCTCAAAACCTCAAAACCTCATAACCTCATAACCTCATAACCTCATAACCTCAAAACACTCAAAACACTCAAAACCTCAAAACCTCAAAACCTCAAAACCTCAAAACCTCAAAATCAAATCTGAAGCACAAGTTCCAAACCTTTTTATTTATTTACAACCATCTTTATTGAGGGTAACCCATCCAGCAGAAGCTGATCATTTGGGGCCCTCAGTTGAGAGAAGACAATGAGAAGAAGGTACAGTTTTAGAGGTGGGAGGAAAACCCCCAAAACCTTAATACCCCAAAGTCAATAAACCTGGGCCAAACCCAAACCATACATCCTCATCTTCAAAATCCAACACCTCATAAACCCCCAAATCACAAAACCCAAATACAATTATCCCCACACACAAACTATTGCATAAACAACAAAATATCAAAATTTAGAAAACGTGGGATACTTACAAGGACCTGATTTGCATATTTAATTACCGTGTTAATTAGAGCACTAATGGACTTTAATCCAACCACTACGCAAAATTGCATAATTTAAGAGGTTTTCAAGCCAATATGATCTTGCCTTAAAAATGGGAATATGTAGGGGAGGACTTGGGATTTCCAAAATTACGCACATTATCAAAATTGACCACCCCTTCATATTTTGACTTTGAAAGGTTTCGTGGTGACAGGTCACATATGACGGCCTTAATAGGAATCCTGGCTTTTTGTCACACTGCACCATTAATGATTAAACACCACCCTCTGTGTTCACTGTACTTGTGCCCCTGTGTATAAACCTTGTATGATGATGCCCCTCTCCGTTGCATCTGATGAATAGATGTACTACGAAAGCTTATGCACACTTTTACAAGTAGTTAGTCTCTGAGAAGTGCTACCTTACTTTTATATTCTCTATTTCACCAGACTGACACAGCTGCCCACCATTTTTTGCCTGAATAATGTATATTTATTTTTTATTTTTCTTGTAGCTAAACCTCCAGACCCAGACTCAGGTGCGTTAAATTTGAACATCTACATGTACATCTACATGTACATATATACATAAACACATAGAAATTTCACGAAGATTTAACATGTTGTATCTATATAGGATTTTTTTAAATCCCTGGCTAATTCGTCAACATTTTAGGCTTAAGGCGCTTAGGCTCCAACTGCGGGTACTCGAGCCACATTCTGGAGCCAATTTCATAGAGCTGCTTAAGCATACAAATTGCTTAAGCACAAAACATTCTTGCTTATCAAAACCAGCTTTACCAGCGGCAACTCCATGTGATGTATATTATTTGTGATTAGTATTTAGCTGTTGTTAGCTTAGCATAACGGTCACATGGAATTTTAACTTCTAACCTGATTTACTAAGCAAGGGTTTTTGTGCTTCTAACCTGATTTACTAAGCAAGGGTTTTTGTGCTTAAGCAAAATTTTGTGCTTAAGCAGCTCTATGAAATTGGCCCCGTGCTTGTTGTGCTTCAGTAACATTCAATCCGTGGTTATATAAATCTAAAAGTTTTAGTATTTCCATTTGCTTCTTTTTTTTATTTGCTTTTCTGTTAATTTGGAAGTCGAAGCCGAAGACAAGGCAAATAGTTTTTGAAAACCTTTGTGATTCGTTAGCAACAGCTGGCCAAGTGAGGGCAGTAGAACCGTGGTGTCTTTTTTATTCTTATCCAAGAATTGAAGAGTTGGATTTTTTTATTATTTATTCACGAGCCCTTTTTGAATATCCAATTATCAGGGATTACTGTCGAGTTCAACAAGGCAGATGGAACTGTGAAAGTTGGAGGATTGAACGGGGATGGATGCATCCAGCTTGAAGTCCAATACCAAGGCAACACTACCTGGTTTGAGTGTGGAAAGTGTATTGTGTCTGAGACGGTGATGCTCTCTGACCATTGCCCGACGCCACGAAAGCGAAGAAGACGAGCTGTAGGAGACATTGAAGACGTCCGAGCCAAGCTTTGCATTGATGGTGTGTGCAGTCAACCAGCGGATGTCAAAGAAGGTAGCAATTTACATTGCCAATTTGTATTCATAACAAATTATTTTTTGTCATAAAAACATATATATGTGGTACGATTTGTGTCGATTCGGTAACTCATAATCCATCCTAAACAATTGAGTGCCGTGGTCTGGCCACGGTCAGAGGTCAGGTCTGGTCAGAGCGTTGAATTATGTGGTTAATTCTAAAGGTTATGGGTTCGAGCCCAGCCTGGTGTTATGGCGCATGTGCCTGGTGCGCCCTTGGGTGAGGCACTTCTTATACTCATTTCTTCTTTCCACACAGTAAATGGGTACCCGAGAGGGCAGATTTGAGGCTGATTTTAGCTGCTTTATGCCTAAATGGCAGCATCGAGTTGTATACTTGATCATTGGCCCAATTTAAGATATGCAAATAGCCGTACAAAATGTTGAGGTTTCCATAGGTTTGTGCACAAACATGGATGCGCCCAGCTCGCATCACTTTGTACATCAAGCCTGCTCTCTAGTAATTTAATATATCTCTAAGTTTAAGATACATTTGTTTGTTTTGCATTGAAAGCTAAATCTGCTCAGCCTGTTGGGGCCAATGTAGGTGTCATTATTGGTGCCATCGTTGGCATTGTCGGGCTTATTGTCATCGTCGTTGCCATTGCATACTATGCGAAGAGGAGGTATAGAAATCATAGAAAAGGTAAGATTGAGAAATGTAAAGCCTGTTTTTTTCTAGAACATTACCGTATATCATTTTGGCTGTATTTTGATTTCTTCCGAAATGTCAGTGAACTCAAATATACGAGATGACCGTATACTAATTGCAACAGAAATAATTTCAACTGTTGTATAGTCTCATAAATATGTCCTCTTTATAACAAGACTCAAGAATTCCATGTGGTGGAAAGTATTGAGAAATACAGAAATTGGTGATGCCACAATTTCCCATTGCCACCCATGTAAAAAAAATGTATCTATGTTTTTTGCATGTAGTGCAGGAGCCAGGGGTCATTTATATAACAATAATTGAACCTAACAAACGTGATTGAACCTAACAGACGTGATTGAACCTAACAGACGTGATTGAACCTAGCAGACGTGATTGAACCTAGCAGACGTGATTGAACCTAGCAGACGTGATTGAACCTAACGGACGTGATTGAACCTAGCAGACGTACGTGATTGAACCTAGCAGACGTACGTGATTGAACCTAGCAGACGTACGTGATTGAACCTAGCAGACGTACGTGATTGAACCTAGCAGACGTACGTGATTGAACCTAACAAACGTGATTGAACCTAACAAACGTGATTGAACCTAACAAACAATGATTGAACCTAACAGACACGATTGAACCTAACAGACACGATTGAACCTAACAGACGCGATTGAACCTAACAGACGCGATTGAACCCAACAGACGCGATTGAACCCAACAGACGCGATTGAACCCAACAGACGCGATTGAACCCAACAGACGTGATTGAACCCAACAGACGTGATTGAACCCAACAGACGTGATTGAACCCAACAGACGCGATTGAACCCAACAAATGCGATTGAACCCAACAAACATGATTGAACCTAACAAAGATGATTGAACCCAACAAAGATGATTGAACCTAACAGACATGATTGAACCCAACAGACATGATTGAACCCAACAGACATGATTGAACCCAACAGACATGATTGAACCTAACAGACATGATTGAACCTAACACACATGATTGAACCTAACAGACGCGATTGAACCTAACAGACGCGATTGAACCTAACAAACATGATGGAACCTAACAGACAATGATTGAACCTAACAGACGTGATTGAACCTAGCAAACATGATTGAACCCAACACACGCGATTGAACCCAACAGACGCGATTGAACCTAACACACATGATTGAACCTAACACACATGATTGAACCTAACAAACATGATTGAACCTAACACACGTGATTGAACCCAACAGACGCGATTGAACCTAACACACATGATTGAACCTAACACACATGATTGAACCTAACACACGTGATTGAACCCAACAGACGCGATTGAACCTAACACACATGATTGAACCTAACACACATGATTGAACCTAACACACATGATTGAACCTAACACACGCGATTGAACCCAACACACGCGATTGAACCCAACAGACGCGATTGAACCCAACTGACGCGATTGAACCCAACTGACGCGATTGAACCCAACAGGCGCGATTGAACCCAACAGGCGCGATTGAACCCAACAGGCGCGATTGAACCCAACAGGCGCGATTGAACCCAACAGGCGCGATTGAACCCAACAGGCGCGATTGAACCCAACAGGCGCGATTGAACCCAACAGGCGCGATTGAACCCAACAGGCGCGATTGAACCCAACAGGCGCGATTGAACCCAACAGGCGCGATTGAACCCAACAGGCGCGATTGAACCCAACAGGCGCGATTGAACCCAACAGGCGCGATTGAACCCAACAGGCGCGATTGAACCCAACAGGCGCGATTGAACCCAACAGGCGCGATTGAACCCAACAGACGCGATTGAACCCAACGGACGCGATTGAACCCAACGGACGCGATTGAACCCAACAGGCGCGATTGAACCCAACAGGCGCGATTGAACCCAACAGGCGCGATTGAACCCAACAGGCGCGATTGAACCCAACAGGCGCGATTGAACCCAACAGGCGCGATTGAACCCAACAGGCGCGATTGAACCCAACAGGCGCGATTGAACCCAACAGGCGCGATTGAACCCAACAGGCGCGATTGAACCCAACAGGCGCGATTGAACCCAACAGGCGCGATTGAACCCAACAGGCGCGATTGAACCCAACAGGCGCGATTGAACCCAACAGGCGCGATTGAACCCAACAGGCGCGATTGAACCCAACAGGCGCGATTGAACCCAACAGGCGCGATTGAACCCAACAGGCGCGATTGAACCCAACAGGCGCGATTGAACCCAACAGGCGCGATTGAACCCAACAGGCGCGATTGAACCCAACAGGCGCGATTGAACCCAACAGGCGCGATTGAACCCAACAGGCGCGATTGAACCCAACAGGCGCGATTGAACCCAACAGGCGCGATTGAACCCAACAGGCGCGATTGAACCCAACAGGCGCGATTGAACCCAACAGGCGCGATTGAACCCAACAGGCGCGATTGAACCCAACAGGCGCGATTGAACCCAACAGGCGCGATTGAACCCAACAGGCGCGATTGAACCCAACAGGCGCGATTGAACCCAACAGGCGCGATTGAACCCAACAGGCGCGATTGAACCCAACAGGCGCGATTGAACCCAACAGGCGCGATTGAACCCAACAGGCGCGATTGAACCCAACAGGCGCGATTGAACCCAACAGGCGCGATTGAACCCAACAGGCGCGATTGAACCCAACAGGCGCGATTGAACCCAACAGGCGCGATTGAACCCAACAGACGCGATTGAACCCAACAGACGCGATTGAACCCAACAGACGAGACCAGCCCTCCGAGACCCGAGACTTTGTTGGGATCAGACCGATCTCTCTAAAAAAGATCTCGAGACCTCCATCTCGGACTGGCACCTCATTCCCTGTAATGAAAATTGTTGTGATTTTAATTGTTTTGCAGACGGGAGTGAATCCTTGGGTATGAGCATGTAAGTCAATTTACTCCTTTTCGTTCAGCTGTTATAATGACATTGTCATTTTTGTATCAGTGATTGCATTCATTTGGATAACATTTAAAGCGACTACATGTATTTTTCATTTTGTTGGTCGTTATATGCAAGTCAGCCATATATATTTCCGTTTGCAGAAAAAACATCTCGCCCGCACCATTAGATACACAATCACCTTACCAAGATATAACAGGTACGATCAACGTTTCAATTAAGTTATATGGTATAAGTGCATTAGGGTTCATGGCTTACAAAAATGAAAAGACTTGGGTGAAAAGACAACAAAAGATTGAGAAACTTAAAAGGATTGACCATCATAAACTATATGTATCCACTAAACAAAAAGTGTTTATACACATTTATTTTTGTACAATAATGATTAACATATATTAGTTTTGTATGTTTTCCCACAAACATACCAGACTTTAGGCGAATTTATAGCAGTTATTTATTGCATTTACGATACAGAAATCGACGTCATTTCTCAGCCAGCACACCATGAACAAGAAAGTGCGGCTTATGGTAACGTCTCCATTGCACACAAGGCCTTCCCACGTGATCAGCTGAAGATTATCAAAGAGCTTGGACATGGCGCCTTTGGTCAGGTGTTTCTAGCTGAAACCTTGGGGATGACACAGGGGTCAAAGGTCACACTGGTTGCTGTCAAGACGCTCAAAGGTTAGTGGTGGTACATGTAGCTTGTCTAGGAGCTTGGACATGGCGCCGTTGGTCAGATAAAACACATAAAAATATATATTTTAAACACATAGAAATATGACATAAGTGAATATCATGACACCGGATTATAATGTCGAAGAAACAGGAGTAAAATATATTGCTTAGAGCTGGGTTTACTGTTTTCTATGGGATTCATAAAATGCAGATAAAGACAAGAAACACTATTACCATGTCAATAGTCGGCTGTTTATGTGGTTTTTTTTAGCTCTATATTATAACAAACATAGAATTAAAACAATCTACTGAATGTTATGCAGAGGGAGCCAGTCAGAATGACAAAGCCGACTTGATGAGGGAGCTAGACCTGATGAAGAAGTTACCTGACCATTGTAATCTAGTCAGGCTCCTAGGGTTCTGCGTCAAAGAAGGTATAAGCCATAGAGCTATATTAAATTACTAGAGCGCTAACTCTTCGTTCTTAAGCGCGGAGATACTTTGAATCCATTCTGCGCGCAGACATTTTGAATTCATGTGCGTGTTGTAGAACATAAGAAAAATAGATGGATTTAATTTCGAAAGTGTACTCTAAATGCAACGCGTGTGCGAGTAGAAAAGACGCAAACAACTTCACGCCCGTCATGTCAGTTTAAAAAAAAGTCACGGCAAAATCAACTGCAGCGTACGGATACGCACGCGCATTTGCAATGTTTGGCGCTCATTCGCTGATCATGCCTTTTGGTTTTGGGCGTATCGGCTTGATTAACGCACCGTATAGAATACAAACGCAGATATGCAAATAGCCGTACAAAATGTTGAGGTTACCATAGGTTTGTGCACAAACATGGATGCGCCCAACTCGCATCAATGTGTACATCGAGCCAGCGCTCTAGTATTTTAATATAGCTAAATGGTATAAACTCAGAATAGTTTGAACGACTTTGTGAACATTCACACACACTCTATCGTTTGTTAACTCGAAGATTAAATTAATAGACCTTTATTAATTATCAGGGAACGCCATCTTGAAAATCAAAGCGAGGCAAATATTACAAACAAACATGTCGGCCTAAATAGTCTGTGCAGTGAATAAGTGCGAAAAACGCTCCTATTGTACAACATTTTTAAATAGTCATTTAAAAGTACACTAATGTTTATATATTTATATATAATATATTTTGTTGCTATTTTAATTGTTGATGAAACATAATTTATTGTAAAGGAAAAAGTGTACACATTTTGTTTAGATATAAGGCATATTCCCCCCATCCCCGCACAGCACAAAATGGGGATTTTTTAAGAATGCAATTATATTTTTTGTCAATCAGACCCACCCTACATCATTGTGGAATATCTCTCCCGAGGCAATCTGAAGGAACTTCTTAAAGACAGTCGTAGTAAGGGTGGGCGTGTCTATGGCAACCTGCATGGTATCAGTAAGTCACTTACCTCCAAGGATCTGATGAAGTTTGCTAAGGATGTCGCTGATGGAATGGCCTTCATCTCGTCCCAACAGGTAAGCTTTGCTCAGTCGTAGTAAGGGTGGTCGTGTCTATGACAACCTGCATGGCATCAGTAAGTAACTTACCTCTATTGCTAAGGAGTTCACTAATGTAATGGCTTTCATCTGATCTCAACAAGTAAAACAAATAATCCTAAAAGGCAACAGGGATTTTATGAAATATACATAGTATGATAGTTTGCAAATTAACATTATAAATAATAATGTCATGTTTATACAAGTACCTCTCAGGTACCCATTTATACTCCAGAGTGGAGAAAAAGCAATTGTAGTAAAGTGTCTGGCACAAGGACACAGGCACCATGTTCTTGGCAGGGTTCTTTGCACCTTCGTATGGGAGTCAAACAATGTAACCACTGGGCCATATGGTAGGCTGTAAGGTGAAGAACATTGTTATTGGCCACAATGCCCCTTTCAATGAGTTATTCTTTTTTATCACCCAAAAATATTCCATATACTTAGTGCATACACAGGGACCTTGCTGCCCGTAACGTGCTGGTGGCTGATGATATGACGTGTAAGGTGTCTGATTTCGGACTCGCTCGTGACGTCATGAATATCCGAGTATATGAACGAGGGTCAGAGGTGAGTGTACTGACGTTTAACATAATCAGATTGGATCGATCGTCCTTTTAGAAAACACATTCAAACAAAAGTTACATAAACAAGCGCTGGTCATCTTGATTCGTCCTCGTATAGCAATATGTAACCTTGCACCACGAAATGAGCGGAAAGTCGCACATGGCTAAAACGAGTTATTGCCCGAAACGTCAATTTTTCAAGTGGGAGGTCGGTTTAGAGTTGTTAACGTTTTTACATACAAAAATAACCCTTCTTTATTATTTCCCAAAATTGTATAGCTCAAATAAAACTCTAAACTGTGTGTTATTTGGTGGCTGAATTGCACTGCGTATAGTTGGCACATTTCATGCACTTTGAGCTTTGTTTTCTCAAAACAAAGGAGCATGACTTTAGCAATTTGAAAAAAGTACAGCGGCGGCTAGGAATAAGCTACAGCAACACACAATACATCATTTGAAAGCTTGGGACTTACACCCATTTTGTGGTACCAGGTCACATATATCAAAACATATCCAAACACTTGTCCATCAGTAAATGTGTTGTACAATTTTAATTAGCTATATGGAAGGCTCGCTTTTTATCCCGATTACCGTAAATAGTCAAAATATTAAGCTGAAAAAAGGGTCCGAGTTTCGTGGCATGGATTGTAGGCCCAGACATTACCGGCACTCTATTCACTGTAATTGTTTATAAAGAAAACACTTTATTTTGCGTTCTCCTGGCAACTGCTGCACTACAGCACAAGCTTCTCCAATTTCGTACCAGTCTGTTCAGACACTATCGCTTCTCTATTGTTGGTAAACCTTGACCCTTAACCACCCTGAGTCCATTAAAATCCATTTCCTGTTTTGGAGGATTTTAGCGGATTCAGGAGACCTCCATATTGAACAAACTGCGGAGGAGTGTGATGGATTGAGGATTTTAAGCCTAGCGTTACTGCAGGAGTTTGATGGATTCAGGATTCAAAAATTTAGATGATGGACTGTGATGGACTCTATGGAGAAACACACTGCAATTTTTTGTATGCCACCATGGTATCCTGAATCCGCCAGAGTCCATCAACTTTTGCTGGTGGATTATTGATGGACTTGGGATATCTCCAGTATGCATACTGGTGGAGTCTGATGGACTCATCATCAGGACACCAGTAGTTTTTGAAAACCAAACTTGGTGGATTGTAGCGGATTCAGGATACTTTCTAGAAAAAGCAGTGAGGGGTTTAGGGTTAACGTGATCGGTTTACTCCCCTTCACGTAGGCATCTGCAATGTTGCCATTTATAAAGTCTGATTATTTTAAGGGTGCCCTTCCGATGCGCTGGATGGCTCTGGAGTCCCTTGTTGATGACGTGTACACAACAGAGAGTGACGTGTGGTCTTATGGCGTACTCATGTGGGAGATTGTTACTCTTGGTAAGAAGTTTCAGTCGAATCTCTTCGCTCGATCCACCCCCTATAATGGGCACTGGAAAGGTCTGGGTCGATGCGCTTTGAGCTCTAGCTATCGAATAGATTTTATGTGACCTGTTTATAACAAACCAATTCTGCATCTAAGAGCAAGTTCGGGCGCGAAATATAGTCAACCATTAGTCAGTCTCTGCTTTACCAATGCGCATGCTCAAATGCAGTTTGCTCGAACGGCTCTAGTCGAACTATTGTTGAAAAGATGGCAACCGCTTTGTTTACATTTGTGACATGAATGAGATGGGTATTGGCACTATTTTTCCTCGTATCGCATATAAGTAGGATAAGTCATAACGTTAGTCATGTTGGTCCAAAAACAAGAAAAAAATAACATTAGGCTTGCCAAATTTTCATTTAACGTTACTGCCATCACTTTTTCCACGTCACTGGTTCTCTCCGTGTTTTCTTATGAAAAGAGGCTATTGTCAACCAGCGGCAACCGTGCCCCGGGGTCTGGTTCCAAATATTCGACTAGATAGTCCAACCATTCTGCGTTCGAGTGACGTTAGTCGAACTATGGTTAACTATAGTTAACCTTCCCAGCGACCAGTATGGGCCATGGGACCAAGCAAATTAAATCAAAGACTTGTGTGCAAAGGCCTTTTCTGGGTTGTGATTTTCTAAAGAATTCAATCAGGGGTCAACTTAATTTCATACATGTGTATGTTTTAAAAACTATAGGAGCTCGTCCATACCCGGCTATGACTGCAAAGGTAATGATTGCTGAGCTTCAGTCTGGCTACCGTATGCCCAAACCACAACACTCTCAAAACGAATTGTAAGTTGAAAATACATTTAGAGAAAAACAGTGCGAGGACTTGGTCATTACTGCGTGATAATGACCTGGTTGGGGAATGACCGCTGGTAATAAACCGAGCTGAAAGCAAGGTCCATTACCAGTGGTCATCCCCCAAATTGGTCATTATCACGCAGTGATGACCGGGTACTCGCACTGATAATTATTCCCTTTAATAAATACCTTTTTAACGAGAAAAATTGTGAAAATGCTCCAAATTTCGTGACTTTTCTTTCGGCGATATTTCCAGTGTTTTTTTTTTTTTGTTCAGTGGCCATATTTCAGCTTATGCGTGGTACCCTGTCTCTTCAATATGTGTTGTTATTATTACGCAAACTTTAAGACCAGACTAGCTGACTACCAATGTCCACCGTGCATAGCAATGCGCTAGCCTTAACAGACGACACGCGTATTTTGAACGCGCAGTATCAAGATTAGACACGAGGTAGGATCAAAGATGATTAAGGGGTTTTGTTTCTGCAGGTATGCGATGATGCTAAAATGTTGGGATGTGGATCCAGATAACAGACCCTCATTTAAGTTGATCAGTGCCGAGCTGGAGAAATACATCAACAAGGGAAAGGTATGTGGTTTGGGAAAAAATGCTTTTGTTACCAAGTTATTTTGGATAATTGATTGTTGTGACACAAGTCAATTCATTTTAAAGAAGTGACTCGAGTCGAGTCCAGTCATTAGGCCAAGACGGTCGGGTCGGGTCGGGTCGGGTCGGGTCGGGTCGAGTTGATTCATGTATTTAGCTTAAAGGGATCGTATACGTTTGGTAATTACTCCCAAAATTAATGGCAATAAAAACTTACTTGGTAAGAAGTACAGCAGCTTTGGATAGTATAATGCATTTTTATAAACTTTTCACTTCGAAGTTCTGCGGTTATGGAAAAAGTTATCACTTTTTATCCCAAACAAATTTGAATCTGAGAAGCGTTACTGCAGTGACGTTTCTCAGATTGTGTATTCCAATGCAGATTATTCTTCCTGCGTGGACATGACCGCTTCAGATTTTCGGCAATATCTCAAAATCGCAACCACCTTTTGAAATGAAATTTGTACAGGTTAGTTTTATGGTATATATCTATAACTATATAGGATTGAAACAAACAGTGGGTTCCAATTACCAAACGTATACGATCCCTTTAAGTCAATTTGAATCTCAAATATTTAAATACTATAAACACGTTACAGAAACACAAGGTTGAAGTCCAAGTATATGTATACCATGTTTGTACTTATGTACAAAATGATTCGCTAACATAAACGTCACGTAAACATAAACTGGCACTGGCGTAAGTCATTGCAAGAGTTTTGTAAGAGTTTTGCTCTTATTTTTGGGACCTGAGTCTTATTAGCCTGCAGGCGAGGCGAGGCGAGGCGAGTCGAGTCGAGTCGAGTTAATGAGAAATTGAGTCGAGTTAATGAGAAAATGAGTCGAGTTAATGAGAAATTGAGTCGAGTTAATGAGAAATTGAGTCGAGTTAATGAGAAATTGAGTCGAGTTAATGAGAAATTGAGTCGAGTTAATGAGAAATTGAGTCGAGTTAATGAGAAATTGAGTCATTTGCCTGCTGTGACTGGGGTCAAGTCATTTACTTATTGAAACTCAAGTCAAGTCGCCCAAAATATGTGATTCGAGTCCGAGTCGAGTCTGAGTCTCAAGTTATTACAACTCTGGATAATGAAAAACAATTAGGACCTTCGGTAGCTGTATGTATGTACTTCCTAACAAACAAAGTCAGAGCAAGAAAATGCTATGGATGAAAAAGTGAAAATATACATCATTGGCGCTGCTACGCGTACTAGAGGGCAAGATAGGGGAAATAATCGGGGGAATTGTGTCTTTGATTATACAAGCATGAAATTCGGCACTCGTATTATGCTGTAAAAAATATATTTGGCTATAGGACCATTCCGGATTTGTCATTTAAGGAAACTTTTGTAGAATAACACGCAATTATCATTTTCATTTTTAAATCATTCGCTGCCATTAAATCAATCCCTGTTATTCTAACTATATTTTTTTTTAATGGCAAATCTGCGATGGCCCTATAGCAAATATCTTTCTCATGACATACTTGTACTGTGTCAAATTTCATGCTTGTATCATCAAAGGCACAATTCCACACATGGATATATTTTGTTTGATTCTTCTAAATGCAATGATCCATGACAATCATATATTTAGCGATAGTGATAGAAAATTAAAAACTGATGATTGTTTGTGCAGTCCTACTTCGTTGAGTTCACTAGTTGAACCGGAGTAAACCTCATTTGCAACACCTTGTAGCAAACTCTGGTAGATGTTTATCTTGTATTGTTTCGGTTACAGGAGTACATATCGATCAAGGATTTCCAGGAGAGCATTTATGAAGTCGTTCTGAAAGAAGATGCGGGCGAAAAGGTGTAGGGTTATGATGAGTGACTTGTGACAGGCTCTACAAAAAAGGGTATTAAGTCGCGCTGTGCACTATCATGAAATGGACTACTAAATGTTGAGAGGGTAAACATATCATCAAAATGTGATTTACATTTGTTGTCATGAATGACATCTTTAATACCTACAGTTGCAAGTTTCATTCACAGAAATGTGAATTTTGATGAATAAAGTGGACAAAAATACAATTTTGTGTGCATCGTTCTGTTGTACTGTACTACAATAGAACCGGCTTTTTTTAAAGCCTGTTTTCTCAGTTGTGTACTTTGAACTCCAAGGAAGTAATCAATATGCAAACATGTCATATATCCGGAATGGGAAGAGGCTATGGATCTATATTATATACCAAATGAAAGCTTACGCTGTGGGCTTTCCAACCATGTATATAACTCAATGTCACTGTTTTGTGACATAATACCCATTTTTGTGGAATGGTTCAAACTTGTTGATTTTAGTCAAATTCAACATCAGATTTGACTTTGACTTTTAAAATTGTCGGCTTTGTAAACTCCGATCTAGTCGGTTTACTTGCAGATTTTAGTTGATAGAAATTTATATTATTACGAATGTTAAACTGCTTTTAGTACCCCCTGTCGTGTTATTTTCAACGCTGGGTACTTGCTTGTATAAAACAAAAAAACAGCTGATTGTATACTTAGTTTATACTTGTACTTGTAGTGTTGAGATTATTTTACTTGCCCTGCGTCTTCTACGTCAATGTAAAAAAATGTACCACGCGATTAACCAGTTCGCGCCGGATGACGTGAGTTCATGAGCCGCGTGGCCCTGCAAGCGGAGAAGATGGATCATCACCCGGAATGGTTCAACGTCTACAACAAGGTAGACGTGACACTGAGCACGCACGACGTCGGCGGGTTGTCGGAGAAGGACGTCAAGCTGTCGGAGAAGGACGTCAAGCTGGCGACGTTCATGGAGACCGCTGCGGCATCCGTCCTGCCTCCGTCTTAAAATCCTTATGACTTCCTCTGTTCGGGCGTTACCTGTGTCGTCATCATCGTGTGATACGCATCGTGATACAAGACCCATCATGTCGGATTTTGAAACATTTGGGAGGGTTAGTGTTGAGAAAAATAAAACTTCAAGAACTTTAAGGTTTTACAAACCTTAACCCCAGAGTTGTATTTGAGTCCCCGCAAGTCCTCTCAAGTCCTCAAGTCCTCTCAAGTCCTCTCAAGTCCTCTCAAGTCCTCTCAAGTCCTCTCAAGTCCTCTCAAGTCTTCTCAAGTCTTCTCAAGTCTTCTCAAGTCTTCTCAAGTCTTCTCAAGTCTTCTCAAGTCTTCTCAAGTCACCACAAGTCACCACAAGTCACCACAAGTCACCACAAGTCACCACAAGTCACCACAAGTCACCACAAGTCACCACAAGTCACCACAAGTCACCACAAGTCACCACAAGTCACCACAAGTCACCACAAGTCCTCTCAAGTCCTCTCAAGTCCTCTCAAGTCCTCTCAAGTCCTCTCAAGTCTTCTCAAGTCTTCTCAAGTCTTCTCAAGTCTTCTCAAGTCACCACAAGTCCTCTCAAGTCGCCACAAGTCCTCTCAAGTCCATCACAAGTCCTCTCAAGTCCATCACAAGCCCATCTCAAGTCCATCACAAGCCCATCACAAGTCCATCACAAGCCCATCACAAGTCCATCACAAGTCCATCACAAGGCCTTCAGTCTCAAGTCAAGTCACTAGAGGATTCAGATAAACTGTTAACAAAAGCATTATTTTGTCATTGTTCAACCAGTTACTTGCGAATGGCTTTATGAAAGGACTTGTGACTGGACTTGTGACTGGACTTGTGACTGGACTTGTGACTGGACTTGTGACTGGACTTGTGACTGGACTTGTGAAAGGACTTGTGACTGGACTTGTGAAAGGACTTGTGACTGGACTTGTGACTGGACTTGTGACTGGACTTGTGACTGGACTTGTGACTGGACTTGTGACTGGACTTGTGACTGGACTTGTGACTGGACTTGTGACTGGACTTGTGACTGGACTTGTGACTGGACTTGTGACTGGACTTGTGACTGGACTTGTGACTGGACTTGTGACTGGACTTGTGACTGGACTTGTGAAAGGACTTGTGAAAGGACTTGTGAAAGGACTTGTGAAAGGACTTGTGAAAGGACTTGTGAAAGGACTTGTGAAAGGACTTGTGAAAGGACTTGTGAAAGGACTTGTGAAAGGACTTGTGAAAGGACTTGTGAAAGGACTTGTGAAAGGACTTGTGAAAGGACTTGTGAAAGGACTTGTGAAAGGACTTGTGAAAGGACTTGTGAAAGGACTTGTGAAAGGACTTGTGAAAGGACTTGTGAAAGGACTTGCAGGGACTCAAATACAATTCTGCTTAACCCTGACTCCTTTGGGTGATTTACTAGGAACCTTCTTTATTCTCGCAAATCCCAACACCCTAGTGCTTGTATTAAACTGTGCACTAAACAGCTTTACTCCACTAAACCTTTGTGTTGGAGTTTGGCTGGATAGGTATTGTTAAGGTTAAAGGGCACTTTGACGTTCTTTCATGCGTGCGCCCTCAGTCGACAACCAGCGATGACAGACGGCCGACTGGGTATTTTTGCGTTGTCAGTGGGAAAATTTCTCGTAAAATGTCACCGTTTGTTTTACATTTTAGGCAATTGAATCAACCCAGATGATGCCTATCCCCATTTAGATGGTGCATATGAAATACTGGGCCTAAAAGAAGAGTTATATTAAGATATTTTGGAAAAGAAAATGTTCTGTCTCGGCAAGTTCAATTGCGCTATCTGTAAGGTTTGTAAAAACCTTGCAGTTTTGGAAGTAAAACCAGCTCATCATTTTCCCACCTGCCTTGTTTATTGGGTTTCAAATTGTCCAACCCTCCCTGCTCAAGACTTTATGTAATATTTTTCTCAAAATATCAACTATTTTATTTCGATTTTTTAAAATAATTTTGAGGAAAAAAGTCAGAAATATTATGGAGATTTTTGTGAAAAACTGTATACAGTATAATAATGCATAATAATCACATTGGTTCCTGTTCTGTTTTTACACATAAATTTATTAGTTTCTTCTAAAATAAACCCACAAATGTGAGCCAAACTTGGTCATCTTATAGGCAGTTATTCTGTGGTAGCTAATTATTAGCTAGTTATTCTGTGGTTATTCTTTAAGAAAGAACATTTGCAGCTGTTTTTTTTTTTATTCAAACTGTGTACCGTTATATGATATAAAAAGAAAGAAATTGCTTGACAAAAAAGTACCTATGTCATTGACGTGATAAACTATCAAGTATATTTTGGACATTGTTATTGCCATAATTTCTTTGCCAGTGTTTTTTTGGGTTTTTTTAATAAGCAAAAGTGCCCTTAAAGCTAACAGTGGCGGTTAATGTTGGGCTATCTTTTCAGGAGTATGAAATTCAGTATGATATCAGATATCAAAAGACAAAGAATAAATCATGTGTTGAAAAATATTTGCTAGATTTGTTTATTGAAATTCTTTATTTAATACCCTGGCTCCAGACAGATTAGGTCAATAACAACAGTTATAACACAGCTCTTGCTAGTTCTGTATTCTGGTTGGCTGAAACACGGTCACGTGGGATTAACTAATATAGGCTAGTGCATGAGATTTGCGTCACCGTGAATTTGAGGGGAAATAGTTCCCGAAGCGGGCAATAGACTTAAATTTGTTGACTGGTTACAGCGCCCTCAAGAGGTTTGCCAGGCTCATCTTAATATGAAAAGTGGCGGCGTCTGGATATTTTGGACCGAGAGGTGTGTTATAAAACACATGGACTGGCATGACTTGGTCACTCGAGCACGTCTATCCCCCCTCGGGCCTGTGAGTGATCAGAAGGGGGACCTATTTCCCTCGGCCCCCTTCTGGTCACTCACAGTCCCTGGGGGAAAATAGACGTGCTTTAGTGACCATTGCCAGTCCATAGTGTACAATGTATATTAATTATGATGGCCACACCACACATTTCCCAACTATAGGTGTGCATACCTTGCCAAAAATCGATTTGAGCTTTGATATCGGTGGCCTAATTTTTCGACCGTTTTAGCGTAAATGACTAAATGTTTTACTTTTTTTTATAAATCAGAAATATACTCGGCAAGATATGGGACCGAGGGCCCCCCCCCCTTCCCCAAGTCCACCCCCCAACCCCCTTACCAATACACTCTCTAGAATGTTGTTACTACATGTACCCATGAACATGGAGCTGTTGGGAATGGGAAACTCGCAAATAAATTATTGACATTTACATAAATGGACTGGCTTCATAATCGTACTCGTAGATCTATATATTTATATGGGGGAGTCAGGTTGGCGTAGCGGTTCTTTCCTCGCTTCCCACCGCTGTGACCCGGGTTCGAACCCCGCCTGTAGATTGGGTTTGGTTTTCAGTCCCTGCCTGACTCCGTGTTTTTTTTCCCAGGATATGCTCCTGGGATTTTCCTTCCACCTCTAAAACTGTACCTTCTTCTCAGTGTTTTCTCTCTTCTTCAGGCTTACGAGCTACAGTGCCTAGAGCACTTTTCAAGGGATCCTTGATTTCATTAGAAAGAATGGTACAACTAGTCATAGAATACAGGGCCACTCAACCCCTCTCGGTTTATTTACCCTATGACATAGAATGGAGTGGCCCTGTATTCTATGGGTATTGGGGTATATACAGGGTCAGTTCATTCTCAGCCTAGGTTAAATTAACCAGAGAGTAGTTGATGGGCCCTGCATTTTATAGTTCAAAAGAATTAATAATTACAATAATAATAATAGGCACTTGGGGAGACAAATTAGCGTAAGTTTTTAGGTAATAAGGAGACAGTGGCACTTAGGGAGTGTATCCCTTATAGTTATAGTGCCTAGCTACCCTAAAAAAATTATTTTTGTCCTAGAACGACAGATTTTGGTCTGAATAGCATAAATCTTGAAGATCTTAGAGAAAAGGGTTAGGGTAAACAAGTTAGGACTGTTTTAAGTTTGTGTACATCTCTATGGGATTGTCTCCCCAAGTGCCTATTTGGAGGTATAGTAAGTACTAGTAGAAAACCAAAAATTGAATTAAAAAAGGCAATTTTCGGCCTTTTTGATCATAACATCCGCAGTCCTTCCGATATGAGGCGTGCGTTCCCACCCCCACACCATTGCACGCCTAAAAGCTTCCTGAGAAGTGCTAATAATATCCCACGCCTGAATCCCACTGTACCGCACACCTCGGCATACATTGACGGCATAATTATACTTCATAATTTGTAAAAAAAGCAAGTCATTGTCATCAAAGAGGAAATAGCTTTACTGTAAAAAAACCAAGATAAATAATTTTGAAAAAAAAATGCCAAGTATTGTTTAGTCCACAGAATCACACGCCTTAAAAATGAACACGCCTAGAAAAATCCAGGAGTGCCTTTTTCAACACGCCTGTTATTTTCAAATCAGAAGGACTGCATCCGGAATCCTCCCTTTAATTTGATTTTTCTTTCCTCCGACTTCTCCAATTGTTATGAATTTTCACACACCCTAGGGACTTTGGGTTAAAAATGCATTTGTATGTAACTATGTACTGCTACAGAAAACAATTTTTTTGTAAATTGTATAGCGTTAAAAATATCTTTAGTATTTGTTCACTCAATCGTGAAAAAGATAACTTTTCTGGGTCGAAGCCTAGTACTCGAACACGCTTTGTGATTCATTGAAAAAGCTTAGCACGCAGTGTACATTTACAACAAGGAAATACAACACTGCATACAACTAGGAAATGGCGATGGAATTCTCCAGGTATCGTACGTTGACTGGTTTGTGGTGTCTCATTCAAGGTATGAAATATTTATATTTACCCTACTTATATGGCTGTTTCTAATACCCATATATCAAAGCATGCAGCCCTGTGCTAAAGACGGACAAAAATATTACAGAAAGCTATAAATTCTTGGCCAGGTGATAATTTTATTTAGTCTTAACTCCAACAGTATCACTCATCACATATGTGACCAGCTCTACAAAAAGGTGTTTTATGTCACAAAATACATGGTTAAAAAACCCACAATGTAAGCTTTCGTTTGGTATATAATAGAGCTTCATAGCCTCTTTTATTTTGGAGATATGACGTGTTTACATATTGATTACTTCCTTGGAGTTCAAATTACACAACAGGGAAAACAGGCTTTGAAATAGCCGGCTCTGTTGTACTGCAACAGAACGATGCACATACAATGGTAGTTTTTGCCACTTTATTTATCAAAATCAACATTTCGTTGAAAGAAACCTAAAACTGTAGGTATTAAAGATGTCACTCTTGATAAAAATTACATTTTGATGAAATGTTTACCCTCTCAATGTTGAGCGGGCCATTACATGATAGTGCACAGCGCAACTTAATACACATATTTTGCAGAGCCGGTCACAAATGTACATGTACGACCCGACCCGTTCCCATCATACATGCAGCCATATAATTCCTTCTAGCAAGTTTGTTCGGCGCATGAAAAACTTATTTTTTTCTTAAATTTTTGAATTTTTTTTTTTTCAGTTTTAGCTCCCTTGGTCCACACCCAAACAGTCACCGTAGGCTTATTACCAGTCGCTACTGTACAAGGCCAATCAGCAACTCTCACCTGTACCTTCTCATTGGATGTGTCTGGTACCTTAGACAACCTCGAATGGAGACAGAGAGGCACTCTTATAGCTGACTTTCTATGGCCAACCCTGCAGACACCATACTACCGGTACTCCAATGGATTTTCTGAACCTGGATATGTCGTATCCATAGATGACTCAATGAATACTCTCACCATAGCAACTACTCAATTCTCTGCTGATGATGGTGAATATAGCTGCAGGGTGGAGTACAGAGTAGGTATAGGTTCTGTTGCAAGCACGGCAACCACTCAACTGATGGTGTATGGTGAGTTGGTTGTATAAAGATTCTGTTCATGTATGTTTTTTCTCTCTTCTAATTACATAGATGTACACGTGTGCATTTGTTTTTGTATACTTATACAATGTATTTTTTCCTACAAGTCCATGCATTACAGCAATTTCCTCCATGACTTATACATGTACCATACAATGTACATGTATAAAAGTACATGTAATTGTTTTCAGATTTTTGCCTCAGAAACACTAACAAAAAAACATGTACATATACATGTAATATCACTGTTTCTGAGAACAAAGTATAATGGAATTTCTATTAACCCTAACTCCCTCACCCCTTTTACTAGAAAGTATCCTGAATCCACCACAGTCCACCAATTTTGGTTTGCAAAAACTGCTGGTGTCCTGAGTCCATCAGACTCCACCAGTATGCATTCTGGAGAGATCCTGAGTCCATCAATAATCCACCAGCAAAAGTTGATGGACTCTGGCGGATTCAGGATACCAAGGTGGCATACAAAAAATTGCAGTGTGTTTCTCTATAGAGTCCATCACAGTCCATCACCTAAATTTCTGTATCCTGAATGCGTCAAACTCCTGCAGTAACGCTAGGCTTAAAATCCTCAATCCATCACACTCCTCCAGTTTGTTCAATATGGAGGTATCCTGAATCCGCTAAAATCCTCCAAAACAGGAAATGGATTTTGATGGACTCAGGGTGGTTGGGTATGATCCACCCCCATTCTAAGTAATCTGTGGAGATGGGGATTAAACTTTGCCATATGTACATGTATGTACAATATGCAATTGTCGTTTATTCTCAGACTGATGAAATAATCGACACACCATAAACTTGTTTGAATGGAATTATGCCACAGCTCTATTTTTATTCTGAAACACAATATTGCCAGATACCATTGCTATGGGCAAACTGGCAAACAAATGAATTAGAGTGGGGCACACCGGACCCCCTGGGTTTACCAACCCAGCCATGAATAGGGCACACCAGGCCCACCATAAAATTAGGGCACACCAGACCCTGTCACAACCAGACCCTGATACATAGGGCACACCAGACCCTGATAACGAGGGCACGCCCGACCCAGTTACATAATGGATGTGACACAATAACCATAACAAAATGGCAACACCAGGCCATACAAAATATCCAAGACGAAAAGGCATTTCAACACCGGTTAAGAAACTCTTGAATGAAAATATCAAAATTGAACTAGTAAACCATCCAGGCACCGGATGTTCCCCCGCTTAACGCAAGGAGCTACGGGAGGAATGACCCCTGGTGAACTTCCAGGGAGCCATTACAGTGCCTGTCACAACAAATTGAAATTACTGTCATATTATGTACATTGTATGATGGCAATTAATATTAACTGGAATAGACTTATTGGCTGTTACGATAGCGCCATGAAAATATTTTAACCTGTGTCTGTCAAATTCCCGTCCACAAATGCCCCATTGTACAAGAGAACATCCAAGTCAATCTTTGTTAGATAATTGGCATTATAATTAATGTAGTTAACATTACAGTAGAATTATCCTCTGTCTAAACCAACAGAAGGAATAATATGGCTCTTGGTGAACATCCAGGAAACCAATGTGATTAAGTAGGGCATGAAACGTAAATTTATTTCACAATGCAAAAACAGTCCGGTAAATAATTTGTCCCCATGCAAAGTTGCACGGAGGTGACGGGGTGGAGGTGGGAAATTTTACAGTTAATTGTTATTGTTGTGCTTTGCACAAAGGACTGTGACAAAGTGAGCTTAAACATTGCACACATTTTTTCACTAAAACTAGCTAGCAGACTAAGATGTCGCCCCATTGGCTGAAAGTTTGGTGTAACATAAGCTCTCATTGGTCCAAACCCTCTAATCTGATTGGCTAATTAACAACCTGCATATATAGTGTAATATCACTGTATCTTATTTAGAATCTTGTGTTTTTTACAAAAAGTAAAATGCAATTTTTGTCAAGAAATCCTAACAAAATTGTTGATATATATGCATGGCCAGAAAGCTGTTAAAGAGCTCTGTATAGCCATGAACAAGTTTCCCACCTAAGAAGCTGATGCTGTGCAGAATCATCAATTTCCCCCAAATTTCTAATGCCATTGGTACAAGAGAAGCCCTTACTTATGTACACACTCAGACCTTCATAGTGTACTGCTTCCAAATTATTGAATTTTTAGTAAGGCTACATTCACACAATAAACATACAGTGGGTTTCTATGTAATACAGTGCAATGTCCTTTTGCAAAGTACCACACACACAAGCCTACATAATACTACCATCTGGTAATGCATATTCATTAGAAAGTTTGCCAACCCCGCAGCTGATTGGCTGCTCATGGTCAGCACAGGATCCTGTGTTGCCACAAAGTTTGCAATGGTATTTTGTGCAGTAATTCTTTCACATGGATACATAGGAATTCATGCATGCACAGTGTGTAAATAGCATAATTCTACAATGGGACTTTAACAGTGACGATCCAAACAAATTGTATGTACATCACAGCTAATTTCTTATGGCGAACTTTATACAACGCAGTTAATTAATTTGATTTGTGATATATTTCAAGTGTGATTCTGTGACAATTTCCGAGGAGTTATTTCACACATTAAATAAAATCACCAACAGAGAATTACTGAGAATAAAGCATTTGATCACTTAATGATAAAATGTCTTATTGATGAATGGTGGGTCTTGGGAACTTGGGAATTAATGGTAATGGTTATGAAGAAGGGCTGTTGTCGAAATATCCCAAATTTTGGCACCATTGGAGTTGATTGAGTTTCGATTTAAAGGATACACCATTGGTAATTGCTTGAATTATCATGAATGGGTTGATTTAGGGGGTTGTATTTTATAGTAAATATCGTTTAACTGACCTGTTTGAAGTTTTACCATCATGGATGCCGAGAAAAGCAGGAAAAACAGCGTTTGTTTTCAACCAGTGTCGAGCAGTTTTTCTTATGCTATTTGTGTTTTTCGCGATCGCCGAATGGAAATCGCGAATTTTTCTTTATAAAATTATATTTTTCAGAATAATTACAGGATATCCAGCGCAATCATTTTGCTGGATGCCTACAATCATTATTTACTTTCAGATGAGTAAGATATTTCTTAATAATTTGGCAGTAAATATTTTCGATATCTGCAAATGGTGTATCCGAACTTTAATTATCAATCCAACCCGAACTCTTGTAGACACACTATTTATTCAGTGGTGGGCATGCCGACATTCCGGATGTCTAGTCTAAGTGGTATACATTGTGCTTGCATAAAATTCTAAAACAATTATATTTTCAAATACAAATGTAAAAAATGTAAATGTGCTTACAAAAATACATGTACACTATAAGTCATCTACTTCTAAAAGAACTTCAACACAAATGTATTGTTGTCCAAATTAATAGTTATCTATATTCATGTAAATCCTGCTAAAGAATTCATTGAATTCTTTTATTTTATATAGTGCTCCCATCGAGCATCACAACAGCGGCCATTCCCTAACCTTTTCCCCACTGACTTTTCTCCCTCGGATTAGGTTTCGATTTACTTCATTTTCTGCCTGTATTTATTCAGCTGCAGCAGAAGTTTTGAATGTGCTGTGAAAGACTGGTATTTTTAAAGTTCTTTGTTTCTTTCTTACAATGTGCACACAGTTCCACCCAAGACCTCGTCCATGTCAATATCTGATTCCAATGGAGTGTTCACACCAGGGAGTTTCATCAATGTAAACCAAGGTGAATCACATATCTTCACGTGTCGGGCTCAGTCAAGACCTGCAGCTACCATGCAATGGGATGTCGGTTCTACTAATTACCAGCAGAGTGTGATCGGACCAACCAATCCAGGCCCAGGCAACGGTTTGGTTTATACGACAAGAGACTGGACATTCACTCCAAGACGAGACAATCACAGACAGGAGGTGAAATGTATGGCAAGGACTACGGAGTCACAGCCACCGTACCCAGAAGTCGCGGTTACACTCAATGTTAATGGTATGTAACTTTGAGTTCTAGTTTACTTGCAGCCAGCATGTAAACAGTTTTGCAGTTTGCATTTGATGTAATCCAAGGCAGAACCAAAGACTAAATCAGAAAATATTTGGCAAGGGAAATTGAAAAACATCTGGTCTACCACTACTCTAACTTGCTAAAAATGGTTGGCACATTTTAACATTGAATTCATAGACCAAAGAGACTGTTACTACATGTACTTGTATATCACCTGATTCGGTCCAAGGTCTTATAAGTGGCTTGCCCTGAATCACGTGATAGTAACAGTTTCGGGGGGAAGGTTGTTTGGTGAGACAGCAACCCCTTACCAAAATGACCAATTCATTCCAATTGAAAAGCCAATTGGAATGAATTGGGTTCAATTGGTATTGAGTTGGTTTAAGTTGGTTTGAATTGGTATGCTCTATTCCAATTGGAAAAAAAGTCACCGACCAATTGGAAAACCAACTGATGTGCCATACTCTTAATTGGTATTTAATTGGTTCGAGTTGGAAACTATTGGAATTGGGTTTTTCCAATTGGGATCCTATCTACTTATTTCATTCCCAATTGGAATCCCTTCTGAACGTTTCATTTCCAATTGGAATCCCGTCTCTCATTTCATTCCCAATTGGAATCCCGTCTATCATTTCATTCCCAATTGGAATCCTATCTATCAATTATTTTCCAATTGGAATCTCTTCTGAACGTTTCATTTCCAATTGGAATCCCGTCTCTCATTTCATTCCCAATTGGAATCCCGTCTATCATTTCATTCCCAATTGGAATCCTATCTATCAATTATTTTCCAATTGGAATCTCTTCTGAACGTTTTATTTCCAATTGGAATCCCGTCTATCATTTCATTCCCAATTGGAATCCCTTCTGAACGTTTCATTTCCAATTGGAATCCTATCTATCAATTCTTTTCCAATTGGAATCCCTTCTGAACATTTCATTTCCAATTGGAATCCCGTCTATCATTTCATTCCCAATTGGAATCCCTTCTGAACGTTTCATTTCCAATTGGAATCCTATCTATCAATTCTTTTCCAATTGGAATCTCTTCTGAATGTTTCATTTCCAATTGGAATCCTATCTATCATTTCATTCCCAATTGGAATCCCTTCTGAACGTTTCATTTCCAATTGGAATCCTATCTATCTTCTTTTCCAATTGGAATCCTTTCTGAACATTTCATTTCCAATTTGAAACCCATCTATCAATTCTTTTCCAATTGGAATCCCTTCTGAACGTTTCATTTCCAATTGGAATTCAATCATTTCATTTCCAATTGGAAACCTGCCTGGGGATGGTATATTATAACAATATTCGCATAAATCTCTTGTCCTCCCATGGAAAATAAGTATTCAAAAGGACAAACAAAAAGACATTAAGTGCTTTTTAAAATACTTTAATACATTTATGAATGAAGTAAGTCAATGAACCAGACTACCAAAACAACAATGTTTTTGGTTTTTCCAGGTCTGCATCACAATATTTACTTTATGAACCCCTAAAGCCATCCATTGATGGTTGAATGGTCAATGTTTGTTTTGATTCCTCCCACGATATTACCACTTGGTGGCGCTATTTCCTTCAACCCCAGCTCCTGAGGGCGCCGTCTCACTTTTACAGTGCACTCAAGGTCAAATAGCAGGCCGCTTGTATTTCCGACACTTCGTCCACACGAGACAGATGCTCCTGATAACCAGTTTTCTAATCGGTGTTTTCGATAGTTTTATGTGATTCACACATTGATTTTTGGTAGTTAGAGCCAAGATAGATTTTCCTGACATGTTGTTCCGAGTTGACCCCACAAGAACCACAGTCAAGTAAGTGGTTTTTTAAGTGACTTTCTGAGCCTAAAAACGTGTGCTTCTTGTTTACAAGTTCATGTTATTTTCCTCTACATGCACTGAAGTATTTTTAACATGCTGACTGTTTGCTGACCCCTATATGGTCTCGGTGTTATTGTAGGCATCCAGAACCGTTGTTCTAATTATAAAGTGATTAGTTTCTTCTGATATTCGACATATATATCAAGATTATTTCCTCACAGTTCTTGATCACTTCGATAGTGCTTTAGATAATTACCGATTACTATATTTAGGTGTGATATTATATGTCACAGACTGCTCATTCATAATATAGTAAATAGTTTGTACTTTGTCTGTATTTCTTAAATAGACTTATTAACCAGATTTATTGTTAGTAGAGATTGTATTCACCATTTCCTCCTGAAGATTGTTCATGTTTTAGAACTTTGCTAGTTTTTGAGTAGTTTTGTATTTCTTATTTTGTTAACAGTTCACCGCGCATTAAAGACAGACAGTGGAATCTGAAGTCCTGACCTTTGGCCGCTTATTTGTCTAAGATCGTGGTTGACACTAGCTGGTGAAAGATTACTCTTGACGTTATCACAGAAACCAGTACAGTGAATTGACTGTGCCACAGAACCGAATGCTGTGGACCCCGAACCATCCATCATGTCAGAAAGTAGTAGGACAGGGCTGTTCCTGGACCAGATCGAACCGGAGCTAAAGGGCAATGACGACTCCGATGGAACTGCTCGTTCCGGAGACCCCCCTGATGAAACCACTCCCCCTGAAGACCTCTCGGGTCGACCACAGAGAGAAAGACACCCCACCCAGAAGGCCCTTGCCAACGAAATTGAGACGAAAACCAAGAATTTCTACGCAGAGTGGCGAAATTAAGACCAAACAAGCCCTGGAAAAGCTGCAACACGCCCCCGATGAAGGAAAAACCCTTGACACAGATTTGAGCAACGCCCGTCGTTCACTCAAATCTTACAACAAGGTGTGGTCGGAACTTAAGAATACCTACGCTCAAGACAAAACAGACACATTCAAGGAGGATGGCCTACACATCTACAGCATTTTCCTCGACAACTGTAACTTTGCAAACAATGTCATCGCTCACGCGATGGACCGAATCCACTCCTTGGCCCTTGAAGTACGCTCAAACATCAGCAGAGGTTATCTTCATCGGCCCTTAGTGTCCGAGCACAAGCTTTGGCCGACGCTGCTGCCGCAGACCAGGAAGCGGCCAATGAGGAAGCCATAGCTAGACGGACGGCCAAACTAAGAACTGATCAAGCTGCCGAAGCGGCCGTGAGAGCAAACATGGAAGCAAAACAGGTAGCCAAACAAGCCACGGCCGAGGCAGACCTGCAGATACTTCGGGTTCGACAGACTGCCGCTATGAAGAGGGCCAGATCAAAGGCCATAATACAGGCTGAACTCGAAGAAAAGGGGGGCGTTCCCCTCACCTTACCCGAACAGTCGTCGAATGACCACGCCGGAAACTTCTAGGGAAATTGAATCTGGGGAAATTACTTTGCATTTATATATGTCATCCGGCGCGAACTGGTTAAAGAAGACAAAAGGGCAAAAAAGATAAACTTCACTGGCACGTAATTAAAGCTTGAAATGGTGCTCAATAAATTTACAATAAATTTTGTAACGTAAACTTCTGTGTGATTTTCAACAACGTACTGCAGACTGTTGTGGCGATAAAAAAATATAGTCCGAATTTAAAATCAGATTAATCCTATTGATTGTGAGTTATTTGTGTGACAACTTTAATGTAGCTTTTAAGACATGCAATATAAATACCAATTGGTATTGGAAAAAAACCAATCGGATAAAGAATCTAAAGAATTGCCAATTGGGTTTTTTTCTTTCCAATTTTTTTGTTTTTCTTTCCAATTGGTTTTTTTTCTTTCCAATTGGAAAAACACCAATTGGAAAAACACCAATTGGAAAAACCCAATTGGAAAAAACACCAATTGGAAAAAACACCAATTGGAAAAAACACCAATTGGAAAAAACACCAATTGGAAAAAACACCAATTGGAAAAAACACCAATTGGAAAAAACACCAATTGGAAAAAACACCAATTGGAAAAAACACCAATTGGAAAAAACACCAATTGGAAAAAACACCAATTGGAAAAAACACCAATTGGAAAAAACACCAATTGGAAAAACACCAATTGGAGAAAATAATGTCCAATTGGTTCCAACTAAAAAGTGCCAATACTCAATTGGTAAATATTCCAATTGGTTCCAATTTGAATTTTCAATTGGTAATGAATTGGAATTTTTGGTAAGGGACGACAGCATGAATGCAATTTGACATACCTGGAGCAAGTTCGGGCGTGAACTATAGTTAACCATAGTTCGACTAACGTCGCTCGAACGCAGAATGGTTGGACTATCTAGTCGACTATTTGGAACCAGACCCCGGAGCACGGTTGCCGCTGGTTGACAGTAGCCTCTTTTCATAGGAAAACATGGAGAGAACCAGTGACGTAGAAAAAGGTGATGCCAGTGGTCGGACGGAGGGAAAGGTAGTAACCCTAAGTGGAAATCTGGCGGGCCTAATGTAATTTTTGTCTTGTTTTTGGACCAACATGACTAACGTTATGGCTTATCCTACTTATGTGCGTGGAAGAATAGTGGCAAAACCCATTTCATTCATGTCGCAAATGTAAACAAAGCGGTTGCCATCTTTTCAAAAATAGTTTGACTAGAGCCGTTCGAGCGAACTGCATTTGAGCATACGCATTGGTAAAGCAGAGACTGACTAATGGTTAACTATAGTTCGCGCCCGAACTTGCTCCTGTATGTATGATTTGTTTTTAATTAAACAGGTCCCCCTGATACACCTGTCTTCACTGGCAGCACCTCTATGACAGAGGGTGTAATAACTACACTAACGTGCACAGCAAACATGGGTTACCCTGGGGACTGGACTCTGATTTGGTCTGATCATCATGGAGGCTCACCTGCACCAACTACAACCTCATCAGCATCAGGTGATCGCTATAGCTTCAGCAGCACACTGAACTACGCACCAAGGAGACAGGATAATGGAGACACCATCACGTGTAGAGCAAACAAAGCTCCATGGACCACAGAGCCGGTGACATCTCTGGGTCCGATTGATGTCAAGTGTAAGTTATGAATAATAAATTTACAAATTAAAAAAACAAAATAAGGGAACCTTTGAATTTCCTGACATGAAGTGTAAGGTATAATGTGCATTAATTTAGTTCCATGTACTTTCATGTACATGCAGTACTAACTTGTCTGTACTTATCAAAAGATTAACCATCTTGAATTCTTACATCAGTTTTTTGACACTTAATATTACCAGTATTCTCTCCTCGTTTCTTGATGAGAACGTCTTGTTTCCAGATAAAGCTATTATGGTGATACATGTTTCTTTCCAGTTTTTTCAGGAACACCCATTGTGATGCAGACCTCAGCTACAGCAGACAATACAGCATCCCTGACCTGTATCTCAGACACCAGTAACCCAGCTTCCACTATAACCTGGTCTAGGGGTAGTGTGGAGCTAACCACACCCACTGATCAACCTAACAGTCCTGGAGATTATGGGGGCAGAGTGACTACAGTCATCTACACGACAGGTGTCTTAGACAAGACTAACAATGGAGATGTGTACAAATGCTGTGCTACAAACCCAACTATCTCATCGTGCGCTGCCGATTTATGTGAAATGCATACGCTGAATGTCAAATGTAAGTTTGGCTTTATTCTACAGGTAACATGTGCCTGGTGCGAAATACGGTACCCTCTGGAGACATGAACACAATGTGTACAATGGAGACAAAACGTCTCCGGAGGGTAAATTTCTATAGATGAATAGGTCTCCACTGGGAATTTCACGAATTAGATTTTTAGATTTTACTTAAATTACTCAAAAACTAGGATTAGGATGTGGGTTAGGGTTAGTGTTTGGGTTAGGGTATAATATAATAATGTTAATAATGTTAGTTCTTATATAGCGCTTTAGACTCCCACAATGTGGGTGTATCAAAGCGCTTTACATTATTACCCCGGTCATTAGGCCCATGAAACATTCCAAATACCATCTCAGCTCCCTGGGGAGTATACAGCTCAATGCTGCCATTTCGGCGCAAAGTAGCTAAATTCAACCACAATAACCATCTCTGCCCTCACAGGTACCCATTTACTCCTGGGTGGAGAGAAGCAATGAGTGACAAAGTGCCTTGCCCAAGGGCACACGTACCATAGTCCCAGGCTGGACTCGAACCCCCAACCTGTAGCTTTACCTACAGATTACAAATTCAATGCTCCAGACCACGAGGCCATGGCACTCCACGGGTATATTGGGTCGAAATTTCAACCCAGGAAAAAAAATATGGTTAAAATGGGAGCATTTTGAAAAACGTGCTCGACTTTCTAACCATTTTGTACACGAGAACAAAGCCATGTCTTCACAGTGATACAAAAATGCGAATACATGTACTAATGGCAAACTAGAACTCGGTATAGCACACAACTCTGCACCAACCGCAAACAAAAAACACTATTTCCCAAAGTTAACAAATTCATTTAGAGGGGATCCAGATTCCTGATTTGAAAATCCTTGAGTTTACTGAGAATGCCATCGGATGTGGTGTGTTGGTTAGTTTGAGATTCTCCTTGTGGCCCACTGATTTTAGTCAAAGTGGTGCAAACATAATAGGAAATAGTGTATAAAATACTTTTGCATCATCTTAAAATGTTAAACATTGTTTGGTCTTATTGCCCTGTGAATTTGACATTTGTAATGATGCTTTGTTAATAAAAATGTACATGTGCATATAGAGAATTGTTTGTCGTACTATCACGGCTACAGCACATTCAGCTGGATAGTTTGGTTATTATTGCCAATCATCATATTGCGTTATTAAACAACGCTGGTGGGAATCAGTTGATAAAGTTACTTTAGCTGCATCATGAGTTTGAACCAAATAATTACCTGTAGATGTATGTCAAAGTTAGCAAATCTAAATATTTAATGTGTATTTCTTGGTTTTTGCTCTCTACAGATAAACCTGAATTTGACCCGTTGAGTAAATCTCCAGAATCTCCTATCACTGAAGGCAGTGATGTACAGGTACTTCTTAGTTGCACTGTGGATGCTAATCCGTTGCCTAGTGACATCACTTGGGGGAAGCAAAGACCTGGTACCACACTAGACCCAGCACCAGGCTCAGCAGTCTACAGTGATCGTACCAGTACATTGACTCTGAGTAATGTCAGGAGGGGGGAGACTGGGTACTACACATGCAGAGCAAATAACGGTGTACCTACAACTGACGCTAGCAGTGATGTGATCTCCGAACCAGTGACACTTATTGTGCATTGTAAGTTTGTCATTAGTTGTGCATACGGTCCATCTTAAGAGTTTCATTTCAGATGCTTCATATATACTTTTATTTACCAAAGTAATCTAATCTGTGCTTCAGATACATGCATGTACACATATAAACTGCCCTGAAAGGAACAACAGATGATAATTCTTGTGATTTTTTGATATTTTCATCTGACTTGCAAAGTACAGTTGCTAATGGGTTGATGCAATTTCTATACAGATGAGGTAAACATCACCAATAAGGCTATGGATGAGCAAGGCGGTAAAGAAGGCCAAAGTGCTGTCTTGCCCTGCGTTGCAGAAGGCAATCCTAAGCCAGTCATGAGGTGGTATAATCCAAACAATACCATGATTGTCAACAATGGTATGGACGAAGGAAAGTTCCTTATAACCAGTGAGACTACCGGTGGAGATGGTGTGTTTACTTTTGTGGTCACCAGCACCTTGACCATCAACAACATCGATTCTGATTTGGACTTTGGGACGTATACCTGCATCAGCTCAAATGTAATCGGTCAGGAAGACTCACTGAAAATCAATCTCACTGGAACAAGTAAGAAGACATTCGAAGGGAAAACAAACCTCTTTGTAAAGGTTTATCTAGATTTCGGGTCCAATTCTTCTTTACCATTTGTTTGGTCAAAAAGACCCAGAAAAGTATAGAGCTAATTTGGACCCGTATTCCAAGTCTGTCGGAGCCTGAATTTTTTGTTTGTTGTTTTTTTTTCTTCTCTTTCTCTCCATAATTCCGTTATTCACCACAGACAAACCGAATGATTCTAATGTCGTTTTTGGGGTGCAGATGTTTCACTTTTGTTCAACATATGGCCATCCTGTCCCAACGATTATGTTAAACAAATCTAAATGTAAGAATAGCCTTTCACTTGGATCATCACACAATGGATTTTTAACATGTACAATGTAGGACGACCAGACCCACCTACTGCAGTTGAGATAATTGAGCGAACAGTATCGTCTCTGACTGTGAGGTGGACTGCAGGCCTTTATGATGGCGGTGAGCAGCAGTCATTCCGTGTCAGTTATCTCAAGACATCAGAAGACTCGGAGGTCTTCAGTCAAGAAATGGGAGAAGAGACAACATTCACAGCAACGGGTCTGGAGGCTTACACACAGTATGAGATCAGGGTGTATGCTAAGAATGATGTCGGGCAAAACAGAGATTACGCCAGCACAAAGGGATATACACGACGTAAGTATAAAATAGTTTGTTAATATGTGTCTTGTAAAAACATTTCAGATAAATTTCCCTGACTAAAAATGAACAGTTTAAAGTTGTGAAAGACGAAAGTAAAAAAAAAATTCAATGATTAAGCTCGAAGGTTAAATAAAAACCCAAACCCTAATTCCAAAACCTAAAATACACACCCCAAAACACTGACCCCAAAACGTTTACCTCATAACAACCATGACCTATAAACAGAACCAAACTAACAAACCTCAACACCCAAACCGCTTGTACCTCGTACCTAAAAACCTAAAAAAACTAAAACAAACTAAAAAAACAAAAAAACATAACAAACCTAAAAAACCTAACAAACCTAAAAAACCTTAACCTTAAAGTTCCAAACCTTAATACCCCAAAGTCAATAAACCTGGGCCAAACCCAAACCATACATTCTTATCTTCAAAATCCAACACCTCAAAACACCTAAATCACAAAACCCAAATACAATTATCCCCACACACAAACTATTGCATGAACAACAAAATATCAAAATTTAGAAAACGTGGGATACTTACAAGGACCGGATTTGCATATTTAATTACCGTGTTAATTAGACCACTACTGGACTTTAATCCAAACACTAACGACGCAAACACTACGCAAAATTGCCTAATTTAAGAGGTTTTCAATTATCTGATTTCACCCCCAACTGGAATATGTAGGGGAGGACTTGGGCTTTCCAAATTACGCAAATTCTCAAAATTGACCACCCCTTCATATTTTGACTTTAAAAGGCCATATCTCCGAATCACATTGTGCGACTTTACTCTCATTTCGTGGTGACAGGTCACATGTATGACTAGGCCTTAATAGGAATCGTTGCTTGTTGTCACACTTCACCATTAATGATTAAACACCGCCCTCTGTGTTCACTGTACATGTGCCCCTGTATATAAACCTTGTATGATGATGCCCCTCTCCGTTGCATCTGATAAGTAGCTGTAGCTAAGAAAGCTTATGCACACTTTTACAAGTAGTTAGTCTCTGAGAAGTGCTACCTTACTTTTATATTCTCTATTTTGCCAGACTGACACAGGTGCCCACCTTTTTTGCCTATAACATAATGTATGTTTTTCTCTGTTTTTTTCTTGTAGCTAAACCTCCAGACCCAGACTCAGGTGCGTTAAATTTGAACATCTACATCTACATGTATGTATATATACATAAACACATAGAAATTTCACGAAGATTTAACATGTTGTATCTATATAGGATTTGTTTAAATCCCTGGCTAATTCGTCAACATTTTAGGCTTAAGGCGCTTAGGCTCCAACTGCGGGTACATATACTCTAGCCACATTCTGGAGCCAATTTCATAGAGCTGCTTAAGCATACAAATTGCTTAAGCACAAAACATTCTTGCTTAGTAAAACCAGCTTACGAGCGGCAACTCCATGTGATGTATATTATTTGTGATTAGTATTTAGCTGTTAGCTTAGCATAACGGTCACATGGAATTTTAGCTTGTAACCTGATTTACTAAGCAAGGGTTTTTGTGCTTAAGCAAAATTGTGTGCTTAAGCAGCTCTATGAAATTGGCCCCGTGCTTGTTGTGCTTCAGTAACATTCAATCCGTGGTTATATGAATCTAAAAGTTTTACTATTTCCGTTTGCTTCTTTTTTTTATTTGCTTTTCCGTTAATTTGGAAGTCGAAGCCGAAGACAAGGCAATTAGTTTTTGAAAACTTTCGTAATTCGTAACAGCTGGCCAAGTGAGGGCAGTAGAACCGTGGTGTCTTTTCTATTCTTATCCAAGAATTGAAGAGTTGGATTTTTTTAATTATTTGTGACCCACTCCACAATAATGGGTATTATGTCACAAAATAGTGAAATTGAGTTATATATATGGTTGGAAAGCCCACAGCGTAAGCTTCCAGTTTGTATATAATAGAGCTCCATAGCTACTCCCGTTCTGGAGATATGACATGTTTTTGCTTTTATTATTATTATTATTATTATTATTAATTTCTGGTAATGAAACCAAGGATCCTTCAAAAGTGCTCAAGGCACTGTAGCTCGTAAGCCTGAAGAAACCCGTAGACAGAGTCTGTGTCAGCCAGGAACACCGGGGCAAACCCCTTCTCTTAGCGATAAGTGTTCTGGGTTCTTTTACGTGCATTATACAATTTTATAATGTTATCATGGGAAAGATATATACACACATTATAAATTATACAACACACGGGACCTACAACTTTACGTCCCATCCGAAGGACGAAGCAATAGTGGTTTAATTGCCTTGCTTAAGGACACACGTGTCCACACCGAGACTCGAACTCACGCTCTGCGGAACAGAAAACCAAGCTCTTAACCGCTCGGCCACGAGTTCAAATTACACAACTGAGAAAACAGGCTTTGAAAAACCGGCTTTGTTGTGGAACAACAGAACGATGAACACAAAATGGGCGTGTTTTCCACTTTAATCATCAAAATCAACATTTCTTTAAATGAAACCTGAAAATATTGGTGTTAAAGATGTCATTATTGGCAAAAAATGTAAATCACATTTTGTTGAAATGTTTATCCTCTCAACGTTGAGTAGTCCATTACATGATAGTGCACAGCGCGACTTAATACCCTTTATTGCAGAGCCGGTCACATTTATTCACGATCCCTTTTTGAATATCCAATTATCAGGGATTACTGTCGAGTTCAACAAGGCAGATGGAACTGTAAAAGTTGGAGGATTGACGGGGAACGGATGCATCCAGCTGGAGGTCCAATACCAAGGCAACGCTACCTGGTATCAGTGTGGAAAGTGTATTGTGTCTGATGAGACAGTGATGCTCTCTGATCATTGCCCGACGCCACGACAGCGAAGAAGACGAGCTGTAGGAGACATTGAAGACGTCCGAGCCAAGCTTTGTATTGATGGTGTGTGCAGTCAACCAGCGGATGTCAAAGAAGGTAGCAATTTACATTGCCAATTTGTATTCGTGACAAATTAATTTTTCTTGTCATAAAAACATGTGGTACGATGTGCGTCGATTCGGTAACTCATAATCCAGCCTAAACAATTGAGTGCCGAGGTCTGGCCTTGTGGTCTGGACCCTGGATCAGAGCATTAAATTAAGTGGTTAATTCTGCATGTTGTGGGTTCGAGCCAAGCCTGGAGTTATGGCGCATGTGCCTGGTGCGCCCTTGGGTGAGGCACTTCTTATACTCCTCATTTCTTCTTTCCATCCAGTAAATGGGTACCCGAGAGGGCAGATTTGAGGCTGATTTTAGCTGCTTTATGCCTAAATGGCAGCATCGAGTTGTAAACTTCATTATTAGCCCAATGATGAGCAGGGTTTGCATGATGTAGTGCCTTGAGCCCCTGGCAGGGTGGATCGATATGCACACTTTATAATTATTACTTAACAGTGCTTGGAGTTCAAGCCAATCTCGTTATAAAAATAAGATTAAATGATGATCTGAAATATTAAGCTTTTTTGTTTTAAGGAGAAGATGATTTAAGATACATTTGTTTGTTTTGCATTGAAAGCTCGATCTGCTCAACCTGGTGGGGCCAATGTAGGTGTCATTGTTGGTGTCATCGTTGGCATTGTCGGGCTTATTGTCATCGTCGTTGCCATTGCATACTATGCGAAGAGGAGGTATAGAAATCATAGAAAAGGTAAGATTGAGAAATGTAAAGCCTGTTGTTTTTCTAGAACATTATATCTGTAATCTGGCGGATGCTTTTGGCTGTATTTAGATTTCTTCCGAATTGTCGGTGAACTAAAATAGTACAGGCAATATGCGAATATGACCTTATACTAATTGCAACACAAATAATTTCAACTGTTGTAGTCTCATAAATATGTCCTCAGGTCTCAAGAGTTCCAAGTGGTGGAAAGTATTAAGAAATACAAAAATTGGTGATGCCACAATTTCCCATTGCCACCCATGTAAAACTGTATCTATGTTTTTTGCATGTAGTGCAGGAGCCAGGGGTCATTTATATAACAATAATTGAACCTAACAAACGTGATTGAACCTAGCAGACGTGATTGAACCTAACAAACATGATTGAACCTAACAAACGTGATTGAACCCAACAAACGTGATTGAACCCAACAAACGCGATTGAACCTAACAAACAATGATTGAACCTAACAGACGCGATTAAACCTAACAGACGCGATTGAACCTAACAGACGCGATTGAACCCAACAGACGCGATTGAACCCAACAGGCGCGATTGAACCCAACAGGCGCAATTGAACCCAACAGGCGCGATTGAACCCAACAGGCGCGATTGAACCCAACAGGCGCGATTGAACCCAACAGGCGCGATTGAACCCAACAGGCGCGATTGAACCCAACAGGCGCGATTGAACCCAACAGGCGCGATTGAACCCAACAGGCGCGATTGAACCCAACAGGCGCGATTGAACCCAACAGGCGCGATTGAACCCAACAGGCGCGATTGAACCCAACAGGCGCGATTGAACCCAACAGGCGCGATTGAACCCAACAGGCGCGATTGAACCCAACAGGCGCGATTGAACCCAACAGGCGCGATTGAACCCAACAGGCGCGATTGAACCCAACAGGCGCGATTGAACCCAACAGGCGCGATTGAACCCAACAGGCGCGATTGAACCCAACAGGCGCGATTGAACCCAACAGGCGCGATTGAACCCAACAGGCGCGATTGAACCCAACAGGCGCGATTGAACCCAACAGGCGCGATTGAACCCAACAGGCGCGATTGAACCCAACAGGCGCGATTGAACCCAACAGGCGCGATTGAACCCAACAGGCGCGATTGAACCCAACAGGCGCGATTGAACCCAACAGGCGCGATTGAACCCAACAGGCGCGATTGAACCCAACAGGCGCGATTGAACCCAACAGGCGCGATTGAACCCAACAGGCGCGATTGAACCCAACAGGCGCGATTGAACCCAACAGGCGCGATTGAACCCAACAGGCGCGATTGAACCCAACAGGCGCGATTGAACCCAACAGGCGCGATTGAACCCAACAGGCGCGATTGAACCCAACAGGCGCGATTGAACCCAACAGGCGCGATTGAACCCAACAGGCGCGATTGAACCCAACAGGCGCGATTGAACCCAACAGGCGCGATTGAACCCAACAGGCGCGATTGAACCCAACAGGCGCGATTGAACCCAACAGGCGCGATTGAACCCAACAGGCGCGATTGAACCCAACAGGCGCGATTGAACCCAACAGGCGCGATTGAACCCAACAGGCGCGATTGAACCCAACAGGCGCGATTGAACCCAACAGGCGCGATTGAACCCAACAGGCGCGATTGAACCCAACAGGCGCGATTGAACCCAACAGGCGCGATTGAACCCAACAGGCGCGATTGAACCCAACAGGCGCGATTGAACCCAACAGGCGCGATTGAACCCAACAGGCGCGATTGAACCCAACAGGCGCGATTGAACCCAACAGGCGCGATTGAACCCAACAGACGCGATTGAACCCAACAGACGCGATTGAACCCAACAGACGAGACCAGCCCTCCGAGACCCGACACTTTGTTGGGATCAGACCGATCTCTCTAAAAAAGATCTCGAGACCTCCATCTCGGACTGGCACCTCATTCCCTGTAATGAAAATTGTTGTGATTTTAATTGTTTTGCAGACGGGAGTGAATCCTTGGGTATGAGCATGTAAGTCAATTTACTCCTTTTCGTTCAGCTGTTATAATGACATTGTCATTTTTGTATCAGTGATTGCATTCATTTGGATAACATTTAAAGCGACTACATGTATTTTTCATTTTGTTGGTCGTTATATGCAAGTCAGCCATATATATTTCCGTTTGCAGAAAAAACATCTCGCCCGCACCATTAGATACACAATCACCTTACCAAGATATAACAGGTACGATCAACGTTTCAATTAAGTTATATGGTATAAGTGCATTAGGGTTCATGGCTTACAAAAATGAAAAGACTTGGGTGAAAAGACAAGATTGAGAAACTTAAAAGGATTGACCATCATAAACTATATGTATCCACTAAACAAAAAGTGTTTATACACATTTATTTTTTTACAATAATGATTAACATATATTAGTTTTGTATGTTTTCCCACAAACATACCAGACTTTAGGCGAATTTATAGCAGTTATTTATTGCATTTACGATACAGAAATCGACGTCATTTCTCAGCCAGCACACCATGAACAAGAAAGTGCGGCTTATGGTAACGTCTCTATTGCACACAAGGCCTTCCCACGTGATCAGCTGAAGATTATCAAAGAGCTTGGACATGGCGCCTTTGGTCAGGTGTTTCTAGCTGAAGCCTTGGGGATGACACAGGGGTCAAAGGTCACACTGGTTGCTGTCAAGACGCTCAAAGGTTAGTGGTGGTCAGATAAAACACATAAAAATATAAATTTTTAAACACATAAAAATATGACATAAGTGAATATCATGACACCGGATTACAATGTCGAAGAAACAGGAGTAAAATATATTGCTTAGAGCTGGGTTTACTGTTTTCTATGGGATTCATAAAATGCAGATAAAGACAAGAAACACTATTACCATGTCAATAGTCGGCTGTTTATGTGTTTTTTTTAGCTCTATATTATAACAAACATAGAATTGAAACAATCTACTAAATGTTATGCAGAGGGAGCCAGTCAGAATGACAAAGCCGACTTGATGAGGGAGCTAGACCTGATGAAGAAGTTACCTGACCATTGTAATCTAGTCAGGCTCCTAGGATTCTGCGTCAAAGAAGGTATAAGCCATAGAGCTATATTAAATTACTAGAGCGCTAACTCTTCGTTCTTAAGCGCGGAGATACTTTGAATCCATTCTGCGCGCAGACATTTTGAATTCATGTGCGTGTTGTAGAACATAAGAAAAATAGATGGATTTAATTTTGAAAGTGTACTCTAAATGCAACGCGCGTGCAAATAGAACAGACGCAAACAACTTTACGCGCGTCGTGTCAGTTTAAAAAAAAGTCACGGCAAAATCAACTGCAGCGCGCGAATACGCACGCGCATTTGCAATGTTCGGCGCTCATTTGCTGATCATGCGTTTCGGTTTTGGGCGTATCTGCTTCAGTAACGCACTGTATAGGATACAAACGCTATATGCAAATAGCCGTACAAAATGTTGAGGTTTCCATAGGTTTGTGCACAAACATGGATGCGCCCAGCTTGCATCACTTTGTACATCGAGCCAGCGCTCTATTAATTTAATATAGCTCTATGGTATAAACTCAGAATTGTTTGAATTACTTCATGCACACTCTACCGTTTGTTAGCTCGAAGATTAAATGAATAGACCTTTATTAATTATTAGGGAACGCCATCTTAATAATCAAAGCGAGGCAAATATTACAAACAAGCATGTCGGCCTAAATAGTCTGTGCAGTGAATAAGTGCGAAAAAACGCTCCCATTGTACACAATTTTTAAATAGTCATTTAAAACTACACTAATGTTTATATATAATATATTTTGTTGCTATTTTAATTGTTGATGAAACAGAATTCATTGTAAAGGAAAAAGTGTACACATTTTGTTTAGATATAAGGCATATTCGCCCTCCCCGCACAGTACATGATGGGGATTTTTTATGAATGAATATATATTTTGTCAATCAGACCCGCCCTACATCATCGTGGAATATCTCTCCAGAGGCAATCTGAAGGAACTTCTTAAAGACAGTCGTAGTAAGGGTGAGCTTGTCTATGGCAACCTGCATGGTATCAGTAAGTCACTTACCTCCAAGGATCTGATGAAGTTTGCTAAGGATGTCGCTGATGGAATGGCCTTCATCTCGTCTCAACAGGTAAGCTTTGCTCAGTCGTAGTAAGGGTGGACATGTCTATAGCAACCTGCATGGTATCAGTAAGTCGCTTACCTCCAAGGATCTGATGAAGTTTGCTAAGGATGTCGCTGATGGAATGGCCTTCATCTCGTCTCAACAAGTAAGCTTTGCTCAGTCGTAGTAAGAGTGGTCGTGTTTATGACAACCTGCATGGCATCAGTAAGTCACTTACCTCCAAGGATCTGATGAAGTTTGCTAAGGATGTCGCTGATGGAATGGCCTTCATCTCATCCCAACAGGTAAGCTTGGCTCAGTCATAGTAAGGGTGGGCGTGTCTATGGCAACCTTCATGGTATCAGTAAGTCACTTACCTCTAAGGATCTGATGAAGTTTGCTAAGGATGTCGCTGATGGAATGGCCTTCATCTCATCCCAACAGGTAAGCTTGGCTCAGTCATAGTAAGGGTGGTCGTGTCTATGACAACCTGCATGGCATCAGTAAGTAACTTACCTCTAAGGATCTGATGAAGTTTGTTAAGGATGTCGCTGATCTAATGGCCTTCATCTCATCTCAACAGGTAAAACAAATCATCCTAAAAGGCAACAGGGATTTTATGAAATATACATAGTATGATAGTTTGCAAATTAACATTATAAATAATAATGTCATGCTTATACATGTACCTCTCAGGTACCCATTTAAACTCCAGAGTGGAGAGAGGCAATTGTAGTAAAGTGTCTGGCACAAGGACACAGGCACCATGTTCTTGGCAGGGTTCTGTGCACCGTCGTACATGAGTCTAACAATGTAACCACTGGGCCATATGGTAGGCTGTAAGGTGAAGAACATTGTTATTTGCCACAATGCCCCTTTCAATAAGTTAATCATTTCTCACCCAAAAAATATTCCATATACTTAGTGCATACACAGGGACCTTGCTGCCCGTAACGTGTTGGTGGCTGATGACATGACATGTAAGGTGTCTGATTTCGGACTCGCTCGTGACGTCATGAATATCCGAGTATATGAACGAGGGTCAGAGGTGAGTGTACTGAATTTTAACATAATCAGAGTGGATCGATCGTCCTTTTAGAAAACACACTCAAACAAAAGTTACATAAATAAGCGCAGGTCATATTGATTCGTCCTCGTATAGCAATATTTGACCTGGCACCACGAAATGAGCGGAAAGTCGCACATGGCCAAAACGAGTTATTGTCCATTTTTCAAGCGGGAGGTCGATTTAGAGTTGTTAACGTTTTTACATACAAAAATATCCCCAAATTGTATAGCTCAAATAAAACTCTAAAGTGTGTTATTTGGTGGCTGAATTGCACTGAGTGATAGTATAGTTGGCACGTTTCATGCACTTCGAACTCCGTTTTCTCAAAGAAAGGAGCATCTTTAGCAATTTGAAAAAAGTACAGCGGCGGCTAGGAATAAGCTACAGCAACACACAATACATCATTTGAAAGCTTAGGACTTCTTCTTTCTAGAAATGTAATAATGTCAATTTTGTAATTTTGTTATTTTGTGACCTTACACCCATTTTGTGGTGCCAGGTCACATATATCCAAACACTTGTCCATCAGTAATGTGTTGTACAATTTTAATTAGCTATATATGGAAGGCTCGCTTTTTATCCCAATTACCGTAAATAGTCAAAATATTAAGCTGAAAAAAGGGTCCGAGTTTCGTGGCACGGGTTGTAGGCCCAGACATTACCGCTACTCTAATCACTGTACTCGTTAAAAAACACTTTATTTTGCGTTCTTCTGGCAACCGCTGCACTACAGTACAAGCTTCTCCAACTTCGTACGCAATTGGAGAAGTCTATTTGAACATGATCGCTTCCTTATTGTTGGTCAAACTTAACGTGATCGGTTTACTCCCCTTCACGTAGGCATCTGCAATGTTGCCATTTATAAAGTCTGATTATTTTAAGGGTGCCCTTCCCATGCGCTGGATGGCTCTGGAGTCCCTTGTTGATGACGTGTACACAACAGAGAGTGACGTGTGGTCTTATGGCGTACTCCTGTGGGAGATTGTTACTCTTGGTAAGAAGTTTCAGTCAAATCTCTTCGCTTGGTCCACTGCCGGGCACTGGGAAGGTTTGGGCTAATGCGGTTTGAGCTCTAGCTGATCGAATAGATTTCATGTGACCTGTTTATAACTGGAAGGCACCAATTCTGCATCTAAGAGCAAGTTCGGGCGCGAAATATAGTCAACCATTAGTCAGTCTCTGCTTTACCAATACGCATGCTCAAATGCAGTTCGCTCGAATGGCTCTAGTCGAACCATTGTTGAAGAGATGGCAACCGCTTTGTTTACATTTGTGACACGAATGAGATGGGTATTGGCACTATTCTTTCTCGTATCGCATATAAGTAGGATTAGTCATAACGTTAGTCATGTTGGTCCAAAAACAAGAAAAAAAACACATTAGGCTTGCCAAATTTTCATTTAACGTTACTGCCATCATATTTTCCACGTCACTGGTTCTCTCCGTGTTTTCTTATGAAAAGAGGCTATTGTCAACCAGCGGCAACCGTGCCCCGGGGTCTGGTTCCAAATATTCGACTAGATAGTCCAACCATTCTGCGTTCGAGTGACGTTAGTCGAACTATGGTTAACTATAGTTAACCTTCCCAGCGACCAGTATGGGCCATGGGACCAAGCAAATTAAATCAAAGACTTGTGTGCAAAGGCCTTTTCTAGGTTGTGATTTTGTAAAGAATTCAATCAGGGGTCAACTTAATTTCACCCACGGCACTATGTGTATGTTTTAAAAACTATAGGAGCTCGTCCATACCCGGCTATGACTGCAAAGGTAATGATTGCTGAGCTTCAGTCTGGCTACCGTATGCCCAAACCACAACACTGTCAAAGGGAATTGTGAGTTGAAAATACATTTAGGGAATAACAGTGCGAGGACCCAGATAATGACCGGGTTGTTGGATGACCGCTGGTAATGGACCAAGCTGAAGTTGAGGTCCATTACCAGTGGTCATCCCCCAAACTAGTCATTATCACGCAGTAATGATCGGGTACTCGCAATGTTATTCCGTTTAATAAATAATTTAATAAATAATTTTCTTATTAACAAGAAAAATGGTGAAAATGCTCCACATTTCGTGACTTTTCTTTTGGCGATATTTACAGTGTTTTGTTTTCATGTTCAGGGGCCATATTTCAGCTTATGCGTGGTACCCTGTCTCTTCAATATGTGTTGTTATTATTATGCATACTTTAAGACCAGACTAGCTGACCACTGATGCCCACCGTGCATAGCAACACGCTAGCGTTAACAGACGACACGCGTATTTTTAAAAATGTCGCGCGTATAGATACAAACGTTCTACGCGTACATTTATAACGCGCAGTATCAAGATTAGACGCGAGGTAGGATCAAAGATGATTAAGGGGTTTTGTTTCTGCAGGTATGCGATGATGCTAAAATGTTGGGATGTGGATCCAGATAACAGACCCTCATTTAAGTTGATCAGTGCCGAGCTGGAGAAATACATCAACAAGGGAAAGGTATGTGGTTTTGGAAAAAAATGCTTTTGTTACCAAGTTATTTTGGATAATTGATTGTTGTGACACAAGTCGATTCATTTTAAAGAAGTGACTCGCGTCGAGTCATGAAGACGGTCGAGTCGAGTCACAGAGTCGGGTCGGGTCGGGTCGGGTCGAGTTGATTCATGTATTTAGCTTAAAGTCAATTTGAGTCTCAAATATTTGAATACCACATAATAAATAAACATGTTACAGAAACACAAGGTTGAAGTCCAAGTAAATGTATACCCTGTACTTGTGTACAAAATGATTCGCTAACATAAATGTCACGTAAACATAAACGGCACTCATTTTCATTTTTAAATCATTCGCTGCCATTAAATCAATCCCTGTTATTCTAACTATATTTTTTTTGAATGGCAAATCTGCGATGGCCCTATAGCAAATATCTTTCTCATGACATACTTGTACTGTGTCAAATTTCATGCTTGTATCATCAAAGGCACAATTCCACACATGGATATATTTTGTTTGATTCTTCTAAATGCAATGAGACATGTATAACAATCATATATTTAGCGATAGTGATAGAAAATTAAAAACTGATGATTGTTTGTGCAGTCCTACTTCGTTTAGTTCTCTATATAATTATGCAAACCGGAGTAAACTTCATTTGCAACACCTTTTAGTAAACTCTGGTAGATGTTTATCTTGTATTGTTTCGGTTACAGGAGTACATATCGATCAAGGATTTCCAGGAGAGCATTTATGAAGTCGTTCTGAAAGAAGATGCGGGCGAAAAGGTGTAGGGTTATGATGAGTGACTTGTGACAGGCTCTACAAAAAAGGGTATTAAGTCGCGCTGTGCACTATCATGAAATGGACTACTAAATGTTGAGAGGGTAAACATTTCATCAAAATGTGATTTACATTTTTTGTTATGAATGACATCTTTAATACCTACAGTTTCAGGTTTCATTCACAGAAATGTTAATTTTTAAGAATAAAGTGGAAAAAAATACTATTGTGTGTGCATCGTTCTGTTGTACTGTACTACAATAGAGCCAGCTTTTGTTAAAGCCTATTTTCTCAGTTGTGTACTTTGAACTCCAAGGAAGTATTTAATATGCAAACATGTCATATATCCGGAATGGGAAGAGGCTATGGAGCTATATTATATACCAAATGAAAGCTTAAATTGTGGGCTTTCCAACCATGTATATAACTCAATGTCACTGTTTTGTGACATAATACCCATTTTTGTGGAATGGGTCAAACTTGTTGATTTAGTCAAATTCAACATCAGATTTGACTTTGACTTTTAAAATTGTCGGCTTTGTATACTCCGATCTAGTCGGTTTACTTGCAGATTTTAGTTGATAGAAATTTATATTAATTACGAATGTTAAACTGCTTTTAGTACCCTCTGTCATGTGTTATTTTCAACGCTGGGTACTTGCTTGTATAAAACAAAAAAACAGCTGATTGTATACTCAGTTTGTACTTGTACTTGTAGTGGTGAGATTATTTTACGACTCGATTAACCAGTTCGCGCCGGATGACGTATATAAATGCAAAGTTTTTCCTAGATTCAAAACGGATGACGCATAAACACGCCACGAGCAAGGCCGGAAATGTCTGTCAGCAGCGAACAAGGCCGGAAAATGCGTGGGTGTGCTTCCCGGGACTATCGGCCTGAACCTGCTTCAGTTCGAGTTTCGTTTAAAAAAATCTCGCCCCTCGGCTCGGTGATGTTAAAATAATCCCGACGCGAACTGGTTAAGGTCACTAATGCCTTATTATGAAGGATAAACAACGATATTCTAATTAAAAGGTGAACAATTGTCCCATAATGATTAGTATACTAAATCATGTTTGTTGGGCACTGATGGTTACTAATTTTGTGGGACAGCCTATTTTATGTATTGTAAAGTATAATAACCCGATTGACAATGCGTGTTTATCCATTTTTTTATTATCATTGTCATCTGTATACTCAAAATGTTGAAATTTATGCTTTGGTGAAGTGTAATTTGTGTTACTTTACAGAGAATACAACTTAACAGGATCGTATACGTTTGGTAATTGGAACCCACTGTTTGTTTCAACCCTATATAGTTATAGATATATACCATAAAACTAAACTGTGAAGAAAAAAAAAATATTTCAAAAGTTGCATGGTAGCGATTTTGAGATATTGTCGAAAATCTGGAGCGGTTATGTCCACGCAGGAAGAATAATCTGCATTGGAATACACAATCTGAGAAACGTCACTGCAGTAACGCTTCTCAGATTCAAATTTTTGGGGATAAAAAGTGACTACTTTTTCCATAACCGCAGTACTTCGAAGTGAAAAGTTTCTAAAAATGCATTATACTATCCAAAGCTGCTGTACTTCTTACCAAGTAATTTGTTATTGCCATTAATTTTTAGAGTAATTGCCAAACGTATACTACCCCTTTTAAACAAAACGGGGTCGGAGTCCAACTCGCAGAAAAAGATATCGATTTAAAATGGTATTGAAGAAATTTCACAATATATCGTACCTGATATTTTAAGTTTTTTAAACTGCAGTTGATATAATTCGTTTATATGTAGCCCTTATATATGTAGTATGTTGTTGTACATGTACCCATATTGCCTACCCTGTGGAGACTCGCAAACAATAGAGGCCAAAAGACTGAATAGGTCTCCACAAAGAAATTCAATGAGTTAGAATAGAATATCTTTTTATATAAGTTGGGAACCATTTTGTTTTTTATTTTCTACTTTTTTCATTGTTGAGAGGAGATATTAGGTTTGTAGAGGTTCTAGTCCCATTTTAATTTCCCAAAATTTGCATTTATTTGTTTATTCCTGTTTGTACCAAACATTTATCATGTATTGTTAGGAGCTTATGTCAAACCGATATTATTTCTGCACCAAATAGCTGGACTTAAAAAACATACAGGGAAATTATACGATACCCCCCCCCCCCCCCCCCCCCCCCCTCCCCCTCTGCCTCTCTGCCCCTCTGCCCAGCTTCCCCCCTGCCCATCTTCCCCCTGCCCCTTTTCCCCCTGCCCCCTTTTCCCCTGCCTCCTGCACCCCTGCACCCCTCTGCCCCTCTGCGCCGCTGCCCCTCTTCCCCCTTTCCCCTCTGCCCCCTTTCCCCTCTGCCCCTCTGCCCCCTTGCCCCTCTGCCCTCTTGCCCCTCTGCCCTCTTGCCCCTTTGCCCCTTTGCCCCTTTGCCCCTCTGCCCCCTTGCCCCTCTGCCCCTCTGCCCCTCTTGACTTTCATTCACAAATTACAACTGTAAAAAGGAGGGGAATAATATATTCCTTCTATTAATTCTCCACTAAAAATTTACAATGTTCAATAATAAGTGATTTTTACTATGACTTCCCAAAAAACACTGAGGATTCTTAGTACATGTACTACTATGCTCAAAGCGCCTCCCCTAAAAACCTAAAAAGAATTCCTAAGAAACTACAACATTCCACAAGCACATGATCACCACAAAAAGGTTCTCTTCGATCCGAACGGAGCCGCGCCGGCGTGATCCGGAACCGCGCTAAAGCCCTCTGTCGATCACGTGCACGGTCCAAAGATAAACTTCTCCTAGGCCGTTTTCTAAACCCAGCTTAGGTTAGTGCGGCTTCATCACTATTGCCAAAACTGCATGAACGCAGGGCAAAGGAAGACGGAGCTAGAGTTTGGAAAACGGCCTTATTCTGACGTACCATTACTTTTACTTTTAGCCAATGAAATGAGTCATTCGGAAATACGTCATCGGCTAAGTGGATGATGTCACCCTCTTTACTTTACGTCTGCAAATTATTCTTGAGTGTACTGCACGCGCGCCCAGCACACAATTTATTTACATTGTGAATTTGAGTGAACTTTAAATTTGTTTGAGTAGATTTTGCCTACATTTCTGCAATTTGGAAATACCCTTATTCGCAGCCATGATAAAGGAGATAATATGGTCGTTTGTGAGGGTTGCTGTGGTATGGATATACTGTGGAATTACAACTGTTGCAGGTAGGCCGTTTCCGAATTATAATAAAAAAACTTATCGTCAGACCCTCTAAATCCACGCGGTCTTATTTCTACGCATTTACATTTTGATTTACAAGTCGTACGTGTAGTACAGTTACAAGTTATATTTTCAAATTCTAGTGATACTGAGTGATACTGTGATACTATACATTATTTTCACCATGTCCTACAGCTTCGTAAATTCTTATTTGTATATTTTCCTAAATTTTTGTAAGGGCAATACAAAAAAGTGTTGTTTTTGTTTTAACTTACACACACACATTCCTAGGGCATGTAGGGGAGCTATTCCTAGAACTTGGCTAACGTTATACAACAGGAAATGACTGTCTGGCAACAATTATCGCTAACTGATTAATATAGAAGAAAGGTTGCTTTATTAATCCATATCATGGTGGCATATGTATTGTTATCAAGAAAGGGGAAGATAGTGTGCCACGTTTTTGTTTTCACTCGCAACTCGAAAAAAAATGCAGAAAAAAAATACAAAACTTGTTTCAATTAAAAAGACAAAGTTGTCACGGGTGTGGGATACATTCTTAAAGTGGCCCATTGTTAAATTTGTTTTTTTATAAACTTTTATTGCAAATTATTGTAGCTTAATGGCGTTGTATTTGACAAACAATTGGTTGGTTTGGGGGTTTTTTTTCCTCAGAAAAGTTAAGACATTCTAAAGGTTTTTTTTCTTTTTCAACCGGATGTTTGAAATAGAATAAGTAAACATTGATTCAAAACATGAAATATTCGGGGATGTCAAGGAGTAATGCCCCTTTAATTTCGTTTTTCCTTGAAAATTAAAAATTAAACAGGCTATGGGGGGGGGGGGGGGGGGGGGGGGGGGGGAGTATAGAGTATAGTGAACAGTATTTTTCACAGCTTTATTTCACATGTAATTATATGGCAGGTATCACTATCGACCCACAACAGCAGATTCCCGTACAGGTAGGAACACCCAATGTCCAGCTAAGATGCACGCTACAACGCTTTGATGTAGTCAGACCGGTCACGTTCAGTTGGTTTCACCAGCCACGAAATGGACAAGAAACACAGGTACGTGTGTATTGGCACCTGGATGGAGCAAAAATGCACCCCAGCGTTCCCAGTTTCTGGTACAGTGCCCCTGCAGGATTGCCTTATAATAAAGAACATTATATCTGTTGGTGGCTGGCTTCGCCAATAATAGTTAATAGGTATTAAATAATCTACAAACTTTTGTGTTATTAAAATGTTGGTGCTTTGGGCAGTATTTTTGCAAAAAGATACCTCCTGGGTTATAATAAAATACAATGTAACGCTGTCGCGGCTCAACTTCTTCTTTCGTATGATGAGCAGCTTAACTTGTTGCTGCATACATTACATCGGTTTGATGACATGGAACTATTAGCTGTACTACTGCCAAACCTGGCTCACGCCTGCTTTCAAATAATATTAACTCGCAGTACAACAAACAAGAAAATATATAATGTAGACGAGGAAAACAGCTATGGAGACTGACTGGTGCTGCCAGACACAAGACAACGTCGTTACTGGTAGGTGTGGCCAGGAACGAGGCTTACGCACAATTTAGGGTAATTAATAGTAGGACGCCTGGTCCTTTTATGCTTAAAGGTGTGATATACCATTTGCAGATATTAAAAAAGATTACTACTGAATTATTAAGAAATATCTTACTTATTTGAAAGTAAATAATGAATGTAGAAATCCTATAATTGTTTCGAAAAATTGAATTTTATAAACAGATTAGGCCAAAAAAAAAATTGTTGCCAGTTAATATCCAACCTACCTTATTTTAATGGCCCGGACCCAATTTATTTCTTTAAAAAAAAAAGGGAAAAACATAATTTAGGGGGTCTGCAGGCTCATGTATGATGCACATGTACTTGAATAGAGCATATACGTTGTACTGAAGTATTGTCATGGCAGTGGAAGTGAGTACTTACAGCAACGGTGACTAATATATCCTGTCCATTCACAGAGGTACTACCCGATACCTTTCACAGAAATCCTTCAAGTGATGATGTCTTGAAGATTTGCTCAAGGCCATATATTTTGCGTTTACAAAACTATCACTGGATTGGAAATGTGTTTTACTATAACACAAAGGCTTGTCGGAACTCGGAAGATATATGAGTCCTTCTGTAAGCTTGTTGTCCACGCTTGTTCCTGTCCCTACATCTGTAGATGATTTTATAATTGTGATGCCTCTATAACGCAATCATAACTCTAAGAAGAGTGGTTCGGGATAACAAACTACGTTACATACATACCCAACAGATAACAATTGTTTGAAGTTATCCTAATATTAATATGACAAATTCCAAAGTTTAGAGTGTTTGGGGTTATTTTTTTTGGGGGGGGGAGGGGCCACACACTTGGGACCTTACATTCATTCTCAAGAATACATGTAGATACAGGATCACAGTTTTCTTGGAGAAAACAGTTTTCTACGTACATCACAGCTAAAGCTTTATGGTGTATAACATTTACTGACAGTTGACTTGGTGTTCAGCATTGATACCTGTAGTCACCATTTATTATACCGATAAAATAAGTTAAAAGAACCTAATATTTCGATATTAACAAGATCTTGAGAGCCAAAATGGCTTTGTACATGAAACAAACATATAAAGGGGGACATACCGGTACATATGCATGATGTACACAGCCATTTTGTCTCTGAAGATTTTGTTAAGATCAAAATATTAGGCTCTCTTAACTTATTTGATTTCTATATTTCAGGTCATTCCAGCCTAAGCAGTTTGAACGATCACAAATAATAACGATGCCTACAATCTTTATGTACTTTCAATTAACTAAGAGATTTATTAGTAATTCCAGGCATGAGATTTTTCAGATTTCTATCGGAAAGCAGACTTTTTGAACCTCGGGGAAAAAAAGTGTATAAAGATATGAATTTTTGTGACATTTCCACAATTTTCAGACATTTTTCCAAATTAACAATCTCATCCCTGTATTCGTTTCGGTAGTAAATTTTTTCGATATTTGCAAATGGTGTATCCTACCTTTAAAAACAGTTGTAGTAAATTCTTCTTGCCATGCAGAGAATACAAAACAGCGCCGTTGAAAAATTACTCCTGAATTATTAGTTCACGATTTCTTTCCACCCCCATACAGATAGTCAGTTCCCCCCATTTTGGGATATCCACGGATGGGACTCTCCTTACCATTGACAGGGTACAGAAAACAGATGGGGGCGTCTTCCTGGCTGTGGCCACCGATGGGGCCGCCAATTCTGGCAACTGCACCTTTTACCTGCAGGAGTCCTGTAAGTATTTACAAATGTGTCCTGTTCCAACGAAACCCGGAGAAATTCGCACGATTCGTTTTATTTAAATTGTACTTGTGAAGTAATTTCAAGGTGGATTTTACCATTTTTATGTTTTGGGTTTTTCTGAATCACTAACTATTAATCTACAATCTCCTCAAATTTGAACATACTCCATCACTCAGAATTGTGGTTTTTTTTCTCGATTTTGTGAAACAATTGTGTATAGAAATGATACGCTTTTTTGAACTTCAAAGCTGTTTATCTCATAATCAGGTTGTAAGGCCGGGTTTTATCACTAAATCCTTCCCCTAGGGGAGATAGGGTCCTGTACATACAGGGTATATGTAAATGATACATCATTTTAAAGCTAAGAACCTAGATAATTTGAAAAAAAGCAAAATGTAAAAAGCAAACATTGTCAACTTTGTCCTGGTTTTGTTGGAGCAGGTCACAAATGTAGTTATTCATAAGGCAATCTGGCAAAAGGAGACGGATCTGGGCAGAGGTCAAAATTATTTATGTATTTTTATTGATTTATTTTATATTAATATTTGTGTAGACCGAGTGCAGTTACCCGCTGTGGGCTGTACCAAGTTTGCTTTATTATTTAACTTGAGGATAAACTTTCAGAGGCCATGTTGATCGAGTTCAAACTCATGCATTGTTCCTTTCACAATGTTTCAAACTGCTCGTTATATTACACCCATTTACCCCCTGTCCTTCCCAGATGCCCCCGTGTTTGACACCTCATCCATCAGTGGGGTACGAGTCAATGCCACCCAGCCCCTGGTCCTCACCTGCCCCTATGACAGCAGGCCCGAGGCCACCGTCTCCTGGCTGAAGGATGGTATCGCTCTTGTAGCCAGTCGGAAATTAACCTTCAGCGGTAAAAACCTCACCATCACAGGTACAAACTACTAGTCTAGTGTTAAAAATAATAATTTGCCCGTTCCGAACAGGCATATTTTGATCGGGCACTTTACTAGTGATGAACCAGTTCGCGTCAGAGAACGTATATACAATGCAAAGTTTTTCCCAGATTCAAAACGGATGACGCATAAACACGCCACGAGCAAGGCCGGAAAAGTCTGTCGGCAGCGAGCAAGGCCGGAAATGGGTGGGTGCGCTTTCCGGTACCATCGGCCTGAACCCGTCTCGGATCGAGTTTTGTTAAAAATAATCCCGCGCCTCGTCTCGGTGATGTTAAAATAATCCCGGTGCGAACTGGTTAACACAAAAGGCACACAAAAGTAAAAAGAAATTCTGGACCCCCATCATATATGTACAGTCAAATCCCAGGAGTCTAATACAAATTGTGACAAATGCAATTATATATGTGCCTTTAAAATCTCTCTTAATTGTTAGAAGACTCATCGATTTAGATTTTGTTTTTCTCTCTGTCACAGCTGTGGGCTCTCTAGACAAGGGTAGCTACCAGTGCCGAGCCATGAACAACGTCGGTTCAGCAATCAGCTCACCGATGTCGGTCTTCATCCTGAGTAGGTGGACGTCAATAATTTACAGTCCCTTGTGTCAGATTCTGTGTCTTGTTTTCTATTTTTGCTATCTTCCTGTGTGTATGGCCCAAAGTACTGTACCCATAGCAACCAATTACTATACCAACGGTGCAGATGTCGGTGTGCTTTTTCAGTGTTGCGCATACCGCGTTGTTCCAAAGTGCCAGCGCTACAGAGCTGGGTTGAAAGAAATTCTGAAGGTGTGGTTTGGAAGAAAACAAATACATTTTCCACAAATTGTTGACAGAAGTTCATTTTAACTGAATTTAGATGTAAATATTGTAACATTTTCAAAAAAATCAAGCAGATTCTGTGTGGATTTTGACTGCTTTATGTCGTGGTGTGGTAAAACTAGCCTCCCTCAGTGTCCAATGGAGCATTCTATTTTTCCTCGGCTTCACTGAGGAAAAAAAAAATGCTCCATAGATCCCCTCGGGAGGCTAGTTTTACTACACTACTTAAAGCACTCAATATGTGTATACTATTACCAATTTAACTTCACATGCACATCTAGGAGCTTAGTTGAGGATGGAGCACAAATGTTGTGAGAAGAAAACATGCCAAAAGGAGGCTTATGCTGTGGACATGGGAGAGTACTCCTGAAAGCTCGCAAAAGTCCTACTTTTTTTCTGATTTGTTCTCCCTACTTTTGTTCTTTATTAAAGAAGAATTGTTATTCTACTCTTGAAAGCCAAATGAGTTGATATTTTTCTCGTCTTGCACTTGACTGCAGTTCCTATGGCGTTTGTGGCCACGCCCCCCTCCGTCTCCATCTTCGTCCTGGAAGATAGCACCAATCTCACCTGCAGCGCCATGGGCTCACCCCGACCGACCATCGAATGGAGAAAGGTACGAGGTGGATTCCTGTCATTCCTGTCAACCTTGTGCCTAGAGTTTAACATTTTTCAAAACTTACCAGCCCACCCTGGCAGGTTGAACTGGTTTCCTTTTTTACTCTAATTGGTAGTGCTGGGCAAGTAGTGGATTCTACTACTCGAGTACACGCGAACAAATAACTCGAGAATAGAGTACTCGCAAGTAGTTAAAAGTAGTTTTCTCATATGAGCAGAAAGACTGAAACACATTAGTACACGTAAGACATAAACTGACGACCCATTGAGATAACCTTTCTTATGATGCCAGGTTTAAGTTCATTTACCTGAATGTATTTGTTGGGAGTAAAATCTTGGGGAGAGTTGGGTGGATCAAATGATTCCTTGATTGCTAGCTTTATTGATAAACATCTAGACAAAAGGTAGTCCAGAAACCGCAAAGTAGTTACTTTTTTTCTAAAGACTTTTTTTGGTAAAACCTACGGAGACTGTTGTCAACTTTAACCAAATTAAATCCAATGCTGACAAGCGGTAACATTGTCAAATTGTCCATTTTACCCGCTGCAACAGTAAGATCTACAGGCCTAAGTTTCTAGCAGAGGATTTAACACCGTGAACTTTGACAATCACGTACGGTAACTTTTGACAATATTAAGTCCAATGCGAACGCAGCTCGAGTCAACACTGTAACAACTAATTGTTAATCGCGAGTACTAGTAGCACAAACTACTAGCAAGTACTCAATTTACTCGCCCAGCAGTACTGGTTTAGTTGCATCGGCACCCCTACTTCATTGAATACAGGAAGGTATATGAAATCACATTCATTTTAAATCATATTTATAAATACCAAAAACTCAATCCAACAAATTTTGTTCACGTCTTTGGGCCTTTCGGTCCTTAATTCACGCTGTACCAGCAGCATGCATACTGCGTAACATTGCGCAGTACACGGGACGCGTACGCCAATGTCCATATTAGTAATATGCCCATTACAGTGCCTGGTGACACCAGGGGCCAATTTCATAAAACATGCAAGCACAAAACTTTGCTTAGCACAAAAAAGTCTTGCTCAGTAAAAACAGGTTATCGGCCAAAACTCCACGTGCTTTTCATTCAAAGCAAAACAACAGCTGAATACTATTCACAAACAATAAACATCTACGAACATTTTGGTTTGTAACCCTGTTTTTTCCAAGAAAGAATTTTCATGCTAAGCAATTTTTGGTGCTTACACGTTTTATGAAATTGGCCCCATGTGTATTGACATTAACAAGCGGGATATCCACATGGGAAACTGTCGTATAAAAATAGCCCACAGTCACCATGTCTCATATAAATGGTCCCCCTGGTACATGCACCAGCACATTTTATTAATGCCTTCCTGCCTAACAGAAATCTAACAGTACAAGCCTTGCCCTGCGTCTGGCAATTAAGGCAAATCGTAAGTGGACTGACTGTTCTATCGAATATTTAATCATCAACCGAGTAATTGTTTTATTGTATATTTTATTACACTTTTTCACTGGTAGACAACAAAACATTATAGGATACACAGTTTTAAAGATTAAAAAAATATATAAAATACAATTTACAAAATTAATTCCGGAAAAAGATTAAGGATTATTAAAGCCAGTGAGTGGCAAGATTGAACAGGTGACCAGCATCTCTATAGAGCCATCCTACCACTAGAAAACATGATCCTTAATTAATAAAGAAATAGGTCGTCTTTAAAATCTGGATTTCTCGTCTGGATTTCTTCTGTTCTCGTAACCACAGGGTTCCGTCACAATAACCACTGACAGTCTTCATACTATCATCCTGTCTGTCACTGACGACGTCACTACTTCGACCCTCGACTACAGATCGATCAGCTTGGAGGATCAGGGTACTTATACCTGCTTTGCCCGCAGCCCACAGCAGACGCTACAACACCTCTTTCAGGTTGCTGTTCATGGTAAAGATATGATAACACACCCAAATTGTATTTATGATTTTTTAATTTTTTATCTTCTTATTTCCCCTGTTTATAAGGTTGAGTTTAAGTTGATTAATTTAATTTTAATTTTGTTCTTGTATGCAACAAAATTTTAAAAATACATGAATTGTCAAATATGTGTTTCCATTTTACTTTTGTTAGTTAACGAACCACGACTTTTCTGTAAAATGACAATTTAATCCAATGGGAATGAGTAGTAGTCTGACGTCCCTGTTAACGTACCGCAGCGGTAATGTAAAAACTTAACTCCGTTTATTCTGTTTGTTTTTATACTTCCAGCACCTCCAGATATAATATCGATCTTTCAGCCTACCATGTACTTCAAGATCGGCAAGCCTATGACATTATACTGCCAAGCCACTGGCATTCCTAAGCCATCTTTCACTTGGTATAAGGACGATAGGGTAAGAATGGTTTTATAGACAAATTAAGAACTGATTTTATGCAGGCCGTGATTTTCTTTCCCACGATTCCCGTGATTTTCTTTCCCACGATTCCCGTGATTTTTTTTCCCATGATTCCCACGATTTCCTTGGTTTCCTTTCCCACGATTTCCTTGGTTTCCTTTCCCACGATTCCCTTGGTTTCCTTTCCCACAATTCCTTTGGTTTTCTTTCCCACGATTCACTGGTTTCCTTTCCCACGATTTCCTTGGTTTCCTTTCCCACGATTTCCTTGGTTTCCTTTCCCACGATTTCCTTGGTTTTCTTTTCCACGATTCACTGGTTTCCTTTCCCACGATTCCCTTGGTTTCCTTTCCCACGATTCCCTTGGTTTTCTTTCCCACGATTTCCTTGGTTTTCTTTCCCACGATTCCCTTGGTTTTCTTTCCCACGATTTCCTTGGTTTCCTTTCCCACGATTCCCTTGGTTTCCTTTCCCACAATTCCTTTGGTTTTCTTTCCCACGATTCACTGGTTTCCTTTCCCACGATTTCCTTGGTTTCCTTTCCCACGATTCACTGGTTTCCTTTCCCACGATTTCCTTGGTTTCCTTTCCCACGATTTCCTTGGTTTCCTTTCCCACGATTTCCTTGGTTTTCTTTCCCACGATTTCCTTGGTTTTCTTTCCCACGATTCCCTTGGTTTTCTTTCCCACGATTCCCTTGGTTTCCTTTCCCACGATTCCCTTGGTTTCCTTTCCCACAATTCCCTTGGTTTCCTTTTTCCACGATTCCCTTGGTTTCCTTTCCCACGATTCCCTTGGTTTTCTTTCCCACGATTCCCTTGGTTTCCTTTTTCCACAATTCCCTTGGTTTGCTTTCCCACGATTTCCTTGGTTTTCTTTTCCACGATTCCCTTGGTTTCCTTTCCCACGATTTCCTTGGTTTTCTTTCCCACGATTTCCTTGGTTTCCTTTCCCACGATTCCCTTGGTTTTCTTTCCCACGATTCCCTTGGTTTCCTTTCCCACAATTCCCTTGGTTTCCTTTTTCCACAGGCCATAGCACGAATAGCTGAGACCCACTTTCAGGAGGGTTGGGACGGGTACCTGCGGGTGATGGAGGTGATCGGGTCAGACAAGGGGCTGTATCAATGCCGCGCTGTGAACGAGGTCGGGGAAGCATTCTCAGAAGCTTTCAATCTTGTGGTAACTGGTAAGTAATGACTCGTATTAGACAGATAGAAAGACAGTTGTACAACAATTTTACTCGCAAGACCCCAAAGAATAATTCACAACAAAGAAAAGAAAAAATATAAATATTATTCGTTACTTGTATTACGTTTTATTACATTTTGTAGATAATTTTTCAACTCTCCTTAATGTGTAACTTCTACATGATTGTATGGATTTTGATGAAACTTGGATGCATTGACCCTTGGGTGGGAAGACGCAGTTTATCAGTCATGTAGGGGTCATTTGAAGTCATTTGAGGTCGACGTTGAGGTCATTTGAGGTCGTATTTGTTTAAGAACACAAAACATACCACAGGAACCGCAGGAAAAAAGAGACACTCGCGATCCGAGGATCAGTTGATTTCTCATGAAACCTTCTACTGTACTGTCCCACTGTCTCGCAGGCCTGCACTTTTTGGTGAAGCCTCGCCCCAATAAGTACATCCTGAAAAACACCACGGCCCGGATGAACTGTAAAGTAGCTGGCGCCCAAAACAACGTACCGGTGCGCATCGATTGGCTGAAGGACGGCCAGCGAGAAGGACGGCCAGCGAGTAGCTAGGCAGTGCTCAGAGGCCGACTTCAACAGGTGAGTCATTTATCTGCAAAGCTGTGAATGTGTTTATGAACAGAACACCCCCAAATGCTTACCTCTCGAAAGGCTTTACACTTCATCAGGCCATGGACCATGCGGCAGCCGATATTTGTATTTATTTATTTAATGTAATCTTTGAAGAGGATAGTCCTTTTCAGATAGGATACACCATTGGTAATTGCTTGAATTATCGTAAATGGGTAGATTTTGCGGGGTTGTAATTTATAGTAAATATCGTTTAACTAACCTGTTCGAAGTTTTACAATCATGGATGCCGAGAAAAGCACGAAAAACGGCGTTCATTTTCAACCGGCGTCGGGCCGTTATTCCTATGTGATCTTTAATTTTTGGAAATCACCGTCCGGCGAATGCGATTTTTTTTTTTTTTTTATAAAATTATATTTTTCAGAATAATTACAGGATATCTAGCGCAATCATTTGCTGGATGCCTAGAATCATTATTTACTTTCAAATGAGTAAGATATTTCTTAATAATTCGGTAGTAAATATTTTTCGATATCTGCAAATGGTGTATCCTACCTTTAACAGTTTATGTGAGGGACTTGCGGGGACTCGAATACAGCTCTGCCTTTTGTGAATTTCTTATGTAAATTGAACCTAATCAGAGTTTTGATTTCCTCCGTATCTTGCCTACTAGTTCCCAGTGTGCTGGCACCTTTGTCACAGGAAGCGCTCTGTACATCAGCCGCATGACCAAAGCTGACGAGGGGGTGTACGCCTGTACGGCTACTGAACAGGGCGGATCCAACCCGGAGACCATCCGGGCAGATTCACAGATACAGATCTTAGGTAAGGCAGCATCATCGCACGCCAATCACTAGCTAATCTTAAGTCAATCACAAGTCAATAACTAGCCAGTCTCAAGTTATTCACAAGCCAGTCACAAGGCCATCACAAGTCAACCACAAGGCCATCACAACCAAAAGCTAATCATAAATCAGTCATAAGTCAACCATAAGTCAATCATAAGTCAATCATAAGTCAATCAAAAGTCAATCAAAAGTCAATCGAAAGTCAATCAAATGTCAATCAAAAGTCAATCAAAAGTCAATCAAAAGTCAATCAAAAGTCAATCGCAAGCCAATCGCAAGCCAATCGCAAGATAATCGCAAGACAATCGCAAGTCTATCTGAAGGTAAATCACAAGTCTATCTGAATGTAAATCACAAGTCTATCTGAAGGTAAATCACAAGTCTATCTAAAGGTAAACCACAAGGCTGTCGCAAGCTGTCACAAGTTAATTCAATCATAATTCAATCACAAGCCAATCAATCACAAGCCAATCATAGGTCCATCAAAATTTATTCGGAAGCACTACCAATGGCCAAATTGTAACAAAAAATATACATTGTGAAAACAAATGAAAGTAACTAAAATTGTTCCTTTCTGCATTAAAAAGTCATTGGAATTTAAAAACAAAATAAGTAACTTATTACTTCACTTAGACAAAAATGTTGGGGGTACCTGTATTTTGTACATGTGCAGTATAATTATGACTCGCTGTGGCACAACACTCGCTCCACAAAATGCTATTTTTATCTTCGTACGTACATTGCACTTCCTGTGAGTCACATGACACTATACGCCCACGGAACCCGCATATTTTTGGCACGAGTTCAGATTATTTCCAAATCCTCAATTCTGTTGTTGGAATTTAATTTATCACATGAGATCGACGTTGAAAAGGTCGGGTGACTGTATTATCGGAAGTCAACAGCTGCCCGTTTAAGAATTTGTTTCTTCTCCGTTGCGGTCGGCTTTTTTGGAACTGCCAACGGCGGTGATGTTGTCTGCCTTTGAGAGTGATCTGAGCATGCTCACATTTCCCTGATGATTAAACAAATCAGCGCGTGTGCGTCAAAGTTAACCAGTTCGCGCCGGGATTATTTTAACATCACCGAGCCGAGGGGCAGGATTATTTTTAACGAAACTTGATCCGAGGTGGGTTCGGGCCGATAGTGCCGGGAAGCAAACCCATGTATTTCCGGCTATGCTCGCTGCTGACCGACATTTCCAGCCTTGCTCGTGATTCGTTATCCGTTTTGAATTTGGGGATATATTTGCGTGTATATACATGTACTACCTCCGACGCCAACTGGTTAAATGCAAAATCATATCCTAGTGTGATTCATTTTAAAGTGAATGTGCTAATATGAATGTGCTAATACAACTTTGCCGTCTTTTTGTGTCGCAGTCCCTGTTGAGTTTGATCCAGTCTTGCCTCGAACGGTACGCGGCGACTTCCACAGGGGGCTGACGGTACGTTGCCAGGCAACGGGAACACCCACACCCAAGATAGAATGGTATCGTCATGGCGTCCACGTCCTCAACCAGACCCACAGAACGGTAAGATGATAAGGAGATTGTGAACACTCTTAAATGTGAGACAGTGGGGTTATGTTTGGTTTGGTTTGGTTGGGGGTGAGTTGGGTTGACTTGGTATAATTGGCTGGGTTGGGTTGGGCTAGGTAGGGTTGGGTTGGGTTGGGTTGGGTTGGGTTGGGTTGGGTTGGGTTGGGTTGGGTTGGGTTGGGGGGTTAGGTTATTGGGTTATCGAGTTCGGAAAGGTAGACATTTTAAATCAATTTCTAAACGATTGTTGGCCAACCATTAATTATTCTTCAAATACTTCCACCAATTTTGTTTGCAATCGGATGGGTGAATGTGTGCAAGCCAACTAACTAGTCTGGTTCCCTGACCTGGCAATTTATTCCCCAACGCCTATAGGGAAATAGCAAACGAGGCTAACTCGACGAGGATACGGATTTTGTTTTTCAATACAACTTTTCAAATGAACCACAAAGGAAACCGACTGGTTGCAGTTATTAATATTTTGAAAATTGCTTGGACGAGTGATCCACAGGGTCTGTAACAAGCTAACTTTTCACCTTTCCTTGCCCTGTCAGGTGATTGGTGGTCTAATGAAGTTCCGTGCCCTTCACGTCGCTGATGCAGATCGCTACACGTGTATCGCGTCCAACAAGGCCGGTGAAAAAACACAGAACGTGCAAATCTCTATCAATAGTAAGCAATTATTCGCACGTGCTTAACATTTAATTCTTGAAGGTAGGATACACCATTAGCAGATATCAACCATTTTTACTACCAAATTACGAAATATCGTACTCAGTTATTTCGAGGGAAATAATGATTCCAGGCATCCAGCAAAATGTTTGCGCTAGATATCCTGTAATATAGTTTCGAAAAATTTAATTTTATAAAACAAAATTCACTATCACCGGACAGCGATCGCAAAAACGAATGCCGTTTTTTTGTTTTTATTAGCATTCATGATTTTAAAATTTGGACAGGTCAGTTATTCACTATAAATTACAACCCCCAAATCCATCCATTTATGATAATTACCAATGGTGTATCCTGCCTTTAAAACGTGTTCAGACTTTTGTTTGTGTTTAGAGATGACGGATATAAAATACTGTGGATTCAATCAAAATGATCGGTAAGACCTTTTACATGTTGTATGAAATTGGCCCCTGGTTTAGTTGTCAAGCGTTATTCTTTAGATTTTTAGAACCTCAAACGATAAAAATGCACAACTGACAAATGGTTTACTGTAGCTTTCAAGAGCTCCTTCAACTCATTCCTTTGTATTTTCTGTGTGATTTTTCTGCAGCCGTTCTGACCACCCCATCAGCCCTCAGTATCACCATCACTCCGTACAGCTACTATGCCCAGATCCAATGGAGCATCATTGCCAACGGTGGCTATCAAGTGACCGGCTTCCAGCTGGAATACAGACAGATCAAGCCCACCGTATCAGAGTGGTCGGTCTATGAAAACATCGGCGCTAATCAGGTAGGTTGGTCTCCCATTCAGACTGAGGACTCAGTAATACATTTGAGTCTTCATATATGTGACCCGCTCCATCGAAATCAGGGAATAAGTCTCAAAATTACTTTTAAAGATATGCACATGGTGAGAAAGGGAAGTTCATAAACTTTCTAATGATACCCACACAAGTGTGTATCTGTTTAGGTTAACGATTTATGGTCTGATGAAGAGGACAGGTGTATATTTATTTGCCAAATCCACATTCCGAGAAAAACAGCTTTGAAATAAACAAAATTGACCAAAATCATACGGACAGCGCAGACAAATCCTCTTCATTTTCATCTTTATTGATCGTTTTTACATACAAGACATTTATGAAAATAATCTGTGATAACTACAATTCCTAAAACTACAATGTTCAGAAAATCGACTTGGTCACGATTTTCATCCATGAGTTCACTTCAACGACCGATTGCGTAAAACGGCCTCAGCGACTTATTCCTGATTACGATAGAGCGGGTCACATACTTTTCTCATTTTTTACTTGCCTTGCATATCATGAACAAATTATCTGAAAGCCAAATCTGTAGTCTTTCCGAGTGTTCCCCTTTTGAAAGCAATTGTTATAACGTCGTGATTAAAAACAATGCGTTCCACTTGCACCATTTTTTTGGGTGACACCCTGTACAATGAACAATGAACAATGAACAATGAACAATACAAAAAAGCCATAATTATGCTCTGTTCTTTGAACAGACGTACCTCTAGGAATGTGAATTGATATGGGCAAGGATCTATAATTGTTGAAGAGGCAGCATAAGAAATCAAACGCTTGAAAAAATAATGACAAGAAATTGATGTGTTCCCCGCCCGACAGCGGTCAATGGGCATCAAGGACCTAGACCCGGAGGCGTCGTACCAGATCAACGTCTGGGCCAACAACCAGCTGGGTAAAGGCGAGGTGGTTACCATGGAGTTCAAAACAGAAGAAAATAGTAAGATTCCAACATTTTATTTCTGTCTTTGTAGCCGTGTCGCAGACGGCAGCTCTATAAGCGCTTCGCAATGTTATTGTTCTTTTTCTTGTTGCGCCAAATTCGTCATCCTGGGACTTCTTAGTATTAGTGAGCAACCAAAATGACAACCAAAGCTGCATTCACGACGATGTTGCATAACCAAAAACGCACGACAGTGTTGTTTTGGTTGTAGTCCATCAGTGCCTTCTGAACATTATGAGATGAACATGCCAGAGAGAATTTTCTGCGGTATTGTATTAAGCATTTGAACTAGATTGTGGGAATTAAGATAGGGGTGTCGGAACAAAGGGGTGTCGGAACAAAGGGGTGTCGGAACACAGGGGTGTTGGAACATAGGCCGAAGGGGTGTCGGGACGAAGGGGTGTCGGGACGAAGGGGTGTCGGGACGAAGGGGTGTCGGGACGAAGGGGTGTCGGGACGAAGGGGTGTCGGGACGAAGGGGTGTCGGGACGAAGGGGTGTCGGGACGAAGGGGTGTCGGGACGAAGGGGTGTCGGGACGAAGGGGTGTCGGGACGAAGGGGTGTCGGGACGAAGGGGTGTCGGGACGAAGGGGTGTCGGGACGAAGGGGTGTCGGGACGAAGGGGTGTCGGGACGAAGGGGTGTCGGGACGAAGGGGTGTCGGAACGAAGGGGTGTCGGAACGAAGGGGTGTCGGAACGAAGGGGTGTCGGAACGAAGGGGTGTCGGAACGAAGGGGTGTCGGAACGAAGGGGTGTCGGAACGAAGGGGTGTCGGAACGAAGGGGTGTCGGAACGAAGGGGTGTCGGAACGAAGGGGTGTCGGAACGAAGGGGTGTCGGAACGAAGGGGTGTCGGAACGAAGGGGTGTCGGAACGAAGGGGTGTCGGAACGAAGGGGTGTCGGAACGAAGGGGTGTCGGAACGAAGGGGTGTCGGAACGAAGGGGTGTCGGAACGAAGGGGTGTCGGAACGAAGGGGTGTCGGAACGAAGGGGTGTCGGAACGAAGGGGTGTCGGAACGAAGGGGTGTCGGAACGAAGGGGTGTCGGAACGAAGGGGTGTCGGAACGAAGGGGTGTCGGAACGAAGGGGTGTCGGAACGAAGGGGTGTCGGAACGAAGGGGTGTCGGAACGAAGGGGTGTCGGAACGAAGGGGTGTCGGAACGAAGGGGTGTCGGAACGAAGGGGTGTCGGAACGAAGGGGTGTCGGAACGAAGGGGTGTCGGAACGAAGGGGTGTCGGAACGAAGGGGTGTCGGAACGAAGGGGTGTCGGAACGAAGGGGTGTCGGAACGAAGGGGTGTCGGAACGAAGGGGTGTCGGAACGAAGGGGTGTCGGAACGAAGGGGTGTCGGAACAAAGGGGTGTCGGAACAAAGGGGTGTCGGAACAAAGGGGTGTCGGAACAAAGGGGTGTCGGAACAAAGGGGTGTCGGAACAAAGGGGTGTCGGAACAAAGGGGTGTCGGAACAAAGGGGTGTCGGAACAAAGGGGTGTCGGAACAAAGGGGTGTCGGAACAAAGGGGTGTCGGAACAAAGGGGTGTCGGAACAAAGGGGTGTCGGAACAAAGGGGTGTCGGAACAAAGGGGTGTCGGAACAAAGGGGTGTCGGAACAAAGGGGTGTCGGAACAAAGGGGTGTCGGAACAAAGGGGTGTCGGAACAAAGGGGTGTCGGAACAAAGGGGTGTCGGAACAAAGGGGTGTCGGAACAAAGGGGTGTCGGAACAAAGGGGTGTCGGAACAAAGGGGTGTCGGAACAAAGGGGTGTCGGAACAAAGGGGTGTCGGAACAAAGGGGTGTCGGAACAAAGGGGTGTCGGAACAAAGGGGTGTCGGAACAAAGGGGTGTCGGAACAAAGGGGTGTCGGAACAAAGGGGTGTCGGAACAAAGGGGTGTCGGAACAAAGGGGTGTCGGAACAAAGGGGTGTCGGAACAAAGGGGTGTCGGAACAAAGGGGTGTCGGAACAAAGGGGTGTCGGAACAAAGGGGTGTCGGAACAAAGGGGTACAGGAGGGTACGTGTCGGGACAGGAGGGTACGTGTCGGGACAGGAGGGTACGTGTCGGGACAGGGGGCCATCGGGACAGGGGGGTACGTGTCAGGACACGTACCCTCCTGTCGATCGCGACACGTACCCTCCTGTCGATCGCGACACGTACCCTCCTGTCGATCGCGACACGTACCCTCCTGTCGATCGCGACACGTACCCTCCTGTCGATCGCGACACGTACCCTCCTGTCGATCGCGACACGTACCCTCCTGTCGATCGCGACACGTACCCTCCTGTCGATCGCGACACGTACCCTCCTGTCGATCGCGACACGTACCCTCCTGTCGATCGCGACACGTACCCTCCTGTCGATCGCGACACGTACCCTCCTGTCGATCGCGACACGTACCCTCCTGTCGATCGCGACACGTACCCTCCTGTCGATCGCGACACGTACCCTCCTGTCGATCGCGACACGTACCCTCCTGTCGATCGCGACACGTACCCTCCTGTCGATCGCGACACGTACCCTCCTGTCGATCGCGACACGTACCCTCCTGTCGATCGCGACACGTACCCTCCTGTCGATCGCGACACGTAGCCTCCTGTCGATCGCGACACGTAGCCTCCTGTCGCGACACGTACCCTCCTGTCGCGACACGTACCCTCCTGTCGCGACACGTACCCTCCTGTCGCGACACGTACCCTCCTGTCGCGACACGTACCCTCCTGTCGCGACACGTACCCTCCTGTCGCGACACGTACCCTCCTGTCGCGACACGTACCCTCCTGTCGCGACACGTACCCTCCTGTCGCGACACGTACCCTCCTGTCGCGACACGTACCCTCCTGTCGCGACACGTACCCTCCTGTCCTGACGCCCCCCTGTTACGACGGCCCCCTGTCCCGACAGCCCCCTGAACGGGACACCCCTCCGTCGTGACACGTACCGACACGTACCCCTGTCCCGACACCCCCCTGTCGCGACGGCCCCCCTGTCCCGACAGCCCCCTGAATGGACACCCCCCTGTCCTAACACGTACCCTCCTGTCCTGACGCGTATCTTCTTGTCCTGACACGTACCCCCTGTCCTGACACGTACCCTCCTGTCCCGACACGTACCCTCCTGTCCCGACACGTACAGGAACAGGAGGGTACGTGTCGGGACAGGAGGATACGTGTCGGGACAGGAGGGTACGTGTCACGACAGGGGGTGTCCATAATTCAGGGGGCTGTCGGGACAGGGGGGCCGTCAGGACAGGGGGGGCCGTCGCGACAGAGGGGGTGTTGGGACAGGAGGGTACGTGTCAGGACAGGGTACATGTCAGGACAGGACATATAGCCCATAATTGAAGAGAGATAGCCCATAATTGAAGAGAGATATCCCATAATTGAAGAGATATCCCATAATTGAAGAGAGATATCCCATAATTGAAGAGAGGTATCCCATAATTGAAGAGAAATATCCCATAATTGAAGAGAGATATCCCATAATTGAAGAGAGATATCCCATAAATGAAGAGAGATAGCCCATAAATGAAGAGAGATAGCCCATAATTGAAGAGAGATAGCCCATAATTGAAGAGAGATAGCCCACAATTGAAGAGAGATAGCGCATTTATAGCCTATAATTGAAGAGAGATAGCCCATAATTGAAGAGAGATATCCCATAATTGAAGAGAGATATCCCATAATTGAAGAGAGATATCCCATAATTGAAGAGAGATATCCCATAATTGAAGAGAGATAGCCCACAATTGAAGAGAGATAGCCCACAATTGAAGAGAGATAGCCCACAATTGAAGAGAGATAGCCCACAATTGAAGAGAGATAGCCCACAATTGAAGAGAGATAGCGCACAATTGAAGAAGGATAGCGCATTTATAGCCTATAATTGAAGAGAGATAGCCCATAATTGAAGAGAGATATCCCATAATTGAAGAGATATCCCATAATTGAAGAGATATATCCCATAATTGAAGAGATATATCCCATAATTGAAGAGATATATCCCATAATTGAAGAGAGATATCCCATAATTGAAGAGAGATATCCCATAAATATAGAAAGATAGCCCACAATTGAAGAGAGAAAGCGCATTTATAGCCTTTAATTGAAGAGAGATAGCCCATAATTGAAGAGAGATATATCTCATAATTGAAGAGAGATATATCCCATAATTGAAGAGAGATATCCCATAATTGAAGAGAGATATCCCATAATTGAAGAGAGATATACCATAATTGAAGAGAGATATCCCATAAATGAAGAGAGATAGCCCACAATTGAAGAGATATAGCGCATTTATAGCCCATAATTGAAGAGAGATAGCCCATAATTGAAGAAATATATCCCATAATTGAAGAGATATATCCCATAATTGAAGAGATATATCCCATAATTGAAGAGATATATCCCATAATTGAAGAGAGATATCCCATAATTGAAGAGAGATATCCCATAATTGAAGAGATCGGGGGTGTCGGGACGTGTACGTGTCAGGACAGGGTACGACAGGACAGGGGGTGTCCATTCAGAGGGCAGTCAGGACAGCGGGCCGTCGCGACAGGGGGGTGTCGGTAAATGGGGGTGTCGGGACAGGGGGGTTGTCGGGACAGGGGGCTGTCGGGACAGGGGGGGTGTCAGACAGGAGGGTACGTGTCGGGACAGGAGGGTACGTGTCGGGACAGGAGGGTACGTGTCGGGACAGGAGGGTACGTGTCAGGACAGGGGGGTACGTGTCGGTACGTGTCGCGACAGGGGGGTGTCCATTCAGGGGGCTGTCGGGACAGGGGGGGGTGTCAGACAGGAGGGTACGTGTCGGGACAGGAGGGTACGTGTCGGGACAGGGGGGTACGTGTCGGTACGTGTCGCGACAGGGGGGTGTCGGGACAGGAGGGTACGTGTCGGTACGTGTCGCTACAGGGGGGTGTCCATTCAGGGGGCTGTCGGGACAGGGGGGGTGTCAGACAGGAGGGTACGTGTCAGGACAGGAGGGTACGTGTCGGTACGTGTCGCGACAGGGGGGTGTCCATTCAGGGGGCTGTCGGGACAGGGGGGGTGTCAGACAGGAGGGTACGTGTCGGGACAGGGGGGTACGTGTCGAGACAGGAGGGTGCGTGTCGGGTCAGGAGGGTACGTGTCGGGTCAGGAGGTTATGTGTCGGGACAGGAGGGTACGTGTCGGGTCAGGGGGGTGTCGGGACAGGAGGGTACGTGTCGGTAATTGAAGAGAGATATCCCATAATTGAAGAGAGATATCCCATAATTGAAGAGATCGGGGGTGTCGGGACGTGTACGTGTCAGGACAGGGTACGACAGGACAGGGGGTGTCCATTCAGGAGGAGGGTGTCCAGACAGGAGGGTACGTGTCGGGACAGGGGGGTACGTGTCGAGACAGGAGGGTGCGTGTCGGGTCAGGAGGGTACGTGTCGGGTCAGGAGGTTATGTGTCGGGACAGGAGGGTACGTGTCGGGTCAGGGGGGTGTCGGGACAGGAGGGTACGTGTCGGTACGTGTCCTGACAGGGGGTGTCCATTCAGGGGGCTGTCGGGACAGGGGGGGGGGGGTGTCAGACAGGAGGGTACGTGTCGGGACAGGAGGGTACGTGTCGGGTCAGAAGGGTACGTGTTGAGACAGGAGGGTACGTGTCGAGACAGGAGGGTACGTGTCGGTACGTGTCACGACAGGGGGGTGTCCATTCAGGGGGCTGTCGGAACAGGGGGGGGGTCAGGACGGGGGGGGGTTGTGGGGACAGGACAGGGGGGTGTCGGGACAGGAGGGTACGTGTCGGGACAGGAGGGTACGTGTCGGGACAGGGCCCAATTTCACGGCGCTGCTTAACGGTTAGCTGAAAAGTTGTGCTAACTTTAGCAGACAAATTTGTTAACCTTAAGCGCTATTTCACGGCTTTTTTGTGCTAACGTTTGCGCGCGAATGGAGATTATATTGTTACGTCACTGTTTTAAGCAAATTTTTTCGCTAGGTTAAGCGTGCCTTTTGCTGTGCTTACTGCTTCTGGTCTCCATGAAATAGACGGAGGCTCGGTTAGCAGAAAATTGTGTGCTTAGCAGCACCGTGAAATTGGGCCCTGGAGGGTACGTGTCGGTACGTGTCACAACAGGGGGGTGTCCATTCAGGGGGCTGTCGGGACAGGGGGGGGGGGGGGGGGGGGTGTCAGACAGGAGGGTACGTGTCGGGACAGGGGGGTACGTGTCGGGACAGGGGGGTACGTGTCGAGACAGGAGGGTGCGTGTCGGGACAGGGGGGTGTCGGAACAGGGGGGTGTCGGGACAGGAGGGTACGTGTCGGGACAGGGGTCGTCGGGACAGGGGGGGTGTCGGAACAGGAGGGTACGTGTCGTGTCGATTCAGGGGGCCGTCGGGACAGGGGGCCGCCGGGATAGAGGGGCCGTCGCGACAGGGGGGTGTCGGAACAGGGGGGTGTTGGGACAGGGGGGGGGGTGTCGGAACAGGGGGGTGTCGGGACGGGGGGGTGTCGGAACGGAAAGGTGTTGGAAAAGAGGGGGTGTCAGGAGGATACGTGTTGGGTCAGGAGGATACGTGTTGGGTCAGGAGGGTACGTGTCTGGACAGGAGGGTACGTGTCGGGACAGAAGCTGGGGTATGTGTTGGGACAGGAGGGTACGTGTGTGGTCATCAGGAGGGTACGTGTCGGGACAGGAGGGTATGTGTCGGGACAGGAGGTTATGTGTTGGGACAGGAGGGTATGTGTTGGGACAGGAGGTTACGTGTCGGGACAGGAGGTTACGTGTCAGGACAGGGGGCTGTCGGGACAGGGGGCTGTCGGGACAGTGAGGGCGTCGGGACAGGGAGGGCGTCGGAACAAGGGGGCGTCGGAACAAGGGGGTGTCGGAACAAGGGGGTATCGGAACAAAGGGGTGTCTATTATAAGAAATGCCTATAATGTTTTCCATTGTTGCTACTGATAACACAAACCATTACTGTCATTTATTTGTCACTCTTTACAGCGAGCGGCGGGATTCTAGAGATGTCCATGTCTCAGCTTCTCATCATCATTGTCATCATCATTGCAGCCATCGGCATGCTAATTGCCATCATCTGTGTTATTGTCATCAAGCGTAACGGCTCCAACCTGACCGTCTTGAGAGCCAGGCGTAAGTCACACTTATGACTTAAACATGACCTACTGATAGGCTAAATGAGGATTGTCTCCCAAAATCTTGCTTCAAGTAATCGGCACCTAAAGATTGCCATACGTGAAAAATTGTTCAAAATCAATTCCGAGGTTTTTGGGGGTTTTTTTTCGCTGCCGTTGGTGGTGGCTGGTGCAAACTCTTTTTACGCAGTGCGCCCGCTTACGACCCGATTATAGACCAGCTCCCTCGCTCGCTCACTCGTCTTTGAAAAACGCTTCTAGCGGTATTTCTTATTTCTCCACAGGCTTCTCTAGGGAGCCAATCGGCGCTCGCAGAACTACGATTATCAACACGTACTACGCGTACGCATGAAATTCCGTTGTAAAGCAGCGCTAATTAGATATGCAACGCAGGCCATCGCGACCGCTGAATTGTAGTGAAAAGGTCACGCCCCATTTAGGCAGTTTGCAAAGACCACTGCGTGATCGAGGGAGCTGATGGGAATATAAATCGTGTCGTTAACGGGCGCACTGTCAAATGCAGTGGTCTTTGGCAAAGACTAACCTGGTAGAAGGGTCACTACAAGTCCCTGCAAGTCCCTGCAAGTCTCTGAAGTTCATCACAAGTCCTTCAGTCCCAAGTCAAGTCACTAGCTATTCAAATGAACTGTTAACAAAAGCGTTCCTTTATCAATGTTCAGCCAGTAACTTGCGACTGGCTTTATGAAAGGACTTGACTGAACTTGTGAAAGGACTTGCAGGGACTCAAATACAACTCTGCCTAGTAGTTGTTTTTTAATTTCAATATCTCCTCATGTTTTTGCTAGAGAGGGCCCAAGATGACAACCAAGCCCTGGTCACCAATCAGCAGGACTCCTCCCACGTCAACCCTGCCTACGAGGGAGGATCAGGCAAGGCTGCGAAGGACATGGAACTTAAGGAGGTGCGGCCTCAGGAGGAAGGGGGCGGGGGTGGGGCCAGGGATGCCAAGGCTCAGGCTGACGCCCCGGCGGGACAGAACGGTGAAGCCAAGAAGGAGACCACTACGACGTAGAGATCAGATCCTGCAGTTATTAAACCCTTAAGTAAAATTGGACCAGGATTAAGGGCGTAGACCTATAGGACCGTCATGGGGGTGCACTTTACACGCCTGTTGTTTGTTCTCCAATAATAATTGTGACTGAATCTCTCCAAATGAGTGGAATGGGCATGATGTGATTTTGCATTCATAGCAGACACGGTCAGTAGCAGGATGTGATTTCTTACCTAAAATTCCCCAGATGTCTATAAATTGCTCTGTTTCATCTAAAGGAAGTCAAGAAACCAGACTACAAAATAGCAGTAAATTTGTTATACCCAGCACAATATGTGGCAGAGGGGTATCCCCCTCTTATCCCTATACACCCTCCACACTATTGTTACCTAACACATCCTCCCTTAAAACCTAAAAAGAATTCCTGAGACTCCTGGAACACAATGGTCAACACAAAAGGGAATGGGGGGGGGGGGGTTCTCTTACACATCGTGCTTCATATGAATTATTTTTTGGTTTTTCCAGCTTAGATGAACACAAAACTTCAAACATGTCAGCTTCACAATATTTACTATAAAATATGAACCCCGTAAACCCCTTCAATTTCTTAACATTACAACAAAAGCAAATATTGTATACTACCTTTAATTTGTGACAAATATTGTAATTTTAGCTTTTGAAATGCCACGGTCCGATGAAGCAGTTTTTTTAAAGGTAATTGCTTGAATTATTTTTTATAAAATTCAATTTTTCAGAACAATTGTAGAATATTTAGCGCAATCCTTTTGCTGGATGCTTACAATTATTATTTACTTTTAAATAAGTAAGATATTTCCTAATAATCGGTAGTAAACATTTCTGATATCTGCAAACGGTGTATCTTGCCTTTAAGTTTAAAATGGGTTGCAAATTATACCTACAGTGTACAGTAGCATGTTGCCAAATGAAATCTTTCTATTACATGTATGTATTCAAGATATGTGAAAGGTCCGAGTCATTTGAAAAAGTATTCACATAGAACATGTTTTGTTAATGCTTATAAATGAAATATAATATAAAACCCTGTGAATTTATTAAAGTGTGCAATGTTGTAATATAAGGCTTTTTTGTTGAGCTGTAGAGCACCGGAACACCAATCCAGAGGTCTCGGGTTTCAACTCTATTCCAGTCAATTTCGCAGTATATTGGGACACAATCTAAATTGAAAACAACTTTGTAATGTCATTTTAATACGTGAATTGCCAGTTGTGAAATGTATGTAAATAGTTTTAACAAGGATTTTAAGACAAACCAAATTTCATAAAACAAAATAAATAATCATTTTTTTGAACCAATTAAGTTGTAATCGTTGCATGTAACAATTTTACGTTAGGAATGGGCGTGATCTGATTTTTCTTCTATAGTGGACACAGCCAGTAGCAGGATGTGATTTCAACAAAAAAATCTCAAAAATCACATCCTTTTTTCAAATTCACATCCAGTGGATGTGAATTTGGACTTTAACGACTTAACCCAGGATGTGAATTTGGATCATTTCGATGTGGTTTTGGTTGAAAAAAATGGTTGAAATGCTTTGAATGCAAAATCACATGTCCATTCCTAGTTTAAATGGTGCCACTTCCATTGAAATTTGAAAGTCTGTAAATATCTGTATTATATCCAAGCTGCATGTTGTTAAAAAGGTTTTCTGTGAGCTGAAAATATAAAACAAATATATATTAATGTGTATTGTTGGTGCTTAATCCAATACCAATTTGATTGATATGCCATTTAATTGAGTGCTTTTACAATCTGATTTTAGCTTTAACAAAAAAATTACAATTATTTGCAAGAAAAATACTGAATAAAACATTTACAGTGAATATAATTTCCGCTATTGTTTGTGATTTCTTTCAGCTCAATGTAAAAAAGATTTGTTCGTATTTTCCCAATATTTCCCAATATTAGACTTTTTAGAATTTTTTAGAACTGTAAGGTAACACCTTGCATTATGCAAATGAGGTCAAATACGATTTATTCAAAAATATCTCAAATCTCCCCCAAAATGATTTGTGAGGGGTTAGCCTTGCTTTATTATGCAAATGATTTGTATTATTATGCAAATGAGGTCAAATGTGATCAATTCTAAAAGGTCGCACATCTCCCCAGAAATTATTTGTAAGGGTATAGCCTTGCATTTGTATGCAAATGAGGTCAAATATGATTTATTCCAAAATGTCTCAAATCTCCCCAGAAAGGACTTGTAAGGGGTTAGCCTTGCATTTATATGCAAATGAGGTCAAATATGATTTATTCCAAAATGTCTCAAATCTCCCCAGAAATGATTTGTAAGGGGTTAGCCTTGCATTATTATGCAAATGAGGTCAAATATGATTTATTCCAAAATGTCTCAAATCTCCCCCAAAATGATTTGTAAGGGGTTAGCCTTGCATTTATATGCAAATGAGGTCAAATATGTTTTATTCCAAAATGTCTCAAATCTCCCCAGAAATGATTTGTAAGGGGTTAGCCTTGCATTTATATACAAATGAGGTCAAATATGATTTATTCCAAAATGTCTCAAATCTCCCCAGAAATGATTTGTAAGGGTTAGCCTTGCATTTGTAAGCAAATGAGGTCAAATATGATTTATTCCAAAATGTCTCAAATCTCCCCAGAAATGATTTGTAAGGGGTTAGCCTTGCATTTGTAAGCAAATGAGGTCAAATATGATTTATTCCGAAATGTCTCAAATCTCCCCAGAAATGATTTGTAAGGGGTTAACCTTGCATTTATATGCAAATGAGGTCAAATATGATTTATTCCGAAATGTCTCGAATCTCCCCAGAAATGATTTGTAAGGGGTTAGCCTTGCTTTTGTATGCAAATGAGGTCAAATATGATCGATTCCAAAATGTCTCAAATGTCCCCAGAAATGATTTGTAAGGGGTTAGCCTTGCATTATTATGCAAATGAGGTCAAATATGATTTATTCCAAAATGTCTCAAATCTCCCCCAAAATGATTTGTAAGGGGTTAGCCTTGCATTTATATGCAAATGAGGTCAAATATGTTTTATTCCAAAATGTCTCAAATCTCCCCAGAAATTATTTGTAAGGGGTTAGCCTTGCATTATTATGCAAATGAGGTCAAATATGATTTATTCCAAAAGTCTCAAATCTCCCCAGAAATGATTTGTAAGGGGTTAGCCTTGCATTTGTAAGCAAATGAGGTCAAATATGATTTATTCCGAAATGTCTCAAATCTCCCCAGAAATGATTTGTAAGGGGTTAGCCTTGCATTTATATGCAAATGAGGTCAAATATGATTTATTCCAAAATGTCTCAAATCTCGCCAGAAATGATTTGTAAGGGGTTAGCCTTGCTTTTGTATGCAAATAAGGTCAAATGTGATCGATTCCAAAATGTCTCAAATCTCCCCAGAAATGATTTGTAAGGGGTTAGCCTTGCATTTATATGCAAATGAGGTCAAATATGTTTTATTCCAAAATGTCTCAAATCTCCCCAGAAATGATTTGTAAGGGGTTAGCCTTGCATTATTATGCAAATGAGGTCAAATATGATTTATTCCAAAATGTCTCAAATCTCCCCCAAAATGATTTGTAAGGGGTTAGCCTTGCATTTATATGCAAATGAGGTCAAATATGTTTTATTCCAAAATGTCTCAAATCTCCCCAGAAATGATTTGTAAGGGGTTAGCCTTGCATTATTATGCAAATGAGGTCAAATATGATTTATTCCAAAATGTCTCAAATCTCCCCCAAAATGATTTGTAAGGGGTAAGCCTTGCATTTATATGCAAATGAGGTCAAATATGATTTATTCCAAAATGTCTCAAATCTCCCCAGAAATGATTTGTAAGGGGTTAGCCTTGCATTTATATGCAAATGAGGTCAAATATGATTTATTCCAAAATGTCTCAAATCTCCCGAGAAATGATTTGTAAGGGGTTAGCCTTGCATTTATATGCAAATGAGGTCAAATATGATTTATTCCAAAATGTCTCAAATCTCGCCAGAAATGATTTGTAAGGGGTTAGCCTTGCTTTTGTATGCAAATAAGGTCAAATATGATCGATTCCAAAATGTCTCAAATCTCCCCAGAAATGATTTGTAAGGGGTTAGCCTTGCATTTATATGCAAATGAGGTCAAATATGTTTTATTCCAAAATGTCTCAAATCTCCCCAGAAATGATTTGTAAGGGGTTAGCCTTGCATTATTATGCAAATGAGGTCAAATATGATTTATTCCAAAATGTCTCAAATCTCCCCCAAAATGATTTGTAAGGGGTAAGCCTTGCATTTATATGCAAATGAGGTCAAATATGATTTATTCCAAAATGTCTCAAATCTCCCCAGAAATGATTTGTAAGGGGTTAGCCTTGCATTTATATGCAAATGAGGTCAAATATGATTTATTCCAAAATGTCTCAAATCTCCCGAGAAATGATTTGTAAGGGGTTAGCCTTGCATTTATATGCAAATGAGGTCAAATATGATTTATTCCAAAATGTCTCAAATCTGCCCAGAAATGATTTGTAAGGGGTTAGCCTTGCATTTATATGCAAATGAGGTCACATATGATTTATTCTAAAATGCTTCCAATCTCCCCAGAAATGATTTGTAAGGGGTTAGCCTTGCATTTATATGCAAATGAGGTCAAATATGATTTATTCCAAAATGTCTCAAATCTCCACAGAAATGATTTGTAAGGGGTTAGCCTTGCATTTATATGCAAATGAGGTCAAATATGATTTATTCCAAAATGTCTCAAATCTCGCCAGAAATGATTTGTAAGGGGTTAGCCTTGCTTTTGTATGCAAATAAGGTCAAATATGATCGATTCCAAAATGTCTCAAATCTCCCTAGAAATGATTTGTAAGGGGTTAGCCTTGCATTTATATGCAAATGAGGTCAAATATGATTTATTCCAAAATGTCTCAAATCTCCCCCAAAATGATTTGTAATGGGTTAGCCTTGCTTTTGTATGCAAATGAGGTCAAATATGATCGATTCCAAAATGTCTCAAATCTCCCCAGAAATGATTTGTAAGGGGTTAGCCTTGCATTTATATGCAAATGAGGTCAAATATGATTTATTCCAAAATGTCTCAAATATCCCCCAAAATGATTTGTAAGGGGTTAGCCTTGCATTTATATGCAAATGAGGTCAAATATGATTTATTCCAAAATGTCTCAAATCTCCCCAGAAATGATTTGTAAGGGGTTAGCCTTGCATTTATATGCAAATGAGGTCAAATATGATTTATTCCAAAATGTCTCAAATCTCCCCCCAAAATGATTTGTAAGGGGTTAGCCTTGCATTATTATGCAAATGAGGTCAAATATGATTTATTCCAAAATGTCTCAAATCTCCCTAGAAATGATTTGTAAGGGGTTAGCGTTGCATTTGTAAGCAAATGAGGTCAACTATGATTTATTCCAAAATGTCTCAAATCTCCGAAGAAACGATTTGTAAGGGGTTAGCCTTGCATTTGTATGCAAATGAGGTCAAATATGATTTATTCCAAAATGTCTCAAATCTCCCCCATAATGATTTGTAAGGGTATAGCCTTGCTTTTGTATGCAAATGAGGTCAAATATGATTTATTCCAAAATGCTTCAAATCTCCCCAGAAATGATTTGTAAGGGGTTAGCCTTGCATTTATATGCAAATGAGGTCAAAAATGATTTATTCCAAAATGTCTCAAATCTCCCCCGAAATGATTTGTAAGGGTATAGCCTTGCATTTATATGCAAATGAGGTCAAATATGTTTATTCCAAAATATCTCAAATCTCCCCAGAAATGATTTGTAAGGTATTAGCATTGCATTTATATGCAAATGAGGTCAAATATGTTTTATTCCAAAATGTCTCAAATCTCCCCCAAAATGGTTTGTAAGGGGTTAGCCTTGCATTTATATGCAAATGAGGTCAAATATGTTTTATTCCAAAATGTCTCAAATCTCCCTAGAAATGATTTGTAAGGGGTTAGTTAGCCTTGCATTTATGTAAATGAGGTCAAATATGATTCTTTCCAAAATGTCTTAAATCTCCCTACAAAATATTTGTAAGGGGTTAGCCTTGCATTATTATGCAAATGAGGTCAAATATGATTTATTCCAAAATGTCTCAAATCTCCCCAGAAATGATTTGTAAGGGTATAGCCTTGCATTATTATGCAAATGAGGTCAACTATGATTTATTCCAAAATGTCTCGAAACTCCCCAGAAATGATTTGTAAGGGGTTAGCCTTGCATTATTATACAAATGAGGTCAAATATGATTTATTCAAAAATGTCTCAAATCTCCCCAGAATAGATTTGTAAGGGGTTAGCCTTGCATTTGTATGCAAATGAGGTCAAATATGATTTATTCCAAAATGTCTCAAATCTACCTAAACATTTATTTGTAAGGGGTTAGCCTTGCATTATTATGCAAATGAGGTCAAATTATGATATATTCCAAAATGTCTCAAATCTCCCCAGAAATGATTTGTAAGGGATTAGCCTTGCATTTATATGCAAACGAGGTCAAATATGATTTATTCCAAAATGTCTCAAATCTCCCCCACAATTATTTGTAAGCGGTTAGCCTTGCATTATTATGCAAATGAGGTCAAATATAACTAATTCCAAAATGTCTCAAATCCCCCTAGAAATGATTTGTAAGGGGTTAGCGTTGCATTTGTAAGCAAATGAGGTCAACTATGATTTATTCCAAAATGTCTCAAAACTCCCCAGAAATGATTTGTAAGGGGTTAGCCTTGCATTTGTATGCAAATGAGGTCAAATATAATTTATTCAAAAATGTCTCAAATCTCCCCCAAAATGATTTGTAAAGGGTTAGCCTTGCTTTTGTATGCAAATGAGGTCAAATATGATGTATTCCAAAAGGTCTCAAATCTCCCCAGAAATGATTTGTAAGGGGTTAGCCTTGCATTTATGCAAATGAGGTCAAATATGATTTATTCCAAAATGTCTCAAATCTCCCCAGAAATGATTTGTAAGGGGTTAGTTAGCCTTGCATTTGTATGCAAATGAGGTCAAATATGATTCTTTCCAAAATGTCTTAAATCTCCCTAAAAAAATATTTGTAAGGGGTTAGTTAGCCTTGCATTATTATGCAAATGAGGTCAAATATGATTTATTCCAAAATGTCTCAAATCTCCCCAGAAATGATTTGTAAGGGGTTAGCCTTGCTTTTGTATGCAAATGAGGTCAAATATGATGTATTCCAAAATGTCTCAAATCTCCCCAGAAATGATTTGTAAGGGGTTAGCGTTGCATTTGTAAGCAAATGAGGTCAACTATGATTTATTCCAAAATGTCTCAAAACTCCCCAGAAATGATTTGTAAGGGTATAGCCTTGCATTATTATGCAAATGAGGTCAACTATGATTTATTCCAAAATGTCTCGAAACTCCCCAGAAATGATTTGTAAGGGGTTAGCCTTGCATTATTATACAAATGAGGTCAAATATGATTTATTCAAAAATGTCTCAAATCTCCCCAGAATAGATTTGTAAGGGGTTAGCCTTGCATTTGTATGCAAATGAGGTCAAATATGATTTATTCCAAAATGTCTCAAATCTACCTAAACATTTATTTGTAAGGGGTTAGCCTTGCATTATTATGCAAATGAGGTCAAATTATGATATATTCCAAAATGTCTCAAATCTCCCCAGAAATGATTTGTAAGGGATTAGCCTTGCATTTATATGCAAACGAGGTCAAATATGATTTATTCCAAAATGTCTCAAATCTCCCCCACAATTATTTGTAAGCGGTTAGCCTTGCATTATTATGCAAATGAGGTCAAATATAACTAATTCCAAAATGTCTCAAATCCCCCTAGAAATGATTTGTAAGGGGTTAGCGTTGCATTTGTAAGCAAATGAGGTCAACTATGATTTATTCCAAAATGTCTCAAAACTCCCCAGAAATGATTTGTAAGGGGTTAGCCTTGCATTTGTATGCAAATGAGGTCAAATATAATTTATTCAAAAATGTCTCAAATCTCCCCCAAAATGATTTGTAAGGGGTTAGCCTTGCTTTTGTATGCAAATGAGGTCAAATATGATGTATTCCAAAAGGTCTCAAATCTCCCCAGAAATGATTTGTAAGGGGTTAGCCTTGCATTTATGCAAATGAGGTCAAATATGATTTATTCCAAAATGTCTCAAATCTCCCCAGAAATGATTTGTAAGGGGTTAGTTAGCCTTGCATTTGTATGCAAATGAGGTCAAATATGATTCTTTCCAAAATGTCTTAAATCTCCCTAAAAAAATATTTGTAAGGGGTTAGTTAGCCTTGCATTATTATGCAAATGAGGTCAAATATGATTTATTCCAAAATGTCTCAAATCTCCCCAGAAATGATTTGTAAGGGGTTAGCCTTGCTTTTGTATGCAAATGAGGTCAAATATGATGTATTCCAAAATGTCTCAAATCTCCCCAGAAATGATTTGTAAGGGGTTAGCGTTGCATTTGTAAGCAAATGAGGTCAACTATGATTTATTCCAAAATGTCTCAAAACTCCCCAGAAATGATTTGTAAGGGTATAGCCTTGCATTATTATGCAAATGAGGTCAACTATGATTTATTCCAAAATGTCTCGAAACTCCCCAGAAATGATTTGTAAGGGGTTAGCCTTGCATTATTATACAAATGAGGTCAAATATGATTTATTCAAAAATGTCTCAAATCTCCCCAGAATAGATTTGTAAGGGGTTAGCCTTGCATTTGTATGCAAATGAGGTCAAATATGATTTATTCCAAAATGTCTCAAATCTCCGAAGAAACGATTTGTAAGGGGTTAGCCTTGCATTTATATGCAAATGAGGTCAAATATGATTTATTCCAAAATGTCTCAAATCTCCCCAGAAATGATTTGTAAGGGGTTAGCCTTGCATTTATATGCAAATGAGGTCAAATATGATTTATTCCAAAATGTCTCAAATCTCCCCCCAAAATGATTTGTAAGGGGTTAGCCTTGCATTATTATGCAAATGAGGTCAAATATGATTTATTCCAAAATGTCTCAAATCTCCCCAGAAATGATTTGTAAGGGGTTAGCGTTGCATTTGTAAGCAAATGAGGTCAACTATGATTTATTCCAAAATGTCTCAAATCTCCGAAGAAACGATTTGTAAGGGGTTAGCCTTGCATTTGTATGCAAATGAGGTCAAATATGATTTATTCCCAAATGTCTCAATTCTCCCCCAAAATGATTTGTAAGGGTATAGCCTTGCTTTTGTATGCAAATGAGGTCAAATATGATTTATTCCAAAATGCTTCAAATCTCCCCAGAAATGATTTGTAAGGGGTTAGCCTTGCATTTATATGCAAATGAGGTCAAAAATGATTTATTCCAAAATGTCTCAAATCTCCCCCGAAATGATTTGTAAGGGTATAGCCTTGCTTTTGTATGCAAATGAGGTCAAATATAATTTATTCCAAAATGCTTCAAATCTCCCCAGAAATGATTTGTAAGGGGTTAGCCTTGCATTTATATGCAAATGAGGTCAAATATGTTTATTCCAAAATATCTCAAATCTCCCAGAAATGATTTGTAAGGGATTAGCATTGCATTTATATGCAAATCAGGTCAAATATGTTTTATTCCAAAATGTCTCAAATCTCCCCCAAAATGGTTTGTAAGGGGTTAGCCTTGCATTTATATGCAAATGAGGTCAAATATGTTTTATTCCAAAATGTCTCAAATCTCCCTAGAAATGATTTGTAAGGGGTTAGTTAGCCTTGCATTTATGTAAATGAGGTCAAATATGATTCTTTCCAAAATGTCTTAAATCTCCCTACAAAATATTTGTAAGGGGTTAGCCTTGCATTATTATGCAAATGAGGTCAAATATGATTTATTCCAAAATGTCTCAAATCTCCCCAGAAATGATTTGTAAGGGTATAGCCTTGCATTATTATGCAAATGAGGTCAACTATGATTTATTCCAAAATGTCTCGAAACTCCCCAGAAATGATTTGTAAGGGGTTAGCCTTGCATTATTATACAAATGAGGTCAAATATGATTTATTCAAAAATGTCTCAAATCTCCCCAGAATAGATTTGTAAGGGGTTAGCCTTGCATTTGTATGCAAATGAGGTCAAATATGATTTATTCCAAAATGTCTCAAATCTCCCCAGAAATGATTTGTAAGGGATTAGCCTTGCATTTATATGCAAACGAGGTCAAATATGATTTATTCCAAAATGTCTCAAATCTCCCCCACAATTATTTGTAAGCGGTTAGCCTTGCATTATTATGCAAATGAGGTCAAATATAACTAATTCCAAAATGTCTCAAATCCCCCTAGAAATGATTTGTAAGGGGTTAGCGTTGCATTTGTAAGCAAATGAGGTCAACTATGATTTATTCCAAAATGTCTCAAAACTCCCCAGAAATGATTTGTAAGGGGTTAGCCTTGCATTTGTATGCAAATGAGGTCAAATATAATTTATTCAAAAATGTCTCAAATCTCCCCCAAAATGATTTGTAAAGGGTTAGCCTTGCTTTTGTATGCAAATGATGTTAAATATGATGTATTCCAAAAGGTCTCAAATCTCCCCAGAAATGATTTGTAAGGGGTTAGCCTTGCATTTATGCAAATGAGGTCAAATATGATTTATTCCAAAATGTCTCAAATCTCCCCAGAAATAATTTGTAAGGGGTTAGTTAGCCTTGCATTTGTATGCAAATGAGGTCAAATATGATTCTTTCCAAAATGTCTTAAATCTCCCTAAACAAATATTTGTAAGGGGTTAGCCTTGCATTATTATGCAAATGAGGTCAAATATGATTTATTCCAAAATGTCTCAAATCTCCCCAGAAATGATTTGTAAGGGGTTAGCCTTGCTTTTGTATGCAAATGAGGTCAAATATGATGTATTCCAAAATGTCTCAAATCTCCCCAGAAATGATTTGTAAGGGGTTAGCGTTGCATTTGTAAGCAAATGAGGTCAACTATGATTTATTCCAAAATGTCTCAAAACTCCCCAGAAATGATTTGTAAGGGGTTAGCCTTGCATTATTATACAAATTAAGTCAAATATGATTTATTCAAAAATGTCTCCAATCTCCCCCAAAATGGTTTGTAAGGGGTTAGCCTTGCATTTATATGCAAATGAGGTCAAATATGTTTTATTCCAAAATGTCTCAAATCTCCCTAGAAATGATTTGTAAGGGGTTAGTTAGCCTTGCATTTATGCAAATGAGGTCAAATATGATTCTTTCCAAAATGTCTTAAATCTCCCTAAAAAAATATTTGTAAGGGGTTAGCCTTGCATTATTATGCAAATGAGGTCAAATATGATTTATTCCAAAATGTCTCAAATCTCCCCAGAAATGATTTGTAAGGGGTTAGCCTTGCATTATTATGCAAATGAGGTCAAATTATGATTTATTCCAAAATGTCTCAAATCTCCCCAGAAATGATTTGTAAGGGATTAGCCTTGCATTTATATGCAAACGAGGTCAAATATGATTTATTCCAAAATGTCTCAAATCTCCCCCACAATTATTTGTAAGCGGTTAGCCTTGCATTATTATGCAAATGAGGTCAAATATAACTAATTCCAAAATGTCTCAAATCCCCCTAGAAATGATTTGTAAGGGGTTAGCGTTGCATTTGTAAGCAAATGAGGTCAACTATGATTTATTCCAAAATGTCTCAAAACTCCCCAGAAATGATTTGTAAGGGGTTAGCCTTGCATTTGTATGCAAATGAGGTCAAATATAATTTATTCAAAAATGTCTCAAATCTCCCCCAAAATGATTTGTAAGGGGTTAGTTAGCCTTGCATTTGTATGCAAATGAGGTCAAATATGATTCTTTCCAAAATGTCTTAAATCTCCCTAAACAAATATTTGTAAGGGGTTAGCCTTGCATTATTATGCAAATGAGGTCAAATATGATTTATTCCAAAATGTCTCAAATCTCCCCAGAAATGATTTGTAAGGGGTTAGCCTTGCTTTTGTATGCAAATGAGGTCAAATATGATGTATTCCAAAATGTCTCAAATCTCCCCAGAAATGATTTGTAAGGGGTTAGCGTTGCATTTGTAAGCAAATGAGGTCAACTATGATTTATTCCAAAATGTCTCAAAACTCCCCAGAAATGATTTGTAAGGGGTTAGCCTTGCATTATTATACAAATTAAGTCAAATATGATTTATTCAAAAATGTCTCCAATCTCCCCCAAAATGGTTTGTAAGGGGTTAGCCTTGCATTTATATGCAAATGAGGTCAAATATGTTTTATTCCAAAATGTCTCAAATCTCCCTAGAAATGATTTGTAAGGGGTTAGTTAGCCTTGCATTTATGCAAATGAGGTCAAATATGATTCTTTCCAAAATGTCTTAAATCTCCCTAAAAAAATATTTGTAAGGGGTTAGCCTTGCATTATTATGCAAATGAGGTCAAATATGATTTATTCCAAAATGTCTCAAATCTCCCCAGAAATGATTTGTAAGGGGTTAGCCTTGCATTATTATGCAAATGAGGTCAAATTATGATTTATTCCAAAATGTCTCAAATCTCCCCAGAAATGATTTGTAAGGGATTAGCCTTGCATTTATATGCAAACGAGGTCAAATATGATTTATTCCAAAATGTCTCAAATCTCCCCCACAATTATTTGTAAGCGCTTAGCCTTGCATTATTATGCAAATGAGGTCAAATATAACTAATTCCAAAATGTCTCAAATCCCCCTAGAAATGATTTGTAAGGGGTTAGCGTTGCATTTGTAAGCAAATGAGGTCAACTATGATTTATTCCAAAATGTCTCAAAACTCCCCAGAAATGATTTGTAAGGGGTTAGTTAGCCTTGCATTTGTATGCAAATGAGGTCAAATATAATTTATTCAAAAATGTCTCAAATCTCCCCCAAAATGATTTGTAAGGGGTTAGCCTTGCTTTTGTATGCAAATGAGGTCAAATATGATGTATTCCAAAAGGTCTCAAATCTCCCCAGAAATGATTTGTAAGGGGTTAGCCTTGCATTTATGCAAATGAGGTCAAATATGATTTATTCCAAAATGTCTCAAATCTCCCCAGAAATGATTTGTAAGGGGTTAGTTAGCCTTGCATTTGTATGCAAATGTGGTCAAATATGATTCTTTTCAAAATGTCTTAAATCTCCCTAAAAAAATATTTGTAAGGGGTTAGCCTTGCATTATTATGCAAATGAGGTCAAATATGATTTATTCCAAAATGTCTCAAATCTCCCCAGAAATGATTTGTAAGGGGTTAGCCTTGCTTTTGTATGCAAATGAGGTCAAATATGATGTATTCCAAAATGTCTCAAATCTCCCCAGAAATGATTTGTAAGGGGTTAGCCTTGCTTTTGTATGCAAATGAGGTCAAATATGATGTATTCCAAAATGTCTCAAATCTCCCCAGAAATGATTTGTAAGGGGTTAGCGTTGCATTTGTAAGCAAATGAGGTCAACTATGATTTATTCCAAAATGTCTCAAAACTCCCCAGAAATGATTTGTAAGGGGTTAGCCTTGCATTATTATACAAATTAAGTCAAATATGATTTATTCAAAAATGTCTCAAATCTCCCCAGAATAGATTTGTAAGGGGTTAGCCTTGCATTTGTATGCAAATGAGGTCAAATATGATTTATTCCAAAATGTCTCAAATCTCCGAAGAAACGATTTGTAAGGGGTTAGCCTTGCATTTATATGCAAATGAGGTCAAATATGATTTATTCCAAAATGTCTCAAATCTCCCCAGAAATGATTTGTAAGGGGTTAGCCTTGCATTTATATGCAAATGAGGTCAAATATGATTTATTCCAAAATGTCTCAAATCCCCCTAGAAATGATTTGTAAGGGGTTAGCGTTGCATTTGTAAGCAAATGAGGTCAACTATGATTTATTCCAAAATGTCTCAAAACTCCCCAGAAATGATTTGTAAGGGGTTAGCCTTGCATTTGTATGCAAATGAGGTCAAATATAATTTATTCAAAAATGTCTCAAATCTCCCCCAAAATGATTTGTAAAGGGTTAGCCTTGCTTTTGTATGCAAATGATGTTAAATATGATGTATTCCAAAAGGTCTCAAATCTCCCCAGAAATGATTTGTAAGGGGTTAGCCTTGCATTTATGCAAATGAGGTCAAATATGATTTATTCCAAAATGTCTCAAATCTCCCCAGAAATAATTTGTAAGGGGTTAGTTAGCCTTGCATTTGTATGCAAATGAGGTCAAATATGATTCTTTCCAAAATGTCTTAAATCTCCCTAAACAAATATTTGTAAGGGGTTAGCCTTGCATTATTATGCAAATGAGGTCAAATATGATTTATTCCAAAATGTCTCAAATCTCCCCAGAAATGATTTGTAAGGGGTTAGCCTTGCTTTTGTATGCAAATGAGGTCAAATATGATGTATTCCAAAATGTCTCAAATCTCCCCAGAAATGATTTGTAAGGGGTTAGCGTTGCATTTGTAAGCAAATGAGGTCAACTATGATTTATTCCAAAATGTCTCAAAACTCCCCAGAAATGATTTGTAAGGGGTTAGCCTTGCATTATTATACAAATTAAGTCAAATATGATTTATTCAAAAATGTCTCCAATCTCCCCCAAAATGGTTTGTAAGGGGTTAGCCTTGCATTTATATGCAAATGAGGTCAAATATGTTTTATTCCAAAATGTCTCAAATCTCCCTAGAAATGATTTGTAAGGGGTTAGTTAGCCTTGCATTTATGCAAATGAGGTCAAATATGATTCTTTCCAAAATGTCTTAAATCTCCCTAAAAAAATATTTGTAAGGGGTTAGCCTTGCATTATTATGCAAATGAGGTCAAATATGATTTATTCCAAAATGTCTCAAATCTCCCCAGAAATGATTTGTAAGGGGTTAGCCTTGCATTATTATGCAAATGAGGTCAAATTATGATTTATTCCAAAATGTCTCAAATCTCCCCAGAAATGATTTGTAAGGGATTAGCCTTGCATTTATATGCAAACGAGGTCAAATATGATTTATTCCAAAATGTCTCAAATCTCCCCCACAATTATTTGTAAGCGGTTAGCCTTGCATTATTATGCAAATGAGGTCAAATATAACTAATTCCAAAATGTCTCAAATCCCCCTAGAAATGATTTGTAAGGGGTTAGCGTTGCATTTGTAAGCAAATGAGGTCAACTATGATTTATTCCAAAATGTCTCAAAACTCCCCAGAAATGATTTGTAAGGGGTTAGCCTTGCATTTGTATGCAAATGAGGTCAAATATAATTTATTCAAAAATGTCTCAAATCTCCCCCAAAATGATTTGTAAGGGGTTAGTTAGCCTTGCATTTGTATGCAAATGAGGTCAAATATGATTCTTTCCAAAATGTCTTAAATCTCCCTAAACAAATATTTGTAAGGGGTTAGCCTTGCATTATTATGCAAATGAGGTCAAATATGATTTATTCCAAAATGTCTCAAATCTCCCCAGAAATGATTTGTAAGGGGTTAGCCTTGCTTTTGTATGCAAATGAGGTCAAATATGATGTATTCCAAAATGTCTCAAATCTCCCCAGAAATGATTTGTAAGGGGTTAGCGTTGCATTTATGCAAATGAGGTCAAATATGATTTATTCCAAAATGTCTCAAATCTCCCCAGAAATAATTTGTAAGGGGTTAGTTAGCCTTGCATTTGTATGCAAATGAGGTCAAATATGATTCTTTCCAAAATGTCTTAAATCTCCCTAAACAAATATTTGTAAGGGGTTAGCCTTGCATTATTATGCAAATGAGGTCAAATATGATTTATTCCAAAATGTCTCAAATCTCCCCAGAAATGATTTGTAAGGGGTTAGCCTTGCTTTTGTATGCAAATGAGGTCAAATATGATGTATTCCAAAATGTCTCAAATCTCCCCAGAAATGATTTGTAAGGGGTTAGCGTTGCATTTGTAAGCAAATGAGGTCAACTATGATTTATTCCAAAATGTCTCAAAACTCCCCAGAAATGATTTGTAAGGGGTTAGCCTTGCATTATTATACAAATTAAGTCAAATATGATTTATTCAAAAATGTCTCCAATCTCCCCCAAAATGGTTTGTAAGGGGTTAGCCTTGCATTTATATGCAAATGAGGTCAAATATGTTTTATTCCAAAATGTCTCAAATCTCCCTAGAAATGATTTGTAAGGGGTTAGTTAGCCTTGCATTTATGCAAATGAGGTCAAATATGATTCTTTCCAAAATGTCTTAAATCTCCCTAAAAAAATATTTGTAAGGGGTTAGCCTTGCATTATTATGCAAATGAGGTCAAATATGATTTATTCCAAAATGTCTCAAATCTCCCCAGAAATGATTTGTAAGGGGTTAGCCTTGCATTATTATGCAAATGAGGTCAAATTATGATTTATTCCAAAATGTCTCAAATCTCCCCAGAAATGATTTGTAAGGGATTAGCCTTGCATTTATATGCAAACGAGGTCAAATATGATTTATTCCAAAATGTCTCAAATCTCCCCCACAATTATTTGTAAGCGGTTAGCCTTGCATTATTATGCAAATGAGGTCAAATATAACTAATTCCAAAATGTCTCAAATCCCCCTAGAAATGATTTGTAAGGGGTTAGCGTTGCATTTGTAAGCAAATGAGGTCAACTATGATTTATTCCAAAATGTCTCAAAACTCCCCAGAAATGATTTGTAAGGGGTTAGCCTTGCATTTGTATGCAAATGAGGTCAAATATAATTTATTCAAAAATGTCTCAAATCTCCCCCAAAATGATTTGTAAGGGGTTAGTTAGCCTTGCATTTGTATGCAAATGAGGTCAAATATGATTCTTTCCAAAATGTCTTAAATCTCCCTAAACAAATATTTGTAAGGGGTTAGCCTTGCATTATTATGCAAATGAGGTCAAATATGATTTATTCCAAAATGTCTCAAATCTCCCCAGAAATGATTTGTAAGGGGTTAGCCTTGCTTTTGTATGCAAATGAGGTCAAATATGATGTATTCCAAAATGTCTCAAATCTCCCCAGAAATGATTTGTAAGGGGTTAGCGTTGCATTTGTAAGCAAATGAGGTCAACTATGATTTATTCCAAAATGTCTCAAAACTCCCCAGAAATGATTTGTAAGGGGTTAGCCTTGCATTATTATACAAATTAAGTCAAATATGATTTATTCAAAAATGTCTCCAATCTCCCCCAAAATGGTTTGTAAGGGGTTAGCCTTGCATTTATATGCAAATGAGGTCAAATATGTTTTATTCCAAAATGTCTCAAATCTCCCTAGAAATGATTTGTAAGGGGTTAGTTAGCCTTGCATTTATGCAAATGAGGTCAAATATGATTCTTTCCAAAATGTCTTAAATCTCCCTAAAAAAATATTTGTAAGGGGTTAGCCTTGCATTATTATGCAAATGAGGTCAAATATGATTTATTCCAAAATGTCTCAAATCTCCCCAGAAATGATTTGTAAGGGGTTAGCCTTGCATTATTATGCAAATGAGGTCAAATTATGATTTATTCCAAAATGTCTCAAATCTCCCCAGAAATGATTTGTAAGGGATTAGCCTTGCATTTATATGCAAACGAGGTCAAATATGATTTATTCCAAAATGTCTCAAATCTCCCCCACAATTATTTGTAAGCGCTTAGCCTTGCATTATTATGCAAATGAGGTCAAATATAACTAATTCCAAAATGTCTCAAATCCCCCTAGAAATGATTTGTAAGGGGTTAGCGTTGCATTTGTAAGCAAATGAGGTCAACTATGATTTATTCCAAAATGTCTCAAAACTCCCCAGAAATGATTTGTAAGGGGTTAGTTAGCCTTGCATTTGTATGCAAATGAGGTCAAATATAATTTATTCAAAAATGTCTCAAATCTCCCCCAAAATGATTTGTAAGGGGTTAGCCTTGCTTTTGTATGCAAATGAGGTCAAATATGATGTATTCCAAAAGGTCTCAAATCTCCCCAGAAATGATTTGTAAGGGGTTAGCCTTGCATTTATGCAAATGAGGTCAAATATGATTTATTCCAAAATGTCTCAAATCTCCCCAGAAATGATTTGTAAGGGGTTAGTTAGCCTTGCATTTGTATGCAAATGTGGTCAAATATGATTCTTTTCAAAATGTCTTAAATCTCCCTAAAAAAATATTTGTAAGGGGTTAGCCTTGCATTATTATGCAAATGAGGTCAAATATGATTTATTCCAAAATGTCTCAAATCTCCCCAGAAATGATTTGTAAGGGGTTAGCCTTGCTTTTGTATGCAAATGAGGTCAAATATGATGTATTCCAAAATGTCTCAAATCTCCCCAGAAATGATTTGTAAGGGGTTAGCCTTGCTTTTGTATGCAAATGAGGTCAAATATGATGTATTCCAAAATGTCTCAAATCTCCCCAGAAATGATTTGTAAGGGGTTAGCGTTGCATTTGTAAGCAAATGAGGTCAACTATGATTTATTCCAAAATGTCTCAAAACTCCCCAGAAATGATTTGTAAGGGGTTAGCCTTGCATTATTATACAAATTAAGTCAAATATGATTTATTCAAAAATGTCTCAAATCTCCCCAGAATAGATTTGTAAGGGGTTAGCCTTGCATTTGTATGCAAATGAGGTCAAATATGATTTATTCCAAAATGTCTCAAATCTCCGAAGAAACGATTTGTAAGGGGTTAGCCTTGCATTTATATGCAAATGAGGTCAAATATGATTTATTCCAAAATGTCTCAAATCTCCCCAGAAATGATTTGTAAGGGGTTAGCCTTGCATTTATATGCAAATGAGGTCAAATATGATTTATTCCAAAATGTCTCAAATCTCCCCCCAAAATGATTTGTAAGGGGTTAGCCTTGCATTATTATGCAAATGAGGTCAAATATGATTTATTCCAAAATGTCTCAAATCTCCCCAGAAATGATTTGTAAGGGGTTAGCGTTGCATTTGTAAGCAAATGAGGTCAACTATGATTTATTCCAAAATGTCTCAAATCTCCGAAGAAACGATTTGTAAGGGGTTAGCCTTGCATTTGTATGCAAATGAGGTCAAATATGATTTATTCCCAAATGTCTCAATTCTCCCCCAAAATGATTTGTAAGGGTATAGCCTTGCTTTTGTATGCAAATGAGGTCAAATATGATTTATTCCAAAATGCTTCAAATCTCCCCAGAAATGATTTGTAAGGGGTTAGCCTTGCATTTATATGCAAATGAGGTCAAAAATGATTTATTCCAAAATGTCTCAAATCTCCCCCGAAATGATTTGTAAGGGTATAGCCTTGCTTTTGTATGCAAATGAGGTCAAATATAATTTATTCCAAAATGCTTCAAATCTCCCCAGAAATGATTTGTAAGGGGTTAGCCTTGCATTTATATGCAAATGAGGTCAAATATGTTTATTCCAAAATATCTCAAATCTCCCAGAAATGATTTGTAAGGGATTAGCATTGCATTTATATGCAAATCAGGTCAAATATGTTTTATTCCAAAATGTCTCAAATCTCCCCCAAAATGGTTTGTAAGGGGTTAGCCTTGCATTTATATGCAAATGAGGTCAAATATGTTTTATTCCAAAATGTCTCAAATCTCCCTAGAAATGATTTGTAAGGGGTTAGTTAGCCTTGCATTTATGTAAATGAGGTCAAATATGATTCTTTCCAAAATGTCTTAAATCTCCCTACAAAATATTTGTAAGGGGTTAGCCTTGCATTATTATGCAAATGAGGTCAAATATGATTTATTCCAAAATGTCTCAAATCTCCCCAGAAATGATTTGTAAGGGTATAGCCTTGCATTATTATGCAAATGAGGTCAACTATGATTTATTCCAAAATGTCTCGAAACTCCCCAGAAATGATTTGTAAGGGGTTAGCCTTGCATTATTATACAAATGAGGTCAAATATGATTTATTCAAAAATGTCTCAAATCTCCCCAGAATAGATTTGTAAGGGGTTAGCCTTGCATTTGTATGCAAATGAGGTCAAATATGATTTATTCCAAAATGTCTCAAATCTCCCCAGAAATGATTTGTAAGGGATTAGCCTTGCATTTATATGCAAACGAGGTCAAATATGATTTATTCCAAAATGTCTCAAATCTCCCCCACAATTATTTGTAAGCGGTTAGCCTTGCATTATTATGCAAATGAGGTCAAATATAACTAATTCCAAAATGTCTCAAATCCCCCTAGAAATGATTTGTAAGGGGTTAGCGTTGCATTTGTAAGCAAATGAGGTCAACTATGATTTATTCCAAAATGTCTCAAAACTCCCCAGAAATGATTTGTAAGGGGTTAGCCTTGCATTTGTATGCAAATGAGGTCAAATATAATTTATTCAAAAATGTCTCAAATCTCCCCCAAAATGATTTGTAAAGGGTTAGCCTTGCTTTTGTATGCAAATGATGTTAAATATGATGTATTCCAAAAGGTCTCAAATCTCCCCAGAAATGATTTGTAAGGGGTTAGCCTTGCATTTATGCAAATGAGGTCAAATATGATTTATTCCAAAATGTCTCAAATCTCCCCAGAAATAATTTGTAAGGGGTTAGTTAGCCTTGCATTTGTATGCAAATGAGGTCAAATATGATTCTTTCCAAAATGTCTTAAATCTCCCTAAACAAATATTTGTAAGGGGTTAGCCTTGCATTATTATGCAAATGAGGTCAAATATGATTTATTCCAAAATGTCTCAAATCTCCCCAGAAATGATTTGTAAGGGGTTAGCCTTGCTTTTGTATGCAAATGAGGTCAAATATGATGTATTCCAAAATGTCTCAAATCTCCCCAGAAATGATTTGTAAGGGGTTAGCGTTGCATTTGTAAGCAAATGAGGTCAACTATGATTTATTCCAAAATGTCTCAAAACTCCCCAGAAATGATTTGTAAGGGGTTAGCCTTGCATTATTATACAAATTAAGTCAAATATGATTTATTCAAAAATGTCTCCAATCTCCCCCAAAATGGTTTGTAAGGGGTTAGCCTTGCATTTATATGCAAATGAGGTCAAATATGTTTTATTCCAAAATGTCTCAAATCTCCCTAGAAATGATTTGTAAGGGGTTAGTTAGCCTTGCATTTATGCAAATGAGGTCAAATATGATTCTTTCCAAAATGTCTTAAATCTCCCTAAAAAAATATTTGTAAGGGGTTAGCCTTGCATTATTATGCAAATGAGGTCAAATATGATTTATTCCAAAATGTCTCAAATCTCCCCAGAAATGATTTGTAAGGGGTTAGCCTTGCATTATTATGCAAATGAGGTCAAATTATGATTTATTCCAAAATGTCTCAAATCTCCCCAGAAATGATTTGTAAGGGATTAGCCTTGCATTTATATGCAAACGAGGTCAAATATGATTTATTCCAAAATGTCTCAAATCTCCCCCACAATTATTTGTAAGCGGTTAGCCTTGCATTATTATGCAAATGAGGTCAAATATAACTAATTCCAAAATGTCTCAAATCCCCCTAGAAATGATTTGTAAGGGGTTAGCGTTGCATTTGTAAGCAAATGAGGTCAACTATGATTTATTCCAAAATGTCTCAAAACTCCCCAGAAATGATTTGTAAGGGGTTAGCCTTGCATTTGTATGCAAATGAGGTCAAATATAATTTATTCAAAAATGTCTCAAATCTCCCCCAAAATGATTTGTAAGGGGTTAGTTAGCCTTGCATTTGTATGCAAATGAGGTCAAATATGATTCTTTCCAAAATGTCTTAAATCTCCCTAAACAAATATTTGTAAGGGGTTAGCCTTGCATTATTATGCAAATGAGGTCAAATATGATTTATTCCAAAATGTCTCAAATCTCCCCAGAAATGATTTGTAAGGGGTTAGCCTTGCTTTTGTATGCAAATGAGGTCAAATATGATGTATTCCAAAATGTCTCAAATCTCCCCAGAAATGATTTGTAAGGGGTTAGCGTTGCATTTGTAAGCAAATGAGGTCAACTATGATTTATTCCAAAATGTCTCAAAACTCCCCAGAAATGATTTGTAAGGGGTTAGCCTTGCATTATTATACAAATTAAGTCAAATATGATTTATTCAAAAATGTCTCCAATCTCCCCCAAAATGGTTTGTAAGGGGTTAGCCTTGCATTTATATGCAAATGAGGTCAAATATGTTTTATTCCAAAATGTCTCAAATCTCCCTAGAAATGATTTGTAAGGGGTTAGTTAGCCTTGCATTTATGCAAATGAGGTCAAATATGATTCTTTCCAAAATGTCTTAAATCTCCCTAAAAAAATATTTGTAAGGGGTTAGCCTTGCATTATTATGCAAATGAGGTCAAATATGATTTATTCCAAAATGTCTCAAATCTCCCCAGAAATGATTTGTAAGGGGTTAGCCTTGCATTATTATGCAAATGAGGTCAAATTATGATTTATTCCAAAATGTCTCAAATCTCCCCAGAAATGATTTGTAAGGGATTAGCCTTGCATTTATATGCAAACGAGGTCAAATATGATTTATTCCAAAATGTCTCAAATCTCCCCCACAATTATTTGTAAGCGCTTAGCCTTGCATTATTATGCAAATGAGGTCAAATATAACTAATTCCAAAATGTCTCAAATCCCCCTAGAAATGATTTGTAAGGGGTTAGCGTTGCATTTGTAAGCAAATGAGGTCAACTATGATTTATTCCAAAATGTCTCAAAACTCCCCAGAAATGATTTGTAAGGGGTTAGTTAGCCTTGCATTTGTATGCAAATGAGGTCAAATATAATTTATTCAAAAATGTCTCAAATCTCCCCCAAAATGATTTGTAAGGGGTTAGCCTTGCTTTTGTATGCAAATGAGGTCAAATATGATGTATTCCAAAAGGTCTCAAATCTCCCCAGAAATGATTTGTAAGGGGTTAGCCTTGCATTTATGCAAATGAGGTCAAATATGATTTATTCCAAAATGTCTCAAATCTCCCCAGAAATGATTTGTAAGGGGTTAGTTAGCCTTGCATTTGTATGCAAATGTGGTCAAATATGATTCTTTTCAAAATGTCTTAAATCTCCCTAAAAAAATATTTGTAAGGGGTTAGCCTTGCATTATTATGCAAATGAGGTCAAATATGATTTATTCCAAAATGTCTCAAATCTCCCCAGAAATGATTTGTAAGGGGTTAGCCTTGCTTTTGTATGCAAATGAGGTCAAATATGATGTATTCCAAAATGTCTCAAATCTCCCCAGAAATGATTTGTAAGGGGTTAGCCTTGCTTTTGTATGCAAATGAGGTCAAATATGATGTATTCCAAAATGTCTCAAATCTCCCCAGAAATGATTTGTAAGGGGTTAGCGTTGCATTTGTAAGCAAATGAGGTCAACTATGATTTATTCCAAAATGTCTCAAAACTCCCCAGAAATGATTTGTAAGGGGTTAGCCTTGCATTATTATACAAATTAAGTCAAATATGATTTATTCAAAAATGTCTCAAATCACCCCCAAAATGGTTTGTAAGGGGTTAGCCTTGCATTTATATGCAAATGAGGTCAAATATGTTTTATTCCAAAATGTCTCAAATCTCCCTAGAAATGATTTGTAAGGGGTTAGTTAGCCTTGCATTTATGCAAATGAGGTCAAATATGATTCTTTCCAAAATGTCTTAAATCTCCCTAAAAAAATATTTGTAAGGGGTTAGCCTTGCATTATTATGCAAACGAGGTCAAATATGATTTATTCCAAAATGTCTCAAATCTCCCCCACAATTATTTGTAAGCGCTTAGCCTTGCATTATTATGCAAATGAGGTCAAATATAACTAATTCCAAAATGTCTCAAATCCCCCTAGAAATGATTTGTAAGGGGTTAGCGTTGCATTTGTAAGCAAATGAGGTCAACTATGATTTATTCCAAAATGTCTCAAAACTCCCCAGAAATGATTTGTAAGGGGTTAGTTAGCCTTGCATTTGTATGCAAATGAGGTCAAATATAATTTATTCAAAAATGTCTCAAATCTCCCCCAAAATGATTTGTAAGGGGTTAGCCTTGCTTTTGTATGCAAATGAGGTCAAATATGATGTATTCCAAAAGGTCTCAAATCTCCCCAGAAATGATTTGTAAGGGGTTAGCCTTGCATTTATGCAAATGAGGTCAAATATGATTTATTCCAAAATGTCTCAAATCTCCCCAGAAATGATTTGTAAGGGGTTAGTTAGCCTTGCATTTGTATGCAAATGTGGTCAAATATGATTCTTTTCAAAATGTCTTAAATCTCCCTAAAAAAATATTTGTAAGGGGTTAGCCTTGCATTATTATGCAAATGAGGTCAAATATGATTTATTCCAAAATGTCTCAAATCTCCCCAGAAATGATTTGTAAGGGGTTAGCCTTGCTTTTGTATGCAAATGAGGTCAAATATGATGTATTCCAAAATGTCTCAAATCTCCCCAGAAATGATTTGTAAGGGGTTAGCCTTGCTTTTGTATGCAAATGAGGTCAAATATGATGTATTCCAAAATGTCTCAAATCTCCCCAGAAATGATTTGTAAGGGGTTAGCGTTGCATTTGTAAGCAAATGAGGTCAACTATGATTTATTCCAAAATGTCTCAAAACTCCCCAGAAATGATTTGTAAGGGGTTAGCCTTGCATTATTATACAAATTAAGTCAAATATGATTTATTCAAAAATGTCTCAAATCACCCCCAAAATGGTTTGTAAGGGGTTAGCCTTGCATTTATATGCAAATGAGGTCAAATATGTTTTATTCCAAAATGTCTCAAATCTCCCTAGAAATGATTTGTAAGGGGTTAGTTAGCCTTGCATTTATGCAAATGAGGTCAAATATGATTCTTTCCAAAATGTCTTAAATCTCCCTAAAAAAATATTTGTAAGGGGTTAGCCTTGCATTATTATGCAAATGAGGTCAAATATGATTTATTCCAAAATGTCTCAAATCTCCCCAGAAATGATTTGTAAGGGTATAGCCTTGCATTATTATGCAAATGGGGTCAACTATGATTTATTCCAAAATGTCTCGAAACTCCCCAGAAATGATTTGTAAGGGGTTAGCCTTGCATTATTATACAAATGAGGTCAAATATGATTTATTCAAAAATGTCTCAAATCTCCCCAGAATAGATTTGTAAGGGGTTAGCCTTGCATTATTATGCAAATGAGGTCAAATATAACTAATTCCAAAATGTCTCAAATCCCCCTAGAAATGATTTGTAAGGGGTTAGCGTTGCATTTGTAAGCAAATGAGGTCAACTATGATTTTTTCCAAAATGTCTCAAAACTCCCCAGAAATGATTTGTAAGGGGTTAGCCTTGCATTTGTATGCAAATGAGGTCAAATATAATTTATTAAAAAATGTCTAAAATCTCCCCCAAAATGATTTGTAAGGGGTTAGCCTTGCTTTTGTATGCAAATGAGGTCAAATATGATGTATTCCAAAATGTCTCAAATCTCTCCAGAAATGATTTGTAAGGGGTTAGCCTTGCATTTATGCAAATGAGGTCAAATATGATTTATTCCAAAATGTCTCAAATCTCCCCAGAAATGATTTGTAAGGGGTTAGTTAGCCTTGCATTTGTATGCAAATGAGGTCAAATATGATTCTTTCCAAAATGTCTTAAATCTCCCTAACAAAATATTTGTAAGGGGTTAGCCTTGCATTATTATGCAAATGAGGTCAAATATGATTTATTCCAAAATGTCTCAAATCTCCCCAGAAATGATTTGTAAGGGTATAGCCTTGCATTATTATGCAAACGAGGTCAACTTTGATTTATTCCAAAATGTCTCAAATCTCCCCAGAAATGATTTGTAAGGGGTTAGCCTTGCTTTTGTATGCAAATGAGGTCAAATATGATTTATTCCAAAATGTCTCAAATCTCCCCAGAAATGATTTGTAAGGGGTTAGTTAGCCTTGCATTTGTATGCAAATGAGGTCAAATATGATGTATTCCAAAATGTCTCAAATCTCCCCAGAAATGATTTGTAAGGGGTTAGCCTTGCATTTATGCAAACGAGGTCAAATATGATGTATTCCAAAATGTCTCAAAACTCCCCAGAAATGATTTGTAAGGGGTTAGCCTTGCATTATTATACAAATTAAGTCAAATATGATTTATTCAAAAATGTCTCAAATCTCCCCCAAAATGGTTTGTAAGGGGTTAGCCTTGCATTTATATGCAAATGAGGTCAAATATGTTTTATTCCAAAATGTCTCAAATCTCCCTAGAAATGATTTGTAAGGGGTTAGTTAGCCTTGCATTTATGCAAATGAGGTCAAATATGATTCTTTCCAAAATGTCTTAAATCTCCCTAAAAAAATATTTGTAAGGGGTTAGCCTTGCATTATTATGCAAATGAGGTCAAATATGATTTATTCCAAAATGTCTCAAATCTCCCCAGAAATGATTTGTAAGGGGTTAGCCTTGCATTATTATGCAAATGAGGTCAAATTATGATTTATTCCAAAATGTCTCAAATCTCCCCAGAAATGATTTGTAAGGGATTAGCCTTGCATTTATATGCAAACGAGGTCAAATATGATTTATTCCAAAATGTCTCAAATCTCCCCCACAATTATTTGTAAGCGGTTAGCCTTGCATTATTATGCAAATGAGGTCAAATATAACTAATTCCAAAATGTCTCAAATCCCCCTAGAAATGATTTGTAAGGGGTTAGCGTTGCATTTGTAAGCAAATGAGGTCAACTATGATTTATTCCAAAATGTCTCAAAACTCCCCAGAAATGATTTGTAAGGGGTTAGCCTTGCATTTGTATGCAAATGAGGTCAAATATAATTTATTCAAAAATGTCTCAAATCTCCCCCAAAATGATTTGTAAGGGGTTAGCCTTGCTTTTGTATGCAAATGAGGTCAAATATGATGTATTCCAAAAGGTCTCAAATCTCCCCAGAAATGATTTGTAAGGGGTTAGCCTGGCATTTATGCAAATGAGGTCAAATATGATTTATTCCAAAATGTCTCAAATCTCCCCAGAAATGATTTGTAAGGGGTTAGTTAGCCTTGCATTTGTATGCAAATGAGGTCAAATATGATTCTTTCCAAAATGTCTTAAATCTCCCTAAAAAAATATTTGTAAGGGGTTAGCCTTGCATTATTATGCAAATGAGGTCAAATATGATTTATTCCAAAATGTCTCAAATCTCCCCAGAAATGATTTGTAAGGGGTTAGCCTTGCTTTTGTATGCAAATGAGGTCAAATATGATGTATTCCAAAATGTCTCAAATCTCCCCAGAAATGATTTGTAAGGGGTTAGCGTTGCATTTGTAAGCAAATGAGGTCAACTATGATTTATTCCAAAATGTCTCAAAACTCCACAGAAATGATTTGTAAGGGGTTAGTTAGCCTTGCATTATTATACAAATTAAGTCAAATATGATTTATTCAAAAATGTCTCAAATCTCCCCCAAAATGGTTTGTAAGGGGTTAGCCTTGCATTTATATGCAAATGAGGTCAAATATGTTTTATTCCAAAATGTCTCAAATCTCCCTAGAAATGATTTGTAAGGGGTTAGTTAGCCTTGCATTTATGCAAATGAGGTCAAATATGATTCTTTCCAAAATGTCTTAAATCTCCCTAAAAAAATATTTGTAAGGGGTTAGCCTTGCATTATTATGCAAATGAGGTCAAATATGATTTATTCCAAAATGTCTCAAATCTCCCCAAAAATGATTTGTAAGGGTATAGCCTTGCATAATTATGCAAACGAGGTCAACTTTGATTTATTCAAAAATGTCTCAAATCTCCCCCCAAAATGATTTGTAAGGGGTTAGCCTTGCATTATTATGCAAATGAGGTCAAATATGATTTATTCCAAAATGTCTCAAATCTCCCCAGAAATGATTTGTAAGGGTATAGCCTTGCATTATTATGCAAATGAGGTCAAATATGATTTATTCAAAAATGTCTCAAATCTCCCCCCAAAATTATTTGTAAGGGGTTAGCCTTGCATTATTATGCAAATGAGGTCAAATATGATTTATTCCAAAATGTCTCAAATCTCCCCAGAAATGATTTGTAAGGGGTTAGCCTTGCATTATTATACAAATTAGGTCAAATATGATTTATTCAAAAATGTCTCAAATCTCCCCCAAAATGATTTGTAAGGGGTTAGCCTTGCTTTTGTATGCAAATGAGGTCAAATATGATGTATTCCAAAATGTCTCAAATCTCCCCAGAAATGATTTGTAAGGGGTTAGCCTTGCATTTATGCAAACGAGGTCAAATATGATTTATTCCAAAATGTCTCAAATCTCCCCAGAAATGATTTGTAAGGGGTTAGTTAGCCTTGCATTTGTATGCAAATGAGGTCAAATATGATGTATTCCAAAATGTCTCAAATCTCCCCAGAAATGATTTGTAAGGGGTTAGCCTTGCATTTATGCAAACGAGGTCAAATATGATGTATTCCAAAATGTCTCAAAACTCCCCAGAAATGATTTGTAAGGGGTTAGCCTTGCATTTATATGCAAATGAGGTCAAATATGTTTTATTCCAAAATGTCTCAAATCTCCCTAGAAATGATTTGTAAGGGGTTAGTTAGCCTTGCATTTATGCAAATGAGGTCAAATATGATTCTTTCCAAAATGTCTTAAATCTCCCTAAAAAAATATTTGTAAGGGGTTAGCCTTGCATTATTATGCAAATGAGGTCAAATATGATTTATCCCAAAATGTCTCAAATCTCCCCAGAAATGATTTGTAAGGGGTTAGCCTTGCATTATTATGCAAATGAGGTCAAATTATGATTTATTCCAAAATGTCTCAAATCTCCCCAGAAATGATTTGTAAGGGGTTAGCCTTGCATTATTATGCAAATGAGGTCAAATTATGATTTATTCCAAAATGTCTCAAATCTCCCCAGAAATGATTTGTAAGGGATTAGCCTTGCATTTATATGCAAACGAGGTCAAATATGATTTATTCCAAAATGTCTCAAATCTCCCCCACAATTATTTGTAAGCGGTTAGCCTTGCATTATTATGCAAATGAGGTCAAATATAACTAATTCCAAAATGTCTCAAATCCCCCTAGAAATGATTTGTAAGGGGTTAGCGTTGCATTTGTAAGCAAATGAGGTCAACTATGATTTATTCCAAAATGTCTCAAAACTCCCCAGAAATGATTTGTAAGGGGTTAGCCTTGCTTTTGTATGCAAATGAGGTCAAATATGATGTATTCCAAAAGGTCTCAAATCTCCCCAGAAATGATTTGTAAGGGGTTAGCCTTGCATTTATGCAAATGAGGTCAAATATGATTTATTCCAAAATGTCTCAAATCTCCCCAGAAATGATTTGTAAGGGGTTAGTTAGCCTTGCATTTGTATGAAAATGAGGTCAAATATGATTCTTTCCAAAATGTCTTAAATCTCCCTAAAAAAATATTTGTAAGGGGTTAGCCTTGCATTATTATGCAAATGAGGTCAAATATGATTTATTCCAAAATGTCTCAAATCTCCCCAGAAATGATTTGTAAGGGGTTAGCCTTGCTTTTGTATGCAAATGAGGTCAAATATGATGTATTCCAAAATGTCTCAAATCTCCCCAGAAATGATTTGTAAGGGGTTAGCGTTGCATTTGTAAGCAAATGAGGTCAACTATGATTTATTCCAAAATGTCTCAAAACTCCCCAGAAATGATTTGTAAGGGGTTAGCCTTGCATTATTATACAAATTAAGTCAAATATGATTTATTCAAAAATGTCTCAAATCTCCCCCAAAATGGTTTGTAAGGGGTTAGCCTTGCATTTATATGCAAATGAGGTCAAATATGTTTTATTCCAAAATGTCTCAAATCTCCCTAGAAATGATTTGTAAGGGGTTAGTTAGCCTTGCATTTATGCAAATGAGGTCAAATATGATTCTTTCCAAAATGTCTTAAATCTCCCTAAAAAAATATTTGTAAGGGGTTAGCCTTGCATTATTATGCAAATGAGGTCAAATATGATTTATTCCAAAATGTCTCAAATCTCCCCAGAAATGATTTGTAAGGGTATAGCCTTGCATTTATGCAAATGAGGTCAAATATGATTCTTTCCAAAATGTCTTAAATCTCCCTAAAAAAATATTTGTAAGGGGTTAGCCTTGCATTATTATGCAAATGAGGTCAAATATGATTTATTCCAAAATGTCTCAAATCTCCCCAGAAATGATTTGTAAGGGTATAGCCTTGCATTATTATGCAAATGGGGTCAAATATGATTTATCCCAAAATGTCTCAAAACTCCCCAGAAATGATTTGTAAGGGGTTAGCCTTGCATTTGTATGCAAATGAGGTCAAATATAATTTATTAAAAAATGTCTCGAATCTCCCCCAAAATGATTTGTAAGGGGTTAGCCTTGCTTTTGTATGCAAATGAGGTCAAATATGATGTATTCCAAAATGTCTCAAATCTCTCCAGAAATGATTTGTAAGGGGTTAGCCTTGCATTTATGCAAATGAGGTCAAATATGATTTATTCCAAAATGTCTCAAATCTCCCCAGAAATGATTTGTAAGGGGTTAGTTAGCCTTGCATTTGTATGCAAATGAGGTCAAATATGATTCTTTCCAAAATGTCTTAAATCTCCCTAACAAAATATTTGTAAGGGGTTAGCCTTGCATTATTATGCAAATGAGGTCAAATATGATTTATTCCAAAATGTCTCAAATCTCCCCAGAAATGATTTGTAAGGGTATAGCCTTGCATTATTATGCAAACGAGGTCAACTTTGATTTATTCCAAAATGTCTCAAATCTCCCCAGAAATGATTTGTAAGGGGTTAGCCTTGCTTTTGTATGCAAATGAGGTCAAATATGATGTATTCCAAAATGTCTCAAATCTCCCCAGAAATGATTTGTAAGGGGTTAGCCTTGCTTTTGTATGCAAATGAGGTCAAATATGATGTATTCCAAAATGTCTCAAATCTCCCCAGAAATGATTTGTAAGGGGTTAGCGTTGCATTTGTAAGCAAATGAGGTCAACTATGATTGATTCCAAAATGTCTCAAAACTCCCCAGAAATGATTTGTAAGGGGTTAGCCTTGCATTATTATACAAATTAAGTCAAATATGATTTATTCAAAAATGTCTCAAATCTCCCCCAAAATGGTTTGTAAGGGGTTAGCCTTGCATTTATATGCAAATGAGGTCAAATATGTTTTATTCCAAAATGTCTCAAATCTCCCTAGAAATGATTTGTAAGGGGTTAGTTAGCCTTGCATTTATGCAAATGAGGTCAAATATGATTCTTTCCAAAATGTCTCAAATCTCCCCAGAAATGATTTGTAAGGGTATAGCCTTGCATTATTATGCAAATGAGGTCAACTATGATTTATTCCAAAATGTCTCGAAACTCCCCAGAAATGATTTGTAAGGGGTTAGCCTTGCATTATTATACAAATGAGGTCAAATATGATTTATTCAAAAATGTCTCAAATCTCCCCCAAAATGAACTTGCTTTTGTATGCAAATGAGGTCAAATATGATGTATTCCAAAATGTCTCAAATCTCCCCAGAAATGATTTGTAAGGGGTTAGCCTTGCATTTATGCAAATGAGGTCAAATATGATTTATTCCAAAATGTCTCAAATCTCCCCAGAAATGATTTGTAAGGGGTTAGTTAGCCTTGCATTTGTATGCAAATCAGGTCAAATATGATTCTTTCCAAAATGTCTTAAATCTCCCTAAAAAAATATTTGTAAGGGGTTAGCCTTGCATTATTATGCAAATGAGGTCAAATATGATTTATTCCAAAATGTCTCAAATCTCCCCAGAAATGATTTGTAAGGGTATAGCCTTGCATTATTATGCAAACGAGGTCAACTTTGATTTATTCAAAAATGTCTCAAATCTCCCCTCAAAATGATTTGTAAGGGGTTAGCCTTGCATTATTATGCAAATGAGGTCAAATATGATTTATTCCAAAATGTCTCAAATCTCCCCAGAAATGATTTGTAAGGGTATAGCCTTGCATTATTATGCAAACGAGGTCAAATATGATTTATTCAAAAATGTCTCAAATCTCCCCCCAAAATTATTTGTAAGGGGTTAGCCTTGCATTATTATGCAAATGAGGTCAAATATGATTTATTCCAAAATGTCTCAAATCTCCCCAGAAATGATTTGTAAGGGGTTAGCCTTGCATTATTATACAAATTAGGTCAAATATGATTTATTCAAAAATGTCTCAAATCTCCCCCAAAATGATTTGTAAGGGGTTAGCCTTGCTTTTGTATGCAAATGAGGTCAAATATGATGTATTCCAAAATGTCTCAAATCTCCCCAGAAATGATTTGTAAGGGGTTAGCCTTGCATTTATGCAAATGAGGTCAAATATGATTTATTCCAAAATGTCTCAAATCTCCCCAGAAATGATTTGTAAGGGGTTAGTTAGCCTTGCATTTGTATGCAAATCAGGTCAAATATGATTCTTTCTAAAATGTCTTAAATCTCCCTAAAAAAATATTTGTAAGGGGTTAGCCTTGCATTATTATGCAAATGAGGTCAAATATGATTTATTCCAAAATGTCTCAAATCTCCCCAGAAATGATTTGTAAGGGTATAGCCTTGCATTATTATGCAAACGAGGTCAACTTTGATTTATTCAAAAATGTCTCAAATCTCCCCCCAAAATGATTTGTAAGGGGTTAGCCTTGCATTATTATGCAAATGAGGTCAAATATGATTTATTCCAAAATGTCTCAAATCTCCCCAGAAATGATTTGTAAGGGTATAGCCTTGCATTATTATGCAAATGGGGTCAAATATGATTTATCCCAAAATGTCTCAAAACTCCCCAGAAATGATTTGTAAGGGGTTAGCCTTGCATTTGTATGCAAATGAGGTCAAATATAATTTATTAAAAAATGTCTCGAATCTCCCCCAAAATGATTTGTAAGGGGTTAGCCTTGCTTTTGTATGCAAATGAGGTCAAATATGATGTATTCCAAAATGTCTCAAATCTCTCCAGAAATGATTTGTAAGGGGTTAGCCTTGCATTTATGCAAATGAGGTCAAATATGATTTATTCCAAAATGTCTCAAATCTCCCCAGAAATGATTTGTAAGGGGTTAGTTAGCCTTGCATTTGTATGCAAATGAGGTCAAATATGATTCTTTCCAAAATGTCTTAAATCTCCCTAACAAAATATTTGTAAGGGGTTAGCCTTGCATTATTATGCAAATGAGGTCAAATATGATTTATTCCAAAATGTCTCAAATCTCCCCAGAAATGATTTGTAAGGGTATAGCCTTGCATTATTATGCAAACGAGGTCAACTTTGATTTATTCCAAAATGTCTCAAATCTCCCCAGAAATGATTTGTAAGGGGTTAGCCTTGCTTTTGTATGCAAATGAGGTCAAATATGATGTATTCCAAAATGTCTCAAATCTCCCCAGAAATGATTTGTAAGGGGTTAGCCTTGCTTTTGTATGCAAATGAGGTCAAATATGATGTATTCCAAAATGTCTCAAATCTCCCCAGAAATGATTTGTAAGGGGTTAGCGTTGCATTTGTAAGCAAATGAGGTCAACTATGATTGATTCCAAAATGTCTCAAAACTCCCCAGAAATGATTTGTAAGGGGTTAGCCTTGCATTATTATACAAATTAAGTCAAATATGATTTATTCAAAAATGTCTCAAATCTCCCCCAAAATGGTTTGTAAGGGGTTAGCCTTGCATTTATATGCAAATGAGGTCAAATATGTTTTATTCCAAAATGTCTCAAATCTCCCTAGAAATGATTTGTAAGGGGTTAGTTAGCCTTGCATTTATGCAAATGAGGTCAAATATGATTCTTTCCAAAATGTCTCAAATCTCCCCAGAAATGATTTGTAAGGGTATAGCCTTGCATTATTATGCAAATGAGGTCAACTATGATTTATTCCAAAATGTCTCGAAACTCCCCAGAAATGATTTGTAAGGGGTTAGCCTTGCATTATTATGCAAATGAGGTCAAATATGATTTATTCCAAAATGTCTCAAATCTCCCCAGAAATGATTTGTAAGGGTATAGCCTTGCATTATTATGCAAACGAGGTCAACTTTGATTTATTCAAAAATGTCTCAAATCTCCCCCCAAAATGATTTGTAAGGGGTTAGCCTTGCATTATTATGCAAATGAGGTCAAATATGATTTATTCCAAAATGTCTCAAATCTCCCCAGAAATGATTTGTAAGGGTATAGCCTTGCATTATTATGCAAATGGGGTCAAATATGATTTATCCCAAAATGTCTCAAAACTCCCCAGAAATGATTTGTAAGGGGTTAGCCTTGCATTTGTATGCAAATGAGGTCAAATATAATTTATTAAAAAATGTCTCGAATCTCCCCCAAAATGATTTGTAAGGGGTTAGCCTTGCTTTTGTATGCAAATGAGGTCAAATATGATGTATTCCAAAATGTCTCAAATCTCTCCAGAAATGATTTGTAAGGGGTTAGCCTTGCATTTATGCAAATGAGGTCAAATATGATTTATTCCAAAATGTCTCAAATCTCCCCAGAAATGATTTGTAAGGGGTTAGTTAGCCTTGCATTTGTATGCAAATGAGGTCAAATATGATTCTTTCCAAAATGTCTTAAATCTCCCTAACAAAATATTTGTAAGGGGTTAGCCTTGCATTATTATGCAAATGAGGTCAAATATGATTTATTCCAAAATGTCTCAAATCTCCCCAGAAATGATTTGTAAGGGTATAGCCTTGCATTATTATGCAAACGAGGTCAACTTTGATTTATTCCAAAATGTCTCAAATCTCCCCAGAAATGATTTGTAAGGGGTTAGCCTTGCTTTTGTATGCAAATGAGGTCAAATATGATGTATTCCAAAATGTCTCAAATCTCCCCAGAAATGATTTGTAAGGGGTTAGCCTTGCTTTTGTATGCAAATGAGGTCAAATATGATGTATTCCAAAATGTCTCAAATCTCCCCAGAAATGATTTGTAAGGGGTTAGCGTTGCATTTGTAAGCAAATGAGGTCAACTATGATTGATTCCAAAATGTCTCAAAACTCCCCAGAAATGATTTGTAAGGGGTTAGCCTTGCATTATTATACAAATTAAGTCAAATATGATTTATTCAAAAATGTCTCAAATCTCCCCCAAAATGGTTTGTAAGGGGTTAGCCTTGCATTTATATGCAAATGAGGTCAAATATGTTTTATTCCAAAATGTCTCAAATCTCCCTAGAAATGATTTGTAAGGGGTTAGTTAGCCTTGCATTTATGCAAATGAGGTCAAATATGATTCTTTCCAAAATGTCTCAAATCTCCCCAGAAATGATTTGTAAGGGTATAGCCTTGCATTATTATGCAAATGAGGTCAACTATGATTTATTCCAAAATGTCTCGAAACTCCCCAGAAATGATTTGTAAGGGGTTAGCCTTGCATTATTATACAAATGAGGTCAAATATGATTTATTCAAAAATGTCTCAAATCTCCCCCAAAATGAACTTGCTTTTGTATGCAAATGAGGTCAAATATGATGTATTCCAAAATGTCTCAAATCTCCCCAGAAATGATTTGTAAGGGGTTAGCCTTGCATTTATGCAAATGAGGTCAAATATGATTTATTCCAAAATGTCTCAAATCTCCCCAGAAATGATTTGTAAGGGGTTAGTTAGCCTTGCATTTGTATGCAAATCAGGTCAAATATGATTCTTTCCAAAATGTCTTAAATCTCCCTAAAAAAATATTTGTAAGGGGTTAGCCTTGCATTATTATGCAAATGAGGTCAAATATGATTTATTCCAAAATGTCTCAAATCTCCCCAGAAATGATTTGTAAGGGTATAGCCTTGCATTATTATGCAAACGAGGTCAACTTTGATTTATTCAAAAATGTCTCAAATCTCCCCCCAAAATGATTTGTAAGGGGTTAGCCTTGCATTATTATGCAAATGAGGTCAAATATGATTTATTCCAAAATGTCTCAAATCTCCCCAGAAATGATTTGTAAGGGTATAGCCTTGCATTATTATGCAAACGAGGTCAAATATGATTTATTCAAAAATGTCTCAAATCTCCCCCCAAAATTATTTGTAAGGGGTTAGCCTTGCATTATTATGCAAATGAGGTCAAATATGATTTATTCCAAAATGTCTCAAATCTCCCCAGAAATGATTTGTAAGGGGTTAGCCTTGCATTATTATACAAATTAGGTCAAATATGATTTATTCAAAAATGTCTCAAATCTCCCCCAAAATGATTTGTAAGGGGTTAGCCTTGCTTTTGTATGCAAATGAGGTCAAATATGATGTATTCCAAAATGTCTCAAATCTCCCCAGAAATGATTTGTAAGGGGTTAGCCTTGCATTTATGCAAATGAGGTCAAATATGATTTATTCCAAAATGTCTCAAATCTCCCCAGAAATGATTTGTAAGGGGTTAGTTAGCCTTGCATTTGTATGCAAATCAGGTCAAATATGATTCTTTCTAAAATGTCTTAAATCTCCCTAAAAAAATATTTGTAAGGGGTTAGCCTTGCATTATTATGCAAATGAGGTCAAATATGATTTATTCCAAAATGTCTCAAATCTCCCCAGAAATGATTTGTAAGGGTATAGCCTTGCATTATTATGCAAACGAGGTCAACTTTGATTTATTCAAAAATGTCTCAAATCTCCCCCCAAAATGATTTGTAAGGGGTTAGCCTTGCATTATTATGCAAATGAGGTCAAATATGATTTATTCCAAAATGTCTCAAATCTCCCCAGAAATGATTTGTAAGGGTATAGCCTTGCATTATTATGCAAACGAGGTCAAATATGATTTATTCAAAAATGTCTCAAATCTCCCCCCAAAATTATTTGTAAGGGGTTAGCCTTGCATTATTATGCAAATGAGGTCAAATATGATTTATTCCAAAATGTCTCAAATCTCCCCAGAAATGATTTGTAAGGGGTTAGCCTTGCATTATTATACAAATTAGGTCAAATATGATTTATTCAAAAATGTCTCAAATCTCCCCCAAAATGATTTGTAAGGGGTTAGCCTTGCTTTTGTATGCAAATGAGGTCAAATATGATGTATTCCAAAATGTCTCAAATCTCCCCAGAAATGATTTGTAAGGGGTTAGCCTTGCATTTATGCAAACGAGGTCAAATATGATTTATTCCAAAATGTCTCAAATCTCCCCAGAAATGATTTGTAAGGGGTTAGTTAGCCTTGCATTTGTATGCAAATGAGGTCAAATATGATGTATTCCAAAATGTCTCAAATCTCCCCAGAAATGATTTGTAAGGGGTTAGCCTTGCATTTATGCAAACGAGGTCAAATATGATGTATTCCAAAATGTCTCAAATTTCCCCAGAAATGATTTGTAAGGGGTTAGTTAGCCTTGCATTTGTATGCAAATGAGGTCAAATATGATTCTTTACAAAATGTCTTAAATCTCCCTGAAAAAATATTTGTAAGGGGTTAGCCTTGCATTATTATGCAAATGAGGTCAAATATGATTTATTCCAAAATGTCTCAAATCTCCCCAGAAATGATTTGTAAGGGGTTAGCCTTGCATTATTATACAAATTAGGTCAAATATGATTTATTCAAAAATGTCTCAAATCTCCCCCAAAATGATTTGTAAGGGGTTAGCCTTGCTTTTGTATGCAAATGAGGTCAAATATGATGTATTCCAAAATGTCTCAAATCTCCCCAGAAATGATTTGTAAGGGGTTAGCCTTGCATTTATGCAAACGAGGTCAAATATGATTTATTCCAAAATGTCTCAAATCTCCCCAGAAATGATTTGTAAGGGGTTAGTTAGCCTTGCATTTGTATGCAAATGAGGTCAAATATGATGTATTCCAAAATGTCTCAAATCTCCCCAGAAATGATTTGTAAGGGGTTAGCCTTGCATTTATGCAAACGAGGTCAAATATGATGTATTCCAAAATGTCTCAAATTTCCCCAGAAATGATTTGTAAGGGGTTAGTTAGCCTTGCATTTGTATGCAAATGAGGTCAAATATGATTCTTTACAAAATGTCTTAAATCTCCCTGAAAAAATATTTGTAAGGGGTTAGCCTTGCATTATTATGCAAATGAGGTCAAATATGATATATTCCAAAATGTCTCAAATCTCCCCAGAAATGATTTGTAAGGGGTTAGCCTTGCTTTTGTATGCAAATGAGGTCAAATATGATTTTTACCAAAATGTCTCAAATCTCCCCAGAAATGATTTGTAAGGGGTTAGCCTTGCATTATTATACAAATGAGGTCAAATATGATTTATTCAAAAATGTCTCAAATCTCCCCCCAAAATGATTTGTAAGGGGTTAGCCTTGCATTATTATGCAAATGAGGTCAAATATGATTTATTCTAAAATGTCTCAAATCTCCCCAGAAATGATTTGTAAGGGGTTAGCCTTGCATTTGTATGCAAATGAGGTCAAATATGTTTTATTCCAAAATGTCTCAAATCTCCCTAGAAATGATTTGTAAGGGGTTAGTTAGCCTTGCATTTATGCAAATGAGGTCAAATATGATTCTTTCCAAAATGTCTCAAATCTCCCCAGAAATGATTTGTAAGGGTATAGCCTTGCATTATTATGCAAATGAGGTCAACTATGATTTATTCCAAAATGTCTCGAAACTCCCCAGAAATGATTTGTAAGGGGTTAGCCTTGCATTATTATACAAATGAGGTCAAATATGATTTATTCAAAAATGTCTCAAATCTCCCCCAAAATGAACTTGCTTTTGTATGCAAATGAGGTCAAATATGATGTATTCCAAAATGTCTCAAATCTCCCCAGAAATGATTTGTAAGGGGTTAGCCTTGCATTTATGCAAATGAGGTCAAATATGATTTATTCCAAAATGTCTCAAATCTCCCCAGAAATGATTTGTAAGGGGTTAGTTAGCCTTGCATTTGTATGCAAATCAGGTCAAATATGATTCTTTCCAAAATGTCTTAAATCTCCCTAAAAAAATATTTGTAAGGGGTTAGCCTTGCATTATTATGCAAATGAGGTCAAATATGATTTATTCCAAAATGTCTCAAATCTCCCCAGAAATGATTTGTAAGGGTATAGCCTTGCATTATTATGCAAACGAGGTCAACTTTGATTTATTCAAAAATGTCTCAAATCTCCCCCCAAAATGATTTGTAAGGGGTTAGCCTTGCATTATTATGCAAATGAGGTCAAATATGATTTATTCCAAAATGTCTCAAATCTCCCCAGAAATGATTTGTAAGGGTATAGCCTTGCATTATTATGCAAATGAGGTCAAATATGATTTATTCCAAAATGTCTCAAATCTCCCCAGAAATGATTTGTAAGGGGTTAGCCTTGCATTATTATACAAATTAGGTCAAATATGATTTATTCAAAAATGTCTCAAATCTCCCCCAAAATGATTTGTAAGGGGTTAGCCTTGCATTTATGCAAACGAGGTCAAATATGATTTATTCCAAAATGTCTCAAATCTCCCCAGAAATGATTTGTAAGGGGTTAGTTAGCCTTGCATTTGTATGCAAATGAGGTCAAATATGATGTATTCCAAAATGTCTCAAATCTCCCCAGAAATGATTTGTAAGGGGTTAGCCTTGCATTTATGCAAACGAGGTCAAATATGATGTATTCCAAAATGTCTCAAATCTCCCCAGAAATGATTTGTAAGGGGTTAGTTAGCCTTGCATTTGTATGCAAATGAGGTCAAATATGATTCTTTACAAAATGTCTTAAATCTCCCTAAACAAATATTTGTAAGGGGTTAGCCTTGCATTATTATGCAAATGAGGTCAAATATGATTTATTCCAAAATGTCTCAAATCTCCCCAGAAATGATTTGTAAGGGGTTAGCCTTGCTTTTGTATGCAAATGAGGTCAAATATGATGTATTCCAAAATGTCTCAAATCTCCCCAGAAATGATTTGTAAGGGGTTAGCGTTGCATTTGTAAGCAAATGAGGTCAACTATGATTTATTCCAAAATGTCTCAAAACTCCCCCCAAAATGATTTGTAAGGGGTTAGCCTTGCATTATTATGCAAATGAGGTCAAATATGATTTATTCTAAAATGTCTCAAATCTCCCCAGAAATGATTTGTAAGGGGTTAGCCTTGCTTTTGTATGCAAATGAGGTCAAATATGATGTATTCCAAAATGTCTCAAATCTCCCCAGAAATGATTTGTAAGGGGTTAGCCTTGCATTTATGCAAATGAGGTCAAATATGATTTATTCCAAAATGTCTCAAATCTCCCCAGAAATGATTTGTAAGGGGTTAGTTAGCCTTGCATTTGTATGCAAATCAGGTCAAATATGATTCTTTCCAAAATGTCTTAAATCTCCCTAAAAAAATATTTGTAAGGGGTTAGCCTTGCATTATTATGCAAATGAGGTCAAATATGATTTATTCCAAAATGTCTCAAATCTCCCCAGAAATGATTTGTAAGGGTATAGCCTTGCATTATTATGCAAACGAGGTCAACTTTGATTTATTCAAAAATGTCTCAAATCTCCCCCCAAAATGATTTGTAAGGGGTTAGCCTTGCATTATTATGCAAATGAGGTCAAATATGATTTATTCCAAAATGTCTCAAATCTCCCCAGAAATGATTTGTAAGGGTATAGCCTTGCATTATTATGCAAATGAGGTCAAATATGATTTATTCCAAAATGTCTCAAATCTCCCCAGAAATGATTTGTAAGGGGTTAGCCTTGCATTATTATACAAATTAGGTCAAATATGATTTATTCAAAAATGTCTCAAATCTCCCCCAAAATGATTTGTAAGGGGTTAGCCTTGCATTTATGCAAACGAGGTCAAATATGATTTATTCCAAAATGTCTCAAATCTCCCCAGAAATGATTTGTAAGGGGTTAGTTAGCCTTGCATTTGTATGCAAATGAGGTCAAATATGATGTATTCCAAAATGTCTCAAATCTCCCCAGAAATGATTTGTAAGGGGTTAGCCTTGCATTTATGCAAACGAGGTCAAATATGATGTATTCCAAAATGTCTCAAATCTCCCCAGAAATGATTTGTAAGGGGTTAGTTAGCCTTGCATTTGTATGCAAATGAGGTCAAATATGATTCTTTACAAAATGTCTTAAATCTCCCTAAACAAATATTTGTAAGGGGTTAGCCTTGCATTATTATGCAAATGAGGTCAAATATGATTTATTCCAAAATGTCTCAAATCTCCCCAGAAATGATTTGTAAGGGGTTAGCCTTGCTTTTGTATGCAAATGAGGTCAAATATGATGTATTCCAAAATGTCTCAAATCTCCCCAGAAATGATTTGTAAGGGGTTAGCGTTGCATTTGTAAGCAAATGAGGTCAACTATGATTTATTCCAAAATGTCTCAAAACTCCCCCCAAAATGATTTGTAAGGGGTTAGCCTTGCATTATTATGCAAATGAGGTCAAATATGATTTATTCTAAAATGTCTCAAATCTCCCCAGAAATGATTTGTAAGGGGTTAGCCTTGCTTTTGTATGCAAATGAGGTCAAATATGATTTTTACCAAAATGTCTCAAATCTCCCCAGAAATGATTTGTAAGGGGTTAGCCTTGCATTATTATACAAATGAGGTCAAATATGATTTATTCAAAAATGTCTCAAATCTCCCCCCAAAATGATTTGTAAGGGGTTAGCCATTATTATGCAAATGAGGTCAAATATGATTTATTCTAAAATGTCTCAAATCTCCCCAGAAATGATTTGTAAGGGGTTAGCCTTGCATTTATATGCAAATGAGGTCAAAAATGATTTATTCCAAAAGGTCTCAAATCTCCCCAGAAATGATTTGTAAGGGGTTAGCCTTGCATTTATATGCAAATGAGGTCAAAAATGATTTATTCCAAAATGTCTCAAATCTCCCCAGAAATGATTTGTAAGGGGTTAGTTAGCCTTGCATTTGTATGCAAATGAGGTCAAATATGATTCTTTCCAAAATGTCTTAAATCTCCCTAAAAAAATATTTGTAAGGGGTTAGCCTTGCATTATTATGCAAATGAGGTCAAATATGATTTTTACCAAAATGTCTCAAATCTCCCCAGAAATGATTTGTAAGGGGTTAGCGTTGCATTTGTAAGCAAATGAGGTCAACTATGATTTATTCCAAAATGTCTCAAAACTCCCCAGAAATGATTTGTAAGGGGTTAGCCTTGCATTTGTATGCAAATAAGGTCAAATATGATTTTTACCAAAATGTCTCAAATCTCCCCAGAAACGATTTGTAAGGGGTTAGCCTTGCATTATTATACAAATGAGGTCAAATATGATTTATTCAAAAATGTCTCAATTCTCCCCCAAAATGATTTGTAAGGGGTTAGCCCTGCATTATTATGCAAATGAGGTCAAATATCATTTATTCCAAAATGTCTCAAATTTCCCCAGAAATGATTTATAAGGGTATAGCCTTGCATTATTATGCAAATGAGGTCAAATATGATTTATTCCAAAATGTCTCAAATCTCCCCCAAAATGATTTGCATTTATATGCAAATGAGGTCAAATATGATTTTTTCCAAAATGTCTTGAATCTCCACAGAAATGATTTGTAAGGGGTTAGCCTTGCTTTTGTATGCAAATGAGGTCAAATATGATTTTTACCAAAATGTCTCAAATCTCCCCAGAAATGATTTGTAAGGGGTTAGCCTTGCATTATTATACAAATGAGGTCAAATATGATTTATTCAAAAATGTCTCAAATCTCCCCCCAAAATGATTTGTAAGGGGTTAGCCTTGCATTATTATGCAAATGAGGTCAAATATGATTTATTCTAAAATGTCTCAAATCTCCCCAGAAATGATTTGTAAGGGGTTAGCCTTGCATTTATATGCAAATGAGGTCAAAAATGATTTATTCTAAAATGTCTCAAAACTCCCCAGAAATGTTTTGTAAGGGGTTAGCCTTGCATTATTATGCAAATGAGGTCAAATATGATTTATTCCAAAATGTCTCAAAACTCCCCAGAAATGATTTGTAAGGGGTTAGCCTTGCATTTGTATGCAAATGAGGTCAAATATAATTTATTCAAAAATGTCTCAAATCTCCCCCAAAATGATTTGTAAGGGGTTAGCCTTGCTTTTGTATGCAAATGAGGTCAAATATGATGTATTCCAAAAGGTCTCAAATCTCCCCAGAAATGATTTGTAAGGGGTTAGCCTTGCATTTATGCAAATGAGGTCAAATATGATTTATTCCAAAATGTCTCAAATCTCCCCAGAAATGATTTGTAAGGGGTTAGTTAGCCTTGCATTTGTATGCAAATGAGGTCAAATATGATTCTTTCCAAAATGTCTTAAATCTCCCTAAAAAAATATTTGTAAGGGGTTAGCCTTGCATTATTATGCAAATGAGGTCAAATATGATTTTTACCAAAATGTCTCAAATCTCCCCAGAAATGATTTGTAAGGGGTTAGCGTTGCATTTGTAAGCAAATGAGGTCAACTATGATTTATTCCAAAATGTCTCAAAACTCCCCAGAAATGATTTGTAAGGGGTTAGCCTTGCATTTGTATGCAAATAAGGTCAAATATGATTTTTACCAAAATGTCTCAAATCTCCCCAGAAACGATTTGTAAGGGGTTAGCCTTGCATTTGTATGCAAATGAGGTCAAATATGATTTATTCCAAAATGTCTCAAATCTCCCTAAAAATTTATTTGTAAGGGGTTAGCCTTGCATTATTATGCAAATGAGGTCAAATATGATTTATTCCAAAATGTCTCAAATCTCCCCAGAAATGATTTGTAAGGGGTTAGCCTTGCATTATTATGCAAATGAGGTCAACTATGATTTATTCCAAAATGTCTCAAACCTCCCCAGAAATGATATGTAAGGGGTTAGCCTTGCATTTATATGCAAATGAGGTCAAAAATGATTTATTCTAAAATGTCTCAAAACTCCCCAGAAATGATTTGTAAGGGGTTAGCCTTGCATTATTATACAAATGAGGTCAAATATGATTTATTCAAAAATGTCTCAATTCTCCCCCAAAATGATTTGTAAGGGGTTAGCCCTGCATTATTATGCAAATGAGGTCAAATATCATTTATTCCAAAATGTCTCAAATTTCCCCAGAAATGATTTATAAGGGTATAGCCTTGCATTATTATGCAAATGAGGTCAAATATGATTTATTCCAAAATGTCTCAAATCTCCCCCAAAATGATTTGCATTTATATGCAAATGAGGTCAAATATGATTTATTCCAAAATGTCTTGAATCTCCACAGAAATGATTTGTAAGGGGTTAGCCTTGCATTTATATGCAAATGAGGTCAAATATAACTAATTCCAAAATGTCTCAAATCCCCCTAGAAATGATTTGTAAGGGGTTAGCGTTGCATTTGTAAGCAAATGAGGTCAACTATGATTTATTCCAAAATGTCTCAAAACTCCCCAGAAATGATTTGTAAGGGGTTAGCCTTGCATTATTATGCAAATGAGGTCAAAAATGATTTATTCTAAAATGTCTCAAACCTCCCCAGAAATGATATGTAAGGGGTTAGCCTTGCATTTATATGCAAATGAGGTCAAAAATGATTTATTCTAAAATGTCTCAAAACTCCCCAGAAATGATTTGTAAGGGGTTAGCCTTGCATTATTATACAAATGAGGTCAAATATGATTTATTCAAAAATGTCTCAATTCTCCCCCAAAATGATTTGTAAGGGGTTAGCCCTGCATTATTATGCAAATGAGGTCAAATATCATTTATTCCAAAATGTCTCAAATTTCCCCAGAAATGATTTATAAGGGTATAGCCTTGCATTATTATGCAAATGAGGTCAAATATGATTTATTCCAAAATGTCTCAAATCTCCCCCAAAATGATTTGCATTTATATGCAAATGAGGTCAAATATGATTTATTCCAAAATGTCTTGAATCTCCACAGAAATGATTTGTAAGGGGTTAGCCTTGCATTTATATGCAAATGAGGTCAAATATAACTAATTCCAAAATGTCTCAAATCCCCCTAGAAATGATTTGTAAGGGGTTAGCGTTGCATTTGTAAGCAAATGAGGTCAACTATGATTTATTCCAAAATGTCTCAAAACTCCCCAGAAATGATTTGTAAGGGGTTAGCCTTGCATTATTATGCAAATGAGGTCAAAAATGATTTATTCTAAAATGTCTCAAAACTCCCCAGAAATGATTTGTAAGGGGTTAGCCTTGCATTATTATACAAATGAGGTCAAATATGATTTATTCAAAAATGTCTCAAATCTCCCCCCAAAATGATTTGTAAGGGGTTAGCCTTGCATTTGTATGCAAATGAGGTCAAATATGATTCATTCCAAAATGTCTCAAATCTCCCTAAAAAAATATTTGTAAGGGGTTAGCCTTGCATTATTATGCAAATGAGGTCAAATATGATTTTTACCAAAATGTCTCAAATCTCCCCAGAAATGATTTGTAAGGGGTTAGCCTTGCATTTGTATGCAAATGAGGTCAAATATGATTTATTCCAAAATGTCTCAAATCTCCCTAAAAATTTATTTGTAAGGGGTTAGCCTTGCATTTATATGCAAATAAGGTCAAATATGATTTATTCCAAAATGTCTCAAATCTCCCCCAAAATTATTTGTAAGGGGTTAGCCTTGCATTATTATGCAAATGAGGTCAAATATGATTTATTCCAAAATGTCTCAAATCTCCCTAAAAAAAATATTTGTAAGGGGTTACTCGCATTTTCATTAAAATTGAAGGAAAACGTGACTTTTTGTAAAATTTTTATCCATGATTAAATAGATAGAGGGTGATTGAAGAATACTTTTTTGAGAGCACTTGTAATTGTATGATCCGAAATATTTATTTGATAATTCATACACAAAGGAAAGACTAAAAGAAAAAAAACTGTCAACAAAAGACAGAAATGAGGAAAACTAAAAGTTTCACTTATTTAAATACAAAAATTGATTGATGAACTGATAAATCCAAGAATTGATTAGGCCTAGTAGTAGTACTATGCCAGGACTGATTACATTAATAATATTGGGAGCACCCCAGACAGATTTTATTACATTTTCCATATTAATCTGTTGCTGTATAAATGTAGGAATTAATAAATTATTCCTAACCTCAGAATCTAATATGAAATGGTTTATGCTTGTGCTTAAGCCAGTAAACGGGTGGATTTGTAATAGCTTAGGCCTATTGACCACAAAATCAAATAAATGTAAATTATTATACAGTAAATAGTTAAGAAACAGTGTTGTGCATATTATTTATCTTTGTAAAAACAGGCCTCAAACATCTCAGCATACAGCGCTAATAAGTACATGTATCACCACTAACAAACACACAGCCCGATACACCACACATAAAGTTTGGCTGTCAACAACACGTTTTGCGCAACAACACACACGTTGCATCACACGCGCAGCGATAGGGCGACACTGCCGAAACAGTCGCAAAATATTGTGCAAACAAAATCTCCTTAAAGTCACATTTATCTAAAGCGCACATGTTTATCTTTCCCATGGAAATTGTCTATATATATCGGTAATAGGGTTGAAGACTATGAAAGAGTGAATTAATGTTTACAAATGGCAACAACAAGATGACATTTTGGGGAGCGAATGTTTTACCTTGATTCACGTCGAGGCGCGCAAACGGCAAGAGGCCGAAAAGTTGTGCGTGGGCAAATCAACCAATCAAAATCAGTTTTGTATTACAAGGCAATCAGGGGCGTAGCGAGGACATTTAGGGGTGGGGGGGGGGGGGGGGGGGGTAGAAGTAAATTCGCCGACTCAGAATAGCCTTTTATTTTAAAAGAAAATGAAAAAAATGTGAATTTTTACAAAATTTATAATTGAAAGGAGTTAGCCTTGCATTTTCTTAAGAATTGGCAAAGTTTAGAGTTCAAAATTGGCCAAAAGAAGATTTTTTGTTTTTTTTAATTAAAAAATATTTTAATTTGTTTTTTAATCCCTTCCTTTTTGAAAGAAATTTGAAATAAAATTGAAAAAAAAAAAAAATTAAATAAGAGGGACTGATTTTTCGTTTAACAAGATCTTCAGAGGAAAAATGACAATGATACAAGAAACACATAAGAGCTTTACCTTGTACTTTTATTATGCATTTTTAATCAATCCGATCTATCAAAAGGAAACAAAATCTACAATTTCTCAAAATTCAAACATTATTCTGAAATGCAATGTTTTTCCCCAAATTTATAAAAAAATTATCAAACTTTTTTAAAGATCTAGACACAGGGATGTTTATGTAACAACATGAACATTTTGTACTAAATACATGTATACGCATTTTTAAGTAAATTCTGTTAATGCTTACTAAATATTCCACAGTATTTTTAACTAGTCTTTAACTAGTCATTAATATAAGTAGGTAAACAAAAGTTGGTCGGCTACCTTTTGGAAAGCTAACAATGGTTTACCTTACTTTAAACGTCATACTGTAACGTAATGAGGTTGCACATTCAAATTGCATTGATATTGCAACTAATACTGGTCTCTTTTGAACAAATTGTGCGATTGCAATAATCAATGTCAAAAGTCTGAAGATGATTGTTAGCATACATCAGGGATGTAGTCGAGTCCATCACAAGTCCCTGCAAGTCCCTGCAAGTCCCTGCAAGTCCCTGCAAGTCCCTGCAAGTCCCTGCAAGTCCCTGCAAGTCCCTGCAAGTCCCTGCAAGTCCCTGCAAGTCCCTGCAAGTCCATCACAAGTCCATCACAAGTCATTCAGTTCCAATTCAAATCACAAGCTATTCAAATGAGCTTTGACAAAAGCATTCCTTTGTCATTGTTCAACCAGTTACTTATGACTTTCTTCATGACTGGACTTGTGACTAGACTTGGGAAAGGACTTGTGCAATGACTTGCAGGGACTTGATACAACTCTGCCATACATGTGTCATTATAACTACAAATATTATTTCTTGCATAGAGTGTAACACAAATATTTTAGATACACAAATAAAACAAAATATTTTAGCGCAGGAAATGACATTCGTCTGTGAATTAGGAACACCTTTGCTCAATTCTTCGAATCAGCGACAGAGATTCCCATATAAGCCTAAGAACAATGACTGGAATTTGGAAAGATTAGCTTTCTTCCAATGAACGTTTACTTGAAATTTAATACTGTAAAAATATGTAATGTTGGAATAATATACATTCTTGCTCTAATAGCAAAACAAATTGAAGCAATTTTACTGCCATTGTTTTGAAAAGACATAAATTAGAGCAATTAAATTGCTTGATTTTAGTTTATGAACTATACTATTATAAATATAAGATATTTTATTACTTTTCACTTATTTCTCTTAAGTGCATTACACAGGCAAAAAAGCAGATGCAAGAAACAGACAATATAATCATATAATAATATAATCATTTTAGTTTGCATATAATATTTATCGTTTCTTTCAAAGAAAGTTGCATTTATCTCATCCTCATACAAAGTTCAATTTAAAATATTTTCCTGAAAAAAACAAAAACAAAAAAACAAATTGAATGAAAGTGTTTTTAACAGTACATGTATCTTCTATCTTATTGCGTCTGATAATTTTCCTAAAAGCAGTCACTATATCTTGGAGAAGAGAACTTTAAGCTTTAATGTGATGAAAAACCCCATGTGGTTTCGACTTTGGGTTCTAAGTTAAGTTCTAAGTAGTAGCAACACATCGAAATAAAGAAGAAAAAAGATAAGTTTACAGTTAGAGAATTTAATTGGATTGTTAAGACGCACACATTTGCTGCATGGCAGAGCAAAGCCCTCAGCAACGATAACTTTTGTGCAAGGTATACGGCAATGAAACTTGGCATGCAACTTGGCATATGTAATATAACCCGACTATTTTCAAATACTGTCATCATTTTATCAAATTTAGTTATTTTACATTTAGTTCGCAATTGGGTTACACATCCATGATGGGTTAAAGCCAGCTAGTAATCTAACCTGATAATTACCGGCATCTATAAGTAGAGTCAGGAAACATTTGTTCCTAGTTTTTCCAGCATAACACAAGACTTTACACAGGTCAGTGTAACAATATTGTTTGTGTACTAACCCCCACTACAGAAATACCTTAAAAGGAGAATCATTGTTTGCTTTGCACGTTTAAGATCAGCTCTAGAGACGATCAGCAGACAGCATCTCGAGAGACGATCAGCTAACATCTTGAGTGATGCATATGCCAAGAAAGATATTAATAGCCAAAGACATCATCTCGAGAGACGATCAGCCAACATCTTGAATGATGCATATGTCAAGAAATATACAAACGGCCAAATATACTAGAATGCATGCACAGTTTTTGGTCAGTGTAACAATATTTGGTTGTGTATAAAACACTATCCCCGTTACAGCAATACCTGAAAAGGGGAATCATTGTTTTGCTTTGCACGTTTAAGTTCAGCTCTAGAGACGATCAGCAGACATCATCTCGAGAGATCTTGAGTGATGCATATGTCAAGAAAGATATTAACAGCCAAAGACATCATCTCAAGAGACGATCAGCCAACATCTTGAGTGATGCATATGCAAAGAAAGATACAAACGGCCAAAGACATCATCTCGAGAGACGATCAGCCAACATCTTGAGTGATGCATATGCCAGGAAAAATATTAACAGCCAAAGACATCATCTCGAGAGACGATCAGCCAACATCTTGAGTGATGCATATGCCAAGAAAGATATTAACAGCCAAAGACATCATCTCGAGAGACGATCAGCCAACATCTTGAGTGATGCATATGCCAAGAAAGATATTAACAGCCAAAGACATCATCTCGAGAGACGATCAGCCAACATCTTGAGTGATGCATATGCCAAGAAATATACAAACGGCCAAATATACTAGAATGCATGCACAGTTTTTGGTCAGTGTAACAATATTTGGTTGTGTATAAAACACTATCCCCGTTACAGCAATACCTGAAAAGGGGAATCATTGTTTTGCTTTGCACGTTTAAGTTCAGCTCTAGAGACGATCAGCAGACATCATCTCGAGAGACGATCAGCCAACATCTTGAGTGATGCATATGTCAAGAAAGATATTAACAGCCAAAGACATCATCTCGAGAGACGATCAGCCAACATCTTGAGTGCTGCATATGCCAAGAAAGATATTAACAGCCAAAGACATCATCTCGAGAGACGATCAGCCAACATCTTGAGTGCTGCATATGCCAAGAAAGATACAAACGGCCAAAGATACTAGAATGCCTGCCCAGTTTCTGTGAGCAAAAGAGTTTTCACATCTTTGGGCTGTCAAAGAGCAAGTGTTTAGCTGTTTTTCACTAATTGGGTCGTTAAGATCGAGGATTAAGATGGCCAAATGTGGGCAACGAAGCTATCGGCTGCCTCACGCAATGACGTGATGTCCAGTATTCTTGACTGGCTCTTCTTACAACTTCTTGGGTGTCTGGGTAAACAGAACATAGTCACAAATCATCTATTCGTGGTAGGGCAAAAGAAAAGAACAATTATGCACTTTTTGAAGAAATTTGCAGCTATTTGCAGCGATTTGCAGCAATTTGCAGCAGATAAAAAAAAATTCAATCTAGATTCTGGGTTTTGCATTTTGCTGAAGTATTTTTATGTATGCAGTGCTTTTAAACAGCTCATTCCAAGTAGCAGGAGAGGTGCCCACGATAAAGCAAATAATGATTCTGCAATGCAAGAATCCAGACAGAGAGATGAAAAATTTGAGTGGAAAAATAGTTCAATTACATTTACAATTAATAAGCATTAATAGAGCGACGAGGCAAATTTATTCAGAGGCTGCAGGTTCCAAACCCCTTCCAGTCAATTTAGTTTGCTTTTTGGTTTTATTTAATAATTCCATTCATTTTGAAACAAGTAAAACTGTTCAACAATTTTACGTCATGTTTTCAGAAACACCCCTCTAGCTATTTTATTGGTATGTGCCTCACGTACGTGCCCTTTTATAGAGATAGATGTGCGCCCGAGAGATGTGCGCCCGAGAGATGTGCGCCCGATAGATGTGCGCCCGATAGATGTGCGTCCGATAGATGTGCGCCCGATAGATGAGCGCCCGCGGAAGATGAGCGCCCGCGGAAGATGCGCGCCCGCGGAAGATGCGCGCCCGCGGAAGATGCGCGCCCGCGGAAGATGCGCGCCCGCGGAAGATGCGCGCCCACGAGAGATGCGCGTCCGCGGAAGATGCGCGCCCGCGGAAGATGTGCGCCCGCGGAAGATGTGCGCCCGTGGAAAATGTGCGCCCGTGGAAGATGCTGCCCACGGAAGATGCGCGCCCGCGAAAGATATGCGGGCGGAAGATGTGCGGGCGGAAGATATGCGCGCGTAAAATGTGCGTGCATAAGATGTGTGCACGATAGATGTGCGCACAATCGACGCATTATAGTCGGGTGATATACGCATGACATGGCATTGGGACTACATGTATAAATCTATGCACTCATTGGTTGGGCTGTGGGAGGTTTTAACCAATGAAAAGGTCATGGGCCAGACTTCATAGGAGTCCAAATTAAATGCGACACCGAAAAAGCATTTAAAACTGACTGGGCCATGTTTTATTGGCCATTTAAACAAACCAGGTGTCGGGCTATCGACCAATAGGAATGGCTAAACTGTCATAGGTATTTATGAATGAAAAATATTGACACCAAACGTAGTTAGTGATCAATGAACAATAAGCAATGACTTTATTTTTTAAACTGCAAGGAACTGACGATTCCAGATGAAACAAACTGCTGGTATTTTGTTTCGTTTTTTCTTTGCTATTCTCGCCGATGGAATCCCTTGCAATGAATGTCGACGATGATGAAAGACGGGGAAACAAAAGATCTACTTTCTGATGCGTAGGAACAACGCCGACATGGCGAGGAAGAATACGGCCCAGGCCAGGGTGATCACGTAGCCTAGCCATACCTCCATATGCTCCATGCCCCATCCTAAGAAAACAAAAACAAAACAAGTTTTGTTTACACCATAGTAAAGAGCAACATATCAGCTTTCCAATGATACCAACACTATTTCTCTAGCTCAATTAATTATAAAGATAAACCACAGCAAATTAGACAGTGCGCTGCCAAACTTTAGCAATCTCAAATTCGAGAAAAAGGGCTTTAACCAAACATACGAGTTTGCGCAACCGTCATTTTATTCAACATTTAGGGGTAGTTTTCCACAATAAATATGCACGGTGTGAATCTTGGATACCTTGGCAACTTAAAAATACAGAAAACAATACGGAAAACAATACGGAAAACAATACAGAACACAATACGAAAAACAATTTTTCACATATGACCAACTTCAGGGGCCGATTACTCCAAACAAGGTTTTAGGGGACATTCATTGTTTAGCCTCAGAAGGTCACAAATGACTCAAGTCCTTATTAAACACGGGTTCTACCCCATGTTAAACCAGTTTGAGCCGGGATTATTTTAACATCATCGAGCCGACGCGCAGGATTATTTTTTAACGAAACTCGATCCGAGGCAGGTTCAGGCCGATGGTACCGGGAAGCACCTCCACTCATTCCCGGCCTTGCTCGCTGCTGAGAGACATTCCCGGCCTTGCTTGTGACGTGTTTATCTGCATCCGTTTTAAATCTGGGGAAAACTTTGCGTGTATATACGTCCGCCGGCGCGATCTGGTTAAACAAATGCCTGTTACACTAGGACAAGGAATGATGTGATTTTGCATTCAAAGCGGACACGGTCCTTAGCAGGATGTGATTTCAACAAAAGATTTCCAAAATCACATCCTCTTCAAAATACTGATTATACATTTAGTACCCTGTGGAGACCGGAACACAATGGAGAAAATGGCAGTTAAAAGGTCTCCACAGGGTAATTTCTATTGGTAATTTTTATTTCTATTCCTGGTAATTTCTACAGTGAAGTGAGGTAGTTCATAACAATTCAGTAGTTTTGTTTTGTTATGTTTGCAAATGGTGTTTACTACCTTTAAACTAGAATGGCAATACAATGATAAACTACCTCAACTCACCTTTGCTGAGGATGTCTCTGAGACCCTCATTGGCATAGGTTTGTGGCAGGCAAATGCTAATGTAGTACAGGACTTCAGGCATAGACTGTATGGGCCAAATGATACCTGGGGGAAACGGAACAAAAAAATACATGTTACCGAACCTTTAAAAGTTTATACCATCACCATGCAAAATTTCAAATGTTACTCTCTGCAATATCATTAAGACTAGGCGACCACAGACTGGGCGACCGCAGACTGGGCGACCGCAGACTGGGCGACCGCAGACTGGGCAACCACAGACTGGGCAACCACAGACTGGGCAACCACAGACTGGGCAACCACAGACTGGGCAACCACAGACTGGGCAACCACAGACTGGGCAACCACAGACTGGGCAACCACAGACTGGGCAACCACAGACTGGGCAACCACAGACTGGGCAACCGCAGACTGGGCGACCGCAGACTGGGCGACCGCAGACTGGGCGACCACAGACTGGGCGACCGCAGACTGGGCGACCGCAGACTGTGCGAGCGCAGACTGGGAGACCGCAGACTGGGCGACCGCAGACCGGGCGACCACAGACCGGGCGACCACAGACCGGGCGACCACAGACCGGGCGACCGCAGACTGGGCGACCGCAGACTGGGAGACCGCAGACCGGGCAACCACAGACTGGGCGACCACATCTACATGTTCCTAGAAGACAAGGAGAGCTTACCGCTCATGAGGATTATGGGATAGAAGAATCCCTGTGTAAACTGCATAACGGTGATCTCCGTACTACAGATGGACGATGCGAAGAGACCGAAAGCTTGACCGCAGAAACCTTGCAGGATACACAGTAACGTGATCAGGAATAGACTGCCTTCGTTTGGAATCTAATCCAGAAATATTCAAATTTAAACAAAAATTTGCAATTTTAGTCTCTTAATAAATAAATATTTTGAAACAATTTTACCACTGGCCACAGAAACCTTAAAAGATACAGGTAAACAAAGTCAAATCTAATCCAGGAATAATAAATATAAAATCAATAAAATTGTATTAACTTGATTAAATAAATTTTATTACATTTTTGACAAAAGTAATTATCAATTAGATTAGAATGGTAAATATCAGGTGTTTTTAGAACGCCCTTAATTTTAAACAGGCATGCAACTTGGAAGTAACCAAAACAAATATAAGAACAAATTCTAATCTTTATAAGATTTTTGACAGTGTTTTTCAATGGCATACAAGTGTGAAATACTGTACAAATAAGAAAATAAGTTGAACGGAGAAAAATGTGCATGCCCATTGAAAAAACAGTAAAATTTCATACACAACATGTTCAAACATCATAAAAATAAATGACCAAATTAGCACAAAATACTTTACTAAGGTAATGGCAGTCTGAAGCATCCTGTAAAATAAGCATTAAGTGGTATTTTTGTGTCAATTTCCAATGCTGATCGGCCGACCAGCGCTGGACATAAACTGATTTTTTTCTTCAAAAATTGCTCCTAATTTTTCATATTTAGTTATTCCACGTTTTCTTTGCAATTGGTCACACATCTCTGAAGTGGCACAACTGAATCTCTGAACAAAAGTAAATGATGTACATTCCCTTTAAACTTTGGTGTCTTTTTAACAGCCTTGTTTGACTGACCTTGAAGACTGCCAAGACAAAGACGAGGACCAGCACGATTTGAGTGATGGTCAGAAGACCGGTGACAAGTACATGGGATAGCATCACTTCGGTAGAACTCACTCCTGAAATAATAAAAGAAAACTTGGGATGTTTTCTGTTTCATTGGGGTTTGCTCCTGAGGTCAATTTCACTTAGCTGCTAAGCACAAACATTTGCTTAGCCACAAAAAGTCTTGCTTAGGACTACTCGCAATGGACTACTCGCGGTGGACTACTCGCGATGGACTACTCGCGGTGGACAACTCACGAAGGAATGGACTATTCACGATGAAATACTTACAATAGGCTACTCACAATGGACTCACAAATGACTAGCCACAATGGACCCGCAAATGACCCGTGATGGACTTGCAAAGGCTTACTCATGATGGACTTGCAAAGGACGACTCGCGAAGGACGGCTCGCGAAGGACGGCTCGCGATGGACGGCTCGCGATGGACGGCTCGCGATGGACGGCTCGCGATGGACGGCTCGCGATGGACGGCTCGCGAAGGACGGCTCGCGAAGGACGGCTCGCGAAGGACGGCTCGCGATGGACGGCTCGCGATGGACTACTCGCGATGGACTACTCGCGATGGACTACTCGCGATGGACTACTCGCAATGGACTACTCGCAATGGACTACTCGCAATGGACTACTCGCAATGGACTACTCGCGATGGACGGCTCGCGATGGACTACTCGCAATGGACTACTCGCAATGGACTACTCGCAATGGACTACTCGCAATGGACTACTCGCAATGGACTACTCGCAATGGACTACTCGCGGTGGACTACTCGCGGTGGACTACTCGCAATGGACTACTCGCAATGGACTACTCGCAATGGACTACTCGCAATGGACTACTCGCAATAGACTCGCAATTTAATACCAGAGACTTGTGGGGACTTGGGAGGCCTTGCAGTAATTTGTGTTGATTTGCGGGAAGTTCGGATGGACATCAAAGGATTGCGATGACTTGTTAGGGACTTATGACGACTTGCGATAAGAGTTGACTGCATCCGATCGCTTACCAGCCACCGAACTCCGGTCCAGCAGGCCTTCTCTCCTCTCTGTCACCAAGGACAACGCCGTTACGCCCATGGCCAAAAAAAAGATGATTCTGGAAAAAATAAATTATACAATAACACTCAATAAAATATCGAAAAATTACTGAATTTAGTGTTTTATTGTTTGATTATTCAAAAATAAAATGCAGTAGAGACAGAGATAAAAAAAAAAAAACGTTGATAATCAATTGTTTGTTTATTTAGCATTTTCAAAAAAAAAAAAAAGGTAATCACCTCTTGTTACTTGTTTAAGTTGTGTGCATACTAAATGACATAAATTTTCATCAAATGTCCTCGATTAAATTCCAAATTCACATCCAGTGGATGTGAATTAGAATTTTGACTACCTTATCCAGGATGTGAATTTGGAAGAGGATTTGAATTTAGAGAGTTTGAATGAGATGTTAAAAATCTTTTGTTGAAATCACATCCTGCTAAGGAGCGTGTTCGCTTCGAATGCAAAATCACATCATCCCCTTTTACTTTCCTAGTGAACAGTGCCAACATCAATCACAACTCACGTCAGTATTATACCGGGCGCCGCAAAGTCAACGAATTTGGTCATCGGGCTGCCGTAGATGGGAGGCTCAAACTGAAAGACAAAGAAGATCATAAGCTTGCCTTTAAAATGCAAAACAATTTGAACCAACCAGCTTTAAAACCAGCTTAAAGACTGGGCGCTTAAAGACTGGGCGCTTAAAGACTGGGCGCTTAAAGACTGGGCGCCCACAGACTGGGCGCCCACAGACTGGGCGCCCACAGACTGGGCGCCCACAGACTGGGCGACCACAGACTGGGCGACCACAGACTGGGCGACCACAGACTGGGCGACCACAGACTGGGCGACCACAGACTGGGCGACCACAGACTGGGCGACCACAGACTGGGCGACCACAGACTGGGCGACCACAGACTGGGCGACCACAGACTGGGCGACCACAGACTGGGCGACCACAGACTGGGCGACCACAGACTGGGCGACCACAGACTGGGCGACCACAGACTGGGCGACCACAGACTGGGCGACCACAGACTGGGCGACCACAGACTGGGCAACCACAGACTGGGCAACCACAGACTGGGCAACCACAGACTGGGCAACCACAGACTGGGCAACCACAGACTGGGCAACCACTGGACAGACTGAAAGACAAAGAAGATCATAAGCTTGCCTCAAAATGCGACCACAATTGTAACCAACCATCTTTAAAACCAGCCTAAAGTCATCATACCAAGGGTCATGAATACCAAGGGTCATGAATACCAAGGGTCATGAATACCAAGGGTCATGAATACCAAGGGTCATGAATACCAAGGGTCATGAATACCAAGGGTCATGAATACCAAGGGTCATGAATACCAAGGGTCATGAATACCAAGGGTCATGAATACCAAGGGTCATGAATACCAAGGGTCATGAATACCAAGGGTCATGAATACCAAGGGTCATGAATACCAAGGGTCATCATACCAAGGGTCATCATACCAAGGGTCATCATACCAAGGGTCATCATACCAAGGGTCATCATACCAAGGGTCATCATACCAAGGGTCATCATACCAAGGGTCATCATACCAAGGGTAATGTATACCAAGGGTCAAGTGTGCAGACCATTGTTGTAATACAGCACTTAGCAGCTGTTCTATGTTTGGTTGTTTTATAGATCAATGGTAAACCCACTGCAGGATTATGCACGATTCACAGGCAGTGATCACCAGCTATAAATATTGGAGGATTTTGCAGGATTAAGGTTACATAAGGTTAATGTTAAAACTTTAAAATTGGAAGATTTTGCAGAATTCAGGTTATGTGTAAGAAAAATGGGGTAGGAAGTTAGGGCTAAACACAAAGAAAGGGAAATTCTCTCACCACAACTGGAATCTCAGCAACCTGGGGGTTGGGCAGAATCTTGTTGGTCAATTTCTGCAAAACAAAACAAAAACGCAGTATACAAAAATCAAAGGTGTGTTTAATAATCACAACCGATTGTGGGTTTAGCAACTATTTATCAATACCTGAGTGCTAAGACAGTTTAAGTAAGTAGATCGAATAGGCCCATTGTCGGTATCAGTCATACAACGAGGGAGTCTATAACACACCTCTTGCTAGTTCTGTATTCTGGTTGGTTGAAACACGGTCACGTGGGGTTAAATAATATAGGCTAGTGCATGAGATTAGAGCCACCGTGAATTTGCGGGAAATAGTTCCCGAAGCGGGCAATAGACTTAAATCTTTTGACTGGTTACAGCGCCATCAAGAGGTTTGCCATGCTCATCTTAATATGAAAAATATGGATCTTTTAGACCGAGGTGTGTTATAAACCACATATGGACTGGCCTGATTCAGTCACTGGAGCACGTCTATCCCCCTTGGGCCTGTGAGTGACCAAAAGGGGGACCTATTTCCCTCTAATTATTTACTTGTTTTGACTTTTTCCGCAGTTCTGATGAATTTGTGAAATAACTGCAATATCACCGTGACTTTTTTTCCCTAATGTTGTCTTTTTATTTTATAATTAAAATAAACTATGAATATATGCAAATATATTAGCATATTCAATGGTACTACGGCGAGGGGCAATGTGGCACTGTACCTGAAAGGCTTCCAATAGTTTCTGCTGCAATGAAATTGCAATCTGGGAATCTGCACACACAGTACAAAGAATAGTATAAAAATATAAATGTAGAATCAAGCCTAAACATCAACTTTAAACAAAAAAATGCATTTTTTAATAACGAATACAAAAAATGCATTATTTTTTAAAAAGGAATAAAATAATTATATAAAAAAAAAAAATTATACAAAACAAATTTATCAACAACAATCTTGACTTTACTTGTCATGTCGAGATACACGTGAACCGAACCTCCCTGGATGGTTGCGTTATCAACCGAGCTGTAATTCATGAACCTGTAAAATGAAAGGAGAGACAGTTTCAGTGAACAGTTAAACAGAAATTGCCAGTTCAATCACAACCTACGATCAACCACAGTACAATTTACTTTATTGTACAGCCGCACTGTATTAATATCAGAGTTGTATTCGAGTTCCTGTGAGTCCCTGCGAGTCTATCACAAGTCCTTCAGTCTCAAGTCGAGTCACTAGCTGTTCAGATGAACTGTTAACAAAAGCATTATTTTATCATTGTTCAACCAGTTACTTGCGACTGGCTTTATGAAAGGACTTGCAGGGACTTGATTACAACTCTGACTAATATAAACTCTGTGAAAAGTACCCTACCAATGGTTACAAAGTTTAAGTTAAAGGAAGAAACACCATTTGCAGATATCAAGAAAAAATTACTACAGAATTATTAGGAAATATCTTACTTATTTGAAAGTAAAATAATGATTGTAGGCATCCAGCAAAAGAATTGCGCTGGATGTCCTGCAATTTTTTCAAAAAAAGAAAATCACGACAAAAATTGAAGTAATTTGAGTAAAATCCCAAAAAATATATTGTGTGAAATTTCTTGTGGAGACCTTTTGACTACCATTGTCCACATTGTGTTCAGGTCTCCACAGGGTACCGAATTTAGAAACATTGTTAAAAAACACATTGTGTTACTTTGTCTGGGTTTTCGTTAGAACAGGTCACAATTAAATGCTACCTTTTGACGAGATCTTTGGAGAAGTCTGGTCCCATCTCAATCACACCCCAGTACTCGCCTCTCCTCACCCCTGCCTTCCCTAAACCCAAGTTAGCCACAGGTACCTGACAAAGTAAATGACCAAATTACTCATACGAAATGAGATTTAAAGCTTTGCATGGTGGAGACTAGACTTAGAAAGATTTGCAGTGAAGCCATGTGAAAGGATATCTTTTAAGAAGAGGTAGGGTGGTTCTGATAAGAACCGGTGGTTTAACACACCGGTTCTTATCAGAACCACCCTACCTCTTCTCAAATGAGATCCTTTCACAATAGTCATTACAAGGCCATATGTGACCTGTCATCACAAAATAAGCGTAAAGTCGCACGGAGTGATTTCCCAGTACGGCCAGTCAAAGTCAAAATTGGAAGGGGTGGTCGATTTTGATATTATATGGTTTTTTTAAAGACTAAATCCCCAACAATCAATTCCCAATTTTTCAGGACGATCAGATAAAAACAAAATTAGTTTTTGAGACAATTTTGACTATGCCTTTCTATGCCTTTTACACAATTTCTCGCAAGAAATGCCCGGTTTTCTCATAATCTCTGTATTAAGACTCCAGACTAAAAAATAAAAATTAAAAAAATATTAAGTATCAAACCTCCAAGTGTTATATACCATTGGAAAGCTTTGTTTCCACAGAATTTAGAAATACCCATATCTCATTTTTTTTTATTTTGCCGACTTTACGCTCATTTTGTGATAACAGGTCACATATTGTCTCATGCGACATTAGAAACCAAACCAGCTCCACGAGACACCATCTATAAATGGGGTACAAACCTGGGTGGGGAACAAACAAGGATGAGATAAAACCTGGAGAAAAAAGAAAAGAGAGGAACCAGGGTGGAGATCAAGAGGAAGAACTAACAAAGAAGTGTGACTACGGGTGATAAGCAGGAAGGGGGGATGCAAGAAAAAAGGAGCGGGAAACCACAAGAAAATAGTGTCGGGAAGAGAAAACAGGAGAGAGAAAACAGGAGAGAGAAAACAGAGGAGCGGGGGTTAGAAATATCAACCTGATGAACGGTGTAGTTGTCTATCTGTTGAAGGTACATCTTGCTCAGAAATGGCGGGTTCTCCAAGTTCACCACGGCAACGGACAGGTCTCTCGGGTCGTTGCCAACAGCGAGACAGAAGAGCGACGTCTGGAGGATGGGAATGATGACTGTGAAGAATATAATCCTGAAAATAAAAAGAATCGGAAAGAATGTAATATTCTGACACCAGTTCAGCGGTTGTGTTTATGTACTACATAACCTCCCGAGGACAGGCGAACAATAGATCCTTTCAGTCCTCGGGCGCTCGTCTTTTGTTGAATTTTGTCCTCGGGCGTTAAAGTGTACGCTAAGTCTATGGGGTTAGGTTATAGCACAGATACAAAAAGAAAGACAATCCAGGTTTGCGATTCCCCATTTTGTTAATATTTTTGTTCAAGCAGTTCCTTATTAGTTTCCCTTTCTGATTTATTTGAAAATTTGATTTAAAGTTCCTTTTTTTTTTCCCAACCAAGTCTTATTCCCTAAATCATTTGTTGAAATCTATTTTCTAATTGTGTTATCCATTGAACTTCGACCTTACCCAGGATTCCTCATGACCCGGATGATGTTCTTGACTATCAATGCCCACAGGTGGGCGGGGCTTAGACAATAATCCGAACAGTGCACATTTGAAGAGGCTGAAAACAAAAACAGGAAAATCACATTTTTTTGGCAACTTTCATTGAATAAAGAAATTTTTTAAAAATGAGTGGTTTTGGGCACCTCACAACCTCTGGGAAAACCGATGAAGCTACAAAACCCCAATGTGGATATGTATATTCCAGGGGGGTTGATACCGGTAGTTAGAAGCCATGAAATTATAACATAAAGTGAAAGACCTGAAGATCGAAAAAGAGAGGAGAAACAAAACCAATAATTTGATAAAAACAAACATGTAGTCTGGTTCCCTGACCTGGCAATTCTTTGTATGCCTAAATTTCAGATGTCTAAATTGTAGAACTGTAGTAGTAGCCACCTTTAACAGAAACAAATCATGATGTCCCAGGATTCAGGCAGTGTAGCTACATGTATTTGAAAAAGAATTGTACATTTTCGGAAACGGGCAGCATATATTCCTCTTGTTTTTCGTCACGTGACATTGGCACTACTAATTCATCAGAAATAGTCAGAATGTTTTGGTCTGGGAGCCAGACTACTAATAAAAATTGGTGCGGGGAAGGAAGCGATACAAATAACCTCCTCATCCCGGCAACTCCAAATTATTATTTTTAACAAAATAAAGACCATCACATTGCCTACCAAAACAATAAAAAAATAAAATGGGTTTAATATTTGACTCACTGGACTTGTGATCTGTCCGGTCCTCGTCAATCAACATAGCGGAATCCGAGGAGAAGGCCACATCGTCATGGTAATCCTGGAGAGAGGTGATGCGCTTGGGTGAACTGCCGCTACGACTGGGGTGCACCACAACTTCAGGAGGCTACACAAAATTATTAGGAAACCACTAATGACACTTTTTCTTCCCTTTGGGTATAAAACAAAAGTGGAAAACTTTTATTTAAAGAACCAGTTCGCGCCGGATGACGTATATAAACGCAAAGTTTTTCCCAAATTCAAAACGGATGACGCATAAACACGCCAAGTTCAAGTTCGGAAATGTCTGTCAGCAGCGAGCAAGGCCGGAAATGCGTGGGTGTGCTTCCCGGCACTATCGGCCTGAACATGCTTCAGATTGAGTTTCGTTAAAAATAATCCCGCCCCTCGGCTCGGTGATGTTAAAATAATCCCGGCGCGAACTGGTTAAAGGTAGGATACACTATTGGTTATTGCTTGAATTATTATGAATGAGTTGATTTGGGGGGTTGTTATTATATAGTACCGGGTAAATATCGTTTAACTGATCTGTCCAAAGTTTTACAATCATGGATGCTGAGAAAAGCAAGAAAAACAGCGTTCGTTTTCAACTGGCGTCGGGCAGTTGTTTTTCTGTTGTCCGGCAATCTTAATTTTTGTTATTCACTTTTTTGCAACATTTAATACAGAATATGTAGCGCAATCATTTTGCTGGATGCATACGATGATTTTTTTTTAAATGCCAAATTTTCGCAGCGAATGCTTCGTGACGTCAAATTCGCATTTGCATTTCCTTGCGCGTGAAGTATGAACCGGGTCTTTTTAACGATCCTCCAACGCCTTGAGAAAAGGCTACTTACCTGAAGTTGTTGTTGTTGTTGTTCACTGCCTCCAGCCCTCTCATTTTCTCGCATGCACAGCTTCAGGAACACATCCTCAAGTGTCTTGAATGACCAAACCCCAAATAAGACGTAGATTCAATTATACAATGTCTTAACCCTAACCCTCCAGGGTATTTTGGCTAGAAACCCTGCCAGATGCAACAGATTGCATACTTTGTCACATTGACTTGTGTGCAGAGTTTAGCAAGGTCAAGCATTCACCACAGATGCACTGTGCTGGATCTGGCAGGGTTAGGGTAAAATTAATCAACCGAAAGTCTGTATTAACAAATGATGACATGGCAGCACAAAAGGAGAATGGAGTGCCACTCTGAATTTCTGAGTCGCAAATAGAAACAATTTTCACTAAAAAGTCAATTTTGGGATTTTAAGAACTTTCTATTTGAAAAACCATACATATGCGACCCACTCCACAAAAATGGGTATTATGTTGCAATTGAGTTATATATATATACATTGAGTATATATACAGGGTTGGAAAGCCCACAATATGATCATTCATTTGGTATATAATAGAGCTACATAGCCCTCTGGTTTTGAGGATGTTAAAAGTTCGCATATTTATTACTTAATTTAAGTTCAAATTATACAGCTGAGAAAACAGGATTTGAAATAGCTAATTACGTTGAAGAGAACAACAGAATGATGTACATAAAATGGTCGGTTTTTTTCTCCACTTTATTCATCAAAATCAATATTTCTGTGAATGAAACCTGAAACTGTAGGTATTGATGTCATTCATGGCAACAAATTGAAATCCCATTTTGACAACATGTTTATTGTCTCAACATTGAGGGGGCCATTACATCATAATGCACAGCGCGACTAAATACAGCAAGATAGATAAAATGGCAGACCCTTACCGGCATCTGGTAATAGTCAATCAGTTCCTGGGGTGGTGATTCAGACAATAGTTTGCCGTTTCTCATTAGACCAACCTGAAAAGAAAAAAGAAAAAAAATCACAAAATCTATAAAACCTTTTCTGTCAAATAAACAATTTTATTGACCAATCGAATCAAGTCTTGGTCAGGTGACCATGGTGGCTTTGCAAGGCACCGCGCCAGCCACGCGCCAGCCGAAAAGCCAGCCGAAAAGCCAGCCGAAAAGCCAGCCGAAAAGCCAGCCGAAAAGCCAGCCGAAAAGCCAGCCGAAAAGCCAGCCGAAAAAGCCAGCCGCAAAGCCAGCCGCAAAGCCAGCCGCAAGCCAGCCGCAAGCCAGCCGCAAGCCAGCCGCAAGCCAGCCGCAAGAGAGCCGCAAGAAAGCCGCAAGTCCAATTCACGAGTCAGACTACAAGTAATACAAAACAAACAAATGACAAAGGAATGAATTGACTTAATAAAAATAATAATAATAATAGATATTTAGAAAGCACAGACGATCGCAGAAACGTTTTGGCCAAAGGACGCTGCAACAAAGAATAAATACAAATGAAGTTTTTGTAATCAGACTTGAATCTGGATGACTTGTGAATTAGCCTGTGATGAATTGTGGCCGATTTGATCACAACTCCGCTGAGAGATCGCAATGCCAAAGCCAACAGTTCCTGTGAGTGGTCAATGGATTTAGAGTAATTGATTGGCTAAACCTCATGTGGCAATGCCGACTACAAGAAGCAACAGCTTATTAATTTAGAGTGAGGGCTGGGAAAACACTCTCCGTAATTAGATGCTCAAGAACGGGAACAACAATTCACCCCTAAAATTCAATAAAATGCTGCTCAATGGCACACAGAATTATTAAAGGTCGATTTTGTTCGCGCATGAGATCAAGGCCATGTGTAGCTACATAACAAGTTATTTTTATTATTATTATTATTTGTTCTTTCTGGTAATGAAACCAAGGATCCCTCAAAAGTTTGTTAGCCTGAAGAAACCTGTAGAGAGAAGACACAATGAGAAGAAGATACCGTTTTAGAGGTGGGAGGAAAACCACAGAGGGAAAACCCTGGGGGAAACTCACAGAGTCAGGCAGGGACTAAAAACCCAATCCACATATTGGTCTAGGCGGGATTCGAACCTGTGTCACAGCAGTAAAAAAACGAGGACAGAACCAACCTAACCTCACTCCTCAAGTGACCCTTGGTTTGCAAGTGTCGACCCTTTTCCGAAGTCGAGCCCTGTATGTTTTGTGTTCTTAGAGCTTAATGAGAGAGCACGTGCATGCATGCAACGCAGAAACGAAAGTAATTAATCAGAAGACGAGAGCAAAGATACAGGGAGCAGATCACCGCTCCAGGGCAACATTAATGGAAGAGGTAGGCAAATGTTATTGTGACACTGAAATGTCCCCACAACTCAGTCAGAATTAAGCCTACCCTTAAACGTTTACACTACATACATTAAGATACCGGTCGGTAGGTGAATCTTAATGGGAGAGCACTTGCACGCGTGCACTGCAGAAAAGACTACTAAAGTTGTCACGATGACTGCACGCCCTCATTTAATCAGAAGACGTGAGCAGAGATACAGGGAGCAGATCACTGCTCCGGGGTAATTGAAACGGTAATTGAAGAGGCAGGTATCTTGTTGCCGCGGCGTCAGAATGTGATAGAGTGAACAAATATTTCTGCAGCCCACAGGAGAACGTGCAGTAAATTATTGCAAATGACAGTTAATGTGTCCGGTTGGGGTATGGAACACGCAAGTAGGTGATTTTCTCGGTTTGTGGTAAGTACATTTCATGTATTTTTACAGTGAAGTAGCTGTAATTTGTTTTTATATGTTAATACTGTTTTAACTGTAACATATGCCAATGTCCACAACCATGACAACACAAAGTGCATGCTTTTAATGGTCAGGTTCTTATTGAAAGCTATTGATTCAAGTCCAGTACTGAGACTCGAGTTTGTGTTAATCAAGTCAGGGTTTGGGTGACTCAGATTTGAAATGAGTCAGATCAGCACCATAAATTCTCAGACTCGGATTGAGACTCGGATTAAGACTCAGATTGAGACTCAGATTGAGACTCAGATTAAGACTCAGATTGAAACACTCAGATTGAGACTCAGATAGCGTCTCAGATAGCGACTCGGATTGAGTCTCAAATTTAGAATTAGATTGAGACTCAGATTGAGACTCAAGAAACTCGGACTCGCGAGCTCACATTAAGTACTTGACAACACTGGTGTGCAGTAAACAACTTTTAATAAAACCACTTTAGTCCAATCTTTTACAAAGATTACTAATATCATTAATACAAAAAAAAAAATAACCCAAATTTTGTCTCATTTTGCCAGAACACCTCACACTGATTAACTATTCCAGGGTTGCGAATTCAAATTAATTAACAGCTCAGATTGTGTTTGCGCCACTAGGTAAATATTGATATACACATGTACATGTATACTGTGCCAATATTAGGTTTCCACACACCTTTTCTGGTCACGTTTGTCACGTTTGTATTCATTCAACATTCTTGTGAAAGACCTTCGTTCGTGGGATTTTTAAAATGTTATTTGTGGGTTATTTTAATGTTCTCTTGTGCATTCTTAAAATATAGTCTTTTTTACAAAGTGGTTTTTCAATTCATCTGAATGAACAATTTCAACTGGATATTAAATTAAAACATTGAACGATTGATCAAATTAATGATTTGTTAAGGGCCATGGGGCCCAAATCCCTCTTTCTGAACAAGGCTTGGTCTTTATTTGTTTGTTGCCTGAAATTTAATCGGTATTGATAAACTCTAATTTAATTAAAGTTTTCATCATAAATTTTTGAAAACGAAGACGCTATATTCCGCATTCGTCTGTTGGAAATATGGAGTTTTGCTTGAACAAGTCCAAGTACACGAAAAACAACTGTTGGAAAAACGTGTTTGGATATCGATAACGCACGTGTCAAAAATGACTTTTAAAAAAAAGGACATCATTGATCGAAGACAAGACCATGTAAAAACTCTTGATAAAGACATAAAAAATGCTTGGAAATGAGATTGGTTGGAGAAGGAGTTCCCCTTGCAGAAGCTGTTCGAATATGTGACCCGCTCCATCGAAATCAGGAAAAAGACGCAAAATGACTTTTTGAGATATGCACATGGTGAGAAAGGGAATTTCATAAGCTTTCTAATGATACTCATCACAAGTGTGTATCTGTTTAGGTTAACGAGTTATGGTCTCATGAAGATGACAGGTGTATGTTTATTTGCCGAATCCACATTCCGAGAAAAACGACTTTGAAATAAACAAAATTGACCAAAATCATACGGACAGCGCACACAAATCCTCTTCATTTTCATCTTTATTGATTGTGTTTACATACAAGACATTAATGACAATAATCTGTGATAACTACACTTCCTAAAACTACAATGTTCAGAAAATCGACTTGGTCAAGATTTTCACCCATGCGTTCACTTCAACGGCCGATTGCGTATAACGGCCTCAGCGACTTATTCCTGATTACGATGGAGCGGGTCACATATTTGATCGACCAGGCGTGGCATAACGTTATTGCTCCATGCTTGGTCTGCAAGGAGATGAATTACTTTAGACACGGATTAGTAATGCTGTCTGATCACTGCAAAGTGTCAAAACATCGGGAACTAGTAAAACTAGGAAAGACTAATTATCGTCTCCAAGGTGAGAAATGGAATATTTATTGAATTTAGGCCGACATTTAATCATTTCAAAATTTAAGAATCATTTAAAAAGGCACATTATCCCTTTTGCAACTATCGCAAAAGTAACTAACCAAATTATAATTTTTTTCTTTCAAATTTCTGCAAATTTTAACCTAGTCAGTTTCCCTTGTGTTTTATTTGTGTATTAAACGATACAAAGTTGTATTCTCATTAAGTGATCCCCACAATGTCGCTTCCCGGGTTGTATCGTAAAAGTGGGCGTGATTTCTAGCCACACGGAATTCTGGTGTTTATGACTTCTGACTAGCGCCCTCGAACAAAAATACTGACAAAACCAGAACAAAAAAGAAGCTTTTTCGCTTTTAGTCCCAATTAGTCACCTCTTGACTAAGAAAGGAATTGAAAATGGGCTCCTTTACAACTGTGTCAATCATTACAGACAGATGTTAGTTAGTCATCAGGGTCCAATTTCCTAAAACACGTAAGCACACAAACTTGCTTAGCATGAACATTCTTCCCTGGTAAAAACAGAGTTACAGATTAAATATTGTTTGTGATTGGCATTCAGCTGGTTTTTTCTTTGCAAGAACTGTTTGTGCTTAGCAAATTTGTGCGCTTACACGTTTTATGAAATTAGCTCTAGATGGTCAGGTCCACAAATGGTTGGAATCCAAGTGTAATTATGTAGCAATATATTTAAACCCCTTAGGCTTTATTATTAATAGAGAGTGTGCATTTGTTTTGTGTTTTCGGCAGGGATAACTCAGATTTGGATTTTGGGGACAGTCATTTTGGAGACTTACACCGGTTGGAGGGAAGACGGAAAGACCGAGGACTAACATCAGTTGAGCTTAAGACACTTCTTATACACAACCTTAAAAAAAAAGACTTGGATGCCGAACAATTATAAGACAAGCAAAGGACCATTGGAAGTACGACATCCAAGATGGATGTCCTGGGCATTATAAGTATACCCATCGGCATTGTGGGAGTTATCGGCAACAGTATCGTCTGCCTCGTGATTTGGCACGATGCTGAACTACACACCTTGACCAACACTTTCATCGTCAACCAGGCTGTGGCCGACCTCCTGTGCTCCCTCATCCTGCCGCTGCAGTTCAACATCCCCTCCCCGGACCCCTTGCCCGAAGGCAGTTACGGGGAGTTCATCTGCAAAGTCTGGACGTTCGAGTACATCCTCTGGCTCTTCCTCAACGCCTCCACGCTGGGTTTGGCAGCGCTGACGTTCGAGCGCTACCTCGCCATCGTGTTCCCGTTCCGGTATATTGCCATCACGGTGACCAAGTGCTTGCCCGTCACGCTCATCGCGACCACCTGGCTGCTGAGCGTGGCCTCGGCGACTCTGACACTTTCCACCGTGGAGTTCTCCGCAGCCGAGAATCGCTGCGACGTAAGCCCGGATTTGGAGCTGCGCAACCCGCCGCTGCACGCCCTCCTGATCGTCGACAGCGTATTCCTCTTCCTCCTGCCAGCAGTCCTGATGCTCTTCGCTTACGTGCACATCATGCTGGTGCTGCGTCGCAAGGCGCGCACCGTCCAACCAATGCCGTCCACCACGCATGCGCGTGCACACAGCATCAGCGAACCCAAGGCCCCACCCCAGGAGATGCAGAACGCTTCCATGCTACGCGCCAGCAAGAACGTCATCAAGACCCTCCTGTTGGTCTTTGGCGTCTATATCATATGCTGGCTGCCTAATCTCATCGCCTTCGTGGTTAATTTCTCGGACGAGGTCTACGCACTCACCATCATCCTTGGTGCCGCTAACTCCTGTGCAAATCCCATCATCTATGCGTTGAAATATAAGTCTTTCCAAGCGGGCTTGAAAAAGTTGTTCAAAAGGAATCGTTGATGAAGACAAACAACCTGTTTGATTGTACCCTGCACTAGCCTTAGTCATAGAATTGCCTCATTAATTTCAATGCAAATACAGTGTACAAATTCTCCTATTTGTCGCACATTAATCAGACATTTGTATTTATCCATGCATAAAAATGTAGCACACTGAGAATACACACATTTTATACGTCACTATTTGCAACAAATTACAAAAAATTGAATGCACGCGTCATCAAAATTGGTCAGATTAAAGCCCAAGACTTGTTTGGAAGACACAGGACCTACAGTAAGTCTCCGCAGAACGAAAGAAAGCAATTAGAAGTGCCAATAGTTTTTAAACCAATAATCCTCCGACCTATAAAACAGCTCGGATTGGGTGTACAAAACGCTTGTACCTGCACGAGTGTGTGTTTAGTCAATCTAGCAATTGTTCGCCTGTAATACAGAGTGGGGGATGAGTTGGGAAGGTGGCTCAATGTCCAAATAGACGAGTAATTTCCATTTGCCGTGTCAAATTGAAACCTACATTGCCATGATTGTACAATCTCATTACGATTGCCCCAACAATAGCCCCAATGAATTTGACAAGTTTATTAAAAAAAAACTGTGTAATGGAGAACTACCTAAATTAAATTGCTGTACCATGGTTGTTTGTTATAACTAACTTAACATATACAAATTCTCAGTTCCATAACCCTAACGCTCCTCAATCCTCAAAAATCCTCATTGCAGTTTTGGAGGATTTTTGAGGATTGAGGCTGTATGGAGTTTTTAAAAAATTAGGATTTTTGAGGATTGAGGCACAATGTTGTTTTACAATGTTTCAAGTGTGGAGGATTTGAGGATTGAGGCACAATGGGGTTTTCAAAAAATGAGGATTTTGGAGGAATGAGGCAATGGGGTTTTCAAAAAATCATAATGAGGATTTTGGAGGATTGACTTTTTTCAATCCCCAGAATCCTCATTGCAGTTTTGGAGGATTAAAAAAAATGAGGATTTTGGAGAATTGAGGCACATGATGTTGTTTCAAGTGTGGAGGATTTTTGAGGATTGAGGCTAGATGGGGTTTTAAAAAAATGAGGTTTTTGAAAAAATGAGGATTTTGGAGGATTGAGGATGGTTGCTAGCAAAAAGGGCCTAGGGGGTTAGGGTTAAAAATCTTGATTGCTTTTGAACTGTGTCTAAAAAAAAATTTACATGCAAAATGCAAGTGTTAATGTGAGGGTGTTTTGTGTTCAGGCAATAGTTATCGATAAAAAAATGTATATTTTGCTAAAGCAAAAGAAGTTTGTTTTGTTTGCCTTTGTTTGGTAGTTTAGTTAAAATGTCAAGGGATCTTCCGTCAAAAAAACTCACCCTAAATACTTCATAAAATGTACAAGACAAAGGTAGACGGAAGACACCCTTAAAAATGTAATGCCAGTTATGTACCACGGAATAATGGAATTGCCCTGATAATTATATACAAACTCTGGCAAGCTCCTAACAAGGAACAAAATGCCTGTTTGATTTCTCCGCATCGCGGTACAGTTTGGGCCGGTTTGTCTCATACGCGAGATCATGCGATCGGGAGACTCCTAACATCGAGGTCCCTCAAGTTCTTTTGTAGAATCCTACACTCGCAAGATATAATTTCTTCGCGGTGCTACCGCAAACAACTTATCTCAGCTTTTCTGAGTTCTCCAAAATAGGTCATTTTCAAAGAGGGATACATTGTACCTTTTGGCTGTACAACAAATTGGTAAACCTTCTGGATAATGTAATTAGTACAACCGGGGAAAATTTACACTATCCCAAATTAAATTTATTCATTATCTGAACGCCTGCCCCATTTTGCGTGCTAAATTGGACCATCTACGCTCTGCTAATTGTGTAAGAATGGTACATGTATACTCAGTGGCGCTGCAACACTTTTAAAAGTTGGGGGAAGGGGGCAAAGCAGTTGCCCTTTTCTATGTTTTTTTGTGTGCAACATGTATAAAATACTAACTTGATGCGCCTATCAATTGCCAAGGGTTCTTCCACACTTTCCTCTAGTAGCCCACACCTTGAGTGGCCTTTGGCCTTGTGATGGGAGATCATATCTTGTTTCAGTGTGAGGGGCTGGTTCTTCCACACTTTCCTCTAGTAGCCCACACATCGAGTGGCCTTTGGCCTTGTGATGGGAGATCATATCTTGTTCGAGTGTGAGGGGCTGGCACTTCTTCCACACTTTCCTCTAGTAGCCCACACCTTAAGCGGCCTTTGGCCTTGTGATGGGAGATCACATCATGTTTTAGTGCGAGGGGCATGGTTCTTCCACACTTTCCTCTAGTAGCCCACACCTTGAGTGGCCTTTGGCCTTGTGATGGGAGATCATATCTTGTTTTAGTGCGAGGGGCTGGTTCTTCCACACTTTCCTCTAGTAGCCCACACCTTGAGTGGCCTTCGGCCTAGTGATTGGAGATCATATCTCGTTTCAGTGTGAGGGGCTGGTTCTTCCACACTTTCCTCTAGTAGCCCACACCCCGAGTGGCCTTTGGCCTTGTGATGAGCAATTTGCATTAACAAAAAGGTAGATGTTCATTAACATCCCATTTTCATGAGGCTTTAAAGTGAATTAATAAGTAACTTCCTCAGTCTCCAAATTAATTACTCTTGAAGCTTAAACAAACTGACTGCAAACCAATGATGATTGTGTTATTGAAAGCTTGGGACGGTGTTTGCTTTAAACAAATAATTAGTGGCCTTTGGCATTGTGATGGGCAATTTGTATTTAAAAAAAAAAAAAAGACGTTTATTATTTAAACCTGTCATTTATATCAAACTTCAAAGTTAATTAATAAGTAACTTGCTCTAATCATGGGAAAAAATTACTCTTGAAGCTTGAACAAACTGACCTCAAAACCAATGATGATTGTGTCATTGAAAACGTTCGGCCAGCGTTTGCTTTAATTCAATTAGTTGAATGTCCATTCCCTCAAACCTAATGAAATTGGCATTTTCCGCTTCTCTGGTTACTCCGGAACAAAAATCAATCAATTTAAAGTGCAACGTCAATATCGTTTTGTGAGCGCAACGAACTGTTTTAACCCTTAGCACGCTACCATTCATATACACACGTATTCCCATGGCGCTGGATTTCCTGTGCAAGTCACTAAGTAATGCACACTAATCTGTTCCGAAGCTTTTTATTCTATGATGGGTGTGTTTTACAGGAAAATGCAACATAAACTATTTGTTCAGTAGGAAATTTCCTTTCCATTGGTGGCCGTGAGGATGGCTAAAATTGATCAGCCAGTTGTGGTGGTAAGCCCTCCGAAATGCATCATTACGAGCTGCTATCCGAGCCGCGTTAGGAGCCGCATAACCTCCCGCTTGCTGGCGAACTTCACCGGGGCCATCGTCGCGTTGTGCCCCATCACTACTATCGTTATCAATGGAACCTTCACCACGTTCTCGTACACACTGGCATACTCGTTGTCGACACTATCGTTGACATAATCGTTCTGAAAAAGGCCTTCAAAGTCCGAATCTCCGGAGTCTGAGTCCCCAAAAATCTCCTGAAATGCAGCTCCGGCGTCCATTGAACACTCGAACAGCGGAACAGACAGATTTTCAATCGAAAATAGCAGAGAATTTTGGAAGAAACGAGTGTGAATTTATGATTGAACAACGTTAGCCTCGTAATCATCTATCCAATGGTACCCGGGTGAGGGTCAGGGGTCAATGGTTTGTTATATTCATTCATTTATAAATAGAACGTTGTCGCGGGCGACTGTAGTCGCCCATAGCAGTGTGGGAATAAATGCGCTGGGCGACTGGAGTCGCCGATAGCGTGCAAAGGATAAAGGATGGACATGTATTGTACACATATACATGCACGGAATATATGAAAAATCAATAACTCGCCAATAAAGGTTTAGTATATACCATTGGTAATTGCTTGAATTATCATGAATGGGTGGATTTGGGGGGTTGTATTTTATAATAAATATCGTTTTAACTGACCTGTTTGAAGATTTACAATCGGCTATGCCGAGGAAAGCGGCGTTCGTTTTCAAACAGCGTCGGGCAGTGGCTCTTATGTTGTTCTTGTTGTTTTCACTTTCGCCATTGGGCGATCGTGAATTTGTTTTTATAAAATTCAATTTTTCGGAACATTTATAGGATATCTAGCGCAATCCTTTTGCTGGATGCCTAGAATCGTTATTTACTTTCAAATAAGTAAGATATTTCTTAATAATTCGAAAGTAGGTTTTGTTCGATATCTGCAAATGATGTATCCTACATGTACAATGTACCTATAACATACCATAATAAATCATGGATTTCTTTTTTTTAGAGGGGGAGTTAAAAATACCTGAATGAATAATTTGTCTTCAATTAAATTAAGATGAAGTCTCGCCCATTTGTTGTTATTTAGTGTATTATATTTCATGTAGTCATTGTGATAAAAAAATGCCTTTGAAGTCTATTTACCGACAATTCTGACAGCTGCTATAACTTGCTGACATTGTATCAGTGTTTTGTTACAGTTGTCCTTTGAGTAAGTTTTTCCGAGGTTTACTTTTTGGAAAATGTGCTGAATTAATTCACGATCCCACGGACCCGTACCTGGAATGTGGTTTTGAAACCTGATACTGCAGGAGAGGTATTTGGTTCTATTGTATCAACTCTGCGGCCAGCCGGGCTGATCTGCGGTCGGCTTTTTTGCTACATTTCGTGTGGACTCACTCAAAGGATTTAGTTCATTGAACCTTATTTATTTTGGAAAAAGACGTGCCACTGTAGACGTGCAATTATGGAGAGCGGCAAGTCAATTTATTTACAAACATTTATTACAAGCTGAGAGTAAACTCCATGCAATACGGGATCGCTGTTGACAATCTGGCTCTGAAAACCGCGCACTTAACTCTTTTTTTTCACTGGACCGCCAGACTACTTAGAAAAGGGTTTTGACTAGACCGCCGCTGTTTTGAGTGACTATAATTTGTTTGCGTCGAACCCTGAGTTGCAAAGTAGGCCCGTGCATTTGTTTAGTTGCGGAATGCAGGGGAAGTAAGCACGCCATGCCAGCGCGGCAGTCGCGCTGCAGCTTGCTAGTGGAGTGAGCGGGGATGTACATGCACGTGCCGACGCGGTGTATACTTCCGGGTTTTTGTTATGATTCTAATAATAGTCACGGGTACCCGGGTACCCGACCGTGACGGGAATAGGGTACCCGGGTCCCGTACTACCCGTAAACGCACACCCTTAAAACAAACGTCATTTTTCTTGGTTTCCTTGTCGTCTCCCCCCTCCCCCTCCCATTCATCATAATTCAAGAAATTACGAATGGTGCATCCTACCTTTTCATCCACCCATTCACGATAATTCAAGCAGTTACCAATGGTGTATCCTACCTTTACATCCACCCATTCATGATAATTCAAGCAGTTACCAATGGTGTATCCTACCTTTGCATCCACCCATTCAAGATAACTCAAGCAATTACCAATGGTGTATCCTACCTTTAATGGAAATTTTTTATTTAATGAAAAAATCCCTTCAGTAGTTTTTCCCTAATCCTGCTAACAAACAAACAAACAAACAAAAACCAAACACCCCGACAGACAAACAAACGTAGGAAGAAACCTCCTTGATAGAAGTACTAACTTGTGTCCTACTGTACCTACCATGTTTGCCTGTCTTGCCTCTTCGATGTAGTGGGTGGTTAGGATGATAGTCGTATTCCCTTCTTTCACAAATGCTAACAGATGTTCCCAGATCCTGTCGAGTCGACATATGAAAATTTTTACTAATCGTCTCTGATTGTTTTCTTACCCAGCAAGGGCCAATTTTATAAAATATGTAAGCACAAACATTTGCTTAGCACCAATTTAGTAAAAACAGGTTACCAATCCAAAACTCCATGTGTTTTTTCATGCTCAGCACAATCCAGCTGAATACCAGTTACAAACAATGAACATTACCTGAACATTTGATTTGCTTAGCACCAATTAACCAGTTCGCGCCGGATGACGTATATATAAACGCAAAGTTTTCCCCAGATTCAAAACTGATGACGCATAAACACGTCACGAGCAAGGCCGGAAATGTCTGTCAGCAGCGAGCAAGGCCAGAAATGCGTGGGTGTGCTTCCCGGTACTATCGGCGTGAACACGCCTTGGATCGAGTTTCGTTAAAAATAGTCCCGTACTAATCAGTACTAATCAACCCACAGCAGTGATTAGTAGAGGATTTTGGAGGATTGAGGCAATGGTCACCCCTCTACTTAATAAATTCAAGAAATTACGGATGATTTTAGAGGATCGAGGATGAATCCCATTTTTACATGGAGGCAATTGAAGGATTTTGAAGAATTGAGGATGGTTCCTTGCCAGAGGGCCGAGGGGTTTGGGTTAAGTTAATGCCCTGTACCTCATTCGTAATAAGGGATCCACTCCAACTGTTGGTTCATCCAGAATGAGTAGAGGTGGACTCTGCACCAGGGCTGAGGCAAAGGACACCCGACGCTTCTCACCTCCACTAAATGGGCGGGGCATGCATAAAAGAGAATGAGAAATAAAATATACAAAAATTGAAAAATGAATAAAAAAAAACACACAAATAAACCACTAGGGAAACTGACTACCTAAATTTGCATAAACTTCAAAATGAACAAAGAAAATGGCAAGGCGGGACTCGAACCTGTGACTTCCGGAATACGTGACTTCCGGAATACCAGACCGGCGCTCTACCAACTGAGCTATCCTGCCCTACGATGGCGGTCTCCCAAATTGTCAGTATTATTTACTTCTGACAAGCGCCCTCGAACAAAGATATTGACAATTTGGGGGACTGCCAACATATAGGGCAAGATAGCTCAGTTGGTAGAGCTCCGGTCCAGTATTCCGAAGGTCGCAGGTTCTAGTCCCGCCTTGCAATTTCTTTGTTCACTATTACATTTTTAAGAATCTGAGATTTTAACAGAAACTGTTTCTTTGTTTTCACTTCAGAGTAAACAGCATGTAAAGTAAACAGCATGCCCCTTTTCACGTATTAAATACGTGACGAGTTGTAGCGCCATCGGACCAAATTGCTCATGACATAAAATATAATGGTAAATTTTGATTGATCGTGATTGTTCAAACAAACAAACAAACAAATTAACACATTTGGTGTATTATGTCGCAAAAAAAGTAAAATTGAGTTATATACATGGTTAAAAAGCCCACAATGTAAGCTTTCATTTGGTATATAATAGTTCTCCATAACCGGATTCAAATTACACAACTGAGAAAACGGGCTTTGAAATAGCCGGCTCTGTTGTACTACAACAGAACAATGCACACAAAATGATCGTTTTTCGCACTTTATTTATCAAAATCAACATTTCTTTGAATGAAACCTGTATTACTATGGGTATTAAACATGTCATTCATGAAAAAAAAAATGAAAATCACATTTTGATGAAATGTTCACCCTCTCAATATTGGTTAGGCTATTACATGATAATGCACAGCGCGACTTAATACACCTTTTTGTAGAGCTGGTCAGATTTTGCCAATAGGTTAGGAATATATACTGTATATATATGGTCCATTTGAATGCTCATTTGGCCAAAATTGCTTTAAAAAATAACGTGCAGAAGCACAAAAACAGTTGGTCCAACGGCGAAAGGGCATAAAATTGCAGCTTTATTCGGCCAACAATAATCCCATACGGCAAATATGAACAAAATGTAAACCAAGATTAGCGGGCCGACATCAAGAGGAAAAATATTAAAACATTGTTTGAGGGTGAAGAAGGGAGGGGGATGGGGAGGGGATGATTTGACACGGAATGACCCAATACCTGAGATTTCCAACCATTGAGTTCATGGAGGGCAGGTCCAGCAGGCTCATCAGGAAGGCTTTCCTTGCCCTGAGGACGTCCTTGGGCATCCCATGGATGGTGCCAAAATAGTTCAGGGTCTCGCTGATAGTGAAGTCCTCATACAAAGCAGTTTCCTGTAACCCCAAAAACAATTGCAACTCTGAAAAACAAATTTTCTCCCGAAACGTTGCACCATCAACGTCAACCAGTTCACGTCGGATGCCGTGTATACATGCAACGTTTTGCCGGAATTCAAAACGAATGACGGATAAACAGGTCGCTAGCAAGTCTAGAAATATCCGTCGGCGACTGGCTCGGAACGAGCAAGGCTGGATATATCAGGGTGTGCTACTCACAGATGCCGGCCTGAACTCGTCTAGGATCGAGGTTTATGAAAAACAATCCAGTGCCTGGGCCAGGCCAATGTCGTAAAAATGCCAAGCGCTTTTGTATGAAACGTTTTGATTGGTTAATACGATCCCAAATGCATTTGTTTGCATTTCATGTACCAATCACGAACGTCCTAGCTTACGAGATCGTGATGTCGAGCATCGTGACCGTTTTACAAACCCCAGCTTACGTTTCGTTTCTGGCTCCACCGCCATTGCCAAACTGCATAAACAAAGCCACTCAGAGACGAAGCTGGAGTTTGGGAAACAACCTGCGTCATTTCTAGCACAGTCGCATCCGTTTTGGTGGTTTTTTTCGAGCATAAACACACTCGCCAACGCTTTGAAATAGGATTTTATCTGGCCTTTAAAAAACTGGTCAAAACCTTTATTTTATTTTCAACAAATTGTTGCACGAAATACGGCCCTTTTTTTTGGTGTTTGCCTCCCGTCCAACTCATACCTGAGGCATGTATCCCACCGAGCTTCCCGGTATCCCGTGCCCCCTGGTTCCCGGCGGCTTGCCCAGGGTCCAAATGGTTCCCTGGTCCATGCTCAGCCTTCCCAGAATGCACCGCAGGAGGGTAGTCTTGCCACAGCCGCTGGGACCCAGTAGCCCGTATCTGTAAGTCAGCAGTGCACGCACATAAAAGTTATTATACAGATCCTTGTCATGTGATTGGTGGAACTCGCATCACGTGACATTGATTGTTATTATAATAATAATGGGGGGAGGGGGACTATTCATCCTTACGGACAGTTGAGAAGCTAAATTGCGAAGAATGCGGCTACAACGTGGTCGAGTCGATGGCATTTAGACAGCCGCCATACGAACCTATATATCCGACCACAGAGCACATTAGCCAGTGATCGATTGAATTTTGCTTACAATTATTATCCCTGTTCACCAGGAACGAGACCATTTATGCAGCAGCTGAAGATCAGCGCATGTGGTCTCTACCTTCACAGGTACCCTTTTATAATCCTGGGTAGAGAGAGGTAATTGCAGTAGAGTGTCTTGCCCAATAACACAAGCACCATGTTCCCGTCGGGATTCGAACCCGTGTACTAACGCACACGAGTCGAATACCGTAACCATTGAACCGCAACGCCCAATTGCTCTAATTCCCGCTGGGACTCAAAAAAGTTCCATCCGCTCCTGGATTTTAATGAACAGTTAGGATCTACCCTTGTTCCCACGGCCTTTTAACAGTTGACCATCGCTAATTTTGAACAGCAGAGCGCGGCTGACGCATGCCAAAATCTGGGGAGAAAGTTGTGACCTAATTTGTGCTCCTTGACAACTGCACACAATCATGGCGGCGACGTCAACAGATGTGCCAAGTTCTAGTCCACTTCGGACATCGGTCAGTTATATATTAGATAACTGACCAAAACAAATAATTATTGATTGGCTCTAAATTGTGGACTGTGAAAAATATTGTTATTGCTCGGTAAAATCTGGACTTTGCCGCGTGAAATGTACAATTTCAGATTTTACCTTGCGATTATATTCCTCCCAATCAACTTTGAGCCACTTAATATTTGTATACTAAGGAGATAATAGTATGACAGAGCAGTATAGAAAAGTGTGGTTTAAAACCAGAATCTGACCTGGGGCCAATTTCACGGAGCTGCTAAGCACAAAAATTTGCTTAGCATGAAAAAACAAGGTTACATACCAAATTTTCACGTGATCTTTATTGTTTTTTGATTGATAATCAGAGCTTTTTTGCTTAGCATGAAAAACACTTAGAATTTTGGCTGATATAACTTGTTTTTAATGAGCAAGACTTTTTTGTGCTAAGCAAATTTGTGTGCTTAACAGCTCCGTGAAATTGGCCCCAGGCCCAGGGATGAGATTGCCAAAAAAATAAAGTCTGAAAATAGATGACATTTTTGGAAGATGCATTCATCTTTCTACAAATAATGTCTTTTTCTGTGATTCAAAAAGCCTGATTTCAGACACAAGTCGGCAAGGAGCTATTTTTGTTGGCCGAACCTCAAACCATTTTTGGTTTAGAGCACCAGGCCATGTGACCTGGGCCCAATTTCATAGCGCTGCTTAAATTAAAGGGAAATAAAAATTATATTTTACCTAGTCTAAAAAAACAACATACTGACCCTGCAGAAAATTTGTTTTGCTTTGTTATCGAGAACGACTCGCGACTCATTTTTATTTGGCCTTACTTGGGGTCATACTAATCTCCTCTAAATACTGTCTCATTTGAGATCGTGTCCTAAGTTTAGTTACACAACTTACACGGTTCCCCGCGGTACCAACATACTCAGGTTTTGTAGAACCTCGAGACGGCTGGTACCCCGCCCATAGTGTTTCTTTATGTTGATGCACTGCACGGCAGCGTCGACACTACTGTCCGTCATTTTTCAAGAAGACAAAGTTGATTTCCACAATTTCTTAAACAGCGAGATTTAAAACTCTTCCTTCAGGACAACGTTACCCTGAGATATAAACAAAAAAACATTTTTACGGTATTTAGATTAGAAATAATTAGTAGTCACACTGACAAAACTGCCAAAATAATAATAATAATAATAATAATAACAACCAATTTAATAATAGCGCCAAATCCGTCAAAAATTGACACTCGGGCGCTTCACAAAAAAACATGTATCGTCAGACCCTCTAAATCCACGCGGTCCTATTTCTACGTATTCACATTTAATTTACGTTTGGCAACACGCGCGCGTGCATGAGCGTTCGTGCGCAGATTACGGAGGGTCAAGGCTACATTTAAAACCCAATATTTTTTTATTTTTTTTAATTACACAAAAATACATCTTCAATACAATAATTACAATTACAATGCACAATATAAATTAAAATATAAAATATAAATTAAAATATAAAACAATTACAAAATTTTAATATATAAAAACAGGCAAATTAAATGGACAGGACATCAATCAACGCGAACAGCATGACAACCACGACAAGTGACTTAGTTAGAGGAGACTTAGCAAATCAAACAGAGCTGGTTAACACACAAAATATGGACAAATAAATGGACTGAAAGTAGATAGGATAGACAAGACACACAATCTGTTTGATAAAAACAGAAAAACATCAAACAGACAAAGTGGAAGGCCGGAAAGGGAGAGTTTCGGGCCATTAAAATGTCTGCTAAAGCCAAGGCGCTTTAGTTTAAATTATAGATAATACAGAAATTAATACAATAAAAACAACAAAAATAATAAAACAGGCAATATCATGCATCTTATAATCATCTTTAACTCTCACCCTAAGGCCATGAGAATGAAAGTATGAGTTTACCGTCCACCGCCCGCATGGTCGTGGCGCCACCGCATGAAAAATTTCATTATTTAAAAAATTTTCATTATTTCTCAAAAAAAGTTGCACAGTTTTATCCCAAAAGTCTGTTTCACTTATTCCCTCCAAAAACGACGAATTCTACACCTACGATCATGCGTTGTTCAGGGAGACATCTAGCGACTTGTAGTTACACTATTACTGGGCGCCAAACGTGTCAGCCAATCACCGTCGTCCTCTTTCATCGGCTTGGCAACGCTTGGTGTGGGATTTCCCGTGTTGCATGTGCGTAAGTATTTTCATCATATCGAGCATTAAAACGATGAAAAGTCATAAATACGCAAATGAAAACCTGAATAATGTTTTGATGAATCTCGTAGATGTAATTACATCAAACGATGGCACAAATCTAACACGATATCTTGCGATTTTTGAAGGACCCAGCCGCAGCAGACGAATGCTCGCGTCATGATACAGGTCACGTGATTGCAGTATACGGGGCGGCCCTTGTCGGTTCTATGTACTTCACTATCCATACTTCACACACTGATCAAACATGAACATGTGTTTCAAGTGTTTCAAAAATAATGAATAATGAAATAATGAAAAATATTGAATAATGAATAATGAATAATGAAAAAAAGCCTCATCACTTTTCAAAAAGTCTCGGACGGTAAACTCATACCTAAGTTCTCATGGCCTAATGGTTTAATATACCATGGTGAAGAATAAAAGCAGGTTATACTGAGGACTTGCTTACTCAATCCAACATAATCCAACTGAAATCATGACTTCACTGCTCAATCCAACACATACATTACAGTTCATGATTTTCATGAACAAAGAAATTGGAAAAAATAATTTCAGTAAACTTCGCAGTCAAGCAAACAAAACAAAGAAGTCCCAAGTAATTAATTACCCTGTTGGCGGCTTCGCGACTACTAAATTATGGGTGTGCAACCACGCGTGACCATGTGGCTAAGAGGAGTAGAGCATGTGACGTAGTCTACAACTTAAATTGTACCAAAAATCTTACATTTCCAAATTCCAAGTCCAGTCGGTGACGCCCTTGATGTGCTATTGCTATTAAACCGGTACTATTTACTTAAGACCTTTTCGAATCTGTGGCTTCGTTTCGTTATGGGCTTAGGCAATATTAGATTCACAACTGCGAGATCTCCAGCCACAGTCTGATGCCTGTTGTGCTTCAGAAACAATCAAATTATTTATATGAGCCCAAAAGTTTGAATATTTCCATTTGCTTCCATATTTCTATTTGCTTCTCAGTGATTTGGAATTCGGAGGCGAACGTAAGCCGAAACAAAGCAAAGATTTTGAAAAGGGCTGGCCATGAGCTTTGTGTCGTATTGAATTATAGCGTGCGAGGCGGATGTAGGCCAGGCTGGGTACTAGTCTAAATCACATTTGGCCAAGAGAGGGCGCTCGATCTACCCTAAAAGTCGTACACATTTTGAAAATGTATTATCTTTTTTGCACGAGTATATTAAAATTAACTGACGTGCGATAAGCAGTTTAGAAAGCTTTTATTCAAAGCGGTTTGGGGGTCTTGTTGTACACTTAATTGGTCCAACAATGTATTTGTTATTAGTTAACAGCCTAGTTCATTGGAGGACGAGAGTCGGCTTCGGATACCAACAGGCCAAAACAGGCTATTTGCATACGTCGTTGTTCATGTTGAAGATCAGTCTTGGAAATGTAGTGCGGCCCTTGCGATACTAGCTGGCACTAATAACTCAGTGAAAGATATATCAAAATGAAGTGTAAATTGATTATTGATCGCAGTGTGCTTGAAACACCACCGAGCTCGAGGTCGTATTAAAAATACGAGTATAATAGAATATGGAATTGAATTAGGGATTTCACTTTCAATAAAGCTGGAAGCTGTTATATATATAGCGTTGATTGAAATTCACAAAATGTCTTTTTAATTTTGTTTTCTTCTAAACTTTTACATGAATCCATGAAATCAAAATATATATAAATATATTTTAAAGATTGGCCAACTTAATTCGTTACTATAACATACAAAATAAATTCGACCAAAAATACAGGCTTATAATGTGCCATTAAAATTGGAACTAGCATGTAGTAGTTGAACGCGAGGATATACGTAATGAGCTGGTATCGGGCGCGGTGGGTTTTTTTGCGAGCCTGCATTTCCTTCACCTCGTAAGGGAGTAAAAGCTTTTGTGGCCAGCCTTGTACAAAATAATAGGGCTGTAATTTGGCCTTGTAACGAGACCCACGTTATAAAACCCAATTTAAATTGTTATTATTGTAGCTAATGACGACGGCAATAATTAAGGGTACTATGTAAAAATTGACCCAAATTACCGTCCCATTTGTGTAATGGCGACAATAAAAAGACGGATGATGTTATACGAATTGTTGTTCTCTCGACCGTGATGTAGGCCCTTTGAATGATATTCTGCGTATCGATATTAAGTTCACCGCTCTACTCTGTTTTTCTTCTTCAAAAGTCGCTCAAAAAATATCTAAATTGACTACTTTTTATAATAATATTAGGCCCCTATTGTTTATAATAATTTATCTTGGATATTTTATGTTCATAATATGTTGAGTAAATCAATAAAAGGTGATCAATGTCAGTATAGCAACAATAACAATATAGTGTGACGTCTGTTGTTGACATACCAGTTCTCCATGTCTGACTGATTCGTTTGGTGGCGTTTCTCGCCTCGACGGTGTCGTATCCCTGCGTTGTTGGACCACGTACAGCACCAGGCTATCTCTTTTGCTCGAAGAAGAGGACCAGTAGAGTGGTGGGAGCCAATGGGAATGGGGGAGTCGGAATGGGGGTGGAGTCGGAATGTGGGAAGTGGGAATATGGGTGGAGTCGGAATGTGAAAATAGGGTGGAGTCGGAATGTGGGTAGACTAATAATTAGTGATCAGAGGTTTCTCAAGAATAGTGGTCATTGCCTTTAATCCTTCATCATCATTCACAATTCTAATCATGAACCGTTTTATCCTAATCATTAGAGAACCACGGCAATCATCTGCCTAAATTCTAGCCCTGTAGCGCCTTTTAAACATTTTGAGCCCTTTAGGCCAAGTACAACTTCTCTTTGCCATATACCAATGCATAAACTCAATTGACCAATCTGAAACAAGGATTTCTAATATGCAAAGTGTGGGTGACTTACAAAGCCTTTGGTATTTAAAACGTGCATTTGGTGACTTTCTAATTCTTATTCTGTCACATTAGCAACGACACTCTGCATAAAGAATTTGTATGGTGGCCCTGAAGGGACATCAAAGACGCGAATTTCATTTACGACATCACATACTGTTTTACGACATCACATCATTTGTTTTACGACATCACATATTTGTTTACGACATCACACATTTTTTTTACGACATTACACTTTTGTTTACAACATCACATATGTTTTGTTTACGACATCACATATGTTTTTTAACGACATCACATATTTGTTTACGACATCACAATTTTCTATTTACGACATCACATATTAAATTTACGACATCACAAACTTTTATGTACGACATCACATACTTATTTACGACATCACAGGTGTGTTTTTAAAGCGGTGCGTAGTTTCTGAGTTATTGTTGCCGCTCCTTGCGAATGTAGAAGCTGCGAAAGTTCATCTATAGCTGAACTACGTATACTTATAACCACAAATTAAACACCACAAGAAAATACTGAACACTTAACCGCGACTAAGTTCGATTTACACCTGCGTACATTTTGAAACAATAATTAATAGTTATTATAACTAGCTAGCACAATACGTTCTTCATTAAACATAAATCGTTTAACTCCCTCTTACACCACAGCGCCAACACGCCACCTCTATCGCTCCGATACAATACACATTATCGATAATAAGCTAAGATTACTGCAATAATAATAATGTTGAAACACTATGTAAACTTTGAAACACATTCACGGATTAAAACACCGAAATTTACATTCAACATTCTTAAAAAATTGGCACAACATTTCGCAACATCAAAATTGCTGACAAAATTCAAAATTCAAAATTCAAAATTGCTGACAACTTGTGTGCGTTAGGCCTATATAGTTTTAATATTAAAATATTTGATAGCAAATTATTTTAAATTTAAAATTACTGGTGACTAAGTTTGCATGAATAAACCTTCAATTCAAATTCCACAAATGTAAGAAAACACACTTTTTGTTCTAACAAAATCTAGATTGTGTGCGCTTAACAAACAATTACCAGAATCACAAGCTCACAAAAAGAAATCTACCGTCAACTGGGGCTAATTAACACCAATTTGTAACTTTAACTAAAAGTTTTTAAATCTTAGCGTTTCTTTTGACAACAATACGGTTTAAATGTAACTTATTTCAATCTGTACTGTACGTCATAAGATTGTTCTGCCATGATCAAGAAGTTGACTAGTATTTGTGCTCTTGGGCAAGACTAAAGTTTTAAATCAACAATATAACTGCGGTCAGTGACTAATCTTTAAAAGTTGTAATCCCATGCATACAACTGATAAATTCAACACTGGTGTTGAATTAAATAATAAATAAATTGTATTAACCCCCATATACACTTTCCTTAGAAAACAAAACCAAGTATATTTAGGCTACAAACTCTTAGAACAGTCCACATGACGGATACCTGCAATATCTTATACTGCCTATTTCCGGGCACAAAATGTGCCTGAAAATTGTTCTTTAATTTCCATTTTTAGTAACTTCTTCAACGATTTCCTAACTGTGACCGATTCCACCCACCTCCACCCCCCCCCCCCCCCCCCCCCACAGTTCAAGCTGCAACTAATAACCTACTAGTTTTTGTTTTAGTACGGCCCTAAAACACGACACCCCGGGCTTGATCGAGACTACACCTACTCCAAGCCCTATTCCATAACTGATAATCAAGCCAGACGATGATCACTTAAATGCTCATGTATAACACATCCCTGACTATGCACATACAAAGTTTGGACCCAATCGGCCCGGTAGTTTTTATAGATATAGGCCCTTGAAAATTTAACCTTTATGATGACGTCACATATCACGCGATGACGTCGTGGTGACGTCTTCATGACGTTGGAGTAATATGTACGAGTTCAATATGCGAACTCACATTCAGGGTTTAATTATTAATAGGGTACACCATTGGTAAATGCTTGAATTATCATGAATAGGTGGATTTGGGGGGTTGTATTTTATAGTAAATATCGTTTAACTAACCTGTCCGAAGTTTTACAATCATGAATGCCGAGAAAAGCACGAAAAACAGCGTTTGTTTTAAACTGGCGTCGAAAATATTATGTTATTTGTGGGTTTTTTCGCGCGATCGCGAATTTTACTTTATAAAATTGTATTTTTCAGAATAATTAAAGGATACCTAGCGCAATCATTTTGCTGGATGCCTAGAATCATTATTTACTTTCAGATGAGTAAGATATTTCTTAATAATTCGGTTGTAATTTGTTTCGATATCTGCAAATGGTGCATCACTGTATCCTACCTTTAATCAAGCCAGACGATGGTAACACTTGACTTCTCGTATTTTCATACTGCATTGCTTGAGTGATTCGCGATACCCTTTCCAATCTTTCCAAATGATTCCATTCCCCTCAGGGACTTTGGCGTTGATCCCTAGATATTGACCATTCAGATTGGAGTCCAGACAAAGTTTGAACCACCAAGCCCCATGATAATCATTGGCACAGCTCCCACCTCCCTCGTCGTTGTCCCGGTCCTTTGTCGTGAACGCGAGGCCATCGTGTATCAGCAGCGAGTTTCCCGCGGTACTTGCAGGGTTGTACGAGCCAGCACGAAGTTGGAATTCACTCCCAGACAGTCCGAACTCCCCGTATTCTGCCCAAGACGTGCTGCCCTCCCAGTCTCCTAGATCCACGATCAGCTGCCAAAACCCAGATGCGGTAAGATTACGGACGAGGTCGTTTCCCTGCCAGAACTCACCGTGCGGCGTTTCGCCGAAGCCAAACCGGTACTCGTCCCAGGTGCGGAAGAAATCCACCGACCCGTCACGGCGTCTCTGGATGACCATCCAGCCCCCACCGTCGGTCTCCATGTCGCAGTACACCCGAACGCCACTGCTACCACCGACTCCCGGGTAGATGGTATACATGCCGCTGGCGCGATGACCTGCCCTGAAGAGCATCTCACAGCTGCTGTTGTCTACCTCGAGTGGCGCCGAGCACAGCAGAGTCTCGCTGCTGTGGTCGTAGTAGGAACTCCCTCCTAACTCCAGGAGATCCACGGGCCTGTCGTTCCTCGTGGCGTTGTTCAACTCGCAAACGCCCCCGGATCGTCGGTAGTTGAAGGACGCACAACGCAAGTCCAAATGGCAGTCCCGCGCGCACGTCACTGCAGAAACCCCACGCCTCTCCTGGTAGGCAGAATTATTCAGAGCTCGGTTTTCAGCCAAATAGAATTCTGGGGGATCCTGGAGACTGAACGAACACCCACTTGTAATGTCATGAGCCGTGGCACTTAGGCCTATAAACAGGGCAGCTGATAACAAGATAATCAACATGATGAGTTCATCTAAAGTATTATCAATGTTACTCAAGGAATTGTCTTAGTTCCTAAACCTTTTATCTCGGTAGAAGCTGTCAGGAGTTTTGTAGCAAGCAAAGCACGATCGCAATTCTTCGTCTTAAAAAGTCTTAAGTTTCGGCAATTATAATTTTGTTCAGAGTATTTCAGTTTCAGTCGTCGAATACAAATAAAACTGCGCATTAACATAACAGTCACATGATCCTCGAGGCGGCAGAAAGGAGAACATCAACTAATGATAATTCTCACTTGGGAGATCGCCTGTCTTGAAGGGTGGTAGAGGTTTCCCTATTGGTGTCAAGGAAAGCACAGAGAGTTTGTTGTGATAGAAATGACTGCTCAGAGAAGCACTACATGTAAGTTGTGCCAAAATATGGGCTCTTTTACTGTGATGCCGACAGAACAGCCGCCAATGTAGGTAAGTGGGTAGGTCGAGGAGGCCTATTGTCGGGATCAGCCATCCAACGAGAGAATCTATCCCCTTTTCGTTAACGCTAGACCAGGGAGATCAATTGTCGAGACAGAGCGCCACACCCGTCTTCAACTCCACGCCGAAGTGATACACCGTACGCTGGTCGTTGAGCGGAGGCCGACTTGAGCCGCGGACCTTGCGAGCCGTAGTCCGATGTTCTACCGACTGACGTGAACCACCAATTCAAACAGGGGCACCAATATAGAGATGCCGTTCAAGAGGCAGATTTATGTCGGCGAGGCGAGATTGTTTTCCTTGAAGTCGGTACTTCAGTATCTGAATTTCGAGTCGAGTATGTCTACACTGCACTAGAGACACACACTATATATACTGGTCAACGGAACGCCGGCCTCTCCTCCCTTAAGTTTCGTCTCTGACGACGAACTAGCAACGCATATTAAATAAGTACAATGTACGCCTACCTTGTGTTCTATGAAATATGTCCATTGATGTGCACGCAGTAATTAATTATTGACAACAGTGGCCTTTTGCTACTTAGCACTAGCTGAAAGATCGGCAGCTATAAAATATATATCGATAGAAGCGTTAATAGAGCGTTTATCCATGGCGCACAAGCAATTGTAGAACCTTAGCAAAATCGATGCGCTGAACTTCTGCGCACCACCAGAGACTAACACTTATATACTGGTCGACGGAACGTCACTAGCTCCTCCCTGTTCGTCTCTGACGACGAACAAGCAACGCAGATTAAATAAATACAATGTACGCCAACCTTGTGCTCTGTGAAATGAGTCCGTTGGGGGTGCACACAGTCATTTATTGACAAACGTGGCCTTAGATTAGCATTAGCTAAAAGATCGGCAGCCATATATTTTTGTATTTTATATTACATGTATAATACAATAGAAGCAAGTTAATACTGCCAGGGCGTGCAAGTAATTTAAGAACCCGTTAGCAAAATCGATGCGCCTAATATCCTCGGAGGCATTAAAGTTCTGCTGATGCATCATGATGGCGATGTTTCATGGTTATCATGGTTATGGTAACCCACGAATGTAAGAAGAATAAGCTCCATTTATGATTTTAAATTACATTGTGGGGCGCTGGGGTCCAATGGTTACGGCCGGTGTTCGACTCGTGCGCGATAGTACACGGCCTCGTGAATCCCCACGGGAACGATGGTGCTTGTGTTTTTGGAAAAGACACTTTACTGCAATTTACTTCATCCAGGAGTATAATGGGTAGCTGTGTCCTGTGATAGTAAGAAACCACATGCGCTGATATCGAGCTGCTGCAGAAATGTAATTGTAGGCAAAATTACAACGATCTCTGGCTGTGCTCTGATCCGTGGTCAAATAGGGTCGTTTATGCCATCAATTCGGATCACGTTGTAGCCGCATCCTTCGCGATCAGCTTCTCAGCTAGCTGCCAGTAAGGATGATTAGCCACCATTTGTATTTATTTATTTATTGTATTTATTACCAGTTTGTGTGGACTCACAAAACACTGGTCTACAGACCGTCTCTGTCTTTATCTGCATCTTACCACTTGGACGCGAGATACATGAAACGGCTACACAATAAAACTGTAATAAACCCGTTTGTAAAATCCAGGCGTGACGTATTCCTATTATTCCTGCACGACAATACTAGCCGGTAATGGCTTGTTGGACACAAACTCATCATTAACCAGCACAATAACTCATCGTTAAGAACACAATAACTCATCATTACCAATACAATAACTCATCGTTACCAACACAATGATATCAAACACAATTGCTGTCCATTATCAAGTAAACAAACAGTACTGTATCACTGTGCCAACCAAATGAACATAATGTGTGTCATAGAATGGATACTCTACAGTTCACACTGCGGAATTGTGCGGTGCCGTCAATAAGCCACACCACAGGCCCGTACGCAGGGGAGGGGGGGGGGGGGGGGGGGGGGGGGTGCGACGGGTACGTACGCACCCCCCAAAATTACCAAAAGGTCTACAATTTCCGGGGGAAATAATGGTATTTTGATGTAGAAATAACGGTATTGGCACACAAAAATGGACTTGGCTTAGGCGATAATGTCAACAACAAAAATCGCACCCCCATAACAAATCCTGCGTACGGGCCTAGTGTGTGATTGGCAGTGCACTTACATTGTAGCCTCATTGTACTCGGTTTTTGTTGTTCACATCCAATGGGAGTCTGGATTTTACATAGGCTAATAGCTGAGGAACGCGCCAATACCAGCATGATAATCGGACTCGGCGCTGCGCGCCTCGCCCGATTATCATGCTGGTATTGGCGCGTTCCTCAGCCATTACCCTTTATGTCTTATATCGAGCCAATTAAACGCGCTAGCTCCTTCATCGATTTTAAATTGCCGCTTGTATCTTTTATATGGAACCGAGGTGGGGACGCAAGTGAAGCGAAGCCCAAACGCTAATAAATGATAATCCAATAGCGTCTTAGCACTGACCATGGTCACTCAATATATTACCGTTTACGGTTGAATAAGCCACGTCCGATTGTCGATAACTCGACGGATGACTCGACGGATGACAATAATTTACTGATTAAATACCGAGCTGCAATAACGCGTGCGTATATTAAAAGTATTCCAGAGGGCGCTTATCAACGATCCGAATATCGTTTGGGAATAAATTATTCGCGGCCAGGCTACCAAATTATTGGCAATCCAAAACGAAATCGAGCGGCATTGAAAACCGAATGGAGCGGAGACTATACACAGCCCAGTGTTTAAGAGATAATACACGTATAAATTATGCAGTCGGACACTTAAGCTAAATTCTGGCGGTTGTATCATTTTCACTATTATACTATTTTTATTTATAAATAATAAATGTTTGTAAGTGCAAGAATAATTCCAAAAGGTGACAAATGGACTGTTCTATTGGACAATTAGCCTAAGCCGAGTGGAATAGAACACGATGTCACCGAATGTAATTCTTTCCATCGCGCGAACGTGAAACATTCATTTGTTTTATACAACGCTTGAATAAATCCTCGTCATCTGATTGGTCAGAGCTCGACCGTACAATGGAATTTGTATTCATTATTGAATAGAACCATTGAATTTGCGGCGCAGCCTTGTCGTCGTCGTGCGATGGAACAAATAATTCAATGCACGGGATTCTCGCGGTCGGACATCCGGGAACCTTGATTATCTTCCCATTGTTTGTGCACTAGACTTGGCGCGAAGGGGAGTTTTCCTTTAAGTACGCATGTTGCTATGGACGTCATGCCGACCGCGAGAATCAACAATGGAGCCGGAGAGAGGCAATCATTTGAATAACAAATGACTGACTTGCTCACACAGCTTGGCACCATTGAACTTTAAATTCTCCAAACCAAAGACACCGTTGCCATATCACATGATTCGAAACAAGCTATTGCATAAGGTTACATAATTAACAGACGTTTAGCACTAATATATTGTTCACAAATTGAGTACAAATGGCACAAAGACACCAGACCATTTCGGAGCTGGGGGTTGCCCGGAATCACGTGACATAGCAACAGTGTCTTGGGTCTGGAGAATTTAAAATTAAACTGTGCCAAGCTGTGTAAACAAGTCAGCGTACCAGATATTTATTCAAATTTACTAACACCAAATGGTCAATTGTAGATGATAAGGGTTTTGCCCAGGGCACAAACACCATGTTCCTGACATATGCAATTTCCTAAATGTCGTTATCTCAAATGTTATACCAGTAGTGGGGTGAAAGTTTAAAATTTGGTTGGTTTAAATAATGAAGACAGAAAACACCACATTTCATAGTGAAAAAATCTCTTGTAATATATACAATCTTTGACTCAAAACCTTGAGTATTCATTGAAATTAACAATTCTTATAAAAAAGTTGTTGCAAAATATAGTTTCAATTACACAAAAGGCAAATTGTTCATCTTGTTGTATACATACCCTGTGACATATATACACATGTACATTATATACACACAGTGCCTAACCGGAATATGGATTCGAAATGGAAATTTTGGAATGACCTTATTTATAATGTGTAAGGAATGTGAAACGAGAAAAGATAAAATGTGACCCGCTCCAAATAAAAGGGTATCATATGTCACAACATTATATACATGGTTGGAAAGCCCACAATGTAAGCTTTCATTTGGTGTATAATAGAGCTTCATAGCCCCTCTGGTTTTGGAGATAAGACATATTTACATATTGATTACTTTCTTGGAGTTCAAATTACACAACTGAGAAAACAGGCTTTAAAAATAGCCAGCTCTGTTGTAGTACAACAGAACCATGCACACAAAATGGTTGTTTTTTCCCACGTTATTCATCAAAATCAACATTTCTTTCAAAGAAACCTGAAACTGTATGTAATAAAAATGTCATTCATGACAAACAATCCGAATTCGGCAGTGGGCCTTATTAAATATTGAATAAAAATATTGAATATTGAAATATATTTGAATAATATTGAATATTGAAAATAATATTCAAATTTTCGTAATAATTACAGGATATCTAGCGCAATCATTTTGCTGGGTGCCTAGAATTGGTATTTACTTTCAAACAGGTAAGATATTTCCTCAATAATTCGTTAGTAAATTTTTTCGATATCTGCAAATGGTGTATATATATCCTACCTTTAAACACCCTCCTGAAATCCTGATACCGGTACAACTTGTTCGCGATAAAAAACATTACTTTAACAAAATATAATCCAATTACAAATTACGGTACAAAATCAAAAAACAATATCACATTCCCTACACCTTGCATTTGTCTTTTATATAAAAGGAGGATGAGGGCCCTTTTTTTATTTTGTTGTTGTTAGACATACAAATTGTTCAGACTTTATGGCAGAATTATAAAGAGTTGCGACATATGATAAAAATTAGACTCCATCCCTGCATACATGTACCGTACTTTGCTTCGAAAGACTGCAAATGGGTAAAATTGTGACCCGCTCCAGGAAAAGGTGACATAAGTCGCGTTATGCATTTATGAGTAATGGCCTGTTAAAGTTAATAGGGTAAATATTTTTTGTCAAAATCAGTTTTTTAATTTGTTGTCTTAAATTACATCTTTAATATCCAATGTTTCAGATTATAAAACAAAAAGCTGGAATTCGATAAAATAAAGTGAAACGAAACCTTTTAAGAGTGCATGGTTCCAATGTATTGTCTTAGTTTTGTTGTGTTTCGAAGCCTGTTTTCTCAGTTGTGTATTTTGAATTTCATGGAACCATTAATATGCAAAAACGCCACATAACAAAAACGGAAGGGGCTATGGAGCTGTACTATGTACCAAATGAAAGCCTATACCCTGGACTTTTCAAGCATGTACATAACTCTATTTTAATTTTTTGCGACTTATATCACCTTTTCCTGGAGAAAATCGGGAGAAAAGAGCCATTGTGAAAATAACTCAGAATTTTCGTCATTTGTTAATAATTAAAATAATTAATAATTAAAAAAAATCGAACACCAAAACGTTTTAGAGCAGCATAAACGGACCAGAGCGAGGAAAAGAAACAATTTTGTTTCTCCCCAGTTGGCCTTAAAGCTACACTCTTTCCTCAACTCTCCAACCTTTTTCCTCGACTCGTTCTTCCCCCCTTCCCCCATCGAATACCCTCAGTCTTGTTTCTGGACTCTCCTCAGTACTCTCGCACTCTGAGCTGGTTGTTGCTGTCCAGCTCCAGCCTGGTAGAGGGGGCTCTCCGCCCGCTGCCCTGTCGGCCAGAGAGCTGAGCGGCATTGGAGCTGATGATACGAAAACAAGTCAAGGGTCAAAGGCATAATACAGCATGGAAATTGGGGCGAGTGGCCTAGTGGTTGGGGCTCGTTACTCATGATCGGAGGGTCGGGGTTTGAATCTAGCTGCTGGCCATATAATGTGTCAATGGGCAAGCAACTTCATCACCCGACTTGCCAAAGATTGCCAGAACCACAGCACACCAGTCAAGTAATTAGGTATAATAATTCAGGAGTTTTGTTTTTTGAGGTTTACAAATGCAACGCAGCGCAGTGCATCAGGTAAGGACTGATGAAGGACTGATTCAGCTTACAACACCAGTGCGTAAACGACCACAGTCTAAGACTATGAGAGCTAATCCCCAATGAACAATGCCAGAGATAGATTCTGCTGCATTGGGTGACCGCAGATTCTGAAGCAGTTTAACCTTGAGATTTCTGACCCAATGGATGGCGCTGCACTCTGCAGCCAACTCACTTTGACAGATGATGCAATATGCTGCATGTGGCAGGGATCGAAGCCAAAATACCCTGGAGGGTTAGGGTCAGGGATGTAATCAAGTCTCTGCAAGTCCATCACAAGTCCCCCAGTCGCTATTCAAATCAGCTTTGACAAAAGCATTCCTTTGTCATTGTTCAACCAGTTACTTATGACTGGACTTGTGAAAGGACTTGTGAAAGGACTTGCAGGGACTCTGGTTAGGGTTAATATACAAAAACACAGTTCAAGGATACGTAGCTGCGTTATCGTCGCGACGGAAGTCCTTCACCCAGTCGCTCATCTGTTGCAGTTTGGCTTCCGTGGACGTGATCGAGGCGGGGAACGTGGCCTCATTGGGGAGGGTGTGGACGTGGTTGTGGCCTGGGCTGGGCTGGGTGGACTGGCGGAAGGCTCGGAGCTGATCCCGCGCCGAGACGTAGCCGCCAAACGTGGGCTTGCCGAGAGAGAGGTTGGGCACGACGGGATGCGACGCTGAAGAGGAAGAACCATTGGATAAGACATGGCCTACAAAACCAATTTGTTTCTTTCTCAAAAATACAAGGGGTTCTGGCAAAATGAAACTGAACAAGGCAGAGATAGAAATAAGGGTTCCCATGTATTATAATTGTCTTGGTTGCAAAATGTCCTAATCGTGATATGCAGCGCGAGTCGAGGGCGCCGGCATCAGTGGCATACCGCGATTCTAACACTACTTTCTACTTCTTTACAAAATATAGTTAGTAGGCATACCAAAGATTACAAATATCAATAAATCTGAAAATCAATAAAAAGATCAACTATTATTCATTATTTTGCATTCTCATTTTGTCAAAATGCCTCACAAATGTTAACGCTTAAGGGGCCGACTTCTCAAAAAACTAAGATCACTTAGAAAGACTAACTCATCCTAACTGACTAGGTAAATTTGCATACATTTTAAAGTGAACAAAGAAATCGGCAAGGCGGGACTCGAACCTGCGACTTTCGGAATACCGGACCGGCTCTCCACCAACTTTGAAAACTTTGTTTAGGCGACACAAAACTGGTCTCACCTCCAAAGTAAGTTTTCCATTTTCGTTCCAGGGCCTGCTCTGCGGTCTCCCTGGGTGCCGACGCACGGAGAGAGGACACGTCGAATTGTACGTTTGGCACGGCCCTGTTTGCAACTCTGACACCCGATGACAAGCCTAATGGATAGCCAGGGGCAGGGACGTTCCTTGAGTAACTGATCCCGACCGGCCCAGAGTATCCCGTGTAGTCTGTCGTCGGGATACTCCCGTATCCGTTAACGTCTTGGTAGCTGGGTGAGGGTCCGGATTGTGACCACTGGGAAGGCAATGCATTGTGAGCTACCTGAGATGTGTGATGGGACGGAAGCGCGCCGGGCTCCTGCAAACCAGACTCTGGTGGCGCGGTGGTGGCGCGCAATCTACCAGACGCGTGCCGTGTACCGGCGTGACGGGTACCCGCCGAGGGTTGAAGACTGGCAGACGTGTTCGGCTTGGGGACGTCCGTTCTTGGATCGTCGCCGGTAGAGGATGCCCTGGTCTGGCTCTGTCGTTGCAGCAATCCCATGACGTCGGACAGCTGCTGGTTAATGGTGTTGAGGGAAGCGACCACAGGATCCGCGGCTGCGCCAGTCGGTGGATTCGCGCTGCTGCCATCGGTTTTAAGGCTGCGATTGGGGACGGTGCTGGTTGACGAGGCAACTCGTTGCTGCTTCTGCAGCATCTGCTGCAGTTGAGCGAGCACCGCCGACGCCTGGTTCTCTGGAGACGTACCTGGGAGTTCATCAAGAAAATACAAGTACTGAAAACCATCTTAGATAGAGTATTTTTGGCCATTGCCCAGTTCGCGCCGGAATTATTTTAACATCACCGAGCCGAAGGCGCAGGATTATTTTTAACAAAACTTCGATCCGAGGCGGGTTTAGGCCGATGGTACCAGGAAGCACACCCATGACATTTCCGGCCTTGCTCGCTGCTGACAGACATTCCTGGCCTTGCTCCCGATGTGTTTATGCGTCATCCGTATCAAATCTGGAGAAACTCTGCGTGTATATACGTCCTCCGGCGCGAACTGATTAACTGGGGATGTTTGGTGAAAATTTTATATTCCATGTGACAGAGCAAATGTATGGGCCACCCTATATTTTTGTGCCCGATTGGTCTATAACCCATCATTTACGGGGTTAGCCGTACCTAATCTGCCGGTCTTCTCCTCACTGTCGCTCAGGCTGGTGTTGCTGGCGCTGGAGGAATCACTGAGAGACAGGTTGGGCACCGAGAGCCGAGGAAAGTTGGCATCCATCTCACTCCCAGACATCTGCATCAATAAGAATGGCCGGTATTGTCTGGGGGTATGCATCGGAACCGGGTACCCGACCGTTTGAATCAGGAACCGGTTCCAGATTATGGAATAATTGAGAACTTGAAACCAACTTTACAAATGACATAGTAGCTTCCCAGACAATGAAAGACATATTTTGAAAAACGATTTTTCAACGACCACAAACAGCTTGTTGCATGCTTGTTTAGGTTTAATATGCCTCTTGGCTCTTGCAAAGAAATCACTACCAACGCCTCTCTTTCCAATTATTCCACTCTGAACAAAAAAGATTTTGAAATAAATAACCCAAACCGCGCCATTGGTTTCTTTTACGGATACCCGAAGAGCCGTATTTATTTTTTAACGGGTACCTGGTTCCTATATTACCCGTAAATTCACACCCCTACAATAATATGAAGTCCGCAGCCAAATTTCACGATGCTGCTAAAATAGCGCCGATGTCTATTTAAAATCCCATGCAAAAACAAATATTGACGTACCCCGTCCTGCACAGATGTCTCCAGTTTCTTCATCTTGCTAGCTTTCTCTCGAACGAGCCTACGACCAGTCGACATGTCCACCATGGCCTTGTCAAGCTCCAGAGCCTCCTTTGATTAAAAAAAAACACCAAAAACTTGCTTGAACTCTACCACTCTTGGTAGTAAGTAAGTAAAGTTGGTCCCGATCCCATATGTGACCTGCTTTAACAAAACCTGGACAAAGTTGACAATTTTAGTTTTTTAGATTTTGCTTTTTTTCAAATTCTCTAGCTTCTTCTTTAAAATGATGTATCATTTACATATGTACCCCCACCCTAACTCTCCTGGAGGAAGGATCGAGTGATAAAACCCAGACAACCTAACTATGAGATACACAGCTTTAAAGTTCGGAAAAGCCTATTATTTCTATTCACAATTGTTTCTCAAAAGCTAATCGTGTTCCCAGAATCTCAGGAATTATTAGAGAAATTTGTGTGGTGCAAAATAGGGATCACAATTTGGAACATTTTCAGCGATCATCCTAAGGTCTATACCCTTTCCAGTCCCAGCCTGACATCCTCCAGGATGGATGCCCCAGCTGGCGACAGCCCCGCAGTCTGTTGATGCCGCAGGTCGCTCCTCCACTCCTGCCTGGCGTCATTCAGCGACTGCTGGCGATGTCGTAGGACGTGCCGCTGTCTCTTCAGGAACTCCCCGGCCCGACGGATGGCGCCGTTCTCCTCTAGCAGTCTAGACTGAGTGTCGCTGTAGAGAGATTCAAACATAGAGCTACATTAAATTACTCCTGCCCGGCGTCGTTCAGCGACTGCTGGCGCTGGCGTAGGACGTGCCGCTGTCTCCTCAGGAACTCCCCGGCCCGACGGATGGCGCCGTTCTCCTCTAGCAGTCTAGACTGAGTGTCACTGTAGAGAGATTCAAACATAGAGCTATATTAATTACTCCTGCCTGGCGTCGTTCAGCGACTGCTGGCGCTGTAGTAGGACCTGCCGCTGTCTCCTCAAGAATTCCCAGCGCGACGGATGGCTCTAATAATTTTGTAGGTTCCGTATGAATGGACATGATTATATTTGCCACGAAACACAACCTCCCAAACGTGAACCCTCCTACGATCTTACATTTGATGCATGCGTTGTCTGATTTCCACCTCAGTGAAGTCTTCAGATTCATCCGAGTCGGTGGCGTATCGGCCCCAGGCCTGCCGTCGGGGTTTCCTCATCTTGTACTCTGGCTGTTAAAAAAACGTAAACATATAGAAGGAACTGTATAGTTTTAGATACAGGAAAAATGCAAGATTAAACACCTGAGGTTTACCCCGAGGTTTACCCCGAGGTTTACCCCGAGGTTTACCCCGAGGTTTACCCCGAGGTTTACCCCGAGGTTTACCCCGAGGTTTACCCCGAGGTTTACCCCGAGGTTTACCCCGAGGTTTACCCCGAGGTTTACCCCGAGGTTTACCCCGAGGTTTACCCCGAGGTTTACCCCGAGGTTTACCTCTTATCTCTTACCTGGAAGTTTTAACACGGATTTTAAAGGGTACCAAGGGGTTCAACTTCTAGTTGCTGCTATGCTACTGCGATCTCCAGCCCTTGGGCATGTTCGAGGAGTCATTATTTTGAAACAAAAAACAACAACAACTTTACCAGTCCGCTGATATCAATGTCGCTGCCGCCGTGAGTGTAGCGTGGACTCCTGTCACTGCTATGGCACCCCCTAGAGGTTCGGTCACTCGCACGTCTCCTAGGAGGGGCCTGATAGTCATTATCTGAACCTGTAATGTGAAGAGAGAGAAAAATTGACAGTTAACATAATATTAAACCAATATACGCTGAGAAGGTGTGAGGTAACTTCCCCTCTAAAGGGCAAATCTGCGATGGCCCTATAATCCAAATATAATGATTGTGCGCCAAAGTCCATCCTTTTCTAGTTTTATTTTTATAAAATCACCAATCTGTCTGAATAATTTGTCTACCAAAGGGTATATTCAATGTAAACAAATATTTCTTTTTGGAAAATGATGGATGAAGAAAATCTTCCTACCCAGCAAGTAATCTTCCCTTTCAGCCGGTGTACGTAGGAGGTCTCTTGGATGAACCATTTGCCGAACCTACAATTTATTAATAACAAAAGCCAGAGACAATTGAAAGTCTTTTCAAAACAAGTTTGACAAAAATAGTTATAGTTAGGGCCATTTATTACTTTTTTTAAAACCAGTTCGCGCCCGGATTGATTGTACATTGACCGGGATTCTTTTTCATGAACCTCTGTTTGAGACTGATACGTGTCCGGCATCTGTGGGTGCCACACCCTGATATCTCCGGCCTTACTCGCTGTGAGTCGGTCACTGCGAGAGATTTCCAGCCTCACTTGGACGTGTTTATCCGTCATCTGTTATGAATTATGGAGAAACTGTGCGTGGATACTACTAGTGGATACACGTCCTCCGATGCTGAGAAAAGGTGAGGCTTGGTGGAAGACCGCTCATACCACCCATGATCAGGATGTAAATGATGGACAGCCTTACCCCTTTGGCGGGGGACGGGGTAGGCTGGGATAACTCCTCCAAGTCCAAGGCACCGGCGCTGGGCGTCTTGGGCACTTGCAGGTTGTCGGTCTGGGGCAATGAACCGTTCTCTGCAGCGTGATGAACACCGTTGGTGTAGTACTCATCAACGTCAGGATTATCCTCCTCTACCATATGATGTGGCATCCTAGCATCGTACAAACAGAATTGTTTAATAATGTCACAGGGGAGTCAGGTTGGCGTAGCGGTTCTTTCCTCGCCTTTATTTATTCTTTCCACCACTATGACCTGCGTTCGAATCCTGCCTGGGCCAATATGTGGATTGGGTTTTCAGTCCCTGCCTGATTCCGTAGGTTTTCCCCAGGATATTCTTCTGGGGTTTTCCTCCCACCTCTAAAACTGTACCTTCTTCTCAATGTCTTCTCTCTACAGGTTCTTTTGAGGGATCTTTGGTTTCATTACCGAAAATAAATAATAATAATAATAATAATAATTACTGTTGCTCAAGTCTCTGCACTGCGGCCATTAGCTCCTCTTTCTCTTTCTCAAGATGCTTGACTCGCATCCTCTCCTCCTGTATGGACTCCAGCAACGCCTGACGCTCAGCCTGAATCTTCTCGACGGCCTCTGGGTCCATCTTAGCGGCTTGACCGGCGAGTATCTCCTAGTCACAATGCCAACATATGGACACAGTTAGCACGATGGCCAATAGACAGATTTTGTCTATTAACCCACCAGTTTGTTCAGAGAGTTGTTTTACCTTTCAAAATCTTTAATAGGTTCCTCTTCTCAGACAGCTTTCTCAACTTTCGAAACCCTTTAGTCCAGAAACCTTGAAAGGTTTTGAAAGGTGTGACAGCTCTATGGTAACTGCACTATATATAGGAGGGTTAACCAGTTCGTGCCGGATGACGTATATAAACGTAACGTTTTCCCCAGATTCAAAACGGATGACGCATAAACACGCCACGAGCAAGGCCCGAAATGTCTGTCAGCAGCGAGCAAGGCCGGAAATGCGTGGGTGTGCTTTCCCGGTACCATCGGCCTGAACCCACCTCGGATCGAGTTTCGTTAAAAGTAATCCCGCTCGTTGGCTCGGTGATGTTAACAAAATCCCACACAACCAACACATAAATGAGAAAGCCTCCGTATTTTTGTACCCATCTCTGTATGTCTTGCATGTTCCTCGGACACTGCCGGCCAGAAAGCATTCAGATTTGGCACGAGTTCCGGCAGAGATCTCGAGCAGAAAAGTAACATGCCTGGATGTTGTAATATGTACATAACAAAACCGAGCCCAATCTAATGCATTTTGGGGGAAAATTAGCGCCTGTGTTTGTTCAACCCCAGGTATCAATTACACTAATGGGCTTACCTATAGGGCTTACCCCAATTGCAGTCACTTCACCACATCTATCAATCTATTGTTATGCCAAGAAAGCATTGTGTACTTGGGAGGTACAGTTACGTAATGCATTTGGAGTTAAGTGGACCCCTTCCCGAGTCAAACCTCAGAAACTGAGGTTCCAGAAAATGCATTAGATTGGGCTCGGATCTGTAACGAATTAGAGGCGATGAAATGGCAAAAAAAGTGAAAGCCTGTGCAATGGTATACAGATCCGAAAAGAGATAGGTTCCAGATCGCTCGAGAGAGCCGTTCTCTCCACACGTAGTATCCAAAAAGCCTTGATCACTGTAATCGGCCTGTTATGAACAGTCACATTCTGAACGGGCACTGCACGAGTCGATATAAAGTCTCACATGCTGTTCCCGGCCGAGTTTCTCCTTGTCGCCTTCCAGCTTCTCCCGTCGTTTCTTCAGCTTGCCTTCCTCCTTCTCCAGGGCCTTCTGGGCTTCCTGCGTCTTTTTCCGCCGCTCCTCCGTGGCCTCCCGCGACTCACTGAGGGCATCCTCCTGCTCCTCGTGGCTTCTTTGGAGTTCCTCCCGGCGCAGGTCGTGCTCCCGTTGGAGGCTGCGATCCTCCAGCTCAAAGTCTCTCGCCAGGCGGTCCTTCTTAGTCTCCCACTCGGAATGGAGGGAAGATTTCTCTTTCTTCTCCTGTGAAGTGGGAAAGTTGGAAGAGATGTGGCTTCACTCAAGGTTGACTCAAGGTTATCCCCAGTGACAACCCATCCCTAGTAAACTGGCACCCGATTTCATAAACCTCTTCGTAACTTACAACGCATCGCAGCGCTGCGAAGTGTCGTATCTCTACGACGCGTCGCAGCTACCACGCGTCCCAATATTTTTTTTTCACAAAACACATCGTACGTGCGACGCATTATCAGCGTATTTATAGCACAAAACGGCGACTGTTATATGTATTTATTCGTCCTTTGGATGGGACGTAAAGCTGGAGGTCCCGTGTGTTGTGTAATGCACGTAAAAGACCCCAGAAAAACTTATCGCTAAGAGAAGAGGTTTGCCCCGGTGTTTCTGGAGGATCAAGACAGCTACCTTCTCGTGATGATCCGGCTAAGTGAAAAAAGACCTCTCGAACTAAAGCTGTCAACCAGGACTTCGGTCCATACGCATTATTATTATTATTATTATTATTATTCAACGCATAGTAAATTACCAGTTCTTCCATTTCCCGTTTGGTCTTCTTCAAGTTGGTCTCGTGCTCTCGTCTCATCTTCTCCAGTTCCTTTCTTTGTTCCTCCTTGAGTTCCTGTTTCCGTTCCTTTAAGACGTTCTCCATCTGCAGATGATGTTCAGAAACAACTTATAATTTTGTTAAAAGACTTTTGGTTTGACAAATGCAGGGGATAAAGATGAAGAACTATAACCAGAACAGGTGAATAATATAATTTTGTTTATACATTTTTTTGGGGGGGAGGGGGCCCAATCATCCTTACTGGCAAATGAGAAGCTGTATTGCGAAGGACGTGGCTACAACATGGTCGAGTTGATGGGATACAGCCGCCATATGACCCTATATCTGACCATGAAGCACAGCCAGAGATTGATTGAATTTTGCTTACAATTATTATCTCTGTTCATCAGGAACGAGATCATTTTTTGCAGCAGCTCGAGATCAGCGCATGTGGTCTCTACCTTCACAGGTACCCATTACTCCTGGGTGGAGAGAGGCAATTGCAGTAAAGTGTCTTGCACAAGAACACAAGCACCATGTTCCCCTCAGGCTTCGAACCCGTGAACCATCGCACACTAGTCGAACACCATAACCATTGGACCACAGTTAAACCCTCCCACCGCAAAATAGACACATTATTAGTCCTCACGTCTCCTTCCATTTCCCGCACGGCAGAGTGTTTCTCCCGAGCCATTCGTAGCTTGTCTTCTTCTCTGCGTTTCTCCTCAGTAAGAGCTTCCTGCAGCCGAGATCGCAGATCGTCCATCTCCTGCACAAGACGAAAGTATCAATAGAATCAAAGATGCTCCCGCATACCTAGTTGGGGAGACAGTTTTTTTTGTTTGGAGAAAGCTGACCGGGTTGTGGGGACATTTACCTGTTCTCATAGCATTTTTGGGTCTTCAAGTAAAGGGGTTCAGAGGTAGAATTTGGTTAGGTAATAATGAAAGGAAATGAAGAGGAAGAAAATATTAGGGCGATGTTGAACATTTTGGGTCGAAAGAGTTTTTACGATTTGAGTTTAGGAAAAATTTCTTTAAACCAGTTCGCGTTGGATGATGTATATAAACGCAGAGGGTTTACGAGATTCAAAACGGATGACGGATAAACACGTCATGAGCAAGACCGAAAATATCTGGTTTTGTATGAAGCCTGGTTTTTATTTAAAAAAATCCCAACGAATGTCAGTTGCATTTATCACACATTGCACTACATCTACACACCACGAGAAAGAAATTCAAAGTGACCTTCGACCTTTACCCTTTCATGTTTCTGTTTTAGTTCCTTAGTCTTCTTCTCCAGCTGTGCGTCCTGCGTCTTCTGCAAGTCAGAGAGAGATGTCCGCTCCTCGGATTCCAACTTGTGTTTCAGATCATCAAGAACCTATACACGAGTATAAAGTGTAATAGTTTGTGATTGCAATTACTGACAAAATAGTTTTCAACTGAGTAATGGCTTTAACCAGTTCGCGCCGGAGGATGTATATACGCGAAAAAATTTCCCCAGATTCAAAACGGATGACGCATAAACACGTCACGAGCAAGGCCGGAAATGTCTGTCAGCAGCAAGCAAGGCCGGAAATGCGTGGTTGTGCTTCTCGGTACCATCAGCCTGAACCCGCCTCGAATCGCGTTACTTAATACCGTTTGGTCCCTTATCATTCAGCCATCCCAAGTAATTTGCTTACCGTTTCAAAAAATTAACGATGTGCAAAGAAAGACAACGTTTGGTTTTAAAATGTCTGCAATTTTGGCAATGTACCTTTTTGCTCTTGTCCAGTGCATCCTTGCGTTCTCTCTCCTCCATCTCACCGACCTCCTTCTTAATCGCGTCCAGCATCTTCTTTTTCTCTTGCTCCAGTTTACCCGTCTCATTCTCCTGCAAGTCCCTGACTTCCTCCCGTAGCACCTTCAAGGCTTTGTCCGTGTCAGCTCTGCAGAGCAAAAGGAAAAACCAGGCTAGTTTTTAAAACCTATTCATAAATACCAGTTTAGCCATTCGGGAGAGTCAGGTTGGCATCGGTGATTTCCTTGCCTTCTGTTTCTGTGACCCGGGTTCGAATCCCGTCTGGCCCGAATTTCCTGTTTGGGCCAATATGTGACCTATCACCACAAAATGGGAGTAAAGTCGCACAATGTGATTCAGAGATATGGCCATCCAAAGTCAAAATATGAAGGGGTGGTCAATTTTAATTTTTTGTGTAATTTGGAAAGCCCAAGTCCTCCTTCACATATTCCCATTTTTTAGGTGAGATCAGACGATCGAAAACCTCTTAAATTACGCGACTTTTTGTAGTTAGTGTTTGGATTAAAGTCCATTAGTGGTCTAATTAACACGGTAATTAAATATGCAAATCAGGTTCTCGTAAGTATCCCACATTTTCGAAATGTTAATATTTTGTTGTTTATACAAAAGTTTGTTTGTGTGGTAAATTTCAAGAAGAAATAATGATTAGAACATAGCCATTGCTATACTAAACCGAACCTTACTTGTCCCGTTTTGTAATATTTTGCGTGTTTTTGTTTAAGATGTTTAAAGTAAGTTTTCTCACAAACACGTTTTGTGAAACCCATGACCTTTTAGAGCGCTGTTAAAAGTATTTATCGCAAAACCCCCAAGTGTTATATACCATTGGAAAGCTCTCTTTCTCAGGAATTTGAAAATACCAATATCTCAATTTTCAATATTTCCGACTTTACTCTCATTTTGTGGTGACAGGTCACATATGTGGATTGAGTCCCTGCCTGATTCTGTGTGTTTTCCCCAGGATTTTCTTCTGGGATTTTCCTCCCACCTCTAAAACTGTGCCTTTTTATTGTCTTCTCTCTGCAGGTTTCTTCAGGCTTGCGAGCTACAGTGCCTTGGGTATGGAACGTCATATGTATATATAAGGGTATGTGTGTGAGGCACACCCCCCCCCCTTAAATAACAGGAGGGGGGTTCCTCAAATCAGGAGGAAAAATTCATAAATAAAATCGTTGGAAAATTGAAAATGTTGAGAGAGAAAGAATGTAGTATCTTGACGCCACTTCAGCGGATAATTCTATGAAAAGTCGAGACAACTTAACTTATTTCCTAACAAAATTAGAAATGGTTCTCAGTCCCAGAATCATGTCTTTTCGAAAAAATGTGTACTGATTTTGACAAAATATTGAGATGAAATATGAAGAAAAAAAATGATGTCAGGTTGCAACATTCTTTCCACCGAAAGGTATTTATGAATGCGAAATGAATGTGAAAGGGAATTATAATTGTTAGTGTCCCGAGCCGAAGCGAGGGCATTAACGCGTCCAGGGGCCAATTTCATAGAGTTGCTTAAGCAGAAAAATTGCTTAAGCACAAAACATTCTTGCTAAGTAAAATCAGCTTACCAGCCACAACTCCATGTGATGTATATTGTTTGTAATTAGTGCTTAGCTGTTGTGAGCTTAGCATAACATTCGCATGGAATTTTGGCTTCTTACCCGATTTCTTAATTAAGCAAGGGTTTTTGTGCTAAAGCAAATTTGTGTGCTTAAGCAGCTCTATGGAATTGGTCCCAGGCCCACGAGCTAGTTAGAATCACCTAAGTCTGTCTTCTTGTTCTTGTTGTTCTCTCCGTATCGTCTCTCTCAGTTTCCTCATGGCATCTGATTTCCCCTCCATTAACATGGCCTCTTCCTCTTCTGCATCCTCCTTCACTTTCTTCCTCAAGTCACTAAAATAGAAGAAAAAAACAACATTTTGATAACATTTTCGAGGGAAAAGTTGCATGTCCGAGTCTGCTGTGAGGAGAATTCAATAAGATTCGATTTTTCAGAGTTGTGGGGCAAAAAAGTGGGGAAAAGTTCAGATTAAAAGAAATAAAGTAGGAAAAGTAGGAGTAAGGTTAAAATAATCTTGGAAAAAGTACGAAAAGTAGTAATACTTGAAAGTCTGCTGACACCACTTTACCCTACGTTCTTATCTTTTCTCCTTCTGCAGTATCTCAGCCTTCTCCTCTGCCTGCATCATTGACACCACTCACCCTACATTCTTATCCTTCTCCTTCTGCCGTTTCTCAACCTCTTCCTTCTCCTCTGTCTGCATCATTGACACCACTTATCCTACATTCTTATCCTTCTCCTTCTGCCGTTTCTCAACCTCTTCCTTCTCCTCTGCCTGCATCATTGACACCACTTACCCTACATTCTTATCCTTCTCCTTCTGCCGTTTCTCAACCTCTTCCTTCTCCTCTGCCTGCATCATTGACACAACTTACCCTGCCTTCTTATCCTTCTCCTTCTGCCGTTTCTCAACCTCTTCCTTCTTGTCTGCCTGCATCATGGACACCACTTACCCTACATTCTTATCCTTCTCCTTCTGCCGTTTCTTAACCTCTTCCTTCTTGTCTGCCTGCATCATTGACACCACTTACCCTGCATTCTTATCTTTCTCCTTCTGCAGTTTCTCAACCTCTTCCTTCTTGTCTGCCTGCATCATTGACAAAACTTACCCTATGTTCTTACCTTTCTCCTCCTGCCGTATCTCAGGCTTCTCCTCCTCTGCCTGTATCATTGACACCACTTACCCTACGTTCTTATCTTTCTCTTTCTGCAGTTTCCCAACCTCCTCCTCATGCATCATTGACACCACTTTACCCTACGTTCTTATCTTTTTCCTTCTGCAGTTTCTCAATCTTCTCCTCCTTCTGTCTGCATCATTGACACCAATTATCCTGTCTTCTTATCTTTCTCCTTCAGCAGTCTCCCAGCCTCTTCTTCCTCCTCTGCCTGAATCATTGACACAACTTACCCTACGTTCTTATCCTTCTCCTTCTGCAGTTTCTCAACCTCCTCATCCTCCTCTGCCTGCATCATTGACACCACTTACCCTACATTCTTATATTTTTCCTTCTGCAGTTTCTCAGCCTTTTCCTCCTCCTGGGTGCATCATTGACACCACTTACCCTGCCTTCTTATCTTTCTCCTTGGGCAGTATCTTAGCCTTCTCTTTCTATTGTCTGCATCATTGACACCACTTACCCTACGTTCTTATCTTTCTCCTTCTGCAGTTTCTCAACCTCCTCCTCCTCCTCTACCTGCATCATTGACACAACTTACCCTACGTTCTTATCTTTCTCCTTCTGCAGTTTATCCGCCTCCGCATCCTCTGCATCCTCCATCTCCTCCTTCATCTTGCTCATCCTGTCTTCCTTGTCTTCCAGGAGCTCTAGCTTGGCATCCTCCAGCTCCTTCTCCAGTCTCTTTCTCATGTGGGCCAGGGACGTCTCGTGGTCCTGCCTCAACTTGGCCTCCTGCTCCGTCAGGTCCTTCTGGTGCTCCTCCCGTCTTGGAAAAGGACGAACAAAATCAAGAAGGAAAATAGTTGTCAATTACAAAACCAATGTAAACATTGCCCTGTTTAAAAATGTTAATCAAATTTATCACACTACTTTTGTAGCTAAATTTGCCGGTGTTAAACTCTTGCACATTTGCATAAAGCGCGGTTCATACTTCAACCGATAGTGAATGCTATAGTGGCTTTGCCGGAGGACGTACTCGTAAAGTTTCCCCTAGATTTAAAACGGATGACACATAAACACGTAACGAGCAAGGCAGAAAATGTCTGTCAGCAACGAGCAAGGCCGGGAATGCGTGGGTGTGCTTCCTGGTACCATCGGCCTGAACCCGCTTCGGATCAAGTTTCGTTAAAAATAATCCTGCGTCTCGGCTCGGTGATTTTAAAATATTCCTGGCGCGAACTGGTTAAACTTGACGTCATATCCTAAATTTGTATTCGTGTATGCGCACAGAAGGAACTTATCCTTAGCCTTCAAAAGAAATAACACCTGTTTTAACTGCGTTTATAAAACCACAACTTGAAATTTAAGGAAAGAATGTATCAAAAAAAGTGGCTTCAGGTGGCAACAATCTTTCCGAAATGAATACTAAAAAAATTGGGTAAAAGAATTCAAACAAAAAAGTTACTTCTTGGCAAGATGGTCCTCCCCGTCTTGCTGTTTCTTCTCATCCTTCTCCTCCTTCTCCTCCGACTTCTCTCGCTTCTTGGCCAATGCCCTCAGATCAATCTCGGGCTCTGCCTCTCTTTTGTTCGACTCGGGTTCTTGTTTCGGTTGAACTGCTGCTGCTGGGGTGGGCGTGTCCAACACCGACGTGACCTTGACGATAGGGGCCAGCGAAGTCAGGGGCCCCGGTTGCTTCTTGGCCGCGACTGGTTGGTCCTCCTTCGCATCGTCTTTTTTGCTCGCTTCCTCTTTTCTGTTGCTTTTCAAAAACTACGGAAAAATGTATTGAGACGGACGAGGTAGTCAATAAGATTTTGTCCAATTTAGTGGGAGAGGGGGAACCTATAAAAGGATTGAAATTGAAATGTAACTTACTCTTGATTTGATAGGTTCTGGTTCTTTCGTAATCGCTGGCATAAGGTCATCAGCATCCATCAGACCCAAACGATCGGTAAACTTTGTATCAACGCCAAAATCCTAGAGAAAAAAAAAGGCAAACTAAATACTGGAGAAATTTCTAAAGTGAACAAAGAAATCGGCAAGGTGGGACTTGGCCTGCAACCTCCGGAATACCGGACAGGCGCTCTACCAACTGAGCTATCTCGCCCTATGTTGGCGGTCTCCCAAATTGTCAACATCTTTGTTCGAGGGCGCTAGTCAGAAGTCATAAACACCAGAATGCCCCTGTGGCCAGGGATCACACCCAATTTTACGATACAACCTGGGAAGCGACATTGTGGGGATCACTCAATGAGGATACGACTTTTTATCTTATAATACACAAATAAACAACAAGGAAAACTGACTAGCTGAATTTGCATACATGTCAAAGTGAACAAAAAAATCGGCAAGACGGAACTTGAACCTGAGACCTCTGGAATACCGGACCGTCGCTCAAACAAATGCGCTTTTTTGATTACCAAAGGAACCCCGCCCGACACTTACTTCATCATCGTCGTCGTCTGAGACTTCCACACCTTTCAGTTTGATCTCGCTGGAATCTGAATCCTGCAGATAAAAGAGACAGTGATGGTTAGAAAGATTCAAAGGTTTGGAGGAGGGGTAGTCTGAACACAAACCTCAAAACTCTCAAGATGAATTAACCCTAACCCTCCTCAATCCTCCAAAAGAGACAGTTATGGTTAGAAAGATTCAAAGGTTGGGAGAAGGGGTAGTCTGAACACGACCTCAAAACTCTCCAGGAGAATTAACCCTAACCCTCCTCAATCCTCCAAAAAAGACAGTGATGGTTAGAAAGATTCAAAGGTTAGGAGAAGGGGTAGTCTGAACACGACCTCAAAACTCTCCAGGAGAATTAACCCTAACCCTTCCTCAATCCTCCAAAAGAGACAGTGATGGTTATAAAGATTCTAAGGTTGGGAGAAGGGGTAGTCTGAACCGAACCACAAAACTCTCAAGGTGAATTAACCCGAACCCTTCCCAATCCTCCAAAAGATACAGTGATGGTTAGAAAGATTCAAAGGTTGGGAGAAGGGGTAGTCTGAAACCGAACCTCAAAACTCTCAAGGTGAATTAACCCTAACCCTCCTCAATCCTCCAAAAGAGACAGTGATGGTTAGAAAGATTCAAAGGTTGGGAGAAGGGGTAGTCTGAACACGACCTCAACACTCTCAAGGTGAATTAGCCCTCCTCAATCCTCCAAAAGAGACAGTGATAGTTAGAAAGATTCAAAGGTTCGAAGAAGAGGTAGTCTGAACACGATCTCAAAACTCTCAAGGTGAATTAACCCTAACCCTCCTCAATCCTCTAAAAGAGACAGTGATGGTTATAAAGATTCAAAGGTTGGGAGAAGGGGTAGTCTGAACCGAACCTCAAAACTCTCAAGGTGAATTAACCCTAAGCCTCACCAATCCTCCAAAAGAGACAGTGATGGTTAGAAAGATTCAAAGGTTTGGAGGAGGGGTAGTCTGAACAGGGCATCAAAACTCTCAAGGTGAATTAACCCTAACCCTCCTCAATCCTCTAAAAGAGACAGTGATGGTTATAAAGATTCAAAGGTTGGGAGAAGGGGTAGTCTGAACCGAACCTCAAAACTCTCAAGGTGAATTAACCCTAAGCCTCACCAATCCTCCAAAAGAGACAGTGATGGTTAGAAAGATTCAAAGGTTTGGAGGAGGGGTAGTCTGAACAGGGCATCAAAACTCTCAAGGTGAATTAACCCTAACCCTCCTCAATCCTCTAAAAGAGAGAGTGATAGTTATAAAGATTCAAAGGTTGGGAGAAGGGGTAGTCTGAACACGGCCTCAAAACTCTCAAGGCGAATTAACCCTAACTCTCCTCAATACTCCAAAAGAGACCCGAGTACTTTTTTAATAACCAGCAATCAAAAGAGAAACTACTTGGAGTTCTTACGTCATATCCTAAGCCACCGATGTCTTGAAGGTCCAAATTTAGATTTAACCTCGGGGTTCCTGAATCCTGAAAAGTAAAAGGAAAACTGTGAAAGTGACTCGAGATGAATAGAGATGCAAAATACAATTGGGGCAAATCTCATCAAAAAATTTGATGCTGGATGATTTTGCAGGATTGAGGTTACTTGGGTATTTATCCAAATGAGGATTTTGCAGGATTGAGGTTATTTGTTACTTTGTACTTTCACAGTGCTCATGCTCTATGCACATTCTCCATAGAGCTTCAGTCAAGGTGTAAGTTATGTGTTAAGGATAGGAAACGTTTGCATACCAAGGGTCGTGTGTACATACCCTTGTAATAGGGCAATAGCAGCTGTTTGTTCCATGTTTGGCTGCTTTATAGCTCAATGGTAAACCCACTGCAGGATTTTGCAGGATTCAGGCAGTGGTCACCAGTAAAAAATACAGGAGGAATTTGCAGGATTTAGGTAACATGGAGTTTTAACACTTTTGAATTGCAGGATTTTGTAGGATTCAGGTTATGCGCAAGAAAAATGGGGTAGAGAGTTAGAGGATTAAAATAACAATAATTATAGATGTAAACAGAGGGCACATCGTCTATTTTTACCTCATCCGAGAAGTCTGGCATCATCTGGATGTTCTCCTCCCTGGCACCCTTGAGTGACACGGCCGGGTTCTTCTTAGGGTTGGCGACGCTGCCCTTCAGGAAACGAGAGGAGTCCGACGTTCCTCCAAGACCGACGGCAGATTTCTACAGAATACCAGAGACACAAGTCAGTACAACAAAATCGTCAGTACAAGGGAGCTGCCGATTTGGGTGGCAAAACATGCTGCAAACGACGTGAGGTATGTGATCATGTTGTTTTGAGAAAAACCACAAGAACTTGAAAGGGTAGTGGGTCAGGTAGGGGAAATATTTAGGGTAATTGTGCCTTTGATGATACAAGCATGGAATTTGGCACGCAGTCCGAGTATGTCAAGAGAAAGATATTTGGCTATACGGCAATAACAGATTTGTCCTTTGAAGAAATATGAGTAGAATAACAAGCAACACAAGCCATTTTCACAATTTTGAAAATCCCAGTAATTCTCCTTTAAAACAAGATAGTATTATGTTCATGACCTTGGCATAACCACCGTAAATAATAATGATTGGTGGTTTAGCATATGTGACCCGCTCTGCAAAAATGAGTCTGATGTCGGAAAATACATTTTTACGTAAAGGGCTGTTTATTGTCTCGGAGGTGATTTTTTTTTTAACAAATAATATTTTAGTTTTAAGGCATTTTGGTTTCTCCAACACATATATTTTCTTTTGAAAATTGAAAAGATTGTTTTGATCCCTAAATTAAATTAAATACAGGTTTTGTCATTCTCTTACCATAGCATCTGATGAAGCACTACAATTGTAAATCTTCATTTCTCTCAAAGACATTTTGAGTATAACTGAGAAAAAGCACATTTTCCAAGATTGTAAAAGACCAATGCATTACACTACAGAGTTGTGCCATATATCAAATGAAAGCTTATTTCCTGCTTTTCCTGACCAACTGTACAATTGAAAAAAACATTTTTAACACATCAGACTCATTTTTGCAGAGTGGGTCACATAATTATGAATGATCTAGGACCACAAGGCCATGCCAATTGCAATAAATTAAAATTAAAATAATCAGAGCTCATAAAATTTCCAGTTTGTTCTCACCCCTAGCGTTGAGCCGAGCGTTGACCCCGCGCCCTTGAGTGACCCCAGGGGGTTGAGTTGACCTGTGCCCTTTGTGCTGCCCAGGCTTGACCCCAGAGTTGACCCCAGTGTAGATTCTCCTTTCAAGGGTCCAAGAGACTTAAAAAACAAAAAAAAACAAAAAAAATTTTTTACTTGACTTGCTGAATGTCCAGTGTAGCTGTCAGCAGCGAGCAAGGCTGGAAATGCGTGGGTGCGCTTCCCAGTACCATCGGCCTGAACCCTCCTCGGATCGAGTTTCGTTATAAATAATCCCGCGCCTCGGCTCGGTGATGTTAAAATAATCCTGGCGTGAACTGGTTAACAGTAAACAAGCATGATGCGCGTGTGAGCATCTAATCACAATAGAGAAAGAGGCATGCAGGAAAACTCGGAACTCGGTGGTAAAGTCCAATAGAACTAGTCCGGGGCTAATAAACATCCCACTTCAAGTCACAAAAACCTAAGTACCTACCCCACCAAGTTTCTTTCCCACATCTTTCTTCTCCTTTCCTTTCTTCTCCGTCTTGTCTTTCTTCTTCTTCTCCTTCTTCCCGCCTCCTCCTCCTCCGCTGGTCCCGCCCCCGCCCAGTTTCTTCTTCTCTCGTTCCTCGTTCACCATCTTGCGGTAGAACTCGTCGCAAGGGTGGTCCCAGGTGCTCTCCCCAGAGGTAAAGTTGAAGTAGTAGATGTCGCCTCCGGTGGTGTCTTGGCTATAGGGGAAAAAAAGAAGCAAAAAGAAGATAGTTACAAATTTCCATTTTTTTTAAATTTGTCCACTTCATTAAAGAATTGCCCATACATTATAATTCACAATTCCTGAGGTCTCGTAATTAGATTACAATGCTAACGAGTCAAAAAATATATTCTTAAACACTTTCTTATACCATTGTTTTCTTCCAAATGATACCATTTCAGTTGGAATATTTTCACAGGGTATCAGGTGCCAGTCATACATGTACCGTTATCTTTATGTTGAGCAAGAATTCTCTCGTAAAATCAGCAGATTCGTTTCTGGTTAATAAGCCAGTTTCGTTATCTCGATTAAGTAGTCAAGGTCAAAAGTTCACTTGGTATAAAATCGCTGACAGAATGTTGTTAGGCGACCCATTCTGCTATGTTTGATTGATTTTATAACGGGGTTTTTACCATGGTTTCCAGTCGCTCGGCAACGGTGCACTGATGCCTTCTCTAGCGATCCACATGAACTCTTTCTCTTTGTCCACGTCGATGCCGATGACCTGAGCGTATTCGACGATTTCTGAAGAAGAAACAAACTCACAAGTCAGATACTAAACTTTCTTTGTGGGTGAATATTGTTGCTTGTACCATGGAGAAATAAGTCACAGGGAGTTTGAACGGCCCGCTAATCCCCAACAGGGTATTCACTGACCAATTAGCGACCCTGGATGACCAGTGGTAAAGGCATGGAGGCCTCCCGATTTACGACCGCGATAAGATCTCTCACATCTCAAGGTTTGGTACCGCTCGCCACCACTAACTGGAGAAACGAATTGCTCGTGCGTTCAATATTTAATATAGTTCACTAGCAAGCAAACGTACAATCATGGAAATATGGTAGCATATTTTTATGATTTTGACGACTTAAGGCCGAGTTTGGCCGGCCAGAAATGGAAGGGTTTGCTCGTTGAAGCTTTTGTCTGCCCATTCGTGTATCACTCAACGGTGTGCGGCGTGTTGCGTTTATTTTTTTTGCATAAGAAAATCTAACTTTTTTTAGAAACTTACGTACTATTTCGATATGCGCCTGCGCACTAGCGTGAGTGCGCGCTAGTGCGCAGGCGCACATCTTCCCGAATTCTTGTATAACCGAATTCGTGTATACCCGAACACTCAACACTATTGTAACCTAACCCATCCCCCTTGAAACCTGAAAGGAATTCCTGAGATTCCGGGAACACAATGATCAACACAAAAGAGGGGGGGGGGGGGGGGGGGGGGGGGGGGTTTCTCTGCCACATGTCGCGCTTCATATGAATTCGTGTGGCTGCGGTCGCGAGATTGCCCGCGGGGTGTTTACACTTTACAGTCAATTATCCATTGTTGTTTAACGACCACGGTACCAGAGCCTAAACGTTTGATCCAAAGGTCGTTGTAACTCCCTGTGTCTTATTTCTCCATGCTTGTACCTGCTGATCTGTGTAACTTTCTGGTACGTGATTATTGAGTTTTGATTCTTTGGAAAACATGTGCAATACAGTTGCTATAACACTGGAAACTCTGGTTGCCCAGATCGAGCCCTGGCATGGTTGTCCCGGCGACGTCCAAGCCCGAGATTTGCGACAAAATACCCCTCCTCTAAGCACAAGGCATTATGTGATTTGTAGTACCAGCCCACAGCATCTTTGTCACAGTATAACAAAGAAATGAGCCTTTTAAAATTAAAAAATAAATAAATAATAAAACACTGAATATTTGAACCAGCAAAATGATATTCGAATATTTGATTGATATTCAAATATTCAATATATTAGAAACAGCCCTAAAATTTGCGCGTTCTATGTCGATTTGTAATTCATATAATTTACACAAGCTGCGTTGACGTGATTCTACCAACCAAGTACCGTGATAGGTCAATTTATGGAAACGGGCCCTCACCTTCCTCTGTTGCCAGGTAATTCTCATCGTAATCCTCTTCCAAGATCAGTTGATCTCCCATCATATTGATAAACAGGTCAAAGGTCACCACATTCACTCAGGCCAAAGTAAACACTCAAGTTAAACTAGAGAGGATGATTGATAAACAATAAATAAATTGACATGCGTATGTATTCTGGTTATTTATTTGGGTATACAGCCTTTACAGGGTTAGGGTCAGTCCATCTATGTCCTAGGGTAAATAAAGTCGAGAGCTGTCAGTGGGCCCTGCATTCCATAATTGTTTCCCATTTCTACTACCTTTTCCATAAACAATTTTACTAGTTTAGAACCCTGGCCACGGTGTTTGCTGCCACCAATCGTTTGAATTACAAAATGTATGTCTGAAACTGGTGAGCAAAACAGTCATCGTTCTGCTTCCCTCAAAATGTTACTTTTATAAATTTACTCAAAACAATTTTACCTCAGTTGAAAACCCCAACTTCAGAATATTCATGTCTTTTAGAAAACGAAACAATTTATTGCTCAACAACGGGGAAACAAATCAGAGCAATTTTCATCGCGACGCTTCGTCGCGTCTAGCGTTAGTAAACACCTCCATTTTGAATTTTTAATAGCAACTTCACGTATTTCTCGGATTTTCTCGCGAGAGAGTGACGCCCTGTCATAAATTATTCATAAGATAGCCTTTTTTCAAGGTGTAAATCCAATGATTGAGTTTGTCTACGTATGTTTATGGCTTAGTTTAACGATTGTATACTACCTTTATTGTCTGGACCAAAGACTAGTCACATCCGAGGGGCCGGGGGTCAGAGATTTATTTGCATAAAACCGTGTACAGTAACCAGGAAGTTGTTAACATGCATATTTTCCAGTCTGTCTGCAATTTACACGATTAAACAAAACTAGTAATAAGTAAAAATGTCGCAACCTGTAAGAACCAGCACTAGTTCTAAAGCTGCAGAGGCTAAAAGTAATGCCTATTTTCTCAAAAACCGAGTTGAAGAGGTACGAATATATAGCTCTGTTTATTAATTGGCCCATGGAGGAATAAGAAGGAATTCCTCCATGATTGGCCTGGCTAAATTGAGAAAATATTTTCTCGTTTGAAAAACTTTTTTTTCGGCTTGACGTATTATTTTGTAGTAGTGTGTACAAATCGTATTGCAATTGGAGGATTTGGGTGTTGGGGACGGGTTAAATAATAAATAACATGCACTCGTGTACTGAAATATCACTGGATAGAGAAAGTGTATAATCAAGAGAAAATAAAGTGCCAATTGGACTTTAAATGACTCAGATTTTTGTACTTTTCTTTTGCCCAATTTTGGTTTGATGCGGCAGAAAAAAGGATGTGCACAAGAACAACAAAAACAACAACTTTAATTTAAGTTGCCAAAACATATACTAGATATAGTGCCCTCCTGCACATGAATTTTACCTTTAAGTTTACTTCCATTACTAAGTCTGATCTAAGTTTTTCAAACAGAAACCTTAGCTTTGCTTCTTTATTGGTCCTTTCTTTATTAACAGTTGGAGGAGGAAGTGACATCGCTAAAGAAACGACTGGATGACTTGAGAAAAGCAAAGAACACAACCATTCACAAGAAACAAAAAGAATATGTTACAACATCCGCCATAGAAAACAAGTAAACAAAACAAACTTTTGTTATTATTATGAATTTTTTTGTTCCTATTTTTTTTTTTTTTTTTTTTCTTATTTGTTTTTGCATCTACTCCACAAATTTTCTAACAAAATAAGAAATGTTTCTTGGTCCATGATTCATGTCTTTTCAAATTTTTTTGCAATGACTGACCTTCATTGAGATAATATGTGATGAAAAAGATGCAACAGTCTTTAACATGTTTTCATCAGATGACATCATCCCACTCCAATCTATATAATTTAATAGCTCTGGTGACATATTTTCAATAGATAAAACAAAACTCTAAAAAGTTTATACCTTACAATTTTTTATTTTATTTTCATTTTTAGTCAATTAAGACAAATTTTAATTCCTATCACCAATCATGTTTTCTCGTACTAGACAACAAAAATCAAAGTTTATATGTGAAGTGAGCAAAAACTTTGCTGAAAACACGAGTTTTTAGAGTTTGGTTAAAAACGAAGAAAATAAATAGATGACTGTTTTTGCTTTAAAATTAATATTTCTGCTTTAGAAAAATCTAGAATTGAAGAGATATTTTGGGGCGTTTTTTTTTTTTGCCAGGTCAAGCGATGACCCCAAGGTCAGTGACCTCCAGCACAGGATGGATGACCTCAGCCTGCAGCACAGCAAGGAAATTGAAGATTTGAAACGAAGCCACCAGGAATCTTTGCAGAAACTGAAAAAGGTAGGTAAACATTTAGCAGATGTGGCCAAGTTTTAAAAAAACCACAAAAACGTTTTTTCGTCTCTGATCGCTCCTGTTTTCCCACCCGTCTTCTTTTCTTTATTAAAACATTCGCAATATACTTTGTCTTAAAATTTTTACAGCAAAATTGTTGCCATGCTTGAAAGATCAAAACCTAGTAGAAAGTTTTAGCAAAAGAGTCGGGAAAATGGAAGAATTCATCAGCCATCTTAGAAAATCAGCCATGCATCTTGGGAAGAAGAAAAGAGCTATTTGAACAAATCCTTGACGAGAAATTATTTTTTTGGGGGACTTAATGCAGAGTTATCAAGAAGACCAAATGAAAAAGTTGAAGAAAAGACGAAGAAACTAATTGAAACAAGCAGAATAAAAGTAGGAGTTTGGAAGACAAAATCAGGATAAACGTTGGACTTTCAGGAGTAGTTTTTATTGATACTGGACCATACACACATCGTTATCAGTTTGAATAAGCTCTGTACTCACAACACTTGTGCTCCAGTCTTCGACGAAGCGCTTAGAAATACAGTTGCAGCACTCCTGTGCCCCTCAGCGTGTTATTTACAATATAAAAAAACATTCAATGAAATTTCATTTTAGGAACAAACAATTAGAAAATTTCAAGAAAAAAAAAACAAAATGGAAAAGTAGGAGCAAGTTAAAAAAAAATTTTTAGTTTTTAATTATGAAAAGTAAGAATGCTTCTGAAAAACTCAGAAAATATAGTTATCATGAGATATATACTTCTTTCCTTTTAGGTCTCATCATCGCCAACTCCTTGTAACCACGAGGAGGAAATTGTCACCTTGAAGCAAAGAAACAGTGACTTGTACTCTGAGAATGAGGAGCTCAAGCTGTTCAGCGAAGAATTGAAGAAAGAAAACGACGCAATGAGAGAGAAGTTTGAGGAATTGTTTGCAGAGCTGAGCATCAAGGAAGCGCAGTGGTGCGAGAAGGAAGAACAGCTGAACCTGAAGGTATTTAATGTGCAGATTAAACTCCAGTGGGAGGAGAATTGCTATTTGCCTCTTGTGTATTAATGGTTCCTCCTATTTCATGTGCAGATGAAACTCCAGTGGGGAAGAATCGCTAAGGCCGAGTTCGGGCGGTCTGTTCTTGACACGCGAACTCTGTTCTCGCGCTCGAACAGCGGGAACGCGACCTGTGAACATTGCACTCGTAACAAGAACACACACTATCCATCTGGGTTTTGCAAAAACAAGTTACGCGTGTCAAGAACAGACCGCCCGAACTCGACCTAAGCCTTTTTTATAATGGTTCCTCCCTATTCCATGTGCAGATGAAACTCCAGTGGGGGAGAATCGCTAAGCCTCTTGTATAATGGTTCCTCCTATTTCATGTGAAGATGAAACTCTAGTGGGGCAGAATCGCTAAGCCTCTTGTAAAATGGTTCCTCCTATTTCATGTGCAGATGAAACTCCAGTGGGGGAGAATCGCTAAGCCTCTTGTAAAATGGTTCCTCCTATTTCATGTGCAGATGAAACTCCAGTGGGGGAGAATCGCTAAGCCTCTGTATAGTAGTTCCTCCTATTTCATGTGCAGATGAAACCCCAGTAGGGGAGAATCGCTAAGCCTCTGTATAGTAGTTCCTCCTATTTCATGTGCAGATGAAACTCCAGTGGGGGAGAATCACTAAGCCTCTTGTATAATGGTTCCTACTATTTCATGTGCAGATGAAACTCCAGTGGGGGAGAATCACTAAGCCTCTTGTATAATGGTTCCTACTATTTCATGTGCAGATGAAACTCCAGTGGGAGAGAATCGCTAAGCCTCTTGTTTAATGCTTCCTCATATTTTATGTGCAGATGAAACTCCAGTGGGGGAGAATCGCTATTTGCCTCTGTATAATGGTTCCTCCTATTTCATGTGCAGATGAAACTCCAGTGGGAGGAGAATTGCTATTTGTCTCTTGTATAATGGTTCCTCATATTTCATGTGCAGATGAAACTCCAGTGGGGGGAGAAGTACCGAGAGTGGATGGAAGTGACAGAGAAGAAAATCAGCGACCTCCAAATTGCCAACGATCTCTTGTAAGAAGACTCCTTTTTGAATGAGCCTATAAAGACGTAATGACGTCACGCTTTGTTAACCAGTTCGCACCGGATGACGTATATAAACGCAAAAAAATTCCCAAATTCAAAACGGATGACGCATAAACACGCCAAGTTCAACTTCGGAAATGTATGTCAGCAGCGCGCAAGGCCGGAAATGCGTGGGTGTGCTTCCCGGCACTATCAGCCTGAACCCGCTTCGGATCAAGTTTCGTTAAAAATAATCCCGCCCGTCGGCTCGGCGATGTTAAAATAATCCCGGCGCGAACTGGTTAACATGTGCGCTTACTGATAAGCGAGTCTGTCCCTACGTCGTCTGGCGTCCCGACTTCGCTCCCATAGGAAAGCGCATATGTAAACAAAGCCATTACGTCTCAGGGCCCAATTTCATAAAACATGTAACCACAAAAATGTTCTTAGCACACAAAAGTCTTGCCACAAAAAAGTCTTGCTCAAACTCCACGTGTATTTTCATTCAAATAAAAAAACCAGTCACAAATAATAAACATCAAATGAAATTTTGGTTTGTAACCCTGTTTTTTTCAAGGAAGAATCTTCATGCTAAGCAAATGTTGGTGCTTACACGTTATATGAAATTGGGCCCTGGTCTATTGCCAGTGGGTGCATGTATGGTTCTGCGCATGTTTGAATCTCGTTTCTTTCGTCCGTTAATAAACTTTGTTTTTTCCCCTTATACTTTTTTCACACACACACAGACGAAGTTACATGAAGAATCGCGAGGACAGATGAAGGTCCAAGGACAGAGTTTAGTCAAAAGTTTAGTTCGTTCCAACATTGGATGACGTATATAAACGCAAAATTTTTCAAAAATTCAAAACGGATGATGCATAAACACGCCAAGTTCAAGTTCGGAAATGTATGTCAGAAGCCCGCAAGGCCGGAAATGCGTGGGTGTGCTTCCCGGCACTATCAGCCTGAACCCGCTTCGGATCGAGTTTCGTTAGAAACAATCCCGCCCGGCAACAACTGGATAACGCAATGGATATTCATAAACTAGTTTTCTGTAACGTATTCATCACAGATACTCCAAATCAAGAACATTAACAATCTTTGTTATCAAAAACAATATTTTATTGTTACTGTTCATTGTTGCTTATGTTACAATTTTTTAATTAAGTTAAATTATGAAAACTAGACAAGTTGTTAAAAGAATTTATCGCTATGGCTACAGGAATTAAAATCTACACTCATGTGAGTGACCTATTTAGTTTCTTTTTCCAAAAAATACTTCTGATTTAAAATTTCATAGTTGCTGCCTCACCAAACCAATGGAGTTCGTATCAGAAAATGTTTTTGATCACCCAGTCAGCGCTAGCCTTTTTTTAAAGGTAGGATACACCATTGGTAATTGCTTGAATTATCATGAATGGGTGGATTTGGGGGTTGTAACTGACCTCTTCAAAGTTTTTCAATCATGGATACTGAGAAAAGCAAGAAAAACGGCGTTCGTTTTCAACCGGCGTCGGGCAGTAGGACTTTTCTTGTGTTTTTTTCTCAATCGCCGTCTGGCAATCGAGATTTTTTTTAGAAAAAGTTCAATTTTGCTGGATGCCTGGAATCATTATTTACTTTCAAATAAGTAAGACATTTCTTAATAATTCGGTAGTAAAAAGTTTGGATATCTGCAAATGGTGTATCCTACCTTTAAAAATTCAGATGTCCTGAAACACTTTGTCAAAAAATTGAAGTACAAGAACTTTTAAGTACTTTGTGGCCCCCCCCCCCCCTAAAAAAAAGTGTTTTTCACACATTCATCTAACTTTTGCATTGCAGTAAAGAGTACCTTTTCAGAAATATTGTAAACATCGTTGTTACAATCTGGCAGAAACAATTTGACCAAAGGTGCAAAAATCAACCAAATGTGTTTCGCTATTGTAGTATAACTAAAAAAAAAAAATGTGTCGCTCACCTACAACTAAAATATCTTCAAATTATATTTTTCTACACGATAAATAAATCGCTATCAAATTAAAGGAAAAATAGTTCTAAATAATGTACAAACTACTAAATGTTGAGAGCTGTAAATAAATAAACCTACACATTATAACGATAAATAAACTTGCATAGTCTCAAATATACTAAACAAAATATGCAGTGTTTTAATTTATTATTTGTACATTGTTATTAAAAGGTAATGATATTCAAAGATAGTTAGCAATACAAAATGGTGGGAAGACTGAGCAAGTCTAGTATTCAATGGTTAACTATGAACATTAATATTCATTAACGAATGAATGTTATTACTAATATAATCAGGAGGTGGATTTTAACAGTGAATATTCAAAATGATGACTATTTTTTTGTGAATTCAAGATTTGCAAGTGTTTTTTTTAACCAGTTCGCGCCGGATGACGTATATAAACGCAAAAATTTCCAAAAATTCAAAACGGATGACGCATAAACACGCCAAGTTCAAGTTCGGAAATGTATGTCAGCAGCGCGCAAGGCCGGAAATGCATGGGTGTGCTTCCCGGCACTATCAGCCTGAACACGCGTCGAGTTTCGTTAAAAATAATCCCGCCCGTCGGCTCGGCGTTGTTAAAATAATCCCGGCGCGAACTGGTTAATGCAAGATATTTGACTGTCGTGACACTGTTTTATACTTGCATAATTGTTAGTGTCGCTGAAAATGTTTAATCGTCAAACAAGGCAATCAAATGAAGACAAAAATACATGTACTGCCAACATTTTGCAAAGGGCAACATTTTGTTGACAAGATAATTGAAAAGTACACTTCAAAGGCTTTAATGTGTATAAAGAAACAATGTATCTACATTTGCATTGAATACAATTAAATATTTCACACCTTAAAAAAACTGTCCGAAACTTGGGGCACCGACCAATCACCTTCGAGTTTAAGTAGGAGTTTAAGTGGCCAAAACACAAACCCCGCCCCTATCCTATCCTGAACCGCGAATAATGGTTCAAATCTTTAGCATACCGGTAATCCCACTTCTGCAACCTTTTCAAGTTTATACTCACAAATGGAAGGGAGAGGGTTCGAATTCAACCAATGACACTCTGGATTTCTGCCAAGAATGTGGAATTCACAATTGTGTTGTTTTTTTCTCCCTTTATTGACATTATTTTATAAACACTGTTTACACGGTGTTATCCATGTCCTTGTCAAAGGAAAAATGAATCCATAAATACTCAGGATAGGACTCGAACCCTCGACCGCCAGCTTTCTAGTGCAGTCGCTCGCCATTCGACCACCAAACTAACCAGGGTCGGTTGGTTCGAATCTGATGTGACATGATACTGCAATATCGAATTTACATCACCCCGACACATTTATTGATTTTTGTTTTGAAAGAAAAAATTCCGTTTTTTTTGGGTCTCCTTATAAATAAGAAAAAACATCCCAAGTAAATTGGTGTTGTGCTTTCACACTATAAATGTAGCAGTGCATAGAACACAATTCAAACCAGCACCTTTTAGTTTTTGTAAAACTAGTACATAACTCTTTGTACACTTTGATTCATTTTATGTACACATTCAGTTTGCCTCATTTGTCATAATAATTAAAATGCACTTTTTTTTTTTAAGTGACAAGTGAAAAACGAGAAAATCAGCTGATCTGAGGAAAAGTTGCATAGCAAGAACACTTCGTTATTCTCCTAATTCCGTTTTTTTAACATTTAATCATATTTTCTTTGTGACTGCTGTTTTTTGCACATAGACCCTTAAGTTGGCAACCTGGAGCAAATGTCATGGAGCTGCTAAGCACACAAGTTTGCTTAGCACAATAAAAGTCTTGCTCAGTAAAAACAAGTTATCGGCCAAAACTTTTTTCATGCTAAGCAAAAATACGCTAAATATCAGTCACAAACAACAAACATCACCTGAACATTTGGTCTTTAACTCTGTTTTCGACAAGGAAGAATTTTTGTGCTAACAAGCAACGTTTGGTGCTTAGCAGCTCCATAAAATTGCCCATTGTCCTGGCTGGCATTAAGCTAGGAATCCCCGGGCTTATTTCATCCTTGTAGTCGCGACTTGCTCCCCGTCACAACATCCCTACACATCACACAGTGCACGCCTGGGTGCCCGACTCGCATGCATTTTCATTAGCTTGACCGTCCGTGTCGAAGGTCGTCAAAGCAGAAATGCCTGCCAACGGTTCTCCGACTCACAATCTCGTCCAAAATGGAGGGCAGTGATCAATCAGGAAATTGAGATCGAGACTTTCAAAAGTTCAAAAGCTATTATAAAAGATCTTAAAAAAAAATCCAATACACTTATGTCCACATTTTGGAAAAATTTCGAAAATGATAGATTTATTTTTCTTAAAACTTTGGCACGGTGTTCAGATTCAACTTTAGCTCCGGAAAATCACTTTGAAGACTTTCATGTCCCAACCAGATGAGGAAAAAAACCTAAGCGTTGGCCTCAAATTATGAACAATTGTTGTTCTTACGGCAAAACTACGACCCAACATGAGCACAAAAAAACTGCGGAACTTTGTGGAATTCCACCATTGCCAAGGGCCAACTGTTCGAGGACTATAGGGACAGATGTTTATTCATGCCTAACTCGTCCCGCAGCTAGCCATAAGAGTCCTAAAAGTCTGCAGAGTCCTAAAACGTTGAAAAGCTACGCCAAGTTTCATGAAATCGCTCGTAAGTATATTACGCAGCTTTGCAACAAAATGGTTGCATTAAAGTCCGACGAATGGCGCAACACTGCGAAGCCTGAAGACGTGAACACTTTTGGTTGGAACAAAGAAGAAGTACAATAGGTCCCGTTTTTACATATTAAAAAAAGTGATAATGGAACTTATTTTCCACTTTTCACGTTTTTAGTTCCAACAAAAGGTTTTCACTTCTACGAGCCTCACAGTGAAAGCTACGTGCTTTTTATGTAAAATCAGGCGCAGGTCTTTTGTTTTTTTGTTTTTGTTTGCCTTTACTGAAACTCCTTGTAACCCTCCGCCCCCGTCACGATGACGTCCATCCATATCCGCATGGCTTCGGCCGTCGGGGCCACCAGGAAGAACGTGCGCTCTTTGGTCTTGATGCAGAAGGTCAGGACGGGGTCGGGGCTCTTGTGGGGCCGCAGGTGGTCGAAGTAGACGTCCTGGATGGCCTGGAAGTACATGCCTCCCTTCGGCCGCGACTCGTCTCGGTCCGAGGAGAAGTAGAGGAAGGAACGCTTGGTGCGGTTGAAGACGAACCAGCGCCGGCGCCAGGTCTTGATGCGACCGCCCATCTTGATCATGTAGCCACGGCACGTGTTGCGAGACAGGGTCACCTGCGAAGGTGCCAAAAAGAAGAAGAAGACTTTGTTGGAATGCAACTTAAGGGGCTAACCATCCTTACTCGCAGCTGAGAAGCTGAATTGCATAGGGTCGATGGCATGTACATGTACAGTACGGTGCAATTGAAAGAAAAACTCGATTGGGAAAATTTGCGTGCGAAATGAGAAAAGGGAATACGAATGGGAAATTAAATTCTTTTCACAACATTTTTCATTACCATTCGCAGAGATTTCCAGAGATATAAGCAGCCAAACATGGAACAAACAGCTGCTAGGTGCCCTATTACAACAAGGGTATGTACACATGACCCTTGGTATGCAAATGTTTCCTATCCTTGACATAACTTACACCTTAACTGAAGCTCTATGGAGAATGAGCATAGAGCATGAGCAGTGTGAAAGTACACAGTAACAAATAACCTCTATCCTCCAAAATCCTCATTTGGATAAATACCCAAGTAACCTAAATCCCGCAAAATCATCCAGCATTAGTTTAGGCACTATGAACTGGATTCTGCATTATCCCCCAGTGGCAAAAACCCCAAACGCCCTCAATCCTGCAAATTCCTCCGTGCATTAACCACCAAGTGACCTCAATCCTGCAAAATCCTACAATTTGCAAAGAGGATTTTGGAGGATTTGGGTTGGTTAGGGTTAAACACGCAGTGTAATATAACAAGCTGATAAAGAGTCATTACTTGCTTTGCCAATTGAGAAGACCTTTGAGAACTAAATTTAATACTTCTTTATAATGTTTTTTACAGTGTCCTTTACATAGAATTTTTGTTTTAACCAGTTTGCGCCGGAGGACGTATATACCTGCAAAGTTTTCCCCAGATTCAAAACGGATGGCGCATAAACACGCCACGAGCAAGGCCAGAAATGTCTGTCAGCAGCGAGCAAGGCCGGAAATGCGTCGGTGTGCTTCCCGGCACTATCGACCTGAACACGCCTCCGATCAAGTTTTGTTAAAAATAATCCCGCCCCTCGGCTCGGTGATGTTAAAACAATTCCGGCGCGAACTGGTTAACCCAAGGAGAACAGTTCTCAGATAACTGATGAGAGTCTACCCTGGTAAAATAAAACGAAATAAATAAATGAAGATGATCTCTTGTCCAGCTTACATACCTCCTTAATACACATCTCGACGTTGTGCCCCGCATTCTCAACGTGACTCCTCAAGTCAAAGTCGTGACTGGAGATCGGTAGAAACCTAGTTAGAGGTCTCGACTGATGGAAGGCAGGGAATAATCAAAATTTGAAATGATTAAAAAACAAATTTAAAACAGAATAATTGATGTTCAGAGTAGTGTATTTTCAGATCAAATTGAATTTGAAAGTTTCAGGTAAGTTGATGCAGATTCTCGGGGGCTGTGATCTGAAAACTCTGTATTGCCAACTCTGTTTTTCCTGTAAGAGTTTTTGTTGTAAAGCTTTGGGCGTAGAACTGAACTAAACAAAAATCACTTAACTATTCTGGAGCATTACGATTCAAGATCATGAAATTATAGAGGCAAAATGCAAAAAAATGAACTTAAAAAAACACATTAAAAGGTAGGATACACCATTGGTAATTGCTTGAATTATCATGAATGGGTGGATTTGGATGGTTGTATTTTATAGTAAATATCGTTTAACTGACCATTCCGAAGTTTTACAATCATGGGTGCTGAGAAAAGCAAGAAAAACGACAATCGCTTTGAACCGGCGTCGGGCAGGTTTTTAGGGTTTTTTGCGATCGCCGTCAATTTTTCGGAGCAATTGCAGGATATCTAGCACAATCATTTTGCTAGATACCTACAATCATTATTTACTTTCAAATAAGTAGGATAATTCTAAATAATTCGGTAGTAAAAATGTTTGATATCTGCAAATGGTGTATCTTACATGTACATTATAGCTTTAAATATGCTGGAGCATTATGATACAAGATCTAGAAAAATTAGAAGCAAATTGCAAACAAAAGCAATTACTTTTTAATCTTTATCTATACTCCAATGGACCATTCTGGATTTTAGCCGTAAGCCCCTCCCATCTTAGGTTTATGAACATGTCCCACAGAGCTTGTGATTGGGCTACCATCATCACCTGATCAAAAAGTCACAACCTAATTGGTTAAAGCACATTGGTTTGATTGACAGGCAGGAATTGGCCATTTGCATACGGCTATGCCATGCGCTGTGATACCTCCCTCTGCGTGCGCGAGACTCACCTGTGCACTCCTCTGCTTCTCTCTCATCCTGACTTGGTTCTGCACCAGCTCTTCCCTCATGAGTGTCTCCTCCCTCAGCTGGTGCTCCAGGTCTTCCCTCTTCCGCTGTTCTTCCCTCAGGAGCTGCTCCTCAGCTTGCCTTAGGCGGTTCTACGGTGTTAGGAGAAAATGCTTAGTCAATTATGAGATGTATTCAATCTGACAGTACGGCATTAACTACCTTGTCTTTTTCTTTTAACCCTTCTATATATAGTGCAGTTGCCAAAGAATTGTCTGACTTTTCAAAACCTTTCAAGTTTCCTGGACTGAAAGGTTTTGAAAGGTGAGAAAAGTGTCTGACAAAAGGGACCTATGAAAGATTTCAAAAGGTTAAACAACTTTCTGAACAAACTGGTGTGAGAAACAAAATAACTTTCAAAAGGTATTGAAAGGTGTAGTAGTGCAGTAGCAACAAATTCTGGAGCGTTTTGAAAGGTTCATACTTGTTTATAGCAATTTTGTCAAGTAAGCAGATTTTGAAAGGTTTTGAAAGGTAAAACCATAGAAGGGTTAAAATCACAAATGCACCCAATCTCTGTGCATGTCGATATTCACTTTGCAAAGCAAGCGCTACATTTTAAACTACTTATGAAAAATATTAAAGATTCTTTTTTTTTTTGAAAAAAGGTGAGAATTAAAAAAATGAAAAAAAAATGAAAAAGTAGGAGCAAGGTAAACAAAGAAGAAACAGAAAAAAGAAACAAAAAAGGGATATTTGAAATGTACCAATGATAGCCCAGTGGAACGCTGCTATACCGAACATTCGGCTATACTGACCATTCAGCTTTACCGACAACTATTCTTGGCTCCCGAATTTTGTTGGGTCCAAACAAACCAAACATTGTTGTTCAAAATATGCCAACAGATTTTTAGAACACCCCTGGGTACATGTATATCAAATGCTATTCAGGCCGTGTTTGATTCCCAAACGTCAAACGGCCGGTGCATTATGTTAAAGAGTGATAGGTGGCTATTATTTCCCCAATGGATAGAAAGGAAAAGCCAAAAGTTTCTTTAGAATTTGGTGTAATAAATAATAATTAAGTGTGATGAATATAAGAAGGTGCACTGAAGTAGGCCACAAGATGGACGCCATCTTGAAAAATCGGCATGTGATGGTCCAGTGGCTGAAAATCGCTACAACACACGATCGATATACCGACAAATTCTGTAAATCTCGTGATGTTTGTTATAGCGGCGTTCCACTGTACTTTAAAAAAAATGAGAACAATTTTTTGCAGAAGTTTTTTTCGATTATAGCGGGTAGAGAGGACCGTCTACTGCAATCTACAGGTACAATCTTATATTTGGGCAGATTTGGGATAAGGTAACGGCAATGAGGAATCTGGTTTAAGATCGATGAGTCCGGTGACCTTTTTAAGTTTTGTACGTCGGTCTCTTTCTGAACTTTTAGTTTAGGCGAGACAAAAAAGGAGAAAGGGAATCCAGAGAATTCTACAGCAATCTACAAGCCCTTGAATAGCAGAAAGTTTGGAAACGGCAATGCAGTGGGTGTTGTTGATGTCCTTAAAAGCTCAGAGGTGCAGTAGCTCGGCTGTGCAGGAGGATGTCAAAGTAAACAAAGGCTGGGTTTAACTCACTAGGGGCTGGGTTTGTTGGCAGGCTTTATTGGGGGGTACCTGCTGATTCAGGAGGGCATGCTTCTCTGCCTGGGCCTCCTTGAGAAGACGCTCCATCTGCACAAGCTTCTCACGCTCCTCCTTGGTGAAGCTGGGCCTAGAGGGAATAAAAAGAGGGAAGATGGGGATCAGTTTCAGATTTGTAAATAAAGGTAGGATACACTATTGGTAAATACTTGAGTAATCATGAATGGGTAGATGTAAAGGTCGGATACATTGATAAATTATTGAATTATCATGAATGGGTAGATGTAAAGGTAGGATACATTGATAAATGCTTGAATTATCATGAATGGGTGGATTTGGGGAGTTGTATTTTATTGTAAATATCGTTTACCTGACCTGTCCAAAGTTTTACAATCATGGACGCTGAGCAAAGCAATAAAAACAGCGCTCTTTTTCAACCGGCGTCAGGCAGTGGTTCTTATGAAAACTTGTTCCAAAATTAACGTTAATGCTGCCGCCATTTTGTTTTGCCTGAGCTAGACAACTTCTCTTACGGCTAGATTTTTGTGACGTTTTAGCCGTACCTAAAGCTGGCATTTCGGACAGCGCTACAAAATGACCGCCGCAGACAATAGCCTTAGCTGTAGTTTTAGACACTCGTTTCGGACACGGGCTTAACGCAGACCACGAATTCAATGCACTAAGACCACGAGGCCACGACCTTCCTTACCCTGTGCTATATGTTCTGGAAGGCGTCGAGTTCCCCGAGTACACCCCGGAGGTTTCCAAGTGCCCCTCGATACTCTCGAAGCTGGAGATGCTGGCACAGTCGCTACCGGAAACAGCCCCGGCAGGTGAGTCCAGGCCCGAGCTCGGATGGGTAGGGGAGCCGGCCGACTGACGCGGAGTGCTGTACAGGGAGTTGCTGGGGCTGGTGGGGGTTTTCGGGGCACCGGTAAGCTGGGGGGAACCGGGCATCAGCAGCAGGTGCTGCTGCTGCAGCTGTTGCTGTTCTCGTTGCTTCTGTTCCTCCCACTGGATCGTGGCTTCTTTAGTCGCCTGGCGACGGAGCTCATCCAAGCGGTAGTGCTCTTCCTTGATCAGTTGATCGCCTTCAATTACAGAAGAAGAAAAAAAGAAAAAGAAAAATTCACCAAAATGATTATTTAAATTTCAATAGCAGCTTTGGCTACCTCAGCCATTTTGTGCATATGCTGCTCAACCAAGTTGCATAAAAAAAAGACTTGCAGCGAACAGTGTTATGTCATGAAAAACAAAAGTCTGTTCTAAAATATTAATTTGTTTTGATCTCGGTGATCATCTCTCAGGAAGGGCACCCTACCTTTCTCCTCCAGCGTCATGCGGCGGTGTCGCTCGATGTCCCCTAGGGTGTCGCCTCTACGAGGCAGGCTGCTGTGAGATGAGGCCGGGGAGAGCTGAGAGGGGCTGGAGGAGGGAGAGCTGGGCGAGCCCTTGGCGGCGGCCACCCCTCCCGCTTTGCTGCTATCCCTGGGCAGGGAGTTGAACTTGCGTTTGGCCAGGAACTCGTCGCTAAGGGACATCTCCGGTTGCAGGCGCAAGCGGCGCTCGGCCAAGTCACGGATCTTTCTCTGTTTGGACCAAAACCAAAATTTCTGTTTTCTAATAGGGCCTTATTTCTAATGGATGAGCAAAGTAATTGACTAGAGCAAGTTGTGAACTTGCGACTTCTGGATGGCCGTTCCGGTGCTCTACCAATTGAGATATCCAGACCCTAGTCTTTGCCAAGGACAAATGCGTTTTGATAGATCTTGTACGTCACGTATTCTTTCTACGCAGTGCACCCGCTAACAACACGATTGTAGATCAGCTCCCTCGCTCACGCATACCTCTTTGCAAATTGCTTCTAGCGGTTTACCTTTTTCCTTATTTCTCCGCAGGCTTTACGTACGTACATGAATTTCCTTTGTGAAGCAGCACTAACTAGATATGCAACGCATGTCAGCGTGACCGTTGAATAGTAGTGAAGATGCCTATATTCGAATGGTCGAATTTGCATGAAAAGGTCACGCCGCACTTGAGCAATTCGCAAAGACCATTGCGTGATCGAGGGAGCTGATGGGAATTTGAATCGTATTGTTAGTGGGCGCACTGTCGAATGCGATGGTCTTTGGAATAAGACTATCCAGACTTTAAAATGTAACTGGCTAACCCACCAACAATTGAAAAGAAATGGAAAGAAAAATGCCAAGACAATAATCTGATTGTTGTTTGAGAAACCCCAGTGATGTCGGTTTGCATGAAACTTGGTCCTGAACGTTGTTGATTTTACATTGTTTTTCAATGGGACTTGAATTAGGCTAGTGCACTCACCAGTTCCGGTGTCTCTTCCAGTTCCCCAAGCGATCTTCTTGAGTAGTACATCACCAAGCTGTTATATTCCTTCTCAATGCCGGCCAATCGTTCCTTTTCCTGCATTGAGCAAAACAAAGGCAAATTCAACTACCAAGCTTGTTGGTCCTTCTCAATGCCGGCCAATCGTTCCTTTTCCTGCATTGAGCAAAACAAAGGCAAATTCAACTACCAAGCTTGTTGGTCCTTCTCAGTGCCGGCCAATCGTTCCTTTTTCTGCATTGACCAAAACAAAGGCAAATTCAACCACCAAGCTTGTTGGTCCTTCTCAATGCCGGCCAATCGTTCCTTTTCCTGCATTGAGCAAAACAAAGGCAAAATCAACCACCAAGCTTGTTGGTCCTTCTCAATGCCGGCCAATCGTTCCTTTTCCTGCATTGAACAAAACAAAGGCAAATTCAACCACCAAGCTTGTTGGTCCTTCTCAATGCCGGCCAATCGTTCCTTTTCCTGCATTGAGCAAAACAAAGGCAAAATCAACCACCAAGCTTGTTGGTCCTTCTCAATGCCGGCCAATCGTTCCTTTTCCTGCATTGAACAAAACAAAGGCAAATTCAACCACCAAGCTTGTTGGTCCTTCTCAGTGCCGGCCAATCGTTCCTTTTTCTGCATTGAACAAAACAAAGGCAAATTCAACCACCAAGCTTGTTGGTCCTTCTCAATGCCGGCCAATCGTTCATTTTCCTGCATTGAACAAAACAAAGGCAAATTCAACCACCAAGCTTGTTGGTCCTTCTCAATGCCGGCCAATCGTTCCTTTTCCTGCATTGAACAAAACAAAGACAAATTCAACCACCGAGCTTGTTGGTCCTTCTCAATGCCAGCCAATCGTTCCTTTTCCTGCATTGAACAAAACAAAGGCAAATTCAACCACCAAGCTTGTTGGTCCTTCTCAATGCCAGCCAATCGTTCCTTTTCCTGCATTGAGCAAAACAAAGGCAAATTCAACCACCAAGCTTGTTGGTCCTTCTCAATGCCGGCCAATCGTTCCTTTTCCTGTATGGAGCAAAACAAAGGCAAATTCAACCACCAAGCTTGTTAGTCCTTCTCAATGCCGGCCAATCGTTCCTTTTCCTGTATGGAGCAAAACAAAGGCAAATTCAACCACCAAGCTTGTTGGTCCTTCTCAATGCCGGCCAATCGTTCCTTTTCCTGCATTGAGCAAAACAAAGGCAAATTCAACCACCAAGCTTGTTGGTCTTTCTCAATGCCGGCCAATCGTTCCTTTTCCTGCATTCAACAAAACAAAGGCAAATTCAACCACCAAGCTTGTTGGTCCTTCTCAATGCCGGCCAATCGTTCCTTTCCCTGCATTGAGCAAAACAAAGGCAAATTCAACCACCAAGCTTGTTGGTCCCTCTCAATGCCAGCCAATCGTTCCTTTTCCTGCATTGAGCAAAACAAAGGCAAATTCAACCACCAAGCTTGTTGGTCCTTCTCAACGCCGACCAATCGTTCCTTTTCCTGCATTGAGCAAAACAAAGGCAAATTCAACCACCAAGCTTGTTGGTCCTTCTCAATGCCGGCCAATAGTTCCTTTTCCTGCATTGAACAAAACAAAGGCAAATTCAACCACCAAGCTTGTTGGTCCTGCTGGCGTGTTTATCATGGATGAAAGCTCCAAGGTATCAAAGGTAGGCGAAATAAAAAAAAGAACGAGAAACTGTTTTATATATTTGGCCTTAAGGACCGTGTCCATTTTAAATGCAAAATAACATCATGGCCTTTCCTAGTGTACATATTGCCTTGTCTGTAACCAAGAATTTCTCACAACAGCACCCTCTATTGGTCAGGCGCTGTGCCCATTAGGATCGTCAGTGAGGAGCCCGTACCTTGGCCAAATGCTGCTCCGTGGCTTTCTGGTCGTGCTCTAGTTGCTCCGCTTTCATCTTGGCGTCCGTGATGACGTGGGTCATCTGCTTGTCAATGTCCGTCACAGTCACCTGGGCAACAAGACGAACACAAAAGAAAGCGGTACATTCACTTCCATTCCTCGTTTGAAAATAAATTATTTTGAGTCCATAGTCAAGGGGGATTGGTCACTCAAAAGCCAGGCTAGGCCCGGGCAATTTGTGCCTGAAAATGTCCTTTTGTCAGTCCTGAACTACAGTACCTTACAATAGAGCTGCTACCTATTAATAAAGCCCAGTCTCTACCATGTCTACAGGGTCTAGTCATTCTCGAGAGTGTAGCCATTCTCGATGGTGTGGCCATTTTCGAGGAATTGGCCATTTTCGAAGGCCTGTCCATTTTCGAGGGCCTGGCCATTGTCGAGGGCCTGTTGTAACAACATGTAATGTATTAATGCACCAAAACTTGGCGATGACGTACCGTAGGCTCACAAAATTATTACTTCCGCGACGATATTTTAGAGTTATTTAGATATATCTTTTATGACTTATGATTGACATGTGTCAACTTGTGATTGACTTGTGATGACTTGTGATGACTTGTGATATCTTGTGATATCTTGTGATATCTTGTGATGTTTTGTGATTTGATTGTGATGACTTGCGATTTGACTTGTGATGACTTGCGATTTGACTTGTGATGACTTGCGATGACTTGTGATGACTTGTGATGAATTGCAATTTAACTTGCGATGCCTTTGTGATGCCTTCCAACTCGCCTTCCTCGTCTTGACCTTCTCTTCCTCCTTGCACTCCTCCAAGCTCAGCTCCTGCTCCAGGATCTCCCGCTCCTCCTCAATCCTAGCCTCCGTCTCCAGCTGCTGGAACTCCAGATCCTCAAACCGCTTGCGCTCCTGCTCCAGCTTCTCCGCCTCCCGCTGGTACTGGGACAGCAGGGCCTGCTTGCGGGCCGTTTCCCGTATGGGGCAGGCCTGCATCTGCCGTTCCGTTTCCAGGTGGACCTGTTCAAAGTGCTGGAGGTGGCTGCGGGCCTGGTCAACTTGCTGGCGCTCCTAAAACAATTATTAAAATAAATAACAAAACATTCTTAAAGACTGGATTTAAAGTGCCTAGACTAGCCAACTTTTGAAAGGACAACCACAACGTTTTTAATACATGGAGCCCACTGGAGTTATTTTTGTAGAACGAGTAGTTTGAGCAAGGGGATACATTTCTCCATTCAAAAATCTGTATTTAAAAAGCTATTTTTTTTTTGAGACATGTATGACCTCAGAAAATAGTTAAGTCAAACTGTGGTTACTGGGTTTTTGCACATTACTTCGGGATATTTTTGCATATTACCAATTTAAAAACAAATTAGGAAAATCTAACATCTACATGTAGCATCTGACCAGGTGTATATTTTTTCTTCTGACCACGGGTAAACATTTCTCTATCTGACCACGTGTATATTTCTGCTTCGACCAGGGGGAATATTTCTGCTTCGACCAGGGGGAATATTTCGGCTTCGACCAGGGGGAATATTTCTGCTTCGACCAGGGGGAATATTTCTGCTTCGACCAGGAGGAATATTTCTGCTTCGACCAGGGGAAATATTTCTGCTTCGACCAGGGGAAATATTTCTGCTTCGACCAGGAGGAATATTTCTGCTTCGACCAGGGGAAATATTTCTGCTTCGACCAGGGGGAATATTTCTGCTTCGACCAGGAGGAATATTTCTGCTTCGACCAGGGGGAATATTTCTGCTTCGACCAGGGGGAATATTTCTGCTTCGACCAGGGGGAATATTTCTGCTTCGACCAGGGGGAATATTTCTGCTTCGACCAGGGGGAATATTTCTGCTTCGACCAGGGGAAATATTTCTGCTTCGACCAGGGGGAATATTTCTGCTTCGACCAGGAGGAATATTTCTGCTTCGACCAGGGGAAATATTTCTGCTTCGACCAGGGGGAATATTTCTGCTTCGACCAGGAGGAATATTTCTGCTTCGACCAGGGGGAATATTTCTGCTTCGACCAGGGGAAATATTTCTGCTTCGACCAGGGGGAATATTTCTGCTTCGACTAGGGGGAATATTTCTGCTTCGACCAGGGGAAATATTTCTGCTTCGACTAGGGGGAATATTTCTGCTTCGACCAGGAGGAATATTTCTGCTTCGACCAGGGGAAATATTTCTGCTTCGACCAGGGGGAATATTTCTGCTTCGACCAGGAGGAATATTTCTGCTTCGACCAGGGGGAATATTTCTGCTTCGACCAGGGGGAATATTTCTGCTTCGACCAGGAGGAATATTTCTGCTTCGACCAGGGGAAATATTTCTGCTTCGACCAGGGGGAATATTTCTGCTTCGACCAGGGGGAATATTTCTGCTTCGACCAGGAGGAATATTTCTGCTTCGACCAGGGGAAATATTTCTGCTTCGACCAGGGGGAATATTTCTGCTTCGACCAGGAGGAATATTTCTGCTTCGACCAGGGGGAATATTTCTGCTTCGACCAGGGGGAATATTTCTGCTTCGACCAGGGGGAATATTTCTGCTTCGACCAGGGGGAATATTTCTGCTTCGACCAGGGGAAATATTTCTGCTTCGACTAGGGGGAATATTTCTGCTTCGACCAGGAGGAATATTTCTGCTTCGACCAGGGGGAATATTTCTGCTTCGACCAGGGGGAATATTTCTGCTTCGACCAGGTTGTATATTTTTTCTTCTGACCAGGGGTGATATTTCAAACCAGGTGTACCATTTCCGACCAGGGGTACCATTTCCGACCAGGGGTACCATTTCCGACCATAGGTAACATTTCCGACCAGGGGTAACATTTTCGACCAGGGGTAACATTTCCGACCAGGGGTAACATTTCCGACCAGAGGTACCATCTCCGACCAGGGGTAACATTTCCGACCAGGGGTAACATTTCCGACCAGGGGTACCATTTCCGACCAGGGGTAACATTTTCGACCAGGGGTAACATTTTCGACCAAGGGGTAACATTTTCGACCAAGGGGTATCATTTCCAACCAGGGGTACATGTGCCATTTCAGACTAGGGGTAACATGTCCGACCAGGGGTACTATTTCCGACCAGGGGTACCATTTCCGACCAGGGGTACCATTTCCGACCAGGGGTACCATTTTCGACCAGGGATAACATTTCCAACCAGGGGTACACGTACCATTTTCGACCAAGGGTACCATTTTCGACCAGGGGTAACATTTTAACCAGGGTTAACATTTCTGACCAGGGGTATATCACAGTACATGTCTAATAACGGACCCTTTCTCGTTGTTCTATGGCCTTTCTGGTAATACTGTGCTTGGTGCGTTTGAGCGTGCCTATCAGTTCTTGCTGTTGCTGCAACTGCGTCAGCTCGCTGCGATGTTCACCCTCGAGGAGCGCCGCCTCAATCTCCATCTAGTCATGTGACGGTCATGTGGTGACCATGTAATCACCATGTGATGATCATGTGAAGATTAAGTGTCACATATTTTGAGGGACACAGAGCCAGACAAAACAACGATGGGTTCGAACATCGGAGTAGCGGTCACATTTAGGATAGGCAGGAACGTAGCACATGAACAATTGGACATTTTTTGGGATCATGCAATTCGATGAATTTGTGAATTTAAGATGATATATGTTATTGAAAAGTACACATTCCGAGTATTTCAATTAGTGGATATTTGGTTGTTGTTTTGGAGAGCAGGGTTCATGTCATCAATGTTAGATTCCGGAAAATTTGGAAAACGTGACAGAGTTGGGAACATGCGGACAATAATGCAAATTTGACAGGCAGTGCATAACAGCCAACATTCAAACAAATTTTTTTTGGAAGAAACAGAGGGAATTTTTAGGAATATGACGGATTTGGGACATGCAAACAATTACAGGGAGGCAAATTTTGAAACAGACAAGGTGAAACCAGCCAGCATTCACAAAAAAAAAGTTTTTACAAAAAAGAGGAAAATTGTATCAAAATGTGAAAGCAGTATTATCAATCCGAAGGGACAAAAGCAAAAAATATTTTTTAAAAGGCGGAAAGGAAAGCATCAAAAACAATTATATTTCAGAGGGAAGGAAAGATTATTGGAGCAGAAATGGGTAACGAAGGACAGTCAACATGACAGGGACAACAAAAAAACAACGTAAAACGAGAAAGTCAGAGAAAGAAAGAAAAGTATAAAACCAAAATTAGCTGAGAGGTTTCGGCACCAAAATAAAATAAAATAAACCAGCCAAATATGAGCAAAGAATTTCAGCTGCTGCTTAAAGGTAGGATACACCAATGGTGATTGCTTGGATTATCACGAATGGGTGGAGTTGGGGGGTTGTATTTTATAGTAAATATCGTTCAACTGAATTGTTAAAAGTTTTACAATCATTGATGCCGAGGAAAGCAAGACAAACGGCGTTCGTTTTCAACCGGCATCGGTTAGTGATTCTTATGTTATTATTGGTATTTTCGCGATCGCCGTCAGGCGATCGCAAATTTTGTTTTATAAAATTCTATTTTTCGGAATAATGACAGGATACAATGTACCTAGCGCAATCATTTGCTGGATGCCTAGAATCATTATTTACTTACAAATAAGTAACATATTTCTTAATAATTCGGTAGTAAATTTTTTTCGATATCTGCAAATAATGTATCCTACCTTTAACTGCGACTGCTGCATTTTTATTAGATGCTGATGCTACTTGTGTATGTAGTTCTGAGCTAACAATTTGATTTTTGGGCACCTCAACTACATGTACACAGTTTCTTGTCCTAGTTTATCATCAGTTTTAAATTAAAGCTAGTATAACAATTTGCTTTTTGGCTTTGAATTGTGAACTGCAAAGCAAGGTTTCACTGCGAAGCAACCCATCCCACTGCAGCATTGGGATAGCACATTAACCCTACCTAATGCTACTTTTTACTACTAGTAGTAAAAAGTAGTATGCAGTACTCTCACTGACTTGTGTGCAATGCCTGTAGTAATTTTTAGTATTTGGCACTTCACCCCTTATTGCACTTGTAGTACTTTTTAGCATTGGGTCCCTCTGCTTGCTGAGTGTGCATGGCCCATGTATGCTGTGTAAGGTGTTCTAAACTCTACAGCAAAAATTGTCACTTGGGACACAATGGGTCAAGGCTGGACTACTGCATTTTTTGCCAGGTAAGTATTACTGACCTGTATTGCCACTATTAGTATTTTGTAGTTAGCAGTATCTGTACTCTGTCAGTACACACCCAATCATCAGTCACGGAGAGACCCAATGCTACAAAATACTAAGTAGTATTCTGTAGTACGCAGTTCTTTAGCCCAAAGTAAGGCCTAGGGGGTTAGGGTTAAAACAATCAGTATCATGTTGTAATCGAGTCATCCACAAGTCACTTCGCAAGTCAATGGCATAAGTCACTGCATATAGTCGCTCTACATGTACAAGGCAGTCATCGGTATCCTACCAACGTACATGTACAGTTGTCCTTTCAAAGTCACAAACGTCACAACATCAGAGGTCCTTGACGGCAACTAATGCTAGACTTTGGAACTCGCTGCCTTCTTCTGCCATGTTGCCCAATTTAGCCAATCTTTTAACCAGTTCGCGGCGGAATTATTTTTAACGAAACACGATCTCAGGCGGGTTCAAGCCGATGGTACCGGGAAGCACACCCAGGCATTTCCAGCCTTGCTCGTTAAGTGTTCATGCGTCATCCGTTTTGAATCTGGGGAAAACTTTGCGTGTACATGTATATATGTCCTCTGGCGCTAACTCTTTAAGAGTACTGTTCATAATGTTTTAAGTCACCTGCTCACATTTCATGAACTCTAGCGGTAGTTTCTCTACTAGATTTTTGTTCCAATGAGTAGGGTCTAATAACAAAAGTCAGTTTTAAAGTCAGTTCAGAAGTAACAAGAGGAACAATAACAAAGGCGTGCTTTTGTCAAAGTTGACTAGGGACTGAATGACTTGCGACTGACTCTATTACAACACTGCATGTCGAGTGAAATGGTCAAGTGGTTACGCATAGGGTGCTTGGTGCGTGCTTGAACCGTGCCAGGAACATGGTGCTTGTGCCCTTGGGCAAGACACTTAACTACAATTGCCTCTCTCCACCCAGGAGTATAAAGGGGTACCTGTGAAGGTCGAGGCCGATTGAGCGCCTATAAACGGCTGCCGCGTGGTCCAGGGCCTGATGAACGGGGTAATAATTGAAAAGTGCTTTTAGACCATCGATACAATGAAAAGCTTGATGTATTCTTAATATTATTACGACCACATGTTAACCATGTGACAACCATGGAATAGTCATGCCATAGACACGTGACCTACATGTACCTCTCTCAACATCTCTGATTCCTGCACCTCTAAGTCGTCCAGCTTGCGCTCCAGGTACTCAATCTTCCGGAGGGAGTCCGAGCGAGCCTCTTCTAGTTCAGCGATGGCCCTAGCGATGTCTTGACCACTGAGTTGCTGTGGAAACAGAAAAGGGGAACAAAACTCTAATTGTTCATGAAAGTTGACGTAAAATATAACACTTCATGGGTGACTAAGAGAAGGTTAGGTTGGGGTTAGAGGTAATTAACTAGGTTTTTTTTTTTTTTGCCCAAGTTTATCTGAATGTCTGCAAAAGGTTCTATTTTCGTTATTATTATTATTATTATTATTGTTTTTCTAAATTATGAATACACTCCGTAAAGTTTAACACAAAAACAATACAGCTGTGGTTGTGTTCCAACAGGCGGTTTATTTGGAAATATCAGTTGGAAGCTGAGAGAACTAACCTGTCCTCCTGGACTGAGGGAGTTTTGGTTCTGTACTGCCGACCGTGGCGGTTTCGGTGGCGGTGCAGGCTCCACTTTGATCTTCGGCGTTGTGGCGGCGTTGTCGATAGAGGGTGCTTTACTGCCGTTGTCCTTCAGGCGTTCATACCACACATTCTGATTGCCGGCCGGGGGCGACGCCCGTCCCGGGACCGACTGCTCCATTTTGGCAGGAGTCTCCTGCATTGACGTGTTTGTCCTGACGATCGGTGAATCCACAATGACTTTGATACTGGCATCGGACGGTACAGATTTTGGACTCGTGGCTCCTGCTGCCCGCCGATCATTGACAGGACTGCTTGTCATGAGGGGCTTCTCAGTGTTTTGCTGGGCAAGTTGTTTTTCGGGGGTATTTGGAGTCTCTTGGGCAGAGTGAGTTAGGACGCGAGGGGCAGGGGTTGGAGTGGTCGGCTTTTCTCCTCGCTCCTGAGCCTCGTACTCGGCACAGATGTTTAGGATTTCTTCCATTCTTTGTCTCTCCAGAGAGGCCAGCTTCTGCGCCTCCTTCCGCTCTGCCACGGCCTGAATGTGAATCATGCAAAGATCCTTCTGCGTCTGGTCTTCGAAGTCATCCGGGTCGACAATTAGAGTTTGGCGGATGTCGCCGTCGGAAGGCGCAAAGAAGCGCTGGTCCGCGGCGGTCGGAGTTGGGTTGGAAGAAGGTGTCGGCGTCTTCTGAGACTCTTGTCTGTTCACCCGTCTCACGACTGAATTGGCCGAGCCGGGCGCTTCGTAGCTGCTGACAGTTGAGTCTGTGGCTTTGCCGCCTGAGGACGTCGATAGCGATGATGACAGACTGGTTCCGGAATTGTCTGAGCCGGTCGAGTCAGTAGTTGCCGTCACGGTGGTGCTGGTGACCGTTGTGAGTGAGGTAGAGCTCAGACTGGAGTCACTGGAGGATCGTTCGCCGTCCGACCGCCGCGTGGATGACGCAAACGCGTTCTTATTGCTGTACAGGCTGCTCTGTCCTAGCTTCACTCTTGTTGGGGACTGGGGACCGATCTTATGGTGGTCGCGCTCCAGGGTGCCATGGGGGCTGGTCTGAATATGGAAGTGCTTGCGAGTCGGACTAGGGCTGCTATTCCGGATGGCGTCTTCAAATTTCGACCTGATGGTGCTGACAGGGGGCTGGTACTCGCTGGTGGCATTAGCCTCAATGTCTTCGCCGTCGATGTTGTCGTCCGTAATGGCCGTCTCTCGGATGTCGCTGTGGTTGGAGAAGAACAACGGCGAGACGCTGTCGCGGTGGTTGCTGCTGCTGCTGGCCTCGGGCCACATCTCGCTACCGCTGGAGTCTGTCGATGAGGTGCTTGGGATGATGTCGCGTGGCTGGGTCGGGTAATCCTTGTCAGGCGTGTCGTCTAGCAGCGCGTACTGGTTGCCGTACATCTCGCTCACGAACTCGTCCTCCGTAGAGACCTGCCGCATGATCTCCTTCAATTCGGCTTCGATGGTCTGCTCCAAGTGACTCGAGCGCGTCGTGGTGGCGTTGTGGTTGCTGTTGGCATTGCCGCCTCTGCCACCAAAGGTCACCGTCGGGAAGGGCTGCACGCGGGGCGGCGAGTACCCGTTGGTGGTCATGCCGTTCGTGTTCGGCCTCGTGTTGGGCATCGTGTTCGGCCTCGTGTTGGGCATCGTGTTGGGCCTCGTGTTGGCATTGAGACAGTCTGTGTTGAGGTTGGCGATATCGCGGTCAGTGGCTGCATTCCGATGGGTCGTAGTGGTGTCCCCTCCTCGCGACGTCTTCTCCTTCAACCGTCTGGCCTCAGAGGGATTATTGAATCGGAAGAAACAGGATTTGCCAAAGCACAGCATAGCACCTGCATTATAAAAAAAACCACCAAAACAATAAATATTCAACTCTGGTAAATCAAAAGCAACGTATGTGAAGAATGAACTAGAATAATGAGAGTCTGTCCCCTAACTTCTAGGATATACCGTAGCATTCTCCTAATTTCGAGTTGGATACCATCATGTATACGAGTCACTATGGGGGTAGGTCTCGAAGGCCCATAAATTTGAATAAATCCCTGTCATCCGATTGGTGGATCGTTGATCACGTGCATTGAATTATTAGTTCCATCGCACGACACGTGGCTGCACGTCACGTGGCCGCACCGCCAACAAAAGTTATGCATTAACCTCCAGTGGCAAAAACCCAAAGTGCCCTCAATCCTGCAAATTCCTCCGATGCATCAACTTTTAAGCTACTGTACTTCAATCCTGCAAAAATACTGCAAGGAGGTTTTTGGAAGATTTGGGATGGTTAGGATTAACCAGTTCGCGCCGGATAACGTATATAAACGCAAAGTTTTTCACAGATTCAAAACGGATGACACATAAACACGCCACGAGCAAGGCCGGAAATGTCTGTCAGCAGCGAGCAAGGCCGGAAATGTCTGTCAGCAGCGAGCAAGGCGTGGGTGTGCTTTCCCGGTACTATCGGCCTTGACCTCCTTCGCATCGAGTTTCGTTAAAAATAATCCCGCGCGTCGGCTCGGCGATGTTAAAATAATCCCGGTGCGAACTGGTTAATAACACTACAGTACACAATATATATTTTGAGCAAATAAATTCACAATTCTACGCGTCTTGTAACTGGATTCCATTGCTAGTATACAAAATGATTTCTCTGGGTAAAGCCTACTTGATATTTCATGCGAATGCCAAGCGAATTTTATGACGTCAACAATTGTCGTCATGACCTTAACCAATTCGCTTAGCATAAGCCTTCGCATAAAGTATGAACTGGGGCCAATTTCAAAGAGGGGCTAAGCACGAAAATTTGCTTAGCGCAAAAAAGTCTTGCTCTGTAAAAACAGGTTACCAGCCAAAACTCAATGTGCTTTTCATGCTAAGCAAAAACAAGCAGAATTTCAATCACAAACAATATACATCGCCTGTAAATTTGGTCTGTAAACCCTGTTTTTGCCAAGAAAGAATGTTCATGCTTAGCAAATGTTTGTACTTAGCAGCTCCATGAAATTGGCCCCTGAGCTTAACTGATACATGTACCATCACTCTCTTCAAGTTGGGCAATGTTTTTCTCACTAAAATTGGTAGGTCTGTTTCCGGGTAATTACCAATGTTTCAAAATGCCTTTTAATACAATGCGAATGAGTTTAACGACGAACACGTTTCTGTTACTACATGTACCTCAACAATGCTCTGGAGACTTACAAACACCCGCCACATGTGACAATGGGAAATTAAACACTTCCACAACAATTAACAACAGACGCTACCGATCTCTTGCCTCAAAGCAGCTAGTAACATTGTAAAATAAAAAATAATATAATAACATGGATCGAAAAGAGAAAATGATTCTTGTTTTGAAGTAGGTTATGAGACAAATGAGGAGAATTGTCCGTGTTGGGTTTTAACCCTTATACATGTATGCAAAAGTCACTACTTGAGTCAGTTGGTCGGCAGCACAAAGATACACAGCTGCGTCTTTTTGTGCTTTGCACTAAAGTACTCCTCGGAGGGATAATCAGATTACAGTTTGTGCTGTCCAACAACTGTGCTTCGATGATCCATGGGAATAACTGTGCAGGAAACCGACTGTAGTGATGAGGATGTGCCGTTTTGTGCATAGTGTAGTACTGTATCTCCCTAGGGAAAGTTGAGTGTCCAAATCAAGGCAAAGAAAACCCCTCATTTAACGTTACCTTGGGTGAGAATGGTTGGCTGGGTAGCCGGTTCCCCATCCACAGTGCACGGCCCGATGGGGATCAACGTAACCACGTTGTTCCTGTTTTCGATGCAGCACTGTTCGGGTCCGATGTCCTTGCCATGGACGACGATATCCTGGGGCATCTTGGAGTCGATGGTGCCTATGCATGTCTTGCCTGAGGTTGGGCGAGGTTGAGATAAACACAAACAAAATGTATGTACTTGTATGCATACCAATAGGCATGCCTTGACTGAGGTTGGGCGAGATTGAGATATAAACACAAACAAAATGTATGTATGCATACCAATAGACTTGCTTGAGGTTGGGCGAGGTTGAGATAAACACAAACAACATGTATGTACATCATGTATGCATACCAATAGACTTGCCTGAGGTTGCGCGAGGTTGAGATATAAACACAAACAAAATGTATTTATGCATACCATTAGGCATGCCTTGCCTGAGGTTGGACGAGGTTGAGATATAAACACAAACAAAATGTATGTATGCATACCAATAGGCATGCCTTGCCTGAGGTTGGGTGAAGTTGAGATAAACACAAACAAAATGTATGTATGCATACCAATAGGCGAGCCTTACCTGAGGTTGGACGAGGTTGAGATATAAACACAAACAAAATGTATTGACCTATTGACCTATCGCTCGTTCGAACATAGCCACGCCCCTTTAGGCCTTTGACCTTTTTAGTGTGGATGGATGAATTCGGAAATCTTGGAGATACTTTTGTATGGGCCTCCAAAAAAGCACAATTTTTTTTAGAAAATCACCAGTGCAATTATGAATGAAAAAGGTAGACAGAGTAGAAATTTTGAAGGGTCACATCTCAGAAAACGACTTTTGCACGTATTCAGGATATATTTTTTTAGAAAGTTTTAACCAAATCTGAGCCGGACCCCTGGCAACTATAAAAATATTTCGGTGATTTGGGACGGAATGACCCGAGTGGTGTTTTTCCCTGTTTCATTACCTTCTGGCAGGGGCAGTAACGTGATGGCCGTGCTGACCCGGCTCCCGCCCAAACTGACCAAGTGAGGGCGCTCTGACTGGACCTTCAGGGCCTTGCCGGTCTCCGTCAACTCCAACGAACCATCCTAGACACCCAGTGAAAACACACAAAAATTATTGCCAAGTCGGTTACTCAAAGTCAATCCAAAGTTGATATTAAAGGCAGTTTGAAATGTCATGTTTAGAAAATAGACAAGTGACATGTGCAAGACAGATACATACCACTTACACCTTTGTTTTTTTAATTACTATAGTTCTTTTTTTCATACGCAGGTTAAAAAAAAGAACATACTTCAGGCCTTCATTTTAAAGGAGCGAGATCGCACTCGCGCTCCTCCACGCTCCTTTAAAATTTTAAAGAGAGCAAAGAAAAATAATAATCGAAAATCTTAATCCGAATATATTCATTATATCTGTCATAACAGTAAAGACACGAAAGCATTGCTATTGCTAACACAAGATAATTTGAGATTACAATTCCCTCCTCGCACCCCCAAATAAAATCACATCAGATTTATCTTATACCAACAACGGTCATCTACATGTAGTCTTTCGTGTTCGCCCATTCCATTTATTTCGGACATAACGGGCCAGAGACTAATTCGCGCTTAATTAAGCCATACAAGTCACAGAGAGAGAAATGTCACTGGATGGGAAAGCGCCATTATTCTCTTAACCAAAAGTTGAACTACTGGTGAATGTTGTGTTCCTTTTCTTGAGTATGTGTTTATTAAAGGCATAGACACCTTTGGTTGTTATTTTGAGTAACTACAGATAGTGTCCAGGGCCTTTAAACTTGCGTTTTGTTAGCGAGAGCAAATCACTCTCCTTAATTCATTGTTTTGATTTAAGGAGAGCGATTTTAAAATCACTCTCCTTAATTCACCTTTTGATTTAAGGAGAGCGATGCACAGCTCTCCTCAGATTTATTAAAATGAAGGCCTGATACTTTATACTTGTGCAAGCCAATTATTGATGGAATTCTTCCAAACATTAGTTACCATGGCCACCACAGGTTGTTAACCAGTTGGCGCCGGGATTATTCTAACAACACTAGATTTGTTTTAAACGAAACTCGATCAGAGGCGGGTTTCAGGCCGATGGTACCGGGAAGCACACCCACGCATTTCTAGCCTTGCTCGCTGCTGACAGACATTTCCAGCCTTGCTCGTGACGTGTTTATGCGTCATCCATTTGGAATCTGGAGAAAACTTTGCGCGTATATACCGGTACGTCCTCCGGCGCGAACTGGTTAAAGTTAGTTATTGGCTGCTACAGCAAAAACACTGGTTGGCATAGTGACACGTTGGTTGCCTTGGTTACCTGTATGATTTTCTGTGTGCGTTTGATGCTGTCTTCCCAGCCACTGTTCATTCTTAGGTCGTTGAGTTCCTCGCTGGTCAGTACGTGGTCTGTCACTATCAGCTCACTGCTCTGCATGTTCTGTAATGCAAAAAAACACAAAAAAAAGAAGAAATGTACAAGTTTCGAATTTACAAGAATGCAAATATGGTGGAACACCGATCGTTTGCCTAAAAAACAACATACATGTACTTTTACATTCAAATTTTCTCGCATGGACCAGGATCCAGGGATGTAGTCAATTCCATCACAAGTCCCTCTAAGTCCCTGCAAGTCCATCACAAGTCCTTCAGTTCCAATTCAAATCACAAGCTATTCAAATGAGCTTTGACAAAAGCATTCCTTTGTCATTGTTCAACCAGTTACGGTACTTATGACTAGCTTTATGACTGTACTTGTGACTAGACTTGTGCAAGGACTTGCAGGGACTAGAATACAACTCTGATATGAACATGATGTCAAGCCCTACTTAAGTACAAAAAAACCTTAAAAACTCCCCCAATGCCCAGTTCATATGGCCTACTCAGCGCAATTGCAAACGTCATTCATGCAGTGTACATGTAGGCCACAATACATGTATACGTACTGTAAACTTATGAACATTATTCAACAAGATTACTTTTTTTTCTGAATTGTGGGTCCAAAAATAGAGAAACAAAATTGGAAACAGTAGGAAATTCATGAAAAAAAGCATGGTACCAGTAGGAAAAGTAGGAACACTTATAAGCCTGCTTGGAGAATTGAAGCTCATTGTATTGGCAGGCCTGTTGAACTTGGGCGACTGGCCTGACCCATGCCTCGACTCCATTGATGTATTAGGGTCACATTACAATAACATTGACAAAAGGATCCTGTGTGTTTGTTTACCTGAAACCTCAGCTTAAGGCAATAAGGTGTGACTATGATCATAAACAAACATAACAGAGACACAGCTGGGGATGGGATGTTGATCTTTTTCGAGATTGAATTAATTCTAAAACGTCTGGTCCCAAAGGTTTCAGACTGTGGGAGTGAAATTTCACTCGAATGGAGTGAATTTTCACTCTTTGGAAATTAAGAGAGATACCCGTTGAGCTTCGGAAACATTCAACTAGTAATATGATGCACGTAAAAGAACCCAGAACACTTATCGCTAAGAGAAGGGGTTCCTGGCTGACACAGCCTCTGTCTACGGGGTTCTTCTGGCTTACGAGCTACAGTGCCTTGAGCGCTTTTGAAGGATCCTTGGTTTCATTACCAGAAAATAATAATAATAATAATAATAATAATAACCGAAAATGGTACATTTGGGGGACCTCTCTATAATGACGTGCACAAAATTTTTCATTCTTTATTGTAACCTAACCCGTTTTTACCTAGAGCTTTTTTCACGAAATTTCATATTTATGCATTTTGGACCCTACTCTATCGATCTGGACTGTTAAATGTTAAAAAATGTATCTCCTTCTTGTAGTTGGAACGTTAGGGAGACCTCGAAATGTCTCCCTAATGACAATGGTCTCCCTAATGTTGTTAAAATTACGCAAAATGGTCTCCCAAAGGGTACTTATTCCAAGTCAAATATTTTCATTGGGTTTGCTTTTCAGTGATTTGGAAGTAGTTTTTGCCAATTATGCGTTTGATCGCTCGTACACTTTCGATCGCTGCGTATTCTTTTCACGCAGTGCGCCTGCTAACGACACGATTACAGACCAGCTCCCTCGCTCACGCATACATCTTTGCAAATGGCTTCTAGCAGTTTAACTTGTTCATTATTTCTCCACAGGCTTTCCTAGGGCGTCAATTAACGATCGCAGAACTGCTTTTATCATCACGTAATACGCGCTATGCAACGCAGGCCAGTGTGACCGTTGAATGGTAGTTGACTGCGTGAAGATGCTATGCCTACAATGTACATGTATATTCGAATGGTCAAATTTGCATGAAAAGGTCACGCATATTTGTGACCTGTCACCACAAAATGAGAGTAAAGTCGCAAAATGTGATTTGGAGATATGGCCATCCAAAGTCAAAATATGAAGGGGTGGTCAATTTTAAGATTTTGCATACTTTGAAAAGCCAAAGTCCTCCTCTACATATTCCCATATTTTGGGTGAGATCAGATGATCGAAAACCTCTTAAATTACGCGATTTTGCATAGTGTTTGGATTAAAGTCTATTAGTGGTCTAATTAACATGGTAATTAAATGTGCAAATCAGGTCCTCGTAAGTATCCTACGTTTTCAAAATTTTGATATGTTGTTGTTGATACAATAGTTTGTATGTGTGGACAATTTCAAAAAAAAATTATGATTAGAACATAGTTGTTGCTATGCTCAATCGAATCTTACTTGTCCTGTTAAGTAATCTTTTGCGTGTTTTGTTTAAGATGTTTAACCCTAACTCCTTACACAACAAAGGAAGTTGGAGGATTTTGAAGGAATTGTATTGTTCAATAACAATGGTGAGGGAGTTAGGGTTAAAGTAAGTTTTCTCACAAACACGTTTTGTGAAAGCCATGACAATCTAGAGCGCTGTGAAAAGTATTTATCGCAAAACCCCCAAGTGTTATGTATCATTGGAAAGCTCTCTTTCTCAAGAATTTGAAAATACAGATATCTCAATTTTCAATATTTCAGACTTTACTCTCATTTTGTGGTGACAGTTCACATTTAAGCAATTTGCACATTCAATTGCATGATCGAGGGAGCTGATAGAATATAAATCGTGTCGTTAGCGGGCGCTTTGTCGAATGCAGGGGTCTTTGGCAAAGACTAGAGGTGAAGCCAAAGACGAAGCCAAGGTTTCGAAAAAAAACCTATGCAATCTGTCACTCAATCACTAATGTTCTTACACTTCTAACATTGACAATAACAGGCTGCCAACTAATGGCCTATTACCAGCAACAGCCATAATCATTATCACTGCATGCAGGGAAAAAAACATGTCTATCAGGACACAACGAGAGGGCAATAAAACGGTCAGATGATAAGCCACAAACCACCAAAAGAATTTGCCATTGGGTAAGACATTGAAATAATTGTGGGAAATTAAAATTCCTGTGTGTTTGATAAAGGGTGGGTATTAATAAACATGTCAGTCACTTTTAGTATACAAGTACATGGACAGTACATGGTAAATTTGTCTGTGGAGTGTCATTTGTCTGGATGTACATTGTTATGTACATGTAGTTTAAAGGTAGGATACACCATTTGCAGATATCGACAAATTTTACTACCAAATTATTAAGAAATATATCTTACTTATTTTAAAGTTAATAATGATTCTAGGCATCCAGTAAAATGATTGTGCTAGACATGTACTGTATATCACGTACATGTACATGTATTGTTCTAAGTGGTGACCCCAAAAAAATCCAAGAACAACTGCCTAACGCTGGTTGAAAACGCAATTTTTATTGCTTTTTTCTCGGCATCCATGATTGTAAAACTTCGGACAGGCCAGTTAAACGATATTTACTTTGAAATACAACCCCCTAAATCCACCCATTCCTGATAATTAATACAAGCAATTACTAATGGTGTATTTGTATCCTAACTTTACATCCACCCATTCCTGATAGTTCAAGCAATTACCATATGTTTTATAAAATGAAAACTGTTGCAAGTTTTCACAGACATGTCAAATGGTAAAAAAAACACCAGCCATTCTGTCATTGGGTATGGGACGTACTTGACCTAAATACATTAGGTCCCACTACATGTACAATGTACACGTACACATGATGTACATGTACGGTATGTAGTTTCTGCTCACATCATAACAAACCACATCATAACAAACCACATCATAACAAACCCAGGTACAGTACATCATAGTACATTGTTTTGTACCTACATCACAACATCTGGAAAAGCCACAAATGTCTAGCTACAAACATATTTAAAGGGAAGTAAAGCAAACATTCTGATAAGGTTAAACTTAAACCACAGTCTAGGATATTCAAAACCACAAAGGAATTGAGTGTGTCCTGTTACACTCTGTGACCAGAAACAATCCACATTTTCACACTTTATATAGATCCCATTTCCTCATTAGGCAGAAACACAAGAAGGCAATTAGTAAGTGCTACATGTAGCCACATTGTACTAGGGTTTCAAAAAGTTACTGTGTTGGGGGGAAAGGTCTAAGCCTGCAACAGTTAAAGGTAGTATACACCATTTGCAGATATCGAAAATATTTACTACCGAATTATTAAGAAATATCCTACTCATCTGAAAGTAAATGTTGATTCTGGGCATCCAGCAAAATGATTGCGGTAGATATCCTGTAATTATTCCGATCGCGGAAAAACAAAGATAACATAAGAATAACTGCTCGACGCCGGTTGACAAAAACTGCTGTTTTTCGTGCTTTTCTCGGCATCCATGATTCTAAAATTTCGGACAGCTCAGTTAAACGATGTTTACTATAAAATACAACCCCCCAAATCTACTCATTCATGATAATTCAAGCAATGACCAATGGTGTATACTACCTTTAAATGGTTACACGGTTAACCGACCTTTTAAACCGTTACACGGTTACATTTTTCAAATCTAATTTGTTTGTTAATCGACCCTTCCATTTTTAAAGCATAGTAAACGAAAAAGACATAAATCAAAACAATACAAAGCTTCGTTTGTCGGCGTTGTATAGGGGTAGGGGAATTTTGTTTACCTGTCTGGACATGTACTTAAATACATGTACATCATTTTTGTTTGCGATTCCTATCTTTTAATTAGCGATTTTAAAAAAATGTCTGCATTTTACGTGGTAACAAATAAGATTATGAACAAATTTTTGTTTTTCCTTTGTTTTTTGTTACGTCGGTTACCTTTCACCATTAACCGTAACCGCAAAACATAAGGTTACTGAGATAATTTTAAAACCGCAAACTTGCAGACTTAGAAAGGTCCAGGCACTATCTCCATGGTCCAGGTACCGTAAGTCCGGGAAATGACTACAAGTTACAAACATAGCTCCATGCCACAACCGGACATTTTTCCTGTTTCATATTTGTTTTCCTTTATGAATCTTTGAGCTGCTCCAAGAATTGACAGGTCAGTGTAAACAAATGGGCCTTGTTGCCAAAACAGACTACAAAAAAGCTGGGTCAAAACACCCTGGATTGTCAATCAACTGCCTAGGATTAGAAGATAGGTGATAGGAAATGCTGGGTTCATTTGATAAGACCTAAAAGCACTGTACAGGTAAGATAATATACAACTGACGTCATCAGTTTAGAGTGACCAGATTTTATAAATAATTTGAACACAATTTGCAAGGAGATACAAAACAATACCTGTACACATAAATGTACTGTATGTACCATACTGTTCGATACAGTAAGGGTGATTTTGAAATAGATACAGTGTTATGTCACCAACAGACCGATTTCGCCCTCTAAGTCACGTGACCTACATGTATAGTGGGTATCAAACATCAACAAACATGGCGTTCTCCATAGCAAAGTGCCGCTGTTGCAAAGTACATAATGAATGTTGCATTTGTTTCTTCGATCGAGGCTTTTCTTTCTCGAAATTTCTGAAGAATATTCCAGAGTTTGTACCCAAAACCAAGACCATTCAGAATTGCTGAATAAAGCCAGTAAGAACAGTTCCAGCAAGTCTTGGATATTCTACAAGGAACGTTATGTTTACGATGTGGTACTGGCACAGAACGTTGGGACCGGCACTAGCACTAGCACTAGCGATTTCGAGAAAGAAAAGCCTTGATCGAAGAAACAAATATGCAACAAACATCATGTACTTTGCAACAGCAGCACTTTGCTACGGAGGACGCCATGTTTGTTGATGTTTGATACCAACTATAGCTCACGTGAATTAGAGGGGGCAATCGGTCTACTAAGAAAGCAGTGAAGTTGCACATTGGGTTGCAGTACTGTACCAGAAGCTAACACTAAAATTAGAGTGGTTTTCACTCTTCTTTTCACATTTATTACATTTAGAGAAGAAAGTTTGCCTAAGAATATCGTTTCAAGTGCAAACATAAATTAAAAACCACTTTCTCTTGATATACCGGTACATGTAAGTAAAAACGAATTCTCCTAGTTTCTTTTCTCAAGTTTACAGCGACATGGGTACTTTGGATGACTTCTTGCTTTCATTCTCAGAAACAAACAACAGAAAATGTTCTTGCACCATACACAAGTAAGCCTTGTCTTGACAAAACAACACAACTTGGGGGCGATCTTTTCTTACAGAAACCCTCTTTATGTTTAACCCTAACCATCCCAAATCTTCCATATTCCTCCTTGCAAAATGCAGGATTTTGCAGGATTGAGGTCACTTGGTAGTTGATACAGGTACATGTACATCTCAGGATTTTGCAGGATTGAGGGCCTTTGGGGTTTTTGCCACTGGAGGACAATGAAGAATCCAGGTCATAAGGTCTATGGTATACTGCTGGATGATTTTGCAGGATTGAGGTTACTTGGGGTTTCATGCAAATAAGGATTTTGCAGGATTGAGGTTACTTGTTACTTTGTACTTTCACACTGCTCTTTCTCTATGCTTCATAGAGCTTCAGTCAAGGTGTAAGTTATGTGTCAAGGAAACATTTGCATACCAAGGGTCATGTGTACATGTACATAAATATATACCCTTGTTGTAATAGGGCACTAATTAGCAGCTGTTTGTTCCATGTTTGGCTGCTTTATAGCTCAATGGTAAACCCACTGCAGGATTTTGCAGGATTCAGGTAGTGGTCACCATGCAGCAATAAATATTGTAGGATTTTGCAGGATTCAGGTTACATGGAGTTTTAACACTTTGGAATTACAGGATTTGGCAGGATTCTGGTTAAATATGCAAGACAAATAGGGTAGGGATTTAGAGGGTTAAACGAATCAATGACAAACGGCTGGTTGAGGCCTTGTTTCACTTTCTAACCGGTAAATAGTGTTTCCTGCAAGTTTCAATTAGCAAGGACAGACAAGATTCTCAATGGACTATGAGTAGGGGTGGGTTTTAATGGAGATAAAGGAGGCAAGGATTGGCTGTCAGGCTATGGGGATTTGAGTTTCAGGGTAAACAGGTTATTGGCAAAAATTTAAGTAATACTTTTCTAAAAAACAATTTAATAGCTGTGGGACGGATCCACAGCTGTACATGTATGCACACAACAAATTTTTTTTTTAATTTTTTTTTTTTATAGTTTTGTTAACATACATACACGCCTCATTTATATTTAGTCTTGAATGCCATAACACATAACTCTCAAAGTCCCAAAGGTTTGTGGGCTTTCGCTATTTCTTTTTAAGCAATCGTTGAGTAATTGATCTTTTTTAGATGTTTGTTTTAGAACAATTTCCTGGCCCCTCCAGTGGCAAAAACTTCTAACGCCTTCAATCCTGCAAAATCATCCGATGCATCAACTTCTAATTCCCCTTTATCTTCCGAATTCCTTCCTTTGGCAAAAATAATTTGAGGATTTGGGATGGTTTAGGGTTTAATATTTTCTAATTTAGCCCTCCTATGATTTTACCTTTCAAAATCTGCTTACTGGACAAAATAGCTGTAAATAAGTATGAACCTTTCAAAACGCTTCGGAATTTGTTGCTACTGCACTACTACACCTTTCAAAACCTTTTGGAAGGTATTGTTTTTTTCACACCAGTGACCAGTTTGTTCAGAAAGTTGTTTTACCTTACAAAATCTTTCACAGGTTTCTTTTGTCAGACATTTTTTTCGCCTTTCAAAACATTTCAGTCCAAGAAACTTGAAAGGTATTTTTTTTCTTAAACCAGTTTGTTCAGAGAGTTGTTTAACCTTTCAAAATCTTTCATAAGTCCCTTTTGTCAGACAGTTTTCTCACCTTTCAAAGCATTTCAGTCCAGGAAACTTGAAAGGTTTTGAAAGGTCAGACAATTCTATGGCAACTGCCCTATATATAGGAGGGTTAGAATAACCTACCATGACTTCTACCATGATCATGACTCTGGGCTCCCCGTCCGAAGAGGGTGCGTTGATCGCTTGGATGCACACCTCAAGGCTTTTGCTCCTCATGATGACACTTCGACACAAATTTCTCCTCCGACAAAAACTTATACGCAGACAATGTGAAGGAAGGCAAACAGCTAAGGGTTTCTTAGAGAACCAAAAACACCTTACAGTAAGTTTTGTTGATGACAATACATTCCGAAAATTAAAGATTCCTCTTCTGTTGAACAGATAATCTTTTGCTTCCACGTGATGGCATCACCAATTTGGCTTTCCATTACTTGTTCTTGCCTCTCGCTATAATCTGTCCCGAAGTATAAAGATTGAACGTCAAAACATGTTACTCAGGGAAGTAGGGGCGGTCCCTGGTGAACTGGTCATCTTGAATCCATCACGTTTGAGCTTCCTACAGTATATTGCACGGTGGGTATGATGTGATTTTGCTTTTAAAGCGACACAGCCAGTAGCAGGATGTGATTTCTCACAAAAGATTTCAAAAACACATCCAAATGCTCCAAATTCACAGCTTCTTCCAAATTCACATCCTGGATAAGGTCATCAAAATGCAAATTCACATCCAGTGGATTTTGACTTTGATAACAACTTAACGATGCTCACTGAGAAAAAGACAATCTTTAGTCTCAGCATCTGAAAATCAGAAACCGAAGAGACTGCGAACCTTTCCAAGTTTAGTCTAGACGGATCAAGGTGAAAGCATGTCAACACACCCAGTAGTAGACACAGTCTCTGTGTCATAACTGTTTTTGGAGGAAGACGAATAGGCAAACCTTGTCTCTGCGTAGCAAAAGCAAGGCAGCACCTATACAGCAAATGCCTTTATAATATTTCCTTGAGGTTTAGCACAGTCCTTGACATACTGCAGTAGGATGTTTCAATCTCTGCTTAATTAAAGATTGAGCCCTGGTTTACACCGAAAAAGAAGTAACTTTGCTCTCAGAAAAAGGCAGCTTTGGGAAAGTCATCCGGAAAGTAACGGCAACGACCACTCGTATTCTAGTTTGCATTCCTTGTCGATGTGTATCTTTAGAAAGACTTGCAGATGCCAAATAAAGGTTGCAACCGTCACAATCAGTGTTGGCTGATACGTTGTCAAACGGCAGAAAGTTGCTGTGGTGTCTAATTTTGGAGCTCCAGCTGAAAACAGAAATATGTAGGGTTCTGGCATCGGTCCAGAAAACATTTGCCAACATACGATGGAGTTCCCGTAGGCTATTCCTGATGCATGTACCGGTAGAGTAAAGTTATCTTGGAGCCGTCATAAGGCAAAGTCTTGATCAACTGAAGAACAACAATTTGCTGTCCAGAGAAGAACGGAAGTCGCAGAAGACGGAAGTCAAATACAAAAATATGAACAAACTTCAAGTAATCACAGCGAAATCACAGCAAAAAACCCAAACAGCCGATGGCCAACTTAGCGTATAGGTGAATCCAGCAACTCAGACGAGCAATATGATTACTCAGCAAAACGCAACAGACAACTAGCTGACCAGTGACCACACCGTTGGGTCAAAACAGGAAACCATTGAGAACACTGGCTGCAGAGACTAATCCCGACAGACCTTCGGCGCGACGTCACTAATTTGGGCACTTAAATCACGTCTTGTTATCATTTGGCAAAGAGTTTTTCTAAGAGTACAGAATTTCTAGTGCTAATACAAATTGAGCTGCATTAAACATGTGACACTTTCACATAACTGTATGAGCCTCAACTACCGTACGTCCGTCCGTCCGTAAAGCTCTCCGAAACGAAAAACTAAATAACAACACTATACACAACAACAGAGGTCCGGACTATCTTGGGGCCGGACTTGGCTCAACGCAGTGACTTGTAAAAACCCTTCAAGGAACGGTAATCGCTAAGCTACAGACGTGGATCCCCTTCCTGTCTATACCAAGATGCTAACCTGAGCCAGCAAGACCAACGTGAGGAGGGAAAAGGGAGGGGGGAGGGGGAGGCTGGCCAAACAAAAACAGTAACTTGTTTTGTGAGCTAAATCACTTCATACATCAATCTTAATTTGTTAGGGGTGTGGGGAGGTAGTTGGAGAAGAGAGTGCAGACTTGGGGGTGGAGGAGGTAAACCGCTCGGCTGCTAAGACATCTGTCCTGGAAAACAGAAGGTCCTGGGTTCGAGTCCTACCAGCACCCGAGTGATATTTTCCAAAAATCTCCCTGGGACAACACTGAGTATAGTGTTTATAAATTACGATGGTGTAGGGCAATCCAAGGATTGAATCACCGACACAAATTCAGTGTTGTAGTCGAGTACTTTCCAAGTACTTTGTTTACTACCAAACATTGAGTTGTTTGTTGCGAACAAAGTGAGAGGTCGGTGTTAACTTGGGACTTTGGATGAATAAAGATACTTTTTAATCAACAGAAATACTTAGGAAAGTACTCAAAAATCACTCGGTTGACTACTTTATCGAATGCTTTTGTCTTAAAAGCTTAATTCATTCAAGATTCTGATTGTCCAAAGTTTTTAGCTTCTTTAGCAAAGCTTTATGCCAAACCATCCTAACCAGTTCGCGCTGGGATTATTTTAACATCACCGAGCCGACGTGCGGGTTTATTATTTAACGAAACTCGATCCGAGGCGGGTTGAGGCCGATGGTACTGGGAAGCACACCCACGCATTTCCAGCCTTGCTTGCTGCTGACAGTCATTTCCGGCCTTGCTTGTGACGTGTTTATTCTTCATCCGTTTTGAATCTGGGGAAAACTTTGCCTGGTACATGTATGTACGTCCTCCTGCGCGAACTGGTTAATACCGGTATAATATCTACATGTAGTAATTAAGCTGGTACTCAGAAAATACTCGACAACAACTCTGCGCCAATTCCATCTTATAAATGAAACATTATGTAGGGTTAATAAATAAATGAAAAAAAAAAATGAAATGATTGTGAACACTTTTTGTTGTGGACATACATTGTACAATACAAGTTATTTGGGATTTTGGAGCAACCACTTTCTGTAAACACCACTTTTTTTTTTGTCACAGCCCGGCGATGACTCAGGTCCTAATTAAATTACTGAATTGGGGGGTGGGGCTTGTTTTGGCCAGACTGGGGAGGAGGGGGGAAGAGGAGGATGCAGGAACTTATTCTTAGGAGGCTAGGGTTGCTGTATAAATGCTCAGTTGACCCTGACCGTGACCCATATGCGGACATGTGCAAAAATTAGAATCCGGGCCAATGTGTGACCGACATCCTGGGATGAGCAACTCTGACCTCATTCTATTTAGTTTAAAGATGTGTTGGACGTAAAGATTTTATAAAGAGGTATGACCATTTGCAAATATTGTAAAAATTTACTACCAAATTATTAAGAAATATCTTACTTATTTTAAAGTAAATAACGATTGTAGGCATCCAGCAAAATGATTGCGCTAGATATCCGGGCGGCGATCGCAAACCGGCGATTGCAAAAAACAAAACAAGAACAACTAGAACAACTGCCCACCGCCGGTTAAAAACGAAGGCTGTTTTCTCGGTACATCCATGATTGTAAAACATCGGACCGGTCAGTTAAACCTAGGAATGTAGTCAAGTCCATCACAAGTCCCTGCAAGTCCATCACAAGTCCTCCAGTTACTTATGACTGGCTTTATGACTGGACTTGTGACTGAACTTGTGAAAGGACTTGTGAAAAGACTTGTGAAAAGACTTGTGAAAGGACTTGTGAAAAGACTTGTGCAAGGACTTGTGCAAGGACTTGTGCAAGGACTTGCAGGGACTCGAATACAACTCTGGTTAAACCATTTTTACTATACAAAACATCCCCTAAATCCACCCATCCCAGTCCAGGGACCAAGAGGAGAAAAGAGGGGAAAGAAGGAGAAGGGGGGGGGGGGGGGGAGGGGGTCTATTGGGGTGTTTACTTCCCATAAAACACCCTTTTACTCACCCTATGAATATGATAATAAATTTATCAGAGACATTTCACCACATGGTGGATTACATGTACCAATGGATACCCCCGATAATCACTTAAATCATCACTTGGGGTGATATCATACATGTACATTGTACCATAGACCTTCTTATTCCTCCATGATTGTACCATCTCCTCGGATGTTGTAAGCCTAAAGGGCATTTTAAGTGGGCACTGCAGGAAGTTTACCAAATCCTCCAAAATCCTGTACGTGCAGTGCAGCTAGTGACGAGTACAAGCCAGCTAGACTGGGTTCTCTGACCGTACACTTCCCAGACATTTATAAATCGCTGTTTCATCTTTAGTGGGGTCAGAAAACTAGACTAAAAGAACATTGTTGTTTTTCTTGGGTTTTTTTCAGCATCTACAGTACCAACACAAACCTTTAAACACGTCAGTGTAAACAATATTTGCTAAAAACAATACTAACCGCCCAAATCCATCCTTTTCTAAAAATGTCAGCAAAAGCTAATGTTGTAAAAACTTGTATGTGAGGGGTTCTGGCAAAATGAGACGGAACTGGGCAGAGGTTGAAATGAGGGTTCTCAGGTATTATAAAAAGAGGATAACATTCTCCTTACAAATGTTGTTTGTTGCACTTTAATCTGACATTCCATTAACGAGTTATGGCTGTTTAAAATTCGCATCCATCTACATATTGCAAAAGTAAAATGTTGAGAAAAAGGCTTTTGAAGTTTGGAGTTTTGTACAAGTGAAATGAACCAATCGTCAATTGTTTTTAGTTCAAAACACTTTTATTACACAACTCGTACTTTTTTTCTCAACACAATATACATGTAGTTACATGTAGTAGGAATACAAATATCAAGATTACAAATATCAATGAATCTGAAAAAACGCCCATTATTAATTATTTTGCAGTTTCCTGAAATATGACAGTTTGCCAGATTGCCTCACATGAGACCGGCTCTACAAAAAGGTGTCTTAAGTCACGCTATGCACTATCATGTAATGGCCTGCTCAACATTTAGAGGGTAAACATTTCGTCAAAATGTTTGTTTTATTTGTTGTCATAAATAAAATATTTAATAGCTACAGTTTAAGGTTTCATTAAAAGAAGAAATGTTGATTTTGATGAATAAAGTGGAAAAAACGACCATTTTGTGTGCATCGTTTTGTTGTAGTACAGCAGAGCCGGCTATTTCAAAGCCGTTTTCTTAGTTGTGTAATTAGAACTCCGAAAAAGTAATCAATATAACACGTCGTGTCTCCGAAATGGAAGGGTCTGTGGATCTCTATTATATACTAAATGAAAGCTTACGTTGTGGCCTTTTTTACCATGTATAACTCAATTTTTCGCGACATAAAACACCTTTTTGTAGAGCCGGTCACATACAGTGTATATTCCCTTTTCAATAGGACTGTCACCCCGACTGCTCGGCGTTTAGCAGCTGAGCCGCTCTTAGCAGCTGATGAATTCTGCCAAGTCACTGCCACCGGCCGGTGGTGTCAAAGTCACACCACGCACAACCCATCTTTAGGTTGGTCTCTGGTTGTCAGTACACGTTACCCGCGTCCTAACCCACGGTGTATCGCACTTAGTAAGGACCAGGTGTTGAACGAATAACCGTTAGTCACGGATGAAGTCATCGGGGACAGAAGGGAAACTATAAAAACACATATGGCCAGGATGTATGTCGTGCATTTACTAGTTGTGGGAGAAATAAGTGATACCCAAATCCGGTTATCCTAAGTTTTGACAAACCGAATTAACGATCGCCGTACGCCGATCGCGAAAAAAACAAAAACATAAGAACAACTGCCCGTTTTACTTGCTTTTCTTAGCATCCATGAGTGTAAAACGATTGAATAACGATATTTACTATAAAATCCAACACCCAAATCCAACCATTCATGATTATTCAACCAATTACCAATGGTCTATCCTACAATGTACATACATACCCTTTAATGGAGAAAATCTGTACTGCTCACAGCAAAAAAAGCTTTCCAATCTACCAGTGCCCTACTGGTATAAATTGCCCAAATAAGTAGAAAATAGGCAGACATTCTAGGATCAGTATATTTAGTTAAGCCTATATTATTTCCACTACAGAAACACCATTTCATCATCAGCACAGAAACATTTCAAGTATGCACTTCACAGTGTACATGTACAAGTTTACATACTAGTGTTAGGCCCTCAAGAAAACAAGCAAATAGTTTTGATATCACTCCAGTGTATGCAAGCACACGAGCATTTAAAGGTAATGTACAGTGTATCGAAAATATTTACTTCCGAATTCTTAGAAAATTTCTTACTTATTTGAAAGTAAATAATGATTCTCAACATCCAGCTAAATGATTGCGTTAGATATCCAGTAATTGTTCAGAAAAAAATAAAAAATAAAAAAAATCACGATCGCCGGATGGCGATCGCGAAAAAACCGAGAACAACATAAGAACCACTGCCCGACGCCGTTTAAAAAACGAACCGCGTTTTTCTTCTTTCTCTAAGCATCCATGATTGTAAAACTTCAGACAGGTCAGTTAAAGGTAGTATACACCATTTGCAGATATCGAAAAAATTTACTACCGAATTATTAAGAAATATCTTACTTATTTAAAAGTAAATAATGATTGTAGGCATCCAGCAAAATAAGGGCCCTAGATATCCTGTAATTGTTTCAAAAAATTGAATTGTATAAACCAAAATTCATTCTCGCCGTCCGGCGAGCGCGAAAAAACAAAGATAACATAAGAATAACTGCTCGACGCCGGTGGAAAACAAACGCTGTTTTTCATGCTTTTCTCGGCATCCATGAATGAAAAATTTCGGACAGGTCAGTTAAACGATATTTACTATAAAATACAACCCCCCAAATCCACCCATTCCTGATAATTCAACAAATTACCAATGGTGTATACTACCTTTAAACGATATTTACTATTTGAAAGTAAATCATGATTTTAGGCATCCAGCAAAATGATTGCGAATACATGTACATATCCAATAAAATCGCCGGATGGCGATCGCGAAAAAAACAAGAACAACATAAGAACACCCCAAATCCACCTATACATACCTGTACATTGTATTCATGATAATTCAAACAATTACCAATGGTGTAGTCAATGGTGTATTTCACCTTTAATTTCTGTACCAACATGAAGGTATGTGTGCACGCATTGTACGTACCACAATCCCCGAGTGATCTAAACTCCAGCATTTCTCGTATTTTTAGATACTCGGCTTTCTTTTTTCCTTTCATTGCTGTGTGTTTGTGTTATATAGCGGTGTAGGGGGGTTAATTGGGACGTGGGGTGGTCCCAGTAGGATCTGATAAAAAAGCTGCGGTTCTTTTAATAGTGAGAATATATATATAACGTCATTGCAGGCACTGAGCGCATACCATAGTATGCGCAGTGAATATATTTTCTAGATACCAGCGGTATACAAGTTTTTATTATTATTTATTATTATAGTACTGTAAGGTACATGTACATGTATGTACCGTACGACTTGACTTGAAAATTTGCAAGTTTTATTTTGAAGATATTCAAAATTGAAGCTCCGTTAAAAAAAAGTGAAAGATATGATGCTACATGTAAGTAAGGCTTGAAAGAAAATACACTTTCTGGATATAGAAACAAAATTTTAGCAGAAGGATTAAACAGCCAACAGGGCCCTATTTCATGGCGCTACATGTACACGTACTTAACAGTTAACAGAAAAGTTGTGCTAACATCAGCAGAAAAATCTGTTAATTTTAACCCTTAACCCTTTAAACTCAGGCCTGTTTTCGAAGATTTTGTACGTGTTGCTAGTTTGTATACAAATATCATTTACAGTGTACAAATCCCATATAACTATGTATCATTAGAAAGCTTACAAATAGGGCTATATTTTGGGGGAATATTTGGACCCCCAGGAGCTTTTAAGGGACTTATAAGTCAGATGTAGCGCGGGGCTGAGTGCAAAGGGTTAACCATCTCAATCCAGTCAAACTCCAACACCAGGTTTTGTTGGGATCTGTCAGGATGGGTACTGAACCCTTAAACTGATTGTCTTTTTACACTGGGTTAGGTATACCTCCAGAATCAGAGTCCAACAGTTTGCGGTGGTGGTGGAATTTGCCAGGGAGGGTATAGATGGTTCCTAGTAAATTACACTAGGGAGTTAGGGTTAAGCACCTTTTCACGGTGTGATTGTGCTAACGCATGCGCGTGCATGAGGATTTCTATTGTCATGGTTCTGCTAGGGTTGGGTTTAAGCATGCCTTGCGCAATACCGCACTGCTTAAGGTCTCCAAAAAATAGACAGAGGCTCTGTTAGCAGAAAATTTAGTACATTGTACTTCGGAAGCACCGTGAAATTAATATAGGCCCGGGGACTGTTAAACTGAAAAGGTCACAAAATGTACAAAGAAATTACAGAAATTCAAAATAACGTGACTTTACATGTACATGTATGTAAATAATTTACATTACCCTAAATTCAAAAAATTTGATTTCAAAAGTGATTATCAATCTTACCTTGTTGCCATAGTGAGATAACTGGTAGATGCACCATCCATCGGGAACCCCGTTTCCGTTTGTTCCAAACATTGTGTCTCCAAACCGAACAAAAAAACTTCCAGATGCGAAAAAAAAAAATCACGGCAGAACTGTTCAAAGTTGACTTGTTCTCGAGAAGAGTGGAAACTACATGTAATTTACAGAGTTGTACTCATTTGAAGTCCTTGGCTGCAAAACTTACAAAAACTCATTCAGCTTTACTCAAAAAACGTACAAGAAGAAAAAACTCTGAAGACTGCTAGGGGATGCCGACAACAAAAATGTGAACAAAGACGCCGTCAATATCACTGAAAAAGCTCCTGGTCTATCATCATTCATACAATTCAGCATAAGAAGCTCAGAAGACGTGTAACTTGATTTGCTATCGATCCAAAAGATCCTGAAGATTTGTGGAGTGACACAACTGGCGTTATCATCCACACGCTTTGCAGAAACCTTAATCAGATGGGCAATCACCAATTGCCAAACGACCTGGCGGGCACTCGTACGTCCGTCTTCGCCTCTGCCCCAAGTTCAAAGTCACTACAGCAAAGGACCGGTGATGTCTCGCAAGTCACCGCGATTGGATGGAGCATTCGGGGCCCCAGGAGACTTTTCAAAAGCCGGAGACGGCAAACTTGGTCAAAGGAAGACTGAACAACAATACTTCCTGTTCACTGGGGCTCTTGAGAGACAACCTATAAGGACTCCCTTCCCCCCTTTTTTTTTCTTTCTTGCTGTTTAGTCATCAACATTCATCATCAAGAATTGTCACTGGGGTCTGTTTTTTTAATGCTGTAATCTTCCTCTCAAGTCATTCGCTCCGATCCTGGGAAGGGGACAATATTTACGGTATATCCACTCCCCTCATTTGTTGGCCATCTGGAATGTCATTAAGGAGTGTCCGAATGACGGCGGTTTTTTTGCAGGAATTTAGGGGAGTTCTTGAAGCAATTCAGAAACAATCAGCTTTCAACAAGGATAAAGATGTGAAGACTGCTGTTACAGGAAAAACAAATGATTGATGATTTTGAACAAAACCGATGAACAAGGCGAAAAATATTTGGCGGGATCAATCTTCGCTGTTCCTTTGTAACATACCAACGAAAAAAAAAAAATTACAGATGATGAAAGTGAAAATATAAGAATTATTATATCTTCATGTACCTTCATTTATTGAGGAAATTAGGTTGACCGTCCACAAATCTACGGTTCGCTTTACAGTAAAATACATTCCTCCGAAAATGAAAACAAAAAAAACCTGATCATGGTTGCTGAAATGCAGGCAGGATCGGTGACAAATGATTTAGGCTTGATCCACGTCTTTCCTTGATTAATGAAAAAATTCCTCAAAAGCAATACCAGTTTAGCAAGACAATTTCTGTTTTTTGTTGTCTTCACCGAAATGAGGCTTGTGTAGCAATGAATGAGCCTGGATGAACCCAAAACACTAGCCATACACACACGTTTGTTTATGGTGTAAATCCATGATTTATTTTGTTCCTCTCGACAATTTCCTTTGCTTGTACTTTAACAACTTTCCAACAACTCTCATTGGTTTTGTACACGAATCTCAATCGAGGACGTCCTCGGTTGCACACCTAACCCGGATTTACCAAAATGGCATCAGGAATGTGTCTTCCATTTTACACCATACACAAACCCATACGTGTACGTACCAGTACGTAAACATCAGACACAAATTACTCATGCTCAGAAAGTACCCGAGGTACCGCAGCTTATATCAGAACAGTTGTAGCACATGGTCATAATGACTGGTTGAATTTGAACTTTCTGAACTGAAAGGAACTCTTTGTAAGTTCTTCCAAAAAGCAGGGTTGTAGTCGAGTCCCTGCAAGTACGTTCACAAGTCCTTTTGTGAAGCCAGTCACAAGTCCCTTCATAAAGGCAGTCGCCAGTAACTGGATGAACAATGACAAAGGAATGCTTTTGTCAAAGCTGATTTGAATAGCTTGTGATTTGAATTAGAACTGAAGGACTTGTGATGGACTCGCAGGGACTTGTGGTGAACTCGACTACATCCCTGCCAAAAAGATACCACAGGAAGTACATGTAGTGGACCCTGAAGACTTAGAAAAAAAGCTTCACAGACATTTATGACGATTCCAACGTCTTTGGAGCCACAACAGCAGTAGGTACATGTATCCCTCGACATCATTTCTCCTCATAGCACTGCACATGTGCAATGTTTCTACAACTAAGGTACATGTGTCATCTTTTTTAGCAGTCTGCCTTTTATATATATCAACACTGGACGAAATACATACAGGGACAATGTACATGTCTATCATCATTGGAGGAGGGGGATTTTGAGGAGAGGGGAAGGGAGGACATTTGGCGGATATTCGGGAGCTGAATTCATTACATTATCCTGGCAACAAAGGAAGTGTGGCGGGGGGGGGGGGGGGGGACAACGTTAACCCAATACTCTAAAGTGAACATGGCATTTTTTCTTCCCTTCAAATGTACCGGTAGAGTATGTCTTCACTGGAGATTTGATGCACCGTTACAAACTGACAGAGTAGTATTGAACCTATCTGGTTAAATCTATCACTAAGCAAAACCAGCCAATTCGCTGTGATAAACCTGTTGTTGAATACGGTACATGTACCGGTACATGTGTCATCTTTTTTAGCAGTCTGCTTTTTATATCAACACTGGACAAAATACATACAGGGACAATGTATACATGTAGATCATATTGGAGGAGGGGGATTTTGAAGAGAGGGAAGGGAGGACATTTGGCGGATATCCGGGAGCTAAATCCATTACATTATCCTGGCAACAAAGGAAGTGTGGCGTGGGCACGGGGGGGGGGGGGGGGGGGGGGGGGGGGGGGGCACGGGGGGGGGGGGGGGGGGGGGGGGGGGGGGGCACGGGGGGGGGGGGGGGGGGGGCACGGGGGGGGGGGGGGGGGGGGCAACAACGTTAACCCAATACTCCAAAGTGAACATGGCATTTTTTCTTCCCTTCAAATGTAGATAATGTCTTTACTGGAGATTTGATGCATTGTTACAAACTGACGGAGTAGTATTAAACCCATCTGGTTAAATCTATCACTCAGCAAAACCAGCCAATTCGCTGTGATAAACCTGTTGTTGAATACAGTACATGTACATGTGTCATCTTTTTTAGCAGTCTGCCTTATATATCAACACTGGACGAAATACATACAGGGACAATGTACAATGTACACGTAGATTCATCTATCATCATTGGAGGAGGGGGATTTTTAGGAGAGGGAAGGGAGGACATTTGGCGGATATCCGGGAGCTGAATTCATTACATTATCCTGGCAACAAAGGAAGTGTGGGGGGGGGGGGGGGGAGGGGGAGGGCGCCAACGTTAACCCAATACTCCAAAGTGAACATGGCATTTTTTTCTTCCCTTCAAATGTAGATAATGTCTTTACTGGAGATTTGATGCATCGTTACAAACTGAGTTAGTATTGAACCTGTCTGGTGGAATCTATCACTCAGCAAAACCAGCCAATTCGCTGTGATAAACCTGTTGTTGGTACAGGCAATTTCAGCAAGTCAACTCGAAAAGTCAACTCGAAACTCGAAAAGTCAACTCGAACTCGAAAAGTCAAATCGAACCTCGAAAAGTCAACTCGAACCTCGAAAAGTCAGACTCGAACCTCAAAAAGTCAAACTAGAACCTCGAAAAGTCAAACTCGAACCTCGAAAATCAAACTCGGAACTCAAAAAGTCAACTCAAAACTCAAAAAGTCGACTCGAAACTCAAAAAGTCGACTCAAAACTCAAAAAGTCGACTCAAAACTCAAAAAGTCAACTCGAAACTCAAAAAGTCAAAGTCCTCAAAACTTGAAAAGTCAACTCAAAACTTGAAAAGTCAAACTCTAACCTCAAAAAGTCAAACTCAAAACTCGACTCAAAACGCCAACTCAAAACTTAAAAAGTCAACTCACAACTAAAAAAAAGAAAACCCTCTATTCTACCAGTACGGTCAAATCTGCGATGGCCCTATAGCTAAATATCTTTTTCATGACATACTGCGACTCAGTGACTGTGTGCCGAATGTCATGCTTTTTTATCATCAAGTCAACAATTCTATCATATTGTGCACCAATCTATGAGAAGCGAGTGCCCTTGGGACTCCGAATCCAAAAACAAGATGTTGACAAGATCTTCCTCAAGTAGTAAACCAGATTTTCTGCTTAAGAGCAGACAAAGAAGGGCAGTGACTTCTGTATCTAATCACTTGCCAGGAACCTCAAGACTGACATGAAGAATAAATCTTTGTTGAACTGAAAGGACTTGGAAGCCTGTCACAGACGTCTGACTCTTGTCGGCCAAACTAATAATAATAAGCAGTACTTACTGTATATTATTCAGAGGCGTGTGCAGGAATTTTTCCTGCGGGGGGGGGGGGCTGAGTCAAATCATATTTTTTTTTTTCGTTTTTTCTTTCGTTTTTTCTTTTCTCCTTTCCTTCTTTTTTCTCTTTCATTTTTTATTGGGGGATCCGCGCGTGCGGGGGGCTTCAGCCCCCAAAGCCCCCCCCCCCCCCCCCCTGGACACGCCAATGTTATTAGCGCACATATCTACCAAGACTGGTACTCAAGGTGCTCTATGATGTTCAAAGACAGGTTAACCCTAACTACCCCAAACCCATCAAACTCCAACTGCAGCTTTTGGCAGGTTTGGTACCAAACCGTAACAACTTGTTGTTAGACTTTGTTTGACTCAGTACCAAAGGCCCAGGGAGACCCTGTTGAATTCTGTGAGGTTCAGGACAGGCATGAGACTTGTCAAAATGTTAGAAATTTTGAGTCCTGGTCAACTGTAAGTGTATGTACACTTACACCTTGTATACATGTTTGTCCCCACTAAAACACATAATACCACTGGCCAGTTATCACTGTTCCAAGTCAATAAAACTTCAACTGTTGGAGTTTGGCAGGTTTAGTACTGTTAGGTTCAGTACCGTGTACCAAAAATTACTGAACATGTGTGAGCTGTTGAAGTTTGTTAGGTTTGGTCTGCTTCCTAGTGCGAGAGCCTAGGGGGTTAGGGTTAATTAAGTACGTTTATGAGAATATGAGACCTATTATGTAGGTTTTTTTTACAAGGTGCTGCGACGCACTTTGCAGCCACTGACAGGAACACCAGGGCAAACCCCTCTTCTTAACGATAAGTGTTAATGGGGTCTTTAACGTGCAAATGCCATTTTCTTGGTTTTTTTTCTTGGCATCCATTATTGTAAAACTTCAGACAGGTCATGCAGTTAACCAGTTCACGCCGGGATTATTTTAACATCACCGAGCCGAGGGGTGGGATTGTTTTTAACAAAACTCGATCCGAAGCGGGTTTAGGCCGATAGTGCGGGGAAGCACACCCACGCATTTCCGGCCTTGCTAGCTGCTGACAGACAATTCCGAACTTGAACTTGGCGTGTTTATGCGTCATCCGTTTTGAATTTGGGGAAAACCTTGCGTTTATGTACGTCATCCAGCGCGAACTGGTTAAAGATATTTACTATAAAATATAACCCTACAAATCCATCCATTCATGATATTTAAAGCAATTACCAATGGTGTATCATACCATGGAGGAATAAGAAGAACCTTCAAATGGCTGAATGACCATGCAGTACTGAAGCTCCATCGATTGATTTATCCCTCTCACTAACATTCTTAAACTCCCTAAAGAGAGAATGCTACCACTACCAGAGCCACACAAGTGGATACAAAGTCAGACAAGACAGGGCAGTATTTCAAGCAACTAATTAGAATAAATCCCTCTTACAACTCTCTGAACCAGACAATAAATTGTTCAGAATCATGAGACATCTTGGGTGACATTCAAATTAGGGGAAAAACCAGTCATGGCAATCAAATCTCCACTGAGATACAAGTGTGGATTTGGGAGGTTGTATTTTATAGTAAGTACATGTATTGTTTAACTGACCTTGTCGAAGAAAAATGGCTGCCGAAAAAAAAGCAAGAAAAATGGCAACATGTTCGTTGTCAACCTGTGTCGGACAGTTGTACTGGTTGTTCTTGTTTTCTTTGCTATCGCCATCCGGCGATCGTGATTTTGTTTTTACAAAATTTAGTTTTTATACATTTGCTTTTCAAGGGCCAAGATGTACATGATGGATAGACTTGGGAATTAGTATTTTATAGCAAGTGTTGTTACTGATTTATTTAAAGTACATGTTTTGTGTTCAAAGATGCCGGAAAAGGAAAGAAAAAAAAGTACAAATGCTTTTGTTTACCAATTATTCTGTAAACAAACATTGGCCTATTTTTGAAGTCGATAATGTCTCATTCAAAAGTAAATGACTTAGTACATTGTATGGTAGGAAAATCGCAGTTTAAGAGTTTTGGGGGTAACTTACACGTGTGACAAGTTTAACTATTAAAGGTAGTATACACCATTGGTAATTTGTTGAATTATCAGGAATGGGTGGATTTGGGGGGTTGTATTTTATAGTAAATATCGTTTAACTGACCTGTCCGAATTTTTACATTCATGGATGCCGAGAAAAGCACGAAAAACGGCGTTTGTTTTCCACCGGAGTCGAGCAGTTATTCTTATGTTATCTTTGTTTTTTCGCGCTCGCCGGACGGCGAGAATGAATTTTGGTTTATACAATTAAATTTTTTGGAACAATTACAGGATATCTAGGGCCCTTATTTTGCTGGATGCCTACAATCATTATTTACTTTTAAATAAGTAAGATATTTCTTAATAATTCAGTAGTAATTTTTTTCGATATCTGCAAATGGTGTTTTCTACCTTTAAAGTCTTAACCCTCCTAAACTGTCTGTTATACATACTAACACAACCTATAAAACTCTTCCTATTACACAGCGTACAAGTTACGACGAAAGGTGAATAATTGTTCGGATGGTTCTACTAGTATTTTTACCTTGCTTTTGACTATATCAATTTTACTCAAATGAAATTCAAACTTGTCAGCATGGTACATTGTAACTAAATACCAATGTTTCTCAAAATAGAAAAATTTGCCGAACCGTACAGTACATGAAAGACAGGAGGTCAACCTACTTTCCTCAGAGCTACAAATACACTACAGTGATTTGCACCACTAGAAAACATTTCATAATAATTAATAAATTCCTCTAATTACTACTTTCCAATATATTTCAGCACATTGATGCGCACACGTCACATTCCGCTCTGGTCATGTACCGTGGCCTCCAAAGCCGCGAGCTGATGTGGCATCGAATTAAAGAAGACATCTCAAAAATGCCCAGCATCCACACCACAGATATACAACACACACACAAAAATACGTCCGCTTATTGCACAAGACGCTGACAGCTTACGAACATTCTTCAACTCTCTGTCATGTCAAATTACACTCTTGGTTTAACCGAGACATGGTCAGATTAAAGGCGCCCTATGAAATACATGTACCGGTAGGCTTCCCCCTTTTCCTGACGAGATTCTACCGTACGTTTGGCCGGAACACATTCATCTAAGCATCTGAGATGCCAATTCTGCCCAGTAGAGTAGATTCCGCGAGCTCTTTAAATCTGCCACATACTTCGGCACACATGCCTACACGTAAATACCGGTAGTTTCCTTTCTTCCATCACTGATTTCTGTAATCAGATGTAGACGACCAGGACCAGGACGACCAAATTTCCTCAGACAAAAGATTCCTACCAGATTGCAACACGGCTCAACGGACCACTCCTGCTAAACATTCCACCTCCTTGTGTACATGTACAAAGTACATCTCCCGGCACTTTTCATTTAGCACTTTGACAGCACAGATTCAGGCCGGTCATCAATGCCTCCTCATCGCCAAAAAAAAGATGCATCGCAAAAAAAAAAGATGCAGCGCATTAGTTACAGAGATGATAACAACACATCCGAGATGATAACAACTCCTCCAAGAGATTTTACAAGAAAAAAAAAAAAAAAATACAAAACACATCCATCCATGCATATTCGGCTTACAGTTTTTAAATTCCGTAACAGCAGTACTCTCCACATCCCAACACAGCAACACAGTACAGCTCCAGCCAGTCTCCTAAATAACAAACAAAATCCAGTTTCTTTCCAAAGTTCTGATAAATAAAAAAAGAAATCTGGGAGCTTAGGACCAACTTCAACTTTACACAGCAGCTGAGGTCTATGATTCCAGTAGGCACTGCCAGGCAATCCCAATTTATCAATCTAATCATATACCACATCAAGCCCTCAAGGGATGGGTCTGGTATTCTGTGGGGGGCCCCTGGCTGTGAAGCGATTGACTACTGACGTGTGCGGTTACCAGTGTCAGAGATGGGGACCGCTTGTAATAAAATATAAAAATAACAGGACTGAAGTATAAAGTAATATTTATAAGGAGATTCCAGATGATGTCATGCCTAGTTGTAAACAGAAACTGGGATATGAATTCTATATGCAGAGTGATACATGTGGGTATTATGATGTCATAGAAACAGAAACCACACTACGGGGTGGTCTATTGGATAACAACTCATGATGTCATCCAAACTGAAGAGAAAAAAATACCACAATTTTCTCCAGTGGGCCACTGAAGGTGAGTTAACTTTGGAAAAGTGACCTAGTCACACAAAATGAGTCACTCACTTCTGGGTAAAATCAGCTTTATTTTTTTCCAAATTGCCAAAATAATTCTCCTATTTTTTGGAGAATTCTGTGAATTTGCAGGCTTCGAGCACTAAAACTCTACATGTGTACATGTATGTCCAACATCATTGCTTATGAGAAAGATTTTTTTCTGAAACTCAATTTCCCCCTAAAAAATCACACCTACGGGACAATTAATTTTTGCTTTAATTATTATATTTTAATGATCTTCCTGTATAAAACAAAGGCTGGATAAAAGGCCGGCTCAAAAGTGAACGCAGATTATTCAAATTTGTGACATCAATTGGCAAGGTTTTCGCAGAACTTTACGAATTCACAAAAAATCAGGCAAATGTGATTTGTGAGGTCAACTTTGCTTCCCATTCGGATCATGGAGGCTTTATTCCTCCATGTTCGGATGAAGTATGAAATACTCCCTAACATGATCACATTTACTTCCTTTGAATGCAGTTGTTCACACACGTTTACCTTACATACGTACTGTGGACATTCCTTTGTCTTCGTGTAGTTAAGAAAACGTTGACTAAATACTCATTTTCTCGCTTCCCCAAAACAAATTTAACCTCCATTTTTGATTCTGGGCCTCTCAGCTGTTCCTCTTACCTTTTCTATAACCCTAACCTGTTTTTTCTCTAAAGCTCTTTTTCAGAGACGGCAAAACGGACTGTGGACCTGTCCAAGTCCACAAACCGTAACCTCTTCCCGCATCCTGTGGGCGTCAATTGTTCGGAGGTCCACAGTGCGTATGCAAGACTAACTCACCTTAATGTACAGGTACCTGGCAGAGTAATCAAAAGTTTCAGTTGTGAGATGAAAATAACAAACTCTGATTGATCAAAGGATTTGTAAAATTTCCTAATCTGATGGTTTCTAGCTGGCACCCAATCCGGACCACACACTAATAATTAAGGGAGGCACCCATTAGCATGGGTGACATGTTAAAACCCCTAGGGAGAGGGGATAAGGGGGAGAAGGGGGAGAAGGGGGAGGGAGTCACCAGTGGCTACCCTGCTGGCCAGCTAGGGTCAGCTGTACACCACTGACAGCCCTGGGGCCAATTTCATAAAACGGTGTAAGCACAAAAATTTGCTTAGCATGAAAATTCCTCCTTGGAAAAAACAGGGTTCCAAACCAACATTTCAGTTGATGTTTATTGTTTGTGACTGGTATTCAGCTGTTTTTTTGCTTTGAATGAAAAGCACCTTGTACGTGTTTTGGCCGATAACCTGTTTTTACTGAGCAAGACTTTTTTCGTGCTAAGCACATTTTTGTGCTTACAGGTTTTATGAAATTGGCCCCTTTATGTGACCAACAATCTTTTTAACTCACAGTGATTTCATAATAATTTAGGACAAGTTTTTGGATGTTTGTAAATGGTGTACTACATGTACATGTCTTGTTTTGAAGGAAGGGGGTGTTAAATTAGTGGGAGTTGTTAAATTAGTGGGTGGTGGGTTCTAGGTGGTGGGTCCTGGGTGGTAGTGGGTGGCCTAAAGACTCCAATTCTGATCCTGTGCCTGAGGGGCCTCTTCTATAAATCCATCTACTTACTGCTACATAATTGCCTGGGTCAGGTTCACAGCTCTGTTTGTGTGATAGGGAAGGATGTGGGAGACACACCCAAGCGCAAGTTCAAGATGGTGAGAGACCAGGCGCACAGTGCTTCTGTGATTTGGGCGGTTCACAAGAGACTCTGAAAACTTGGTTCACATGTTCAATTTTGAGTCTTGAAATCTCCTAGCCCAGTCCTCTTTAACAGACATCTTTAACCATACATTTTGTAAATCCCTACTCCCTTTTGCCAAGTACATGCAGAGGACCACATCCATCAAAATCCATCACTCATTCGGCTTCTTGCACACCAGTATGACACAACAAGTTTCCCAGCAAGTCTTAAAGACAACAAGTGTTTTAGTCACTCTGTGTGTTTTGATCAGCATAGGCACTGCGTCTGTCTGTCTGTCGCGGCCGCAGTCCCAAAGTGATGACAACAATATTTGTCAGATGACAAATGCAGGAAATTGTCACCTCAGATAAACCCCTAAACACAGCTAAACAGGAAGAAATCAATTTACTAATTCTGCCTGAGCAATACATGGATGTGCCATGTGGGGACCCTGTCATGAATTCTTGTTGAATTGAAACTACATGTACCAGTACAATACATGTACCTAAAGCCATACTTGTGTACATGTGTGTTTTTCTCAAGATTTTGACCTTTTTGCACACAGAGAATCCTAAACTTAGCATTCCAGAGGCATGACTCATGCTGGGCGCATTTTGTTGACAACAAGATTGGTGCCCTTTCAAACTTCAAGCCATCAAAACTTGAAGGATTATTAATGACTTTGGGGAGTTATGGGCTCCTCCACATGGGGATTACCCTGAACATGTACATATGTTCATGTATACTGTACAACCACTGAACAATGGTTGGCTGCCACTAGATTTGACACTTGTTGTAAATCTCTGACCGAGACATTTCCCATATGAATTGGGTATTAATACAATCACCACATCACCCACACTTGGGAACCAGACTTTTTTTTTTCTCATCAAGTTAAGGGGTCTTGTCAATCCCCTTCAGTGAAAGCATTCCTCCATGGTTCCACGTCCACTCAAGTGAACTTTGCCAACATTCACCAACTACGCGAAGAGTTTTCCAACAACCAACAATTGCTAAAGTTGGTGAACGCTTGCATTGTTCACTCATGAGTGGAACGAATTGTACCCAGGGCTGCTTTTATGCAACATGTACATGTAGGCAGGAAGCCCCAACTGTTAAAAACAGTCACTCGATTGATTTTGACTGCTGGGATATTCATGTACATAACTATGTATTATGTATTACATAATCTCTAGCGAACAAGAGATCTTTTCACTTCTCGGTCGTTTGTCTTTTGGCGTTAGAGTGTATGCTAAGTCTATGGGGATACATGTACTGTACCGGTAGGTCAATACTATATACAAAAACAAAGGGAAACACAATGGGGTTTCCTCGTTCGTTATGGTAAAACCTGACAGGATGGCTTTGTTGAATTTGTCAGTCAGGAAATCTACACGATTTGCCATCACGCCGTGTACACGTAAACGTTCTGCAACAACTCGTCTACGTGCAAATTGGGAAGACCGGCGCCACCGCGGTAGCCACAACACCGCCTTTCCCGTATCATAATTTGAGTCCGGGAACCAGACAAATCCCCCCTTAAATCCACAGCAAAGCCAGACAATGCTGTCTGACTACAAAGCCATGCACTGCGTCACAGCAACAAAACAGACAAACCTGACGAAAAACGTATTCAATTTCGACCCAATTTTTTATTTTTTTTTAACAAACACCGGTTTTGGGGGGTTTATTTCTTCCGAAGTTCAGGTTTCCAACACTCCAGGGGGGGTGGAGATGGGGAGGTTATAAGTTGTCTGGGAGATTACTAATAAATTGTTTGCTTCCTGTGTCTAATTAAGGGCCCCCTCAGGATGCAGAGATAAGATGCAGTAGAAACAACAGAGGGCTCCCTACAATAAATGGACAAGGAGACAATGAAGGGTGCACACCGCTATTAAAATAGACTTCCCTAGACCCCAATGAAAAATCGAAAATCAACGAAAAAATAAACAACTTTCAAAGGTGTTTGAGACACACACACAATTTAAACTTATTTGTTTAATTTTTACAGGGGCTTGCTAAGGACTTTCAGGAGAAATGTATTCTTGTGGCCCATCGCCATCTTGAAAATTTACATCTTGATCCGCCCCATTTCAAAATAACGGATGATGTCATCTTACGATTTTTCGTGATTTTTTTAAAATATTATATGTACATAGTATACATGTATATTTTAAGCAACGGAACATGATAACATAAAAAATAGGTTTGTTAAATACATTGTAGGTGATAATTGCACAAAAAGTTTGCAAATGTGTGACTTTTTCGTTTTAATCAATTCGAAGTCAATAACAAATTCTTTTTGAATGGTTTTAAATGGTTGTGACTGTATAATAGTTAAATAAAAAATAAAAAACGAAATATGAAGAACTGCGAATGCGAAAATCCCTACAAATGCTCTGGTTCCTACTTAACAGACATAGTTCTAGTTTTCTTAAATTTTCTGTTCAATTTGTTTTGGTGGGGGGGGGGGGGGGGGGGGGGTGTTATCTAATGACATGACATTGTTTGCATACTGGTAGATCGGGTTTTTCCGAAGCCGGCTGGGCAAGCTACTTAAAGTACAGCCTTAAGCCGTGTTCACACTGGACTTTTTTGGGGGAAGGTTTTACTGAGACAATGGTAAAATAAAAAATGGTCAAATGTTACTACTGTTCGCACTTAGACTTTTGACACGGGAAAATTTTACCGAGACCGTGGGAGAAGGAGCCGAGCTGTCATTATAATGACTCGTTAGGGCGCTTTGCGTGACCTTTCTGCATTGACCCCGGTGTACCCATTTGCGCGCGCGCGCTTTTTCCAATTCCCGATGCATCAGCGTGCCCGCACGTAAACAATGCAAAGAGCGCATGCGCGGTGTTTGTGTGTAGCATGAAATCGCAGTAGGGGGGCCGGATAAACGTTTTCCCGAGACGCTTTTACCGACTCGCGCTGTTCGCACTGGACTTATCGTCTAGGGAAAAGTGACCTGGGACGTTTTCCCGGGCAGCAGTTGGCCGGTAGAAGTACCCACTGGACTCGGGAGAAGTACCTGAGAGGAAAACGTCCTAGGCTGTCCGCACTGGACTTAAAATGGGAAAAGTACCCATCGTCTAGGTATGTTTTATCATAATAAGTCCAGTGCGAACATGGCTATAGAAAGCCTTACCTCAAGGCTACCGGTATGTCTATGGGAATTCATCCACCACTGCAGAAGGCTATAAATTGGACGCACATTCTGGACAAATGAGGGCTCTGTTTACTTTCTCAACACTTCCTTGCAATGCTAAAACTAGCCAACAGATGGCGCAATGACACTTTCAAGCGTCCCAATATATCATGCCGGGCCAGTCTCATTCCTGCGATACCATACAGCTCATGTCCCTCCCCCCCTAACCTTTTCCTATCCCAGCAGGGAGGTTTTTGTATTCCGCTTCTGTCCACAACGATGCCCAACATGCAGATGTGCCCTGCGACATGTTTAACATTGTCAAGATAATTGAATGTGAATGCTAGAGACTGAAGGAAAAGGTCAGGCTTACAATGTACTGTACATGTATGCAGGATACAGATGGCTGAACAAATATTATTACTTCCAATCTGCAATCACTAGGAATGGGCATAAATAGCAGAATAAAATATCCCAAATTCATTATAAATACAAATTAAATTTGAAACTTCATCCAAAAATGAATTTCAAAGGAATCGTATAATGCGTTTGGTAATTGGGACCCACTGTTTGTTTCAATCCTACATGTATATAGAAAAGTACCATAAAACTAACTTATAACAATTTCATTTCAAAAGGTGGTAGCGATTTTGAGATATTGCCGAAAATCTGGAGCGGTTATGTCCATGCAGGAAGAATAATCTGCATTGAAATACACAATCTGAGAAACGTCACTGCAGTAACGCTTCTGACTTCTCAGATTCAAATTTTTGGGGATAACAAGTGATATCTTTTTTTCATAACCACAGTACTTCGAAGTGAAAAGTTTCTAAAAATGCATTACACTATCCAAAGCCGCTGTACTTTTTACCAAGTAAGTTTTTATTGCCATTAATTTTTGGAGTAATTACCAAACGTATACGATCCTTTTAAAAACATTCATGACTATTCCGCTTGACCGAGCTGAAACATGAAAATTTTACTTAAAGGTCCGGTAGGATACACCACTTGCAGACATCAAAAACTTTTTACTACCGAATTATTAAAAAATATCTTACTTATTTGAAAGTGAAATAGTGAATAATAATTGTAGGCATCCAGCAAAATGATTGCGCGAGATATCCTGTAATTGTTCCAACAAATTGAATAAAAAAAAAAAAACTAAAAAAAAACCAGCCCGACGCTGGTTGAAAACAATCGCTGTTTTTCTGGCCTTTCTTAACATCCATGACTGTAAAACTTTGGACAGGCCAGGTAAACGACTATAAAATACAACCCCCAAAATCAACCTATTCATGATAATTCATGCAATTACCAATGGTGTATTAAGGTCTTTAAATGTCAGATTTTTTGAAACAGACTTCTTGAAACATACATCCACATGTACCTCAAATAAATGCTCGTTGTTTATACATTACAGCAATACTAGAACCCAAATATTGCTATTTCAGCTGTGTTTGGTGCTATAGATTGGTTTCATAGATTGGTTCCATACTCTATTTGTCCTGTGTTACTCAATAATGTCTGGCTAATATTGCAGTCTTACAAGAGTATCTGCCAAGCTGGATAAGATTCAGTGATTGACTGCGAGATGAAAAAGGGACCGACTGGGTTAAGTTCACTGGGAGGGCAGTGTAATTGGCAGGATCCACTTCAACCAAAATGGCTGCTAAGAATGTACCATAACAAGCAGGACTTCTGGTCTGACTCAATTGAGCACACTGGCATGACTTTAAAATTTAACCTCCGTTGTTTTTAGTCAATTCACCTTTCAGGAAGATAAAACTAGTCGCCCCCCTCCACCCCCCCCCCCCCACTTCCCCCCCCCCCCCCATCCCTCTCCCCCCCCCCCACATCCCTCTCTCTCCCCCCCCCCCCTCCAGAAAATTTAATTTAATAAAGAAAAATTTGCGATCGCCAAATGGCGATCGCCAAAAAACATTTTAAAAAATAAGAATAACTGATCTACGCCGGTTGAAAACAAACGATGCTTTTCTCAGCATCCATGATTGTAAAACTTCGGACAAGCCACTTAAACGATATTTACTATAAAATACAACACCCCCAAATCCACCCATTCATGATAATTCAAGCAATTACCAATGGTGTGTCATACCTTTACATCCACCCATTCATGATAATTCAAGCAATTACCAATGGTGTGTCCTACCTTAACATCCACCCATTCCTGATAATTCAAGCAATTACCAATGGTGTGTCCTACCTTTACATCCAACCATTCATGATAATTCAAACAATTACCAATGGTGTGTCCTACCTTTACATCCACCCATTCATGATAATTCAATTGATTACCAATGGTGTATCCTACCTTTACACCCACCCATTCCTGATAATTCAAGCAATTACCAATGGTGTGTCCTACCTTTACATCCACCCATTCCTGATAATTCAAGCAATTACCAATGGTGTATCCTACCTTTAAGGCAACTTACCAAATTCTCTCCACCTCTTGATCGCTCAAGTACTTGTTTAATCAGTACTGGATGCAGTAACTCTCAGGCACTTGACCAATGACTGGCAGTGGTTGGTTTAATACACTTCAGCTGTGTAGGGTCATCGAGTCTCAAGCATGGTTATGCTATAACCAAAGGTCATTGCTGCAATGCTGGTCAAATCCTAATACACATACAAAAGTAAGAATTATGAATAAAATTATAAATACCGTAAATAAATATCTAACTTATTTGAAAGCAAGGATTGCGCTAGATATCCTGTAATTGTTCCATAAAATGTAAAATAAATTAATGCAAAAAAACCAATAACAACAAGAACCACTCTCCGACGGCGGTTGAAAACGATCGCCATATTTTTTGCTTTTCTTGGGACAGGTCAGTTAAACGATATTTACTATAAAATACAACCCGCCAAATCCACCCATTCATGATCATTCAAGTAAAAAACAATTGTGTATATACATCCTTATTACACAAGTACTGGTTCATGTAATGTACATTATAAAACTTCAAAGTACATGTAATGAATATTGATTAATTTGTGTAATTTTCAATTATATTGATATTTGGTATCAATCTTTGGTATGCCTACTAAAAACCTACTAAAGTAATAGTAAGGAAGTAGTAGAATAAAAGTGTTTTTAAGGAAAAACAATTCACATTTTGCCATATCAGAGTGTACAAAACTTCAAACTTCAAACACCTTTTTCTCAATATTTTACTTTTGCGATATGTTGAAAATTTATCCAAACTTCAAACAGCCATAACTTGTTAATGGAATGTCCGATTGAAGCGCAACAAACAGCATTGTAAGGAGAATGTTATCCTCTTTTCTAATACCCGAGAACCCTCATTTTTACCTCTGCCCAGTTCCGTCTCATTTTGCCAGAAACCCTCACATATGTTCATGTAATGTGTGAAAACATGACATTTGTATGTACCGGTACTGTATGTTCTTTTCTTCTCGAGTCAAGGGGTCCAACCTGATTCCCTTATATGGTTTCAACAATTCAGACTGAAAAAAAACCCCGAAAAACATTTCAATTTTGATTTCAGGTATGCAAAGGGGATGACTGCACATTTCCCAGCATGTGATGGCTGCTAATTTATAACTCAATGCAATTACAGCTGTCAGGAAATTTACTGTCCCTGTCAGTCGGCTGATAGGAAACTCAAGACAATGAAATAATATCTGATCATTTACCCAACACTGCTAGTATGAGTTCATGTACGAATATTCGGTATATTCGATACAGCTCTAATGTGTATTACATTACATTCATTCCTTGTCAAACAACTTTTTTTTCCTTCAAATGTACAAATGTATACAGTATATTTGATAACAATCTCAGAATAACACAACTCCCTTCATTTCTAAACACAAATATTGTCCACCACGGTACCACGCAATACCGTACCATGTATACAATTCCAAAATTCAAAGGAAACCAATGCCACAGAAAGAAGGCTGTTTTTTCTTTTTATAAACTTGAAGCTTTCATTCCAAACCAGTTTTCTTATTGTGAACTGCATGTAAGGCCTATTGGCATACGAGTACAGAAAGTTTGTAACAGTACCGGTTACGTGTTGAACCATGGTGAAAGGGCAAAACTGGCAGGTACGACATGTACGTACCTGTGGCAGCACATCTGCAAACAAAATAGCTGTTTGCAGAGTTGTATTCGAGACCCTGCAAGTCATTGCACAAGTCCTTTCACAAGCCAGTCACAAGTCTAGTCAAGTAACTGGTTGAACAATGACAAAGAAATGCTTTTGTCAAAGCTCATTTGAATAGCTTGTGATTTGAATTGGAACTGGAGGACTTGTGATGGACTTGCAGGGACTTACAGAGACTTGTGATGGACTTGACTACATCCCTGGCTGTTTGTGTCTCCATGTATTGACAACAACTTGCATTACGAAGAGAACTGGGGCTGAAATACAGTGTGAAGTACAAATGTGTATGTAGGATACACTATTTGCAGATATCAACAATCTTTATTACCAAATTATTAAGAAATATCTTACTTATTTGAAAGTAAATAATGATTCTAGACATCCAGCGAAATGATTGCGCTAGATATCCTGTACCGTAATTTCCTGCGGTAAAGACGCGGCTTATCTGACTTTCTAGACCACAAAAACATCGCCGCGCCTTATCTTTCACTTCAGTGCGCCGTATATGATGCCGCTTGAGTTCAAAGTGATGGTCTTTGTGTGAAGAATTATTTGAACGCCGCAATCTTACTCAATAATGCGGTCAACCAATTAGCCCAACTCTCCGGACATTGTGACCGTGTTTCCATTAACAATGAAGAAGAAGAAGAAGAATGCCGCGATGTGTTGATCCCCCTACGACCGTACATGTATGTGATTTAGCACTCGGCAGCGTGCGTAGTCTTGTTTGCAAGACGATCTTCGCGATGCGGGGCGCCCTCTAACGTACGCCGTAGACCACGCGCGAATTACGGCATCGGCGGCCTACGCGCGCTGCATATACCGCGATTAAGATCGTCTTGCAAACAAGACTACAGCGTGCGCTGCATGACGCGTACAACAGCGATAAAAAGCTGGCCCGTAGTACTATGTGGCCTTTTTAAAAAACTTTTTTTCGTCTACGTTCCGGCTTCATGCAATTCACCATCCGAACTACACAGCGCGGAGCATTCACAACGACTGGAAAAAAGACTAGGGGGTGTCGCAATTAGGGATACCATGCACGCGATCGCTGCATGTGGTGTACATGTGCATGTGCATGTACATGCAAGCAAAGTAAACCTCGTGCGATATTGTGACTACTGGTTTGAAGTTTTCATACATTGTTTGCGTGCCAGATAAACTCAAGTACTCAGCAAATTCTTGCTTGAAATAAAGTAGTGGGATCGTTCTAAGGCAACAAAATGACCCCTTTGTGGCGATGTACCTACACCGGCGCCTGGTGTTCTTCTGGGTGCGTTCAAGCATGCGCCTTATTCGGCAGTGCGCTTTATCTGTTGACGTTTGAATTTTTTTTTGGTGATTTTAGGGACCTGCGTCCTAACCGCCGTGCGGCTTTACCGCAGGAAATTACGGTAATTATTCTGAAAAATTGAATTTTAAACCAAAAATAACATAAGAATAACTGCTTGACGCCAGTTGAAAACAAATGCTGTTTTTTGTGCTTTTCGCGGCATCAATGACTGTAAAACTTCGGACAGCTCAGTTTAAAAACGGTAATTTACTATGAAATACAACCCGCCAAATCTACCCATTCATGATAATTCAAGCAATTACCAATAGTGTACATGTACATGTATCATACCGGTACCTTTAAAGGTACTTTGTAGGATACACTATTTGCAGAAAAAAATCTTTATTACCAAATTAATAAGAAAAATATCTTACTTATTTGAAAGTAAATAATTATTCTTGGCATTCAGCAAAGTAATTGGGCTAGATCTCCTGAAATTGTTCCGAAAATTGAATTTATATAAAAAACAATTCCCGATCGTCAGACCGCGATAAGAACAACATACATGTATTAGATTAGAATCACTGCCCAACGCCGGTTGAAAGCGAACGCTGTTTTTCTTGCTTTTCTCAGCATCCATGATTGTAAAACTTTGGACAGGTCAAATCTATGTGGGCCACTACCTATTGTACAAGATGAATCCCTGTTTAACCAAGCGGAAATCAATAAGTTCTGCCATAATAAACACGCCATGGTCAAATTCAAAATCGCTGGGGCTTGACTCGATGGGAATGGGCACACATGTATGGCTTTTAACAGCTGCTGTTGGGTAGCATTATGATGAATATAATGAAGTTGCTTTGTCAAAATAAGTCCATGGTCACAATAATACAATTGTGATTTTGGCATACTTTGTAAGTACTTTTCGTTCATTCCACTCAGTGGCTCCCGAGGTACCGTAAATCACCTGCATAGTAATCACCACTTTTTGACGTCCGACCTTTTATGGTCCACGACTGACAGGGGTATAAAACTGCATATTTCACTGTTTTTTTATTAAAAAAAACATTCGGATACTAAAGCCCTGTTCGCACTGGACTTTTTTTTTGATAAAACTTACCGAGACGATGGGTCCTTTTCCCATTTTAAGTCCAGTGCAGACAGCCTAGGACGTTTTCCTCTCAGTTACTTTTCCCGAGTCCAGTGGTTACTTTTACCGGCCAACTGCTGCCCGGGAAAACTTCCCAGGTAACTTTTCCCTAGACGATAATTCCAGCGCGAGTCGGTAAAAGCGTCTCAGGAAAACGTACCGGTACATCCAGCCCCCTACTGCGATTTCATGCTACACAAGACACCGCGCATGCCCTCTTTGCATTGTTTACGTGCGCGCGCTGATGCGTGCACATCGCATTGTGATCACATCCGCCTTCATGAGTCATTATAATGACAGCTCGGCTACTTCTCCCGCGGTCTCGGTAAAATTTTCCCGTGTGGAAAGTCCAAGTGCGAACAGTGGTAACATTTGACCATTTTTTATTTCACCATCGTCGCAGTAAAACCTTCACCCAAAAAAGTTAAGTGCGAACACGGCTTAAGCCTGCAGCGGTTAAACGGTTACACAGTTAACCGATCGTTCAACGGTAACACTGTTACATTTTTCCGGTTCGGTTAACCTTAATCTAATTTTTTTAAATCGCCCTTCCATTTTTGGAGCATATACACACGAAGAAGAAATAAATCAAAACAATACAAAGCTATTTTTGTTGGCGTTGTATAGGAGCAGGGAAATTTTGTTTACCTTTCTGGATACATGTATCATTTTTGTTTGCGATTCCCATCTTTAAATTAGCGATGTTTTAAAAAAGATTGCTGTTTATGTGGTAACAAATAAGATTATGAACAAACTTCTGAGACTTTTTGTTTTCTTTGTTTTTCTTTGAACGTCGGTTATGGTGAACCGTTACCGCAAAACTAGGTTACACGGATAATTGAAAAAAACGCAATTTTGCAGGCTTAGTCATCGCATACCAGTACATGTACATGTGTAAAAGTATAGCGAGCATACGTAAGGCACCACTGAAAACTGAAACACGCGATAAACATTGGTGTTGTTATCAATACACAATGATCTATCTATAGATTGCGACGCAACCCACACAACAAAATTGAAACATTTGTCTGAAGGAGAAGGACCATGAAGTATTCGTTCATGAAAGAACAAAACATTGTTCACCAACATGTAGGTATAGGCACCAGTACTTTGCATAAATCACTGGCAGACTTAATATCCTTTTGTCAACAAACACTAGTCTAGAACCTGTACAATAGTTTCATACCTTAAACATATGTGACCCGCTCCAGGAAAAGGTGACATAAGTCGCGCTATGCATTTATGAGTAATGGCCTGTTAAAGTTAATAGAGTAAATATTTTTGTCAAAATTTGATTTTCATTTTTTTGTCTTAAATGACATCTGTAATACCCAAAGTTTTAGATTTAATTAACAAAAAGCTAGAATAAAAAAAAAAAGTGAAACAAACTTTTTTAAGAGTGCATGGTTTCAATGTAATGAAATGTATTTAATAGTTTTGTTGTGTTTCGAAGCCTGCTTTCTCAGTTGTGTATTTTGAATTCCATGGAATCCGATAATATGCAATAAACGTCATTAATATCACCGGAACGAGAGGGGCTATGGAGCTGTACTATGTACCAAATGAAAGCTTATATCCTGGACTTTTCAATCATGTACTTTTAACTCTATTTTTATTTTTTGCGATTTATGTCACCATTTTCTGGTGCGGGTCACATACATCTACAGTACCAGTACATGTACAGTACATTCATTACAACACCTCCCACACATGAGTGACTAATCTCTCTGCAGATCTAACCAAACACAGGTTTTTGAAACCTCATTTTTGCTAACAATAGCAGCACACACCGCAGGTGTCATGACCCAATGACCCATGACTACAAGTCCAAGCATGGTCCCAGTCAGTGTGGCCAATACTACTGTCTTTACCAGGAGTTGGGCAAGATTACCGTGGGGGTCCCTGTGACTGAATCACCCACACAACAGGACCCACGCTGACCACCTCAAGGAAACCAGAGAGGATCCTCTCTGCCATAATAATATACTGCAACTGGCAGCTCTAATTTTGTTTTGTAAATTAATGACATCGATTGGCCGATTAGAACCAAAATTTGAGTTTATCATCAAGTTCGACTATTTTTTTTATTTTTTTTAAAGCAAAATAAAGATTTACAATTTTTTTTTCTTTTATTACGTTTCGCCCCTACTTTTACAATTAGGATAATTACCGGTAGCACTGAATAAAAATTAAGCCCACACATTTCAAAGTTGAACGGAAACTTAATTTTTAATCTGCCAGTAAGGAAATCTTTGTAATTGAGTTTTTACGCAACTTTACATGTAGGGTAATAAAAAAACAAAAAGTACTATTTTTACTTTAAATTCCCTTGGTAAAAATGCAAAACAACAAATATGAAATCATTTTTAACGTTTACCACTGACTCGACCAAAAAGTCTGCCATTTCAGACCATTTAACGCTACGACCATTTACAAACTACATGTACTACTGTATGTAGGTATCTGGGAATAAACTGAGCTCTCTCGGCACTAAAGCCTGTTGGACCATGGAGGAATTTCCTTCTTATTCCTCCATGGTCAGACTAGTTGGACAGCCAGTCTATTTTCTTGTGTTGAATGTTTTCAATGCCTTAGGTTTTGGAACTCTCATAGTACACAATATTGGGAGTCCCAAATGTTCGGACTTGTACGCAACCAATATCAACCCAATGGAAGTAACCTTAAAGGGATCGTATACGTTTGGTAATTACTCCAAAAATTAATGGCAATAAAAACCTTACTTGGTAAGAAGTACAGCAGCTTTGAATAGTATAATGCATTTTTAGAAACTGTTCACTTCGAAGTACTGCGGTTATGGAAAAAGATATCACTTTTTATCCCCAAAAATTTGAATCTGAGAAGCGTTACTGCAGTGACGTTTCTCAGATTGTGTATTCCAAATGCAGATTATTCTTCCTACGTGGATATTATAACCGCTCCAGATTTTTGGCAATATCTCAAAATCGCTACCACCTTTTGAAATAAAAATTTTACAGGTTAGTTTTATGGTATATGTGCTTATAGGATTGAAACAAACAGTGGGTTCCAGTTACCAAACGTACACGATCCCTTTAAATTCTTGGAGTGTTGAAAAGGAAAACACTAATTTGCAGATCTACTTACACAAACTTGTGTATTCCACTAAACACCCAGACCAAAAGGTGAGGCAGCTGCTATCAGTATCTCTGCTAACGAGCCACAATGCCTGGCTAATTAGACCCTGACACACCCCCCCCCCCCCACCATTTATACAGAGGTCACTGTCTAGTGACTTTGCGATCAGGGTCACCATGAACTGCATTTCATCCACAGTCTAGTGACACAAAAGGGTGCATTCCTGTATATTAACAATTCCCATACTAGACACCAGTGATAAATGCCCATACACGTAGGATGTACACCATTTGTCTATATCGAAAATATTTACTACCAAATTATTAAGAAATATCTTACTCATCTGAAAGAAAATAATGATTTTAGGCATCCAGCAAAATGATTGCGCTAGATATCCTGTAATTATTTTGAAAAATTATTTTTTATAAAGAAAAATTCGCGATCGCCGGACGGCGAATGCGAACAAACACAAATAACATAAGAATAACTGCTCGACGCCGGTTGAAAACAATCGCTGTTTTTCGTGCTTTTCTCGGCATCCATGATTGTAGAACTTCAGACAGGTCAGTTAAACGATATTTACTATATATACAACCCCCCAAATCCACCCATTAATGATAATTCAAGCAATTACCAATGGTGTATCCAATGGTGTATCGTTTACCTGACCTGCCCGAACTTTTACATTCATTTTTCAAGGATTCGAAGAAAAGCAAGAAAAACGGCGTTCTTTTTTTAACTGGCGTCAGGCACTGATTCTTATGTTGTTCTGGTTTTGTTCGCGATCGCCGTCCGGCTGGATGTCTACAATCATTATTTACTTTCAAATAAGTAAGATATTTCCTAATATTTTGGTAGTAACACTATGAAGCCCGACTACGTGAAAACCTTTTGTTGGAACAAAAAACGTGAAAAGTAAACAATAGACTTATCTTTCACGTATTAAAAAACGTGATAAGTCCACTTTTCACGTATGTCAAAGTATCACGTATTTGTGGAGCTAGCCTCGTTGCTAGGGTTGATCTTTCACGTACAAAATACGTGAAAACTTTGCCGAGCGCGTGCCCATTGTTGGCGGATTAGCGGAGTGTCTTTTGTTGCAATAGGCGCTCTCGGACAATGATTCTGCGGTGGCCCACATATTTGTAAGGATTTGAGACCGTTACCAAACCATCCTGGGTAAGTGTTTGACCTAATTAACTTACAAAGGTTAGTTGTAAACGATCAATGAATAACAACATTCCTATCACAAAACAGCGCGGTCTAGTCAAAACCCTTTCCTAAGTAGTCCGGCGGTCTAGTGAAAAAAATGCCAAGATAAGCATAAGCGCACACGTCTTCAGAGTAGGCCTAAGCTTATACCGAAAATTGCAATACCAGTTCCTAAAAGATTACAATGACCCCACCGAGTTTCTTGAAAAGACCAACATCAAAGCCTCAGCACCGCTCACCACTTCCCCAGTGAAAAGATTGTTATCCAATCCTGACTAGGTCCAGTTACAAAAATCTTCATTGTCATTGGGTGTTTACTTTCTTCTTTCATTCAGCACAGATGTTCTCTCAACACAAAGTGCTACTCAAAGAATGTTGTCCAGGCCCGCTTATCTCCAACAAAGATACATTGTATTTACCTACGCCAACCCTTGCCAGGCAGACACAGATTTTATTTAATAGGCCCTGATCGGTTTATTCCTGGAGTGAATTTATTTATCTCTAGTCCCAACCGATGGTCATTAAGTTGGCTGTAAGTAATTTTGAAAAAAAGTTTGCCGTACCTATTTACAAAATGTATTAAGATGAACAAAAAAAGGTTATATTCCTAAGGTTAATTATGTTATTGTCTTTGTTTTTAAAGAAGAAAAAAAGAGAAAGGATACTTAAAGACTTATTTGGGCTACCTCCATGTTTGAATGAACTTCTAAAATTTTCCCAACCGATTCCAGGGGTAAATAATAATACGATTTTATTCTTGGTTTTTCTGATATCTAAGAAAATCGACATACAGGTACACCTGACAACTACAAGGCTAGCGAAATCAATTCAAGGTTTATTTAATAACATTTATTTCTGGTTTCATTGTTTTTAAAAAAGGAAGAATACAAACAATAAACGGAACCTTAACACCTAATATTTTGAGCTCCTAAACATTTTTCCAACAAATTTAAGGGTAAAATTTAATACGATTTATTTTCCGTTTTTCTTGTCTTTAACAAAAACGATCTATTTCGTGGAAATTGTAAGAGCTCGTTACATTTTTTAATTTATAATGGTTCCGTGATGTAATTTTACATAATAAACGCTTTATAGTGCAAGAGAAATAAAGTAAAACCACAGGAGAAATATTCGGGAGTATTTTCCGAATATATTCCAAGTAGGGGCAAGCAATCCAGACAATGATTGACAGCTGACCTACAACATGTACTACATTGTATCAGCCAGTAGGCAAACATGTGGCCTACCATTACTTTGGAATTTCAATAGGCTGGGAAATGTCACTTTGTGGCATATAATTTACACCCAAATCCTGGTACTACTGCCGATAAACGGCAATCCGTTATGGTTATACAAAACGGTGCTGTATGCTGTATGGTTGGCTTAGAAAACGTCATCATCGGAAAGAGTATGCTGCTTACTTCGGGTCCGTTCGCGTACAAAATCGACAACGGGTTCCAATTTTTGCGATCGAAAACAGTTTTTCACGGTCCTAAAGCGATCCATAATCAACAAGAATCACCAAACGACAAGGTATGTATACAAAAGTAGACATTAAACAATCCTACCATACTGACAAAAAGTCCGTAAGGCCTACCATTTGTCGAAAAAATGTACTTTTAGCCTTAGGGGGGCATGTTGAGTTGGAATCCGAGACTTCGCTCGCGCGACCACTTTCCACGCCGTGTTGGGACGGCAGTGCCAGTGGTGTGCACACCGTACCACCGCCGTCCCAACATAGTACACGATGATCTCGTAATTCCCGTGAAACAAGCGACGATGCAGCGTTAGAAAACCTGCGTTTTAACGTCAATCTGTGCAAAATTGTGTCCCAATTTCGTAACTGATGTTGAATTTATTAACATTCAAAGACAATACGTGATATCAGATACACCAATTAAACATTTTTAGTTGTGAATTTAAAGCAAAACCGTTCCCATTTTACGAAAGACAACTTAAGCGAGCGTGTTGCCATTTTGGGCGATAACATTTACCTAAACAGGGGTTGTACATTTTGTGACGCTTATCTGGCGCGTTTTGCGCTTAAATAATTCATTTTAACGTGGCAATAATCCAATTAATAAACGTTTAGGGTAATAATTTTCTTCTGGCATATTATGTTTTTTATAATCGTGATTATTTCTTCTGCCTCCATTTTTACAAATATTTTATCATTATGGACATCCCTATGTGAGGAGTGGAACATGATTTTACTACATGTACTAAAGTCTTTTTTAAATAATAAGTATATTGTTTGATAATTTCTGTTTTATTGATTTTGAATAAGTTGTTATTGGTTCTTTAGTATTTCCTTTTGTTGTTATACTCCAATCAGTAAATCGCATTTCCTTGGCTCTACACCTTCTCTTTGTAACAAATTAAGGCAAATAATTTGTTCAATTATTTTTGCAGCTTTTCTGTGGTCCTTCTCTTGTGGCAGTGATGTTCCAGTATGGATACCACCACCAGTGAGCCTGAAGATGAAAAAGGCTAGGACTACCTTGATGATGCAAAACTGTCATGCCCGTTGAGCCTCATGCCCGTAGTAAATCCATCTATTTTTCAACATTAATTGGGGACAAATAAGGTTCCCTTAACAATCAACATTTTTGCATAAATTATGCAAATTAGGGGATTTCAATATAAACTAATTATCTGTAGTTAACCAGTTCGCGCCGGATGACGTATATAAACGCAAAAATTTCCCCAAATTCAAAACGGATGACGAATAAATACGCCAAGTTCAAGTTCGGAAATGTATGTCAGCAGCGCGCAAGGCCGGAAATGCGTGGGTGTGCTACCCAGCACTATCGGCCTGAACACGCTTCGGATCGAGTTTCGTTAAAAATAATCCCGCCCGTCGGCTCGGCGATGTTAAAATAATCCCGGCGCGAACTGGTTAAGCAGGTTTGATTATTACAATTTCTTGCATCATTTAATAAAGTTAATGCATATGATGTCACACGCGCTACGCGTACGCGCTAATCGCACGTACAACCGGGCGGAGCGGTGAGGTCAAACACACTTTGTTTGACCTCACCGCTCGGCATGGTTGTACGTGCGATTAGCGCGTACGCGTAGCGCGCGTGACGTCAATGCAACCCCTTTATTAAAGTAGTTGTCAAGATAAACTGGGGAAAAATGAGAAAAAAAAGCCGGGGGTTTGGAAAAGGCCCACATCCCTGCTGCGATCAAAGACGTTTTTCAAATCATTAAAATCGTCACTTAGTTTGGTTAAGTTTTCACGCAACAAGGTACTTAAATAAAGTGAATATTTCACTTGTATCTGTACGTACGAGCTTTACGTGCAATAGTTATGGTATTGTCCCCGACAACCAACTGGCAATTCTTAACAAATTTGGGAATTTTATTGTGTAAAAAAAGGACGGAACTTTACCCTCCAAAATCCTCCAATATTAAACATTGCATTATTTGGAGGATTTAGAAAAATATACGGTAGACATGCAACCCAGCATTTATATGTCGATATGTAAAATATTCCCATAATTAATTTAGCGTTCTGGAATTGAGATTCAGTGTCGCAATTATTTCCGGTCTCCCAAAATTTAGTGGTCTTTTTGTGTTGAATTGGATAAATACTGTATTTTTGTATTCGAGAGGCGTATACAGGTAGATTCAATTTAACAAATTTGCGAATTTGATTGCGTAAAAAAGGACGAAATTTACCAAAATTTTCAGAGCACGAAAATATTCATCGTGCGATATCATACGCCAACTTTTGTAACAATTGGCGCGTTGTAACAGATTTCATGGGTACTTTACCATGTTTTTAGTCCAAAAAATGATAAATACACTGAAAATAATGTATAATTCCTCAATTAATTTGGGTAAACATAATCCCTTTAGTCTGAAAGTTGTTGTACTGACATGAATCTACAATCTGCTCACTCAGTCCAAATTTTGTGTCGATTGCTCATTCACAACTGATATTAGGGTGGATTTTGACAACTTCCATGCAAAAGGTTTCCCCCGACAACCAACTGGCAATTCTTAACAAATTTGGGAATTTGATTGTGTAAAAAGGGACGGAATTTACCGACATTTTCAGAGCACAAAAATATTCATCGTGCGATATCATACGCCAACTTTTGTAACAATTGGCGCGTTGTAACAGATTTCATGGGTACTTTACCATGTTTTTAGTCAAAAAAATGATAAATACACTGAAAATAATGTATAATTCCTCAATTAATTTGGGTAAACATAATCCCTTTTGTCTGAAAGTTGTTGTACTGACATGAATCTACAATCTGCTCACTCAGTCCAAATTTTGTGTCCATTGCTCATTCACAACTGATATTAGGGCGGATTTTGACAACTTCCATGCAAAAGGTTTCCCCCGACAACCAACTGGCAATTCTTAACAAATTTGGAAATTTGATTGTGTAAAAAGGGACGGAATTTACCGAAATTTTCAGAGCACGAAAATATTCATCGTGCGATATCATACGCCAACTTTTGTAACAATTGGCGGGTTGTAACAGATTTCATGGGTACTTTACCATGTTTTTAGTCCAAAAAATGATAAATACACTGAAAATAATGTATAATTCCTCAATTAATTTGGGTAAACATAATCCCTTTTGTCTGAAAGTTGTTGTACTGACATGAATCTACAATCTGCTCACTCAGTCCAAATTTTGTGTCCATTGCTCATTCACAACTGATATTAGGGCGGATTTTGACAACTTCCATGCAAAAGGTTTCCCCCGACAACCAACTGGCAATTCTTAACAAATTTGGAAATTTGATTGTGTAAAAAGGGACGGAATTTACCGAAATTTTCAGAGCACGAAAATATTCATCGTGCGATATCATACGCCAACTTTTGTAACAATTGGCGCGTTGTAACAGATTTCATGGGTACTTTACCATGTTTTTAGTCAAAAAAATGATAAATACACTGAAAATAATGTATAATTCCTCAATTAATTTGGGTAAACATAATCCCTTTAGTCTGAAAGTTGTTGTACTGACATGAATCTACAATCTGCTCACTCAGTCCAAATTTTGTGTCGATTGCTCATTCACAACTGATATTAGGGTGGATTTTGACAACTTCCATGCAAAAGGTTTCCCCCGACAACCAACTGGCAATTCTTAACAAATTTGGGAATTTGATTGTGTAAAAAGGGACGGAATTTACCGACATTTTCAGAGCACAAAAATATTCATCGTGCGATATCATACGCCAACTTTTGTAACAATTGGCGCGTTGTAACAGATTTCATGGGTACTTTACCATGTTTTTAGTCAAAAAAATGATAAATACACTGAAAATAATGTATAATTCCTCAATTAATTTGGGTAAACATAATCCCTTTTGTCTGAAAGTTGTTGTACTGACATGAATCTACAATCTGCTCACTCAGTCCAAATTTTGTGTCCATTGCTCATTCACAACTGATATTAGGGCGGATTTTGACAACTTCCATGCAAAAGGTTTCCCCCGACAACCAACTGGCAATTCTTAACAAATTTGGGAATTTGATTGTGTAAAAAGGGACGGAATTTACCGAAATTTTCAGAGCACGAAAATATTCATCGTGCGATATCATACGCCAACTTTTGTAACAATTGGCGGGTTGTAACAGATTTCATGGGTACTTTACCATGTTTTTAGTCCAAAAAATGATAAATACACTGAAAATAATGTATAATTCCTCAATTAATTTGGGTAAACATAATCCCTTTTGTCTGAAAGTTGTTGTACTGACATGAATCTACAATCTGCTCACTCAGTCCAAATTTTGTGTCCATTGCTCATTCACAACTGATATTAGGGCGGATTTTGACAACTTCCATGCAAAAGGTTTCCCCCGACAACCAACTGGCAATTCTTAACAAATTTGGAAATTTGATTGTGTAAAAAGGGACGGAATTTACCGAAATTTTCAGAGCACGAAAATATTCATCGTGCGATATCATACGCCAACTTTTGTAACAATTGGCGCGTTGTAACAGATTTCATGGGTACTTTACCATGTTTTTAGTCCAAAAAATGATAAATACACTGAAAATAATGTATAATTCCTCAATTAATTTGGGTAAACATAATCCCTTTTGTCTGAAAGTTGTTGTACTGACATGAATCTACAATCTGCTCACTCAGTCCAAATTTTGTGTCGATTGCTCATTCACAACTGATATTAGGGTGGATTTTGACAACTTCCATGCAAAAGGTTTTCCCCCGACAACCAACTGGCAATTCTTAACAAATTTGGGAATTTGATTGTGTAAAAAAGGACGGAATTTACCCTCCAAAATCCTCCAATATCAATCATTGCATTATTTGGAGGATTTAGGAAAATATAGACATGCAACCCAGCATTTATATGTCGATATGTAAAATATTCCCATAATTAATTTAGCGTTCTGGAATTGAGATTTAGTGTCGCAATTATTTCCAGTCTCCCAAAATTTAGTGGTCTTTATGTGTTGAATTAGATCTGTGTCAACTCGAGAAAAAAAAGAGGCACTGCTAATTAAATTCATTTTTACTGAAAATCTGGGCTAATGCTAATAAGTACTTGGCCAGCATACAAGCAAGCAAGCAAGCAAGCAAGCAAGCAAGCAAGCTTTTGTTATTCAAATTTATGGGTAATAATCTTTCTATGTGCCAGGTATCCTGTGCAGTGTTCCCCTTCAAACTGTCCACCTTAACTCATGTACCAAGATGAGTGAGAGTGGAAGCTTTTGTTATTCAAATTTAAGGGTAATAAACCATCTTCTATATATGCCAGGTACATGTATCCTGTGCAATGTACACTATATGGTAAACTGTACATCCTCACTCTTGTAGATTATCTAGTAGATTATATAGTTTTACTCTTAAATGTACATTTTGTACTTATATACCTCAAATACAAATTAAAAGCAGTAAAACAGTGATTTTCACAGCATTTCATTTAAGGCCTGCCAAACAATAATCGACGGCAATTTTTTATTTTATGCATAGACATACCATGGACATACCTACATGTATGGGTATAGACATACGCATACATGTAGGTATGTCCATGGTATGTCTATGCATAAAGTAAAAAATGCAAGTTAAACAAAACTATTTATGTGAAAACAAATGGTAAAACTGATGCCAAAAATTAATGTATACATTTTGAGTCTGCAGATACACACGGAAGTGTACGCTTAACACTTAAATGTAGGTGGTTCTTGATTCAACCCGGACAAACTTTTTTACAAAACCTATGAAAATCAATAGTTCCAGAGAAAAATTGTTGTCGATTATTGTTTGGCAGGCCTTAACTAAATGAAATGCTGTGAAAATCACTGTTTCACTGCTTTTAATTTGTATTTGAGGTATATAAGTACAAAATGTACATTTAAGAGTAAAACTATATAATCTAGATAATCTGCAAGAGTGAGGATGTACAGTTTACCATATAGTGTACATTGCACAGGATACATGTACCTGGCACATATAGAAGATGGTTTATTACCCTTAAATTTGAATAACAAAAGCTTCCACTCTCACTCATCTTGGTACATGAGTTAAGGTGGACAGTTTGAAGGGGAACACTGCACAGGATACCTGGCACATAGAAGGATTATTACCCATAAATTTGAATAACAAAAGCTTGCTTGCTTGCTTGCTTGTATGCTGGCCAAGTACTTATTGCCCACCAAAATGGTCTGGGGTACAAGGCCCCTGTTATTATATGTTGCAAAAGTGGAACAAATGCTTGTGAATTCATGTAAAATGCTTGGACAAGGATATTTCACTGCAAATGATTAGGCCAAACTTTCAATTTTAATTTTCTTCAAAAATGATAATTGTTTTTATGGCGCAATTAAAAAAAGAAAACTATTTTGACACCTTCAAATATAATTTCCAAGGTTAAATTGAATCTACCTGTATACGCCTCTCGAATACAAAAATACAGTATTTATCGAAAGGGATCTTTAAAAAAAAATTATACATCGTTTATTAGCATTAGCCCAGATTTTCAGTAAAAATGAATTTAATTAGCAGTGCCTCTTTATTTTCTCAAGTTGACACAGATTCAATTCAACACAAAAAGACCACTAAATTTTGGGAGACCGGAAATAATTGCGACACTGAATCTCAATTCCAGAACGCTAAATTAATTATGGGAATATTTTACATATCGACATATAAATGCTGGGTTGCATGTCTATATTTTCCTAAATCCTCCAAATAATGCAATGATTGATATTGGAGGATTTTGGAGGGTAAATTCCGTCCTTTTTTACTCAATCAAATTCCCAAATTTGTTAAGAATTGCCAGTTGGTTGTCGGGGGAAAACCTTTTGCATGGAAGTTGTCAAAATCCGCCCTAATATCAGTTGTGAATGAGCAATCGACACAAAATTTGGACTGAGTGAGCAGATTGTAGATTCATGTCAGTACAACAACTTTTAGACAAAAGGGATCATGTTTACCCAAATTAATTGAGGAATTATACATTATTTTCAGTGTATTTATCATTTTTTGGACTAAAAACATGGTAAAGTACCCATGAAATCTGTTACAACGCGCCAATTGTTACAAAAGTTGGCGTATGATATCGCACGATGAATATTTTCGTGCTCTGAAAATTTCGGTAAATTCCGTCCCTTTTTACACAATCAAATTTCCAAATTTGTTAAGAATTGCCAGTTGGTTCAATGTCGGGGGAAACCTTTTGCATGGAAGTTGTCAAAATCCGCCCTAATATCAGTTGTGAATGAGCAATCGACACAAAATTTGGACTGAGTGAGCAGATTGTAGATTCATGTCAGTACAACAACTTTCAGACAAAAGGGATTATGTTTACCCAAATTAATTGAGGAATTATACATTATTTTCAGTGTATTTATCATTTTTCTGACTAAAAACATGGTAAAGTACCCATGAAATCTGTTACAACGCGCCAATTGTTACAAAAGTTGGCGTATGATATCGCACGATGAATATTTTCGTGCTCTGAAAATTTTGGTAAATTCTGTCCCTTTTTACACAATCAAATTCCCAAATTTGTTAAGAATTGCCAGTTGGTTGTCGGGGGAAACCTTTTGCATGGAAGTTGTCAAAATCCGCCCTAATATCAGTTGTGAATGAGCAATCGACACAAAATTTGGACTGAGTGAGCAGATTGTAGATTCATGTCAGTACAACAACTTTCAGACAAAAGGGATTATGTTTACCCAAATTAATTGAGGAATTATACATTATTTTCAGTGTATTTATCATTTTTCTGACTAAAAACATGGTAAAGTACCCATGAAATCTGTTACAACGCGCCAATTGTTACAAAAGTTGGCGTATGATATCGCACGATGAATATTTTCGTGCTCTGAAAATTTCGGTAAATTCCGTCCCTTTTTACACAATCAAATTCCCAAATTTGTTAAGAATTGCCAGTTGGTTGTCGGGGGAAACCTTTTGCATGGAAGTTGTCAAAATCCGCCCTAATATCAGTTGTGAATGAGCAATGGACACAAAATTTGGACTGAGTGAGCAGATTGTAGATTCATGTCAGTACAACAACTTTCAGACAAAAGGGATTATGTTTACCCAAATTAATTGAGGAATTATACATTATTTTCAGTGTATTTATCATTTTTTTGACTAAAAACATGGTAAAGTACCCATGAAATCTGTTACAACGCGCCAATTGTTACAAAAGTTGGCGTATGATATCGCACGATGAATATTTTCGTGCTCTGAAAATTTCGGTAAATTCCGTATCTTTTTACACAATCAAATTCCCAAATTTGTTAAGAATTGCCAGTTGGTTGTCGGGGGAAACCTTTTGCATGGAAGTTGTCAAAATCCGCCCTAATATCAGTTGTGAATGAGCAATGGACACAAAATTTGGACTGAGTGAGCAGATTGTAGATTCATGTCAGTACAACAACTTTCAGACAAAAGGGATTATGTTTACCCAAATTAATTGAGGAATTATACATTATTTTCAGTGTATTTATCATTTTTTGGACTAAAAACATGGTAAAGTACCCATGAAATCTGTTACAACGCGCCAATTGTTACAAAAGTTGGCGTATGATATCGCACGATGAATATTTTCGTGCTCTGAAAATTTTGGTAAATTTCGTCCTTTTTTACGCAATCAAATTCGCAAATTTGTTAAATTGAATCTACCTGTATACGCCTCTCGAATACAAAAATACAGTATTTATCCAATTCAACACAAAAAGACCACTAAATTTTGGGAGACCGGAAATAATTGCGACACTGAATCTCAATTCCAGAACGCTAAATTAATTATGGGAATATTTTACATATCGACATATAAATGCTGGGTTGCATGTCTACCGTATATTTTTCTAAATCCTCCAAATAATGCAATGTTTAATATTGGAGGATTTTGGAGGGTAAAGTTCCGTCCTTTTTTACACAATAAAATTCCCAAATTTGTTAAGAAATGCCAGTTGGTTGTCGGGGACAATACCATAACTATTGCACGTAAAGCTCGTACGTACAGATACAAGTGAAATATTCACTTTATTTAAGTACCTTGTTGCGTGAAAATTTAACCAAACTAAGTGACGATTTTAATGATTTGAAAAACGTCTTTGATCGCAGCAGGGATGTGGGCCTTTTCCAAACCCCCGGCTTTTTTTTCTCATTTTTCCCCAGTTTATCTTGACAAATACTTTAATTAAATGATGCAAGAAATTGTAATAATCAAACCTGCTTAACTACAGATAATTAGTTTATATTGAAATCCCCTAATTTGCATAATTTATGCAAAAATGTTGATTGTTAAGGGAACCTTATTTGTCCCCAATTAATGTTGAAAAATAGATGGATGTACTACGGGCATGAGGCTCAACTATGGATGACAGTTTTGCATCATCAAGGTAGTCCTAGCCTTTTTCATCTTCAGGCTCACTGGTGGTGGTATCCATACTGGAACATCACTGCCACAAGAGGAGGACCACAGTAAAGCTGCAAAAATAATTGAACAAATTATTTGCCTTAATTTGTTACAAAGAGAAGGTGTAGAGCCAAGAAAATGCGATTTACTGATTGGAGTATAACAACAAAAGGAAATACTAAAGAACCAATAACAACTTATTCAAAATCAATAAAACAGAAATTATCAAACAAAATATACTTATTATTTAAAAAAGACTTTAGTACATGTAGTAAAATCATGTTCCACTCCTCACATAGGGATGTCCATAATGATAAAATATTTGTAAAAATGGAGGCAGAAGAAATAATCACGATTATAAAAAAAAAAATATGCCAGAAGAAAATTATTACCCTAAACGTTTATTAATTGGATTATTGCCACGTTAAAATGAATTATTTAAGCGCAAAACGCGCCAGATAAGCGTCACAAAATTTACAACCCCTGTTTAGGTAAATGTTATCGCCCAAAATGGCAACACGCTCGCTTAAGTTGTCTTTCGTAAAATGGGAACGGTTTTGCTTTAAATTCACAACTAAAAATGTTTAATTGGTGTATCTGATATCACGTATTGTCTTTGAATGTTAATAAATTCAACATCAGTTACGAAATTGGGACACAATTTTGCACAGATTGACGTTAAAACGCAGGTTTTCTAACGCTGCATCGTCGCTTGTTTCACGGGAATTACGAGATCATCGTGTACTATGTTGGGACGGCGGTGGTACGGTGTGCACACCACTGGCACTGCCGTCCCAACACGGCGTGGAAAGTGGTCGCGCGAGCGAAGTCTCGGATTCCAACTCAACATGCCCCCCTAAGGCTAAAAGTACATTTTTTCGACAAATGGTAGGCCTTACGGACTTTTTGTCAGTATGGTAGGATTGTTTAATGTCTACTTTTGTATACATACCTTGTCGTTTGGTGATTCTTGTTGATTATGGATCGCTTTAGGACCGTGAAAAACTGTTTTCGATCGCAAAAATTGGAACCCGTTGTCGATTTTGTACGCGAACGGACCCGAAGTAAGCAGCATACTCTTTCCGATGATGACGTTTTCTAAGCCAACCATACAGCATACAGCACCGTTTTGTATAACCATAACGGATTGCCGTTTATCGGCAGTAGTACCAGGATTTGGGTGTAAATTATATGCCACAAAGTGACATTTCCCAGCCTATTGAAATTCCAAAGTAATGGTAGGCCACATGTTTGCCTACTGGCTGATACAATGTAGTACATGTTGTAGGTCAGCTGTCAATCATTGTCTGGATTTCTTGCCCCTACTTGGAATATATTCGGAAAATACTCCCGAATATTTCTCCTGTGGTTTTACTTTATTTCTCTTGCACTATAAAGCGTTTATTATGTAAAATTACATCACGGAACCATTATAAATTAAAAAATGTAACGAGCTCTTACAATTTCCACGAAATAGATCGTTTTTGTTAAAGACAAGAAAAACGGAAAATAAATCGTATTAAATTTTACCCTTAAATTTGTTGGAAAAATGTTTAGGAGCTCAAAATATTAGGTGTTAAGGTTCCGTTTATTTTTTGTATTCTTCCTTTTTTAAAAACAATGAAACCAGAAATAAATGTTATTAAATAAACCTTGAATTGATTTCGCTAGCCTTGTAGTTGTCAGGTGTACCTGTATGTCGATTTTCTTAGATATCAGAAAAACCAAGAATAAAATCGTATTATTATTTACCCCTGGAATCGGTTGGGAAAATTTTAGAAGTTCATTCAAATAAGTCTTTAAGTATCCTTTCTCTTTTTTTCTTCTTTAAAAACAAAGACAATAACATAATTAACCTTAGGAATATAACCTTTTTTTGTTCATCTTAATACATTTTGTAAATAGGTACGGCAAACTTTTTTTCAAAATTACTTACAGCCAACTTAATGACCATCGGTTGGGACTAGAGATAAATAAATTCACTCCAGGAATAAACCGATCAGGGCCTATTAAATAAAATCTGTGTCTGCCTGGCAAGGGTTGGCGTAGGTAAATACAATGTATCTTTGTTGGAGATAAGCGGGCCTGGACAACATTCTTTGAGTAGCACTTTGTGTTGAGAGAACATCTGTGCTGAATGAAAGAAGAAAGTAAACACCCAATGACAATGAAGATTTTTGTAACTGGACCTAGTCAGGATTGGATAACAATCTTTTCACTGGGGAAGTGGTGAGCGGTGCTGAGGCTTTGATGTTGGTCTTTTCAAGAAACTCGGTGGGGTCATTGTAATCTTTTAGGAACTGGTATTGCAATTTTCGGTATAAGCTTAGGCCTACTCTGAAGACGTGTGCGCTTATGCTTATCTTGGCATTTTTTTCACTAGACCGCCGGACTACTTAGGAAAGGGTTTTGACTAGACCGCGCTGTTTTGTGATAGGAATGTTGTTATTCATTGATCGTTTACAACTAACCTTTGTAAGTTAATTAGGTCAAACACTTACCCAGGATGGTTTGGTAACGGTCTCAAATCCTTACAAATATGTGGGCCACCGCAGAATCATTGTCCGAGAGCGCCTATTGCAACAAAAGACACTCCGCTAATCCGCCAACAATGGGCACGCGCTCGGCAAAGTTTTCACGTATTTTGTACGTGAAAGATCAACCCTAGCAACGAGGCTAGCTCCACAAATACGTGATACTTTGACATACGTGAAAAGTGGACTTATCACGTTTTTTAATACGTGAAAGATAAGTCTATTGTTTACTTTTCACGTTTTTTGTTCCAACAAAAGGTTTTCACGTAGTCGGGCTTCATAGTGTAAATGTTTTAAATATCATATCTGCAGACTGCAAATGGTGTATCCTAGTCCTACCGGTAAACTGTGTCAATTTGTTCGTCAATTCGGCGCGTTCCAACTAGTACCGTAGTCTCCCCGGTCGAGTTGCCTAATTCGTCCTTTTATAGCTCCATGGCCCAATCATAGAGAAAGGAACAGTTCTTGCTATGGTCCAAGTTGTCCCATCCCACCGGTCATGCCGGTCGAGTTGTTAAGTTCAACATTCACACTATTCACAGAATCACAACCAGTATTGCACGTTACCGGTGGAGTTCAGTTGGGAATCGAATGCGGAATTGGTCAAAATAATCGTCTCCGGAAATACTTACCAATTAACTCCTTAACGACAGTGTCGATTAATCCAGTGTTTCAGTCTTCGTCGGGATCAAACGTTGAGGATTTATATGTATGTCAAACAAGAGGAAAAAAGTTGGAATTTTATCAATCAGTAAAGTTCCAAACACCATTTCCGGTGCGTATGGGCGATGCCGAGTTTTGTGGTCGACTGTTCAGGATTTTTTTGGCAAGAGAGGGCGCTATTGAAAATAAACAGGGTTGAACTTTACGTTGTTTTTCTACACTGTAGCACTACTTCGTCAAAAATTTGGAAATTGGTGCTGAAAATAAAGTTTCTGCTCGGCGAAATGACATCACACTAGCAATTTTGTTCGTGAATATAAAAAATCACTTCAGCATAAAAAGAAACCAAAATGCCCTTAACAATTGCAAAACAAAAATTCAAAGTAAGGCCGAAAATTGGCAAGATGCATGCGTCATTTCTCCATGGTCATATATCATGGAGGTAGGAAATCCTACCTCCATGCATATATCAAGAGAGAAAAAAAAACCTCGCATAGTGCATGGCCGAGGATAGAGCACCTCCATGCATAGTGTAACAATTACATTCATTGTTTCACTTTCTTGAATAGTGCAGATCTGGATCCAGCAGTAATGAGCATTCTTTAAATTCTCCTCTTTTGTATGGCTGGGCAGTTGAGGCTTCATTCAGAGTTTTGTTGAATGTTTACACGGTTGGCTGCATAGTTAGTATAAAACCCAACTGCGTGATTGCCTAGCCTCACAGCACAGGGCCATTTCGCCATCGCGGTCGGTGGTTGCACTGGGGCCGGGGATGAGAAACTACGCCGGGCATGAGAAACTACGCCGGGCGGCGGCTTTTAGTTATGTTGTATTTGTTTATGAAACTATTTCTCTTTATTTTTTACACAAGTTGTCCAACGTACGCCTTGTCGTACGTTTTCCGTAAGTTTATTTTGTTTTGTATAAGTTCAATTTTTGTATATTGGAATACAAATTCTTTGTTTCTCTGTAATATTTTATTTTGAGTTTGTGTAAATGCTTCCCTATAGCCGGCGTGGCCTCCACCGTCAGCTAGGGGCCCCAGTTACAAAAACAATAGTAGGCCTATGTGCCATTTGAAATATGTATACATGTACATTAAATATTACAAATTGTCGATACAAAAGAAATCGACTCTACTTTTTTGTTTGAAAGCCTTGGCAGTTTGAAAATCTTTTTTTTGCCGCAATAAAGGGTGGACTCAGGGTGGACTCTTGAGTATATACGACCGAATTACGGCGCTATGGAAGAATAAGTTGTACAACTCCACGTGGTGTATACACTGACCTCTAGGTCAGTGGGTGTATATCATGATTTGTGATTGGTATTTAGCTGTTGTTAGCAATTAGCATAACGATCACATAAAATGTTGGCTCGTAATTAACCTGATTTACCAAGCAAGGTTTTTTGTGCTTAATAAAAAAATATATTTTAAAGCAGCTCTAGGAAATTGGACCCAGTTCAGTTGCTCTTTTAAAAAACAAATGTAAAAGTAGCCTAGTCTAGCTTTACCTTGCTATGGTTTTAAGAAAACAATTATTGCTCAACCAACGTCGTGTACATGATGTCATAGAGCTATATTAAATTACATGTAATATAGCTCTATGGTACATGTACAATGTACGTACATGTACATTGTCCAATGGGGACCGATCGTTCAAACTCGAACGGTTGTGTGAACAGCCGCACTCGTTCTTTCAGCTCTACTCATTGGATCATTGGATTGCAACACGTGCACGACGCCGCTTGGTTTCCACGGTTTAACCAATCGGCGAAGATATTACTGAAGCGCGATAACATTTCAAATACGCGTTTCGATTTTTCCTCATCATACGTTACCTACACTTGCCCTGAAGGACACCCCACGTCCGAAAATTCGGCCCCTGCCAATAATACGGGTGAGCACTTTATTTACCTAAAATCTTCACGTTATATTGTGCTACGCAGCTCCCTATTTTTCTTCGATATCGACACGCCGTCCGTGTACAAAAAATGGCGTTACAAGGAGTTGGTAAAAAGCGGAGAAGGCACCACTCAACTGTGGGGGATTTATTAAAATTCGACCCCGAGGAAAATCCTCCCTGGCGAAAAAAAGAAGAAAATGTGCCTTCATTTAGTGACATGGTTAGAGATATCGTAGGATTCCAAGAATTATGGAATTCCAAGAAGGAAAACTGCGATGCTCGTGCTGTGCAGAGACAATTTCTGGAAACATTTGTTTTACACTGCAACAAAGAGGAAGAGCACGGTTGTGGGACCGTGGAGGAGATACAAGAATGCCTCGCCTTGGGAAGAGAGGGGGACTATTCCGCGCTGTCTACGGAACAGAAAGAAACCGTGGACTTGAAAGAGGCCTACGAATACTTGCTGGAAATCAAAAATGAAGAAACGGATTCAAAATTTGATGGCCTAATTGCGGAATCCATGCTTCGAGGAGCTAACAAAATCATCCTCAAAAGTGCTAACATAAAATCAGGCCGCACGAAGGCCGGACAATACAGTGACAGACCCCGTATCACAGAGTTTGAAGGAGAGGAGTACGAGTATCAGCAACCAGATGATATGCCTACTGCTGTCAATAGTATTTTAGACAAGTTTAACTCCCTTCTTGAACATGTTAAAGAATCGCATAATCACACTTCCAGTTCCACAGAACATGATGGACACCAAACTAACTTGAATGAACAGGAAGGTGAAGTGAAACGGATCTGTAATCTGTACAAGGCTGTTAGTTGGCTAGTGTTTGAGATGCTGGACTTGCATCCGTTTGGAGACGGCAACGGGAGACTATGCCGGCTGCTTTGTAGCTACGTTCTCTCCATGTGTACTCCTTTCCCCACCCCCATCTACAACATCTGGAGCTCGTCCAGCAAAATGGACTATAAGAAAGCACTCGTTCAGGCCAGAAAGTCGGAAAAACGGCATCCAAGGGCCTTAGCCACCATGATCATTGAATGCAGCTGGCATGGCTGGAAAAAGTTCTTGGACAGTTTACAGGTTACAAATACAGAGTACTTCGGACTAAAAAAACGGCTCAGTTACCCACTTGCAAGTGGTATGTCATCAGTGAATGTCACATAAGATGAAACTTAAGAAACCAAGTATAAACTGACCATGCAAAGGTGCAAATGCCCATGGACTGATTATATCAAAATATGCTTGGCATTTCAGTATTTTTCACATGGCCACATCTTAAACTTAGAATAGAAGGTGCCTCTATTGGCTTATCCGTAACACTACACAGTTGTTTTCAAAAAGCAGTCGTACCAAGTACATACCTAGTAGTGCACAACTGAGTAATGAGCAGCCCTGCCTGATCAACATCTCCGTATAACATTGGTTATGATGCAACAGAATGTGCAAGTGTAAAAGGAGCAGAAATTAGTTAGTATTACTATAGAGAAATGGTATTAGCATGGAGGAATAAGAAGGAAGCTGCCATTCCAAGAATTTTTAAAAGAATACACCCCTCTTCTTCTGTTGTAAATTAAGTAGTGTGTCCCCCTGGTACAGTCCATATTAATTGGACCCTGAGACAATGGGCCCTTTTGATTTTAGGCCATTTGCTTGGCTCTGCTCAGACACCAAGGCAGACTGCAGGCTGGCAGAGAAGAGAACACACCACATTATTATCTTTCCACCTTTTACACATTTATTTTGTTTAGTCTTTAACCCCTTCGTTGTCCTCATTTTCTTTCTTAATTATAATGTATTTAAATGTTTAAATTTGTATTCGTTCCAAAGTGACTTTAAATGTAAATTTATCTTGAAAGTTAATTCTGGTTTTCTGTAGTCGATCATAAATAATTCCTTTTTGTGGTTTGAAGGGATTTTGTGGAAGAAATTAGTTAGTGTAGACATTTATTGTTTCGGTAGCTGTCTGTTCTCAGTTTATATAAATTTAAATCATGGTTGGAGTAAACCATTTACTGGATGTTGCCACAGGTTTTGTTTATTTGTTTTGGCCATAAGGCTTATGCTGTCCAAAAAGAACTGTTTAATTACTAGGTGAAGAAAAGGAAAGTTAAACTTTGTTCAAAATATTTTGTCATTGTAATTGACTATATAACTTTGCGCTTTTTCCCGTTTTGCTCGGGTGTATATAACCCTTGGATGATGTTTAGCTTTCAGCTTTAGTTTTTAGAAGTACATGTACATTTGATTTTTGCTTAAGAGCTGTTCGGATTTAGTATACTTTAAATGTCTTATGATGTGTAGCTGTGTAAGAATCTCTTTAGTTGCCCTGAGCCCACCCAAGTATCAGTTTGCATGATATTTACCCCCGACAATTTTTTTGGGTAAGTATTAGTATTTTGATGTAGAAATAACGGTACTTGGCACACGAAAATGGACCTGGCTTAGGCAATTATGTCAACTAAACAATGTGCACCACCCCCCCCCCCCCCCCCCCCCCATAACAAATCCTGCATACGGGCCTGAATGCATACATGATTTATGCCTAGAGAACATGGAAAACCTTTCATTTCACAAGTAGAGGTACATGTACATGTACAAGACAAACTGACAATCTTTCTCTGAGACTGAGGGTGGCCAAGAAATAGAGCCTGCACAGCCTGCACTCAAGTTTTGCTATTTCTTGAACCATATGGAATAATTTGCCTATTCCAGGTCTGTTTTTTTAAACTAAGCAATTCGAATGCCCAATCGCTTAATTTATATTTTGTACATTTGTGAGTTTTGTTTTGTTTTTTTGTATACAGTGTAGTTCCTTGCATTTTTTTTTAAATAACAACTTTATTAATTCTTGTCTTTATTTTGACGGATAGTTTAATCTGTTGTATTGTTTGTTATTTTACATGTTTAATCACAGTCATTGTTTTTTCCGTATTTCTTTGTTTACCTATTTGTATTGTATGTACCTGTACATGTAGACACTTTTTAAAGTAATGTAATGGTTGTATTTTAACACACAAGGTTCAAATGGAAAGCATTCTTGTTACTGATTTGGTTTACCAAGGAAATAAATTGCTACTTGCACCACATTGACCAGGTTTTAAATGTAAAGTATACATGTACCTTTTGCAGCTATCCAAAACGTAACAAACCATCTTTTACATGCTTCATCCTGTCGGTGATCATCCAGCATCCTCCATGTACCGTATGAAAGGTTGCGATAAACTTCATTGCTTCCAGGCTTCACCGTTGGAATCTCTCAGTCTCCTGACGACGAGCAGAGCCTACTGTCCGAAACATTGAGTTTCCGCCGGTTCTTTTTAGAACCACACATCTCATTAAAGAGTATTACCGCGGTGTTACCGCAAACTACTCATACACAAAATTATTGTTCAAAAGGCATGTGAAGATATTAATGACACTAAACTGTGATAATTTCTTTCCTCGGGTATGTTATTTTCAAGAAAATAATGAAAGATTGTCCTTTCTAAAAGTGCGTCTCAGAGATGCACTTTTGAAAATTTCCATTTAACTTCAACTTGGTTTGCACTCACGAATTGTGGCTGTAATTCAAATTGTAACTTGGCAAATTTTAAATTGAAATTAAAGTTTTAGAATATTATTTTCTTTAAAAAAAAAACCAACAGCATTGACAGCTAAAACTTCACCAGGTTAGTTATAAATCAATTTCTTAGACTTTGATCACTTTTGCACCAAACATCCCAAATCCTCCAAAATTTTCTTTGCAAAATTGAGGCCTAAACTAATGGATGATTTTGCAGGTTTGAGATCACTTGAAGTTGATCATGATTGACTAAGTAATGCAGGATCCAGGTCATGAGGTCCATAAAACTAATGCTGGAAGATTTTGCAAGATTGAGGTTACTATTTATCCAAATGAGGATTAAGGTTACTTTGTACTTTCACACTGCTCATGCTCTATGCACATTCTCCTTAGAGCTTAGTCAAGGTGTACATGTAAAAATCTACAAGTACATTGTACATCATACATGTATTGTGTCAAAGAAGGATAGGAAACATTTGCATACCAAGAATCATGTGTGCAGACCTTTGTTGTAATATGGCATTTGTTTGTTTCATGTTTGGCTGCAGAATTTTGCAGGATTCAGGCAGTAAAATTCAAGCCAGTGAGTGGCAAGGAGGAACAGGTGTGGCGAACGAGAGCAACTACAACTTAGGCGGGAAAACAAAGTACCGTATTTAATACTGTCCAGTGTCTGTGTTCTGTAAGATATTTGTGGAAATTGTCAAAAATACAAACAAACAAACAATCCATACCAAAACATCTTAAAATTTATATCAGGGCGGCGTGGTAAATTACTAATGTTGGATTCTAGATGCTCTCTGTAGTGCAATCTGAGTTGATTTACATACATCGATACGGATGTCAGACAAGTCGACCGTTGGGACATCTCGACCGTTGGGACATCTCGCCCGTTGAGACAACTCGCCCGTTGAGACAACTCGCCCGTTGAGACAACTCGCCCGTTGAGACAACTCGCCCGTTGAGACAACTCGCCCGTTGAGACAACTCGCCCGTTGAGACAACTCGCCCGTTGAGACAACTCGCCCGTTGAGACAACTCGCCCGTTGAGACAACTCGCCCGTTGAGACAACTCGCCCGTTGAGACAACTCGCCCGTTGAGACAACTCGCCCGTTGAGACAACTCGCCCGTTGAGACAACTCGCCCGTTGAGACAACTCGCCCGTTGAGACAACTCGCCCGTTGAGACAACTCGCCCGTTGAGACAACTCGCCCGTTGAGACAACTCGCCCGTTGAGACAACTCGCCCGTTGAGACAACTCGCCCGTTGAGACAACTCGCCCGTTGAGACAACTCGCCCGTTGAGACAACTCGCCCGTTGAGACAACTCGCCCGTTGAGACAACTCGCCCGTTGAGACAACTCGCCCGTTGAGACAACTCGCCCGTTGAGACAACTCGCCCGTTGAGACAACTCGCCCGTTGAGACAACTCGCCCGTTGAGACAACTCGCCCGTTGAGACAACTCGCCCGTTGAGACAACTCGCCCGTTGAGACAACTCGCCCGTTGAGACAACTCGACCGTTGAGACAACTCGACCGTTGAGACAACTCGACCGTTGAGACAACTCGACCGTTGAGACAACTCGACCGTTGAGACAACTCGACCGTTGAGACAACTCGACCGTCGAGACAACTCGACCGTCGAGACAACTCGACCGTCGAGACAACTCGACCGTCGAGACAACTCGACCGTCGAGACAACTCGACCGTCGAGACAACTCGACCGTCGAGACAACTCGACCGTCGAGACAACTCGACCGTCGAGACAACTCGACCGTCGAGACAACTCGACCGTCGAGACAACTCGACCGTCGAGACAACTCGACCGTCGAGACAACTCGACCCTCGAGACAACTCGACCCTCGAGACAAGTCGACCCTCGAGACAAGTCGACCCTCGAGACAAGTCGACCCTCGAGACAAGTCGACCCTCGAGACAAGTCGACCCTCGAGACAAGTCGACACTCGAGACAAGTCGACCGTTCAGACAACTCGACTTTATAAAAATGTTTATGGAAAAATGTGCATAAATCTGTGGAAAGGACCGGTCCCGCGCGGCGTGGGCACACTCGATGCACAGAAAATAACACGATATCAACCCGGCCCGAACAAAAAAACCACTTATGTAGCATAACTCCCAAACGGCGATCAGCCGCCGTCCAAATCCCCGCTACTATCTTAAAAAACATGCGAGTCGACTTGTCTCAACGGTCGACTTGTCTCAACGGTCGACTTGTCTCAACGGTCGACTTGTCTCACCCCCATCGATACTACCGATTTTTTGCAATGAAATAAACTTTGCTTTAAATACTGTACATGTACATGTACTCGGAAAGTACATGTTCCGGTACATGTACATTGTACCATAGAGAAAGGTGATTGTACCATGGAGGAATAAGAAGGCCTTCTTATTCCTCCATGATTGTACATTGTACAACTCTGCAGAATATACAATGTAGATCCCGAATTCAAGCAACTTTTTGTGCTGAAAATGAAGTTTCTGCTCGTCGAATGACATCACACTAGCAATTTTGTTTGTGAATATAACAATCAAAATACCCCTAAAAATTGCAAAACGAAAATTTGAAGTACATAATTAAAGACCCAAATTTGCAAGATGCATCAAGGAAAAAATACCTTTAGTATGTGCTCTTTGAAATGTGTAATACATGTACACATTGAACAAATGTATTGCACAACCAACGTCGTGTGCATTGTCCAATGGGGACCGATCGTTCAAGCTCAAACGGTTGTGTGAAAAGCCGCACTTGTTCTTTCAACTCTACTCATTGGATTACAACACACGCACCACGCCGCTTGGTTTCCACGGTTTAACCAATCAGCGAAGATATTACTAAAACGCGATAACATTTCGAGCGTCGATAGGCGTCGTACAATTTTTGTGAAAAATGGCGTCACAAGGAGTTGAAAAAAGGCGGAGAAGGCACCTCTCAACTGTGGGGGATTTATTAAAATTCGCCCCCGAGGAGAATCCTCCCTGGCGAAGAAACGGTAAAAAGGTGCCTCTATTTATTGACATGGTTAAAGATATCGTAGGATTCCAAAAAATATGGAATTCCATGAAGGAAAACTGCGATGCTCGTGCCGTGCAGAGACAATTTATGGAAACATTTGTGTTTCACTGCAACAAGGAGGAAGAGCACGGTTGCGGGACTTTGGAGGAGACACAAACATGCCTTGCTTCGGGAAGAGAGGGGGACTATTCCGCGCTGTCTACGGAACAGAAAGAAACCGTGGACTTGAAAGAGGCCTACGAATACTTGCTGGACATCAAAAATGAAGAAACGGATTCGAAATTCCACGGCCTAATTGCGGAATCCATGCTTCGAGGAGCTAACAAAATCATCCTCGAAAGTGCTACCATAAAATCAGGCTGCACGCAGGCCGGACAATACAGTGACAGACCCCGTATCACAGAGTTTAAAGGAGAGCGTTACGAGTATCAGCGACCAGCCGATATGCTCAATGCTGTCAATAGTATTTTAGACAAGTTTAACTCTCTTCTTGAACTTGTTAAAGAATCACAGAATCACACTTCCACAGAAACACAATTCCAAGAACATGATGAAGCCTTTGAACAAGTTGAAGGACACCAAATTGAACAGGAAGATGAAGTGAGACGGCTCTGTAATCTGTACAAGGCTGTTAGTTGGCTAGTGTTTGAGATGCTGGACTTGCATCCGTTTGGAGACGGCAACGGGAGACTATGCCGGCTGCTTTGCAGCTACGTTCTCTCCATGTGTACTCCTTTCCCCACCCCCATCTACAACATCTGGAGCTCGTCCAGGAAAATGGACTACAATGAAGCACTCGTTCAGGCCAGAAAGTCGGAAAAACGGCATCCAAGGGCCTTAGCCACCATGATCATTGAATGCAGCTGGCACGGCTGGAAAGAGTTCTTGGGTGCATTACGGGCTACAAATACAATGTACTTAGGACAAAAAGAACAGAGCTGCGTCCCAGCATGGAGCTGTACTAGCTCGATGATCACACAGACAGTGATTAGTGTCACAGGATGAAACTTGAGAAACCAAGTATAAACTGACCACATCCAAGGGGCAAATGCTGATATGGACTGATTATATTTAAAAAGGCGTGGCTCTTCAGTCTTTTTCACATGGACATGTGTTCAAGTGAACTTCTCAAACTTAACGTAGAAGCCAACTAAGTTCTATTCCAGGTACATGTTAAGGTACATGTACATTGTTGTACATGTACATGTACCTGTACACAGGTGCCGTCTAGCAATTTTGGGCTGCCGTAACACTACACAAAGTTGTTTTCAAAAAGCAGTGTGTTGTGTTTAATTAGTACGTTACGTACCTAGTACACAATTGAGTAATGAGCAAATCATGAGCAGCCCTGCCTAATTAACATTTCTGTATCAATACAATGACATGCAACAGAATGTTCATGGACAAGGATAGATAAACTGGATGTACATCTACATGTACATTTTGTAGATGACGTCAACATTCAGAATGCCAAAATTGTAATTTGACTACATGTGTATGTAGTAAGAAAAAACAGGAAAAGGAATTTATTTTCGGACATCTTATGTTTTATGCTGAGGATGTCCTAGCTTTACCAGAAAGGGTCAGATGCTTAAAATCCTAAGTTGATTTATGCACATACAACATGGAAAACCTTTTCTTTCATTTCACAAATAGCGGTACAACTTTCAACTTACAAGGCAAATTGACAATCTCTCTCTGAAGGTTCCTATATGGCCAAGAAAAAGAGCCGGTGCTCAAGTTTGGCCATTTCTGGACTCTGGAGCCAAAATATTGAATGATCTGCCTAATCATTTTTTCGAACCGAATATATTTGATTTCACCGGAAGTTATCATCCAGCTCACAATTATAACCAGCAAAAAGTAATGAGTGAGGTGCCACAAGAAATGCCCTCTCATTGACTGGTTATAGTTGGGAGGATTCAGTGACCACTGGGTCTTTACAAAAACACCCCAGAGCTGTGAGGGAAAAGAAAATGAATGGGAACTCACAAATAAGTCAAATGAGCAGGCTAATAATGAAACCACTAGTACAATCGGAGACCATTCTTCAACCTGTCTCACACCTGGTTGGTTTGGAATATTCTTTTTTTTAAATTGAAACCAAATTTTATCCCAGCACTAACTTTTATCTGCATTTTATCTGTTGTATTGTTTGTTTCACATGTTTACAGAGTTATATTACTGTCATTTCCCCCCCCCCCCCTCCAGTCTTTGGTTTACCCATTTGTGTTGTTCTATATTACTTTACACTTGTTGAAGTAATGTAATGGTTGTATTTTAACCCTAACCCCCACAGATTATTCTGTGAGCCCCCTTGCCAAATGCAACAGAATGCAACACAGTGAAACAAAACCCTGCTCAGTGAAACAATTAACATGCAACTGTGGATTGTGTAGGGTTATGCTGGTACATGTAATATAGACCAGCAAGCCTGCTACATATACCTGCGCAACAAAATGCATAATATCAACGTTTTACCATCGGTGCATTCTGTTGCATTTATCAGAGTTGGGGTAACACGCAGGGCCCAAATTGAAACCGTTATTGTTGCTGATTTGGCTTACCCTTGGTAAATAAAGGAAATAAATCGCTAATTGTACCTCATTGACCATGTTATAAAAGTATATGTGACCCAGCACGAGTAAATGAGACACTTTGAGGCAAAAATAAAATTTAAGATTTTGATTTCATCATTTAAAGCTAAACAAGCTTTAAATGATGAAATCAAAATCTTAATTTTTATTTTTGCCGCAAAGTGTCTCATTTACTCGTGCTGGTTCACATCTATCGTTTTGCAGCTATCTACATGTACAAGTACAGTACATGTAAAATGTAACAAACCATCTTCTACATGCTTCCTTGCCTCAGTGATCATTCAACATCATCCATGTGAAAGGTTACATACACTTTATTGCTTCCAGGCTCCATATAACCCCGCTTCACCGTTGGAATCTCTGTCTCCTGACGATTGCCAGAACCTACTGACCGAAAGAATCATACATCTCGATCACCATGCGGCGAGCGTGATTTTTCTTAACAAATATAGTATATCTAGCGCAATCAGTTTGCAGGATACCTTCAATCATTATTTCCTTTCCAATAAGTAAGATATTTATTAATAATTCGGTAGTAAACATTTTCGATATCTGCAAATGGTGTATCCTATCTTCAACTTCAAATTGGTTTGCACTCCATGAATGGTGCACTAATGGCTGTAATTCAAATTGTAACTCTGCAAACTTTAAATTGAAAAAAACACAAAACCAGCACTGACAGAGCGAAAACTTCACCAGGTTAGTTGTCAAACATCTTTCTTTAGATTTTGAGCACTTTTGCATCGACAAGTATACTGAAACCTTTTAACCCCAACCATCCTAAATCCTCTTTGCAAAATGCAGGATTCAGATTACATGGAGTTTTTGCAGGATTCAGGTTATGTGCCAGAAAAACCGGGTAGGTAGTTAGATATAAACTTAGCATTATATAAAGTGGCGTGCTGCTATTACTAGTATTAGAAAATAAAACACTTTTTTCATAATATAATTTAACTGAAAAATAACAAATTACAATTGTTCTTTTTATACACACAGATTTTTATTTGTACTCTGGTAATACATTTTGTACAGTGAAAACATGTATCATACATGTATTGCAAACGAATTGCTGCTATTAGTGAAGAGTTTGTGCTGTTTTTCTAAACAAATAAGTTGCCAAAAACATTCGGAGTAAACTTCTATTTTGTAGAAATTAAAAACACATCAAAGCATACAGCCTGTGTGAACATCATGTGACGTCAACTTTAAACAAATTACATACATGTTTTTCCTCTGCATTGCATGTGAAGGGGCCAATTTCATAAAACATGCAAGCCCAAACTCCATGTACTTTTCGTGCTGGGCAAAAACCAGCGGAAAACCGGTCGCAAACAATATGCATCACCTGAATATGTTTTGTGCTTTTCGCAGCTCCATCAAATTGGCCCCAGTTCATACTTTTCACAACATTTCTCATTATTTTCCAGGTTTTCACAGCGTTAGGCCGAAAATCCACGTGTCTGTTCTTGATCTTCGTATTGCGTTGTGCGTATTTCTCTGCACACTTGACCGACGTAAAAGCTCAAATAGTGAGCACGCAATAGTTTTGCAAGTAGAAAATTAAGTCTATCAAATTTGGATTAGCGTTGAAGTCTACATTTTAGATTTTAGCTTCTTATTAACCAGTTCGCACCGGATGACGTATATAAATACAAAGTTTTCCCCAGATTCGAAATGGATGATGCATAAACACGCCACGAGCAAGGCCGGAAACGTCTGTCAGCAGCGAGCAAGCTCGAGAATGCGTGGGTGTGCTTTCCAACACTATCGGCCTGCACCCGCTTCGAATCGAGTTTTGTTAAAAATAATCCCGGCGCGAACTGGTTAAAGTACACGGGGAGTAAATGTTCAAGGTTTTATTCACGAAAAACAAACATTTTTAACGAAGACAGATCCTACTTTAATTTGTTTCAATAAGATTCACATCCAAACTGCTTCCCTTTTAGGCCAACCAAAACTACGTATGTTTTTACCCCACTACTCTGTCGATTCTTGAAGTTACAGGCAATAAACCCCATGTGTATTGTACGTCATCCTTTTCAATTGCTACCTGAAGCGTAAACAAATCCAACATATGACGCAGTACGGATCTAGCGCAATGCACAATACGAACTTATGCGCGTTGATTTTTACACAAATGATTTTTGCGCATCAAGCAGTGGGCACTACGCTTACACAAGAAGTACATGTACACATGTTTTTTTTGGCCTTAGTTGTCATTTGAAATGTACACTACATCTATCTACAAACGAACCAAAACAACCATTTAGATTTCAGAAAACTAATCTATCCGTATCATCCCCTCCAGCCCCTGAAGTTCCCCTGTAGTCATCCCCATCATCGTCATCTGCCCCGCCCCGCTGCTTCAACTTGTTGTCCAGCTTGTTCTCTTCGGCTAGGCTCTTAAAGTGCTGAAAGGTTTCAAGACAGAAAGCAAAAAAACTTAATTGATTCAGAATAATGTTGTGTAAACCCGACCCTAAAAACCGACTTTGGGTCGGGTCGGTTTTTTCTTCATTACAGTCGGGTCTGGGGCTGGGCTCAGTTTCACGCTAACGGAGCCTCCGTCTATTTCATGGGGACCGTAAGCAGTAAGCACAGCAAAAGGCACGCTTAAATCAGTGACGTAACAATAGAATCTCCATGCGTGCGCAAACGTTAGCACTAAAAAGCCGTGAAATAGCGCTTAACGTTAGCAAATTTTTCTGCTAAAGTTAGAACAACTTTTCCGCTAACTGTTGAGCAGCGCTGTGAAATTGGGTCCTGGTCAGTTTTGTGCTTGTGATTTTCGACTAAGTTTAGCCATCTTGTAAAAAAACGGAGATAAACTAAAACAGTTTAGAGATTCATTTTGGTAACGGGCACAGAGACTCTGCAATACTCTGTGAACGTTATTGCGTTCGTAGTACCACTGCATCAACCCCTGTGCGGTTTGTGATACGACCATAGAGCTATATTTTAATACTAGAGCGCTAACTCTTCATTCTCTGATACTTTGAATCCATGTGCGTGTTGTAGAACATAATAAAAATAGATGGATTTAATTTTAAAAGTGTACCCTAAATGCAACGCGCGTGCAAGTAGAGCAGACGCAAACAACTTTACGCGCATCATAAAAGTTTTAAAAAGTTTTAAAAAGTCACGGCTAAATCAACTGCAGCGCGCAAATACGCACGCGCATTTGCGATGTTTGTGCTCATTTGCTGATCTTGTGTTTTGGTTTTGGGCTTATCGGCTTCGTTAACGCACTGTATAGAATACAAACGCAGATATGCAAATAGTCGTACAAAATGTTGAGGTTTCCATAGGTTTGTGCATGAACATGGATGCGCCCAGCTCGCATCACTTTGTACATCGAGCCAGAGCTCTAGAAATTTAATACAGCTCTATGGATACGACGCACAGTCTGGAACGAAAAAGGTCACATTATGGTGTTCCTCAAGGGTTTTCAAAAGATCATGTGATGCAGGTACCTTCTGGCAGAAAGAAAGTGGACACTGTGTTCGTGGAATATAGGATGATTTGCCCAAGCCAGATATTCATGTTTCCCATGATTTCATTATCTACATACATTAACCTATCTAAAAACACCATGATTAATTGCCTCCGAGATGGTGCCAATATTTGGTTTGACCAACTGATTGTAATAATAATAATAGCACATTTTACCTGTGAATTTTTGAACTCTGAGTAGAGTGTGAAGAGCACGTGAAGAGCCTGCACCCTGCTCTGATAGACCGGGATATCCAAGACGCCGCATACCATGTCCACGTACTGGTCCAGATCGCAGGAAATCTCGGCCGTCGGGAGACCCACGCGCTTCAGGAGCTCTTCAAACTCTGACGGCCATTCCTGCATCAGGGACTCAATGTCTGGCATCGTTCTGCAAAAGCAAAAAAAGAAAGTGAACGAAAGTAGATACGGGGTACAAAGTGTAACATTTTTTTACAATTCGAGTTACCCAGTGTTGTAGTCGAGTCACCTATGTCGAGTCCGAGTCCGAGTCACTTGGTCCGAGTCCGAGTCACTTGGTCCGAGTCCGAGTCCCGAGTCCCGAGTCACTTGGTCCGAGTCCCGAGTCACTTGGTCCGAGTCCGAGTCACTTGGTCCGAGTCACGAGTCACGAGTCACTTGGTTCGAGTCTGAGTCACGAGTCACTTGTAACTTGTCACTTAAGTTAAAATACTTCAACCAGTTTACTTAGATGACTGGATCACTATTGATCGCAAACAACACACAGCCATCTCAGTCAGGCGGTGTTTTTACAGGTACCAGACATGCCAGACTATGGTCAGCTTCGGTTGCGTCTATGGCTAGATGAGCGCGTAAGCCGCCTATGTTTTAACATTAAAAAGAGGTAGCAATATAGCCGCAGCCAGCTAAAGCCGTCATTCGGATTCCGGAGACGAATTCCTATTTCCCTGGTAATATGCATCAAGCAGTGGCTATGGTGTTAAGGTTGACAGAATACCAGCGTTAATATTGGTGTCGTGCACAATAATGCTTTTACAGAAATATATCCCAGTGTTATTATGCGTATTGAACATACACATGTACATGCGCTGTACACTACATGGCCATAGCAACACAGTAACCACGAACACTATTACATGTACTTGCAACATCAGTGTAACTGCTTATTTCGTGTGCTAAACGTTAATATTCCCCAATGTGCATGACGATCGGATCATTGGAATTATTTTTAATATTTACAACAAACTAAAAAAGGTATTGTTGGTGAAAATACGTGACTCGAGTCACGAGTCCTCGAGGTCAAGTCCGAGTCATGGTAGTCGAGTCCGAGTCCGAGTCCTTTGCCGACGTGACTCGAGTCAAGTCCGAGTCACCAAAATTGTGACTCGAGACGGACTCGAGTCCGAGTCCTGGACTCGAGTCATACAACTCTGGCTGTACCACAAGGCTTAATCTTCAAGGCCCTACACAATTTTGTTTAGGTTCTTTAAGATACAAATTCTTAGGCTTGGCTACAACACTGCTAGTTAAATACACATGTACAGGCATAATAATAATTTTAAAAGTATAATGTGCCTTTTCCATACAAATGATTAAAAGCGCTTTACATTAAAATTATCTACATTATACTTTAAAAATAAAAACACAAAAGACAGATTTGTATAAAAAGTATTATGTCACCGCGCCAGTTCCCATATCGTAGTATGGGGATATGTCTGTCCTGCCAACAGCGAGAATATAATACTTGAGCCTAACCCTGCTGGCATCGGTGATGTCTCGATCTTTCCCAGAGACAGATGCCTATAACGCTATACCTACGCAATTGAGCATCTAACTGCCCAACACGGGGACACTATCAACTAAAATATTTATTCCTGATATTTGTCTTGGATGATTTGTAAAGGCATGTGAGGGACTTGTGGTGAAACTGTGGCGGTCCTGAGGCGGACCTTTTTGCAGACCTGTGGCAGACCTGTGGCAGACCTGTGGCGGTCCTGGGGCAGACCTGGGGCGGACCTGTGGCGGTCCTGGGGCGGACCTGTGGCGGTCCTGGGGCAGACCTGTGGCGGTCCTGGGGCGGACCTGTGGTGGTCCTGGGGCGGACCTGTGGCGGTCCTGGGGCGGACCTGTGGCTGACCTTTTTGCAGACCTGTGGCAGACCTGGGGCAGACCTGGGGCGGACCTGTGGCGGTCCTGGGGCGGACCTGTGGCGGTCCTGGGGCGGACCTGTGGCTGACCTTTTTGCAGACCTGGGGCGGTCCTGGGGCGGACCTGTTGCTGACCTTTTTGCGGACCTGTGGCGGTCCTTGGCCGGGCCTGGGGTTGACCTGTGGTAAACCCGTGGGGGGCCTTGTGAACAGATATGTGATGGACTTTTTCACAACTCACTTGTTGTAGTGGACAGTCGGGGGCGGCTTGGACCGGTGCAGCTGGCTGATGCTCTGGACCCAGCCCTGCACCAGCTTGGGGTTCTTGCTGGCCTCCTCGATGCTGCGCACCTGCATGGCCTTGGTGGTAGTCTGCTTGGAAATGGCCCGCAGCGTCAGGTCCAGGACCGTGGGGTCCGACTGCTTGGCACAGGGCTCGTCCAAGACCGTCAGGCCTAAGGTGTCCGGCTGGCTGTCTGGTCGTGGGATCTAGGGAGGGATCGTGGGATCTAGGGTTACTTTGGAATATGATTGATGTCGTTCTTCTTTTCGTATGAGACGAACGGCTTATATAAGCTAAAGTCAAGGTTTGAGAGTGACGAAGCAATGACTTTTCTGTTACAGTCATGTGATCATGGTACAAACGAGGTTGCTGAAACGCTCAACCAATGGGCCAGATACATAAAAACTAGCAATTGCTTAGCAGAAGCAAAAGCAATGAGCAAAAGCAAAAGCTCACCAAGCAGAAGCAAAAGCAACATACATAACCATTTTGCTTTGCCCAACAGCTTTTTCTAAAGCTTGCCCAGCAAATGCTTAGGTTCTGAAAAATAGCCCTGTTCATCCAAATGTTTGCCGAGGTGTGCGTAAATGTAAATGCTTTTTATAGAGGCATGTTTTGCTTTTTAAAAATAGCGGCAGAGAATGAAGTGGATCAAACTGCTCTCCAATTTGACCAAGTGGTTACCATCGTTAAAAAAACACCCTGTTGTTGTAGAGAAGTGTCACCAACCAAGCAGCAAGACAAAAAAAGGTGAGAGCCCTTGACAGTTAAGCTTGTTTGATAAGCAAAAAATGTAAGCAAAATCTAGAAAAAGCAATCGCTAGTTATTGGCCCAATGACTGACGACTGAAAGAATTCTTGGCCAAGTTTTTATTTATGTCATCTTTAATGAGGGTAAACTCCAATCAGTGCACAGCACTGCTTTCCATTGAGGTCCTCAGGTGCTGAATTGCCCGGGACGCGGCTACAACCTAGTCGAGCCGCTGGCACGTAAAAGCGCCTATGGCAGCCGGCCACATCGACTCGTATATGACTACGAAGCACATCCTGAGATCCGAAGATTTTTCCCGAGAGAGGAAAACCGGAGAACCCGGGAAAAACCCACGTGGCACAGGAGAGAACCAACGCACAACTCTACTCACATAATGGTCCGGGCCGTGAATTGAACCTGGGCCACTTTGGAGAGAGGCGAGCGCTTTATACGCACAAGCCGCCCGTGCCACCCAAGCAAGATTAGCGTTCACCACGAACCTCCCTTAGCCATTTCGCCTTGGAGTCCCACGCATTTTACCTTGATGAAGGCATCAATGTCGCCCACGGCCGGAATGTAGTCTGGAATGAATGGCTTCAGCTTGTGCTCCAGCTCGATGGTCTGAGGCGTGTAGCGAGTGATGTACTGGAACAGCTCCTTGATGTCAGAGCTGACGGGTAGGCTCTCATACTCGGCCGGGTCGTACGCTCTGAAGAAAAAAAACCATGTGTTGATTTCAATCAGATTGACAATAGGTTGTATGAACAATAACCAAAACTACTTTTTGCTATTAACCATCTTCGCCCTCGCAGGTACCCATTTAACTCCTGGGTGGGCAGAAGCGATGAGTAACAAAGTGCTTTGCCTAAAGGGCACACGCACCTTAGTACCAGGCCGGACTCGAACCCACAACCTGCAGCTTTACCTACAGACAGAAAATTAATACTCCAAACCACGAGGCCGTGGCACTTCACAGGGCACAGCCTCCACCATGAATCCCCACAATGACCTTTCCCCCTCCAGAGCCATATTCCTCTCCTCCTCCTTACCTTCTGACGAGTCACTCCCCTCTTCACCAGTTTTACCCTACCCGCCATCACCACCACCACCATGACCCCACAAGGACCTTACCCCTCCAGAGTCATATTCATCCCCTCCTCCTCATCCTCTTCCTTTGACGACTCGCTCCCGTCTTCACCAGTATTACCCTACTTGCTATGACCACCATGACCCCACAATAACCTTACCCTTCTAGAGCCATATTCCTCCCCTCTTCCTCATCCGCTGACGAGTCGCTCCCCTCTTTACCAGTATTACCCTCCTCTCTATCACCACCATGACTCCCATAATGACCTTACCCCTCCAGAGCCACATTCATCCCCTCCTCCTTTTCTTCTGATGAGTCGCTCCCGTCTTCACCAGTATTACCATACTTGCCATCACCACCATGAACCCCATAAAGACCGTAGCCCTCCAGAGCCATATTCATCCCCTCCTCCTCATCCTCTTACGACTCGCTCCCGTCTTCACCTGTATTACCCTACTTGCTATCACCCCCATGATCCCATAATGACCTTACCCCTCCAGAGCCATATTCCTCCCTTCTTCGTTCTCCTCCTCCTCTGACGAGTCGCTCCCGTCTTCTTCATCGTCATCATCTTCGTCATCGTCATCCTCGTCGGATGGCACCTGCAGCCTAGCCGGAGCTAGCCGCTGCAGGGGAGCCTGGGATATGGGCTGAGGGGCGGAACAAAAACAAACGACACCTGTCAATAACAGAGGTTTAAATATTCACCTGCCTTAATCTTGATCTCCTTAAATTCAAAACCTCAACTGTTATTCTGGCCTTGGCCTCCTTTCTGCGTTCACACTCGGAGAAGGCATGATGTGATTTTGCATTCAAATTTTGCATTCAATAGCAGAATGCAATTTTCACAAAGGATTTTCCAAAATCATATAAGAATTTTCCAAATTCCAAAATATAAGAATTTTCAAAATTCATATCCTTGATTAAGTCCTCGATTAAATCCAAATTCACATCCAGTGGATGTGAATTTCAATTTGAATAAAAAAATATGTGAATAAAAAAATCTAAATAATAAAAAAAAGGTACCCTTAATACGCAAGATCTTGATTTTGAGCTGTATCTCGAAATAGCCTGTGCGACTTTTGTCGGGTTTCGTAGGAGCGGGTCACATATCTGTAAGGTTTGTAAAAATCATACAGTTCTGGAAGTACCCACATGTAGGTTATCCATTTCAATACCTTTGTTTCCATGGGACCCTGCTCAAAATCATCGTCCGAGTTGTCGTCCATTGAGCCTGGTGAGGGTACGCCCCTGATGCCCCCGGTGTGCAGACTACTCCCACGAGCTGACAAGAAAAGATCAGGGGCCAATTTCATAGAGCTGCTTAAGCATAAAAAATGCTCAAGCACAAAACATTCTTGCTTATTAAAACCAGCTTACTAGCCACAACTCCATGTGATGTATATAATTTGTGATTGGTACTTGGCTATTGTTAGCTTAGCATAACAATCGCATTTAGTTAAGCAAGGGTGTTTGTGCTTAAAGGTAGTATACACCATTTGCAGATATTGAAAAAATTTACTACCGAATTATTAAGAAATATCTTACTCATTTGAAAGTAAATAATGATTGTAGGCATCCAGCAAAATGATTGGGCTAGATATCCTGTAATTATTCCGAAAAATAGAATTTTATAAAGAAAAATTCACGATCGCCGTCCGGCGAGCGCGAAAAAACAAAGATAACATAAGAAAAACTGCTCGACGGTGGAAAACAAACGCTGTTTTTCGTGCTTTTCTCGGCATCCATGATTAAAAAACTTCGGACAGGTCAGTTAAACGAAATTTACTATAAAATGCAACCCTCCAAATCTACCCATATATGATAATTCAAGCAATTACCAATGGTGTATTCTACCTTTAAGCAAACAAATTTGCTTAAGCAGCTCTATGAAATTGGCCCCAGAGGCCAATTTCATAAAACGTGTAAGCACACAAATTTGCTTAGCACAAAAAAGTATTGCTCAGTAGAAACAGGTTATCCAGCAAAACTCTATATTCGTTTCATGCTAAGCAAAAACCCTTCGAATGCCACTTACAAACAATATACCTCAGCTGAAAATTTGGTTTGTAACGCTGTTTTTGCCAAGGATACATTTTCATGCTAATCAATTTTGCAGAGTTAGTCGTTGATTCTCTCCTGTGCCACAAGTTTTTTTTTTTCAGCAGGGTCCTCTGGTTTTCCCTTTTCTGCGAAAATCAACATTCACGTTCTTTGGCTGTGCTCCGTGGTCAGATACGAGTCGTATGGCCAGCTGCCAGAGAGGCGCCTTTGGCTTTATATGTGCCATCAAATCGACTACGTGCAGCCGCGTACTTTGCAATTCAGAATCTCAGCTGAGTAAGGATGATTAGCCTCCCTAGTGTATTACTTGTCTGAGGCTGGGAGTGAACACAATTAGAGAGAACATTAGTTCAAACCCACGACAGATGTTTGGACAGACAGGTGGACAGACAGGGTGACGCATTACCGGGGAGAGTACCAGGTTGCCTGGGGCTGGGTGTGTACTGAGATGCAACCTCCTCAGAGTCTGGAATCTCTAGGGACTCATCATAGGGTTGGTTGGTCACAAGTCTCGTCTGCAAATACAACAAAGAAATTCATTTAAATGTCTCTGCGACAGTGCCAACTCAATGGGATGCACACTAGTCCAGAATTGTGGGACTCTCAAATGTGTATGAGAGTCCCAAAACTTAAAGGTAAGATACACCATTGGCAATTGCTTGAATTATGCACATCTATTAATTGTAAGACACACCCTCGGACCCCTAGGGGAGGTGCGTCATGTCTCCTCAATGTTCAGTCAAAACTTGAAGATGGGGGGTGCGTAAAAAAGTGCGATTTTGATGCGTCACGAACACATCGTGGTGTGTCGAGGTGTGTCGTGGTGTGTCGTGGTGTGTCGTGGTGAGTTAGTCTTGCATACGCACTGTGGACCTCCGAACAATATAGGTCCACGCGATGCGGGAAGAGGTTACGGTTTGTGGACTTGCACACGTCCACAATCCGTTTTTCAGTTTCCGAAAAAGAGCGCTAGAGGAAAAACGGGTTAGGGTTATATATAGAAAAGATAGAAGGGACAGCTGAGAGGCCCATAATCCAAATTTGAGGGTAAATTTGTTTTGGGGAAGCGAGAAAAATGAGTATTTAGTCAAAGTTTGTTAACTACACGAAGACAAAGGAATGTCCACAGTACGTATGTAAGGTAAAGCTGGGTGTGTCGTGGTGTGTCGAGGTGTGTCGAGGTGCGTCCGTTTCGAACCAATGCCATGCGTCAATGCGGCAAATAAACTGTGCTTGTCGAGTAAACAAAATTCTGATCATTGTTAGTCAGATTGTGAATTTTTGTTTTATAAAATACATTTTTCGGAACAATTGAATTACAGGATATCTAGCGCAATCATTTTGCTGGATGCCTACAATCATTATTTACTTTTAAATAAGTGAGAAACTTCTTAATAATATGAGAGTAAAGATTGTCGACATCTGCAAAAGTTTAACTTAAGGCATTCCATAGGTACAAAATGTATTCCTGTAAATATCCTTGTACGTCTGTTATTCTATTGGTATTTTTGTGTAAATGTTGTTGTATTTATATGTACTGTTATTTTATCTAATGATGCAGGGCCCCAATAAAAACCATTTTTATTTTTAATTTAAATTGTTTGGGCGCACCCTGGTTAAAAAAATGCAATAAATAAATAAACACAAAAAATAGCCGGTACATTAAACAACCAATCCAACAATAAGTTCAGTACACCAATATCAATATTATATTACTGAACCTGTGTAGTATGTTTAGGTTTGTTAGGTTTTGTATGCTTTCTAGTGCTCCGGCACAATAGTACATGTAGTACAATCAATGCGCTAGTTGCAGTAACCAGCCTATATAATGCACGACACGGTGCCTATACGTGCAAACCTACGGGGAAAAAAAGTTGTGTACAAAATCCTAGCAACAACAACAGCACGTCTAGTGTAAACTATTTGGCAGACGTATTTTGTGTGTGAAACAAAGGTTCGAAAAATGGTATTCTAAAACATAAAATACTACAGTACTTTGCTTCACAGAAGGTAAAGGTGTAGGTTATAGAATTATGAAAGAAATGTGGAAAATGTTGACTTACACCTCGACTCTCTTCGTCGGAATCATCCGCCATCAGAAAAATGTACTCGATGATGATGAAGATGTGGCCGAATTACGTCTACAGGCATTTCTGAAGCGTCGGATTCATGTTAATGGCTTCGTTTCAGAGGGAGTTTTAAGGGCAAATCTGGCTCAGGAAAACTCAGTAATATTTTTGGGATCTCTGCTTCCGAGAAAGAAAATTATACAATGGTGTAGATAGAGTTTAACTTTTTGTTGGCTAAATTCTTCTAGAGCTAAAGTTGAAGCGTTTCTTATACAAAGCCGGAGTTAAAAAAAACATCGTTCAGTTCATAAAAACAAATCGTGGCCGTTTTCCAAACTCTAGCTTCGTCTTCATTTTGGCTTTGTTCGTGCAATTTACCAACGGTATAGTCTTAGTTCCAAGACCTTCGTGTTGTTTATTCCGAGATCACTGACACAAACCACCGATGTTAGAGGGCGCTATCTCCAGACGAACCGCTATTACCCTAGCCTTTAAACAAGGCCACATGTCTGATAGACGCCGAGCGACTAAAAAGAGACTAATCGCGAAAACCTGAGTGAACGCCAGTGCGAATTGCCCAGACAAGTGGCCTTTATCAATCTGGTTTGGATTTCTTATGTTAACCTTTGTTTCCAACTGGAATCGCTACCGAAATGGTAGCGTCCAATCAGCGAACGTATCTCTGCGTAACGTCAGCTTATATTTGAGTTGGACTAGTTCATTTTACAAACAGGGAATGTCCAATCATGTCACTTACAATATTTAGCTCAAATCATTAGTTGCTTCCTAATTTATTGCAATTTTGCATGTAAAATAGATTTAAATGTGATATCTTGTATTTATCATTCATATATTCAACTCAGAAGCAACATTTATTTACGTTTTTTTACCTTTTCTTACATGCTTTGATATTGAACGAATCACGAACGAAACCAACTGGGAGATCGCCGTTCTGATTGGGCGTATTGGCATGCTAATATGTATCTATGAATAATTCATGCCGAGCAGTGAAACCTACATTGCAAAAGGCCTCGTGACATTCGTCACTCGGTTGCGCGTTCACCCCGGGTATCTAGACTCATCTCAGCCGCTTAGCTAGAGTCACGAGGCCTTGTCAAAAGGCTACTATTACCCCCGCAAACATAACTAAAGGGCGTTCCACTCAAGCGAACGTTGCCAACGTAGGCGAACGTTCGCGCAAACAATTTGCGTAAGTGGAACGCATCCCTGGACTCATTTGCCAATGGGTCTCCAATGTCAAATTAGTAGGCCACTCCATCCACAAGCAGCGCACCCAATAATGTTCCTCAGTCTCATAATATGAAGTTGGTGCATTAACTTGAAAGAAGAAAAGAAGAAGATTGGCTCATTGGGGGCGCGTTCAGACTATTGTAATATTATGCAGTATTCATATCACGTGATAATGATGGACGGTTAAGCAAATACGTGCAGACCTAAGGATTATTGTGTTTACGCAAACAAATGCCCAGATACGCCGCGATTGACCCGTGTTCACATGTACAATGTACATGTACAAGGTACAAGGAGACAAGGGGTTTAACCAGTTCGCGCCGGATGACGTATATAAACGCAAAGTTTTTCCCAAATTCAAAACGGATGACGCATAAACACGCCAAGTTCAAGTTCAGAAATCACTGTCAGCAGCGAGCAAGGCCGGAAATGCGTGGGTATGCTTGGCCTATCGGCCTGAACACGCTTCGGATCGAGTTTCGTTAAAAATAATCAGTAATCCCGGCGCGAACTGGTTAAGAAAACTGTCGTTTTCAGGTACTGGCGTAGTCTTGCTGCAAGACCGAGCTGTTCATCTGTTCCGGGGCGCGCCGTCCGCTATCCGGGCTTATTGAGGGCGCCCTTAGTTATCGGCAGATTCAGTTGCTCTGAACTGATTTGCCAACACCAAGAAACTGGATACCTCCGTCAGTCATCACTTCAACCAGCAACCATTGCATTTCTGTCATGATTCTACAGGGCATGATCACTTGGCCGTCAAATAGACTCTACCGGGAGAAACTTTAAATGACTCGTCTTCGGACTAATCAACCACATGGGCTTAACATCCAACTATGAAACGATTACCTTCTATTTTTTTCTCATTAGTCCTTGCTAGGCAGTTTGTTTTTGTTTTGTTTGTTCTCACTCCTCTGGTTTCCCCTGTCTAAAAATTACTAATATATATTTTAATTCAATTCAAAAACAAGACAGGACAAAATACAACGAGAATACAGCACGCCCCGCCCCTGCAGGATTGCTAAAAAGTGAACTCAATCACTATCAAGTAGCTCTCCGTATGCGCGACTAAATCACAGACAGACAACAAGATGAGAGGCAGACACAGACAAATATCTAGCTGAAGAAGATCTTGTTAAGATCGAAATATTAGGCCCTCTTAATTTACAAATTTGATTGATATATTTTTGGTCATTCCAGCCAGTAAGCAGTTTGCAGCAGTTTTAATCTTATTCATTATTTTATTAACGTTACCTTAACCACTTAACTCCCGAAAACACTCAAACATCGCGAACGTTAACGATAATACCCGACCGTCAATAGAACGTGTTCGGAAAACTTCGGACATTTTCGGAAACTGGAGGAATTAATCAGAAATAGTCAGAAATATTTGGTCTGGGAACCAGACTATCAACTTCTAACGTACGTCGTGGTTCGTCGCATACGGAACGGAACGACAACATCAGACAACATTATTGCTGTTAATTATTAATTTGTTTAGATGCCTTCCAAAACTGGACTTTGATATTTTGAGGCAGAAACCGTGTCCTCCCTGTAACAACACCTGTCGGTCGGTCGAGAAATGGCACAGAAACAACACAGGGGTCTGCTGAACGCGGGCACGTTTCTGGATTTTCTTAACCCGACCTCGGGAAACAACCGAGATCGGCGCAGCACAGCCGGCAGCAGTTCCCAGTCGGCGCTCTCCCCGGAATCTCCGGCCAACTTGTCCCCGAACTCGGATAGTAGCGCTTTGAATTTATCCGTGAATTCCCAGGACGGCATTGAACATGACGAAGAAGCCGTCTTGACGTTAACACCCGGTAAAACAGCGGAACTTTCGAAGATAAACTCGCCTCCGCGGGCTGTTTCATCCTCGCAGTCTTCACCGATACCGTCGGCGGCGGCACCAGAAACGGTCTTATTGCCAGGACCGGCGGGTCAGAGAGGGGCTTTGTCCCCGGGCAATACAGGCGACTTCCCCGTATCCAGTTCACTGCCGGCGCCTGGTGTTTGGTCGGACCACCGGTTAGACCAGTCGTCAGCCAGTGCAGGGAACAACAGTTTTGCAGGTTCTGCAAGTGCACCAGTCGATGTGATTGCTGGAGGGAACTCGAACTCGAAGGAAGACAAAAGGTAGGGGCCTAAATGAATTGATAATTGGGCACTTTAAATTTGTTTTATAATTAATTGGAATTTTGTATTTCAAATAATAAACCATCATTCTTCTAGCAATGTAGCATTGTCTGTAATATGGTTGTCGGTCACTTCGCCCACAACTTTATGTGAAACAAATTAAAACATTAAGTTGGTGTGCAAACAAAAGAACAAAACTTTGCAATTAAAATTATTAATTAAACAAGTTATTACTTTAAATAAAACAAATTTATTAGAAACGCATTTATATATTTAACAAACAAATAAACACAAATCAAAGTAATTGAAAACATAATTTAAAATAAAGAAAATATATTTAATTTAACAACTCAATAAACAAAAACCATTACAAAATTATATAAAAGATATAAACTCTGTAAAATTAAACAAAACAATATTCTACTTCGCCTCTTGCTAACTTTCCGCTTTCTAATTTGTAGCCTACAGTACATGTAAAAAAATGTAGTTAATATCTTGTTACTAGCTTAAATTTAAGATAAATATAAGTTTTGTCCAGCAGTCGTAACTACAGATGTCAAAATAAGAGTCAAAAGTTCAAAAGACTGAGCTCGCCTGCCAGCAAATGTATTTTTTTTTCGTAGGTGGGTGAGTCAAAATTTATGAATTATTCAGTAGTTTGGATGAAAAGTTATGTTTATTCATCGGAATAAAACAGCTGTTGTCGAGCTGCTATACGTAGTGTAGTGGATAGCGGGATGGGCTATGGATATCAAAGATTCCTGGTTCGAATCCTGCTGTAAGTCACCTCGTTTTTCCTAGTCAAATTGATATCTTTGGAGTATTTTTAATTTAAGGGGAAAAAGAGACCTAGAACCTAAGTGTTGTACAGTGATTAATGCAACTAATGAATAATTCATACATTTTGACTCCCCTCCCCTCCTCCCCCCCCCCTCCCCCCCCCTCCCCCCCCCCCTCCCCCCCCCCCCTCCCCCCCCCCTCCCCCCCCCTCCCCCCCCCCTCCCCCCCCCCCTCCCTTACCATTAATTATGCAACCAAAATGGGGCCAATTAACAATTGGGTCAGAGCTTGTGTTTACAAATGTGGCTGAATAAATAATGATAAATAAAAAGCTATCTACATTTGTATTCGCGCCTGAAAGTGCTGCATTTATGCCCGCTTGTCCACAAAATCTATGATCCTACATGTACCATGGAGAAATAAGTGACTTATTTCTCCATGCATGTACTATGAATCATACCCTACAAACTGTACTGTATATTTCCATGAGCATGCACATTTATTTGCAAACAGAATACAGTATTAACATCAATCATGCTGAAAGGATACCCTTTCATCTATACTATTAATCCTGAAGATGGGGTATGGTTGGCGCCATCTTGTGGACGGTTCCCCGTGTGCCGTGTACCTGTTTGCGCGCGGAGGGTGGGAGGGAGCCCGTCTATCTGGCCGCGCCATTTTGGGTCTGGTGTCCTGTTTGCCCGCCGCGGTATAGTGTGGGGTAGCGGATGTGGGGGCCCGTCTTTTGCACGGGCCTCCCGTCGGAATTGCGCGGTGGCTGCGCCTGTCCCGCGCCAGTTTGCGGTGGCGACGCAGAGTATGGAAAGGAGCCTGTCTACTGTCGTGCTGGATGATATCGCGTTCGCGTACGTACGTGTATGCAGTACCGGTTATACCACACTCACTGACGGCCGCAGTGAGCACAGAACAGTACAACCAATATTGCTCTCCCTCTGCCATCCTTTTCCAGGTATGTACTACTAAATTCCTTGATTTTGAATAACTATATGTGTATGGGTCATTCCAGCAGGTTGGGACACGTGCATATTTTGCCATTTCACCTATAAGATTTAGTTTTCTTGGGAAGAATGAACTATTTTTCTTGTCAATGATGGTTGAAACTAGAGAGTTACAAAAAGACCTTTTGAATGATACCAAATTTGGTGACATTAGTTATTTTATTTTTTAGATATTTCATAAAACATGGTGGCATGCAAGGCTAGTTAGGACGTAACATGTGTGACAAAAATTGAGTAGTTTTAAGTATGCAACTTGCACATTAATAAATACATAATTTAACACCCCTTTGCTAATAAAGTAGCATAAAAGAACATGAGAAATAGTAATTGTAAGTCATATCTTTCTTGTTTACGTCATTTATTTTGTTAGAGCTCACCAAAAATGAGTAGTGTAGACGTAACACAAGGTGTCCACTTTTGTAACATTTTGTTTGGTGGTGTAGTATTTTCCCTTTGCTTCAAAGCAAGTCTAAAATTACTTAAATTCATCACATCTGACTTGATTTATGAGAAAATTATTCATAAAGTTGGAAAATAGTTTCACTTTTTCAAATATGACGAGAAATCAGGTCATTTTGGGGTACGGTGTCCATGTTACGTCTGAACAATTTAAAACTATTTGTTTCTATAACTGGTAAATAAGCTCAATAGGATGTGTGGAACTAACGTTGTACCAAATAACTGGACACAACAGATACACAAAATACACAAACTAGACTTGCATTTCATTCATGTGTGAATTATTCCATTTTAGATTTGTGGTGTCCATGTTACGTCTGCACTGTGGTTTGGTAACAAATGTTGCAATTGAACACAATATGAAACATTTACCAACTTATAAACAATAAAAATAGAATATGGTGACATGCTCAGATATTTAAATATGAAAAGATTTTTGTTTTAACAATATGCATAACATTTATGAGTGATTTAATAATTATACACCGTGTCCATGTTACGTCTGCACTGTAAAATATGCTACTTTTGTTTGGCATTTTCTTGTATTAGGTTTTAGTTACCTGTTTTATGCATAATCATATCAAACAACTGACCACCTAAGTTTAGAGCCATGTAATTCATTGCTTTCATGATTTCATAGGTGATTGTTCTCAATATTTGACACATGATGTAACATGGGCACGGTGTCCATGTTACGTCTGCAACACACCATTTTAAGATGCAATTCCCAAGATTTAAGACAAATTGTACAACATAGCTACTAAAATTAAATTTATACTATCCAAGTCTATAAACTAAACTAATATAATGCTACTTATAGCACAGTATTTGTTGTTAATTCAAGTTTTACATAAGTTTTCTTGTTTTAATTACACGATGAGAAAAGTAATTTGCTACGATTTTGTTGTTGTGATTTTCAACCCTTTGTAGAATTCATGTACATAAGAAAGTTTACTTATTTGCAAAAAACTTAATGGTTTCTATCATTTTGACTAAGATATGGCAATATACAATGTGATCCAAGCTGATTATTAAACATCTAATCTCAAATTGGTGTCCATGTTACGTCTGCACAAAATTATTGACATTACTACCTTACGGTGCCATTATGAAAAAAATGATTAATTTTAATGGTAATAAAAATATTATATGTTGAATGTACATAAGTATATGATACCATAATGATAAAATAGTAATCTTGCAAGCAATTTGAAATTTTCACTCATATGTCAGTAATGTCACACTCTGTGTCCCAACCTGATGGAATGACCCCCATATTAAATCTAGAAGTAGGCCAATGACCTTTTGAGTTGACATTATTGTACATATCTAGGCTGCCGTTTAAATAAGTTCTAGACATAATCAACTGTCAATGTCATAGACACTGGGTGTATTACTACAGCACAAGCTGAATTGTTTAGTTTGAAACACGAAACGTTTTATACATTATAGATTGATATTTACATGTAATAGTCAAAGGATTTATTATATCCCATGATAATTTAGATCTTTAACTTGGTCAGTGGTAAGCGAAGTAATTACATTTTAACTTGGAATCAGAACTTGGATTGCATTTATATTCAGGCAATAGGGAATGTAAGTATATTTTCTGCTTTTGTCTTACCAATATTATATTGTAGGAGATAGTTTTGTAAAGTTTACAAACCCCCAATATAATAATTAATATACACTGTGCATGTGTGCTATGATGGGACTAGCTAGAGAGCATTAAAGGCACTGCATAGAGAAAGGAATAGAAGTTAGAACTGTTCCTTTCTCTATGGGCACAGCCAGAGCCCAGTCCTGACATTCCGGTAACAGGTGTCAATCCATTAGCAGGACCCTGGGGTCTAGCCAGTGGCCCTTTTATGACCTAGCCTGGGTTAATGTCTTTGAATCGACTTCTGTTTAACTTGGTCAGTGGTAAGCGAAGTAATTACATTTTAACTTGGAATCAGAACTTGGATTGCATTTATATTCAGGCAATAGGGAATGTAAGTATATTTTCTGCTTTTGTCTTACCAATATTATATTGTAGGAGATAGTTTTGTAAAGTTTACAAACCCCCAATATAATAATTAATATACACTGTGCATGTGTGCTATGATGGGACTAGCTAGAGCATAAAGGCACTGCATAGAGAAAGGAATAGAAGTTAGAACTGTTCCTTTCTCTATGGGCACAGCCAGAGCCCAGTCCTGACATTCCGGTAACAGGTGTCAATCCATTAGCAGGACCCTGGGGTCTAGCCAGTGGCCCTTTTATGACCTAGCCTGGGTTAATGTCTTTGAATCGACTTCTGCTGCAGAAATACTGCTTCAGACCTCGGAGGCTATTCCTCCATGTTTAGACTGACAAAAGTAAGTACATTTCCTATAAACATTTTGCTATATTTGTTTTTAAAGAAAGAAACATCTGAATCTATAGTAACCATTTCGAGTAACAATTTCGCTACAGTTTCCCTCTAAAAAACAATATTTGTAGGCCTTTCAGTTCCTATAAACATTTTGCTGTTGTTAGATTGTATTTTGCTGCCTTTCAGAAATGTTGCTGCCTTTCAGAAAGTGCAGTGACAGTATTCTCTTTAATTCTGCGCAATGTGTTTTTGTATAGTTTTTTTTAAGAAAAAAACATCTGAGTCTAACTTTCCTCCCTAAAAAAAAATTGTAGGCCTTTCAGAAAACGAAGAGCATTTCCTATAAACATTTTGCTGTTGTTCCAATAAACATCCTATTTCTTCTCCCTTCAGACATCTCGCACAACAACTATGCTGTTCTGGCTGCAGCAGGCTGGTCCCACCGACATCAAAGGTATCTCTGCATCTCTCTACTTTTAAATGTTTTACTTTACACAGATTCTAGATCTTGCCCATCAAATAATAGAATTGATGATTCATTATGTACAATCACAAATTTACCCCTAAACCTTTTCCAGTTCTTTACACTACCACACACATTCCACGTATACACCAAAACCCCAGCTTCTTCAGCTTTCCCTCTTTCACCTATTTTGTTTCCAATCAGAAGTCCACCTTTTTCAGTGCACCTCAACCTACCTATACCATTCCCCTATAGAATCTTTACCTACCTATCCATATTTTTCTTGACTCTTTGGACAGCACTACCAGACGCCACTTTTACCAAGGAAGACAACGCGCAACCCCCCCCCCCCCCCCCTACTACCAAACCTGCAAGAGGATGACATCTCTGCTGCTTCACAACTAGCCATCGTCGAGTAATTTCCCAACCTCACACTAGGCATTTCAGTGACGTCACGAAACCTGTTGATTTTGCACACACACGGCTCAACACGCAATGTTCAGAACAAACATTTGTTTGTATTAATGATAACTCCGCGGTTCCTTACATCTGACAATCCTGTACATTGATAAGTTCACTTTAATTGTGCAAAACATTGAATGAGGTAATAATATACTTTCGTAGTAATTTGTTCTCATTATTTATGCAAATGGCTGTGTATGAGTTGATCTTTAGAATCACTGTTCGGTGTATTTGAGAATTACATGTACCTTTTAGAGACTAACAAAAAAATAGAAGTTGCAAAATGTGCAAAATCCTTACATTTTCCATTATTTTGGTAATTAATTATGCAAATTAGTAATCAAACATTCAGTTTTTGTTTGAAATTGTAGTAAATGGTAAATAAGGGCATACATATTGTATGTACACAATTTAAATGATAACAAATAAATAATTAATCATTTATGACAGAAGAATGCTCCGATGTTTGCATTTTCTTGGTGCCATTGCCTGTATAAAGAAAAACATAGGAATAGGGCAAATATGTCAACATCAATTTTTTCTCCTAATTTGCTTAAATTGAATTGACATATCTTAAGAACCGCTTTGCCAATTTTGAAAATAAATACATTTTTAGAATGCTGAAGACATGCTCTTTCGCCTCATCTATGTATTGAAGCTCTGTGTAATATATTTCAAGATCATCTGAAATACTTACCAGCCTTTTACATCCTCTTTCTGGATTGATTCTGCCCTCCAAATCAAATCTACACACATTACCCTTCTCCAGTACTATTAACCACTACCAAAAGGTTTTATTTTAAGTACATTTACTCTTAATTTCACACTATTTTATTAATTTATACTATTAATTTCGGTTCTTTTCATTACCTACCATTTTGGTTCACCTTTCCTTTCCAGAACAGCCACTACCCCAGATCCTCTCAAAACAAAAATTACTTAGCACCCCCAACCGCGCGGCCGACCCACCTACACAACTTCATTGTACCCTTCACTTGCAACACCTCCCCCCCCCCCCCCCACCCCCCCTTCTTTGACAAACACAGTTCCAATCAAAACTCCTACCAGTACAGTCCACGTAGCCACATCTCCATTTTCTATTTATACTTTTCACCGTATTTGCATACTACTTTATACGGTCCACTCACTAGCGGGTGCCGCGCAGTTGCTTCAAATCGAAAACTTTCTGATTTATGTACAACTTTTCAAAACATGAAACGAACATTTTCGTCAGATTTGAAAAGCATCATGGAATGACAAACAAGCAAGTTTATACACACATCTAGCTGGTACTCTACTCGCTATGTTTCGCGGTTTGTTTGTCATACAATCCATTATGTTTTTAGGACGTCAACAAGGTTTATCTGTAAGTTACAATTTCACCCAGCTAGCGGGTGCCGCGCGAAGCGCGGCATCCCGCTAGTTAGAATAAAGGCCATTGTTCAAGGTCATATAAAATTGGTGCCAGCTTGTGCAGGTACAAGCCCACTGTGTGTATTGTTCATACTGGTAGTTTGAACTGTACTCTATCATTACATGTAAATGAAGGTAGGATTTGTACACCTACATGTTCCAGTACATGTACCATTATAAAATAAAAATTGAATGCATCTAGGCCTAATTGCTGTTTCCAGCCGTTAGTAATTTTGATTCAAGGATCATATCATTGTGTCAGTGCAAAAACATTGTAACTGCTAAATCCAGCTTTTCTTGATCGCCGGACGGCGATAGTGGAAAAACAACAATAACCACTGCCCGACGTCGTCGGTTAAAAACGAACGTCGTTTTTTTTCTAGCTTTTTTCTTGGCATTCATCATGAGTATAAAACTTCAAACAGGTCTGTTAAATGATATTTACTGTAAAATACCACCCCCCCCCCCCCCCCAATCCATCCATTTCTGAGAATTCAAGCAATTATTAATGGTGTATCCTACCTTTTAATATCGAAACCAAAAACGAGTGGAATTTTACCCCAGAGACCAGCAATTGTAAAAAATTTATTGTATACTGTGATGTACATGTATTTCCTTTCTGTTCCATTGTGAGCCCAGGATAGAAAAATACTGTATTGTGCTATTTTTAATGGGCATGTCATTTTTGTGTGTGTGCTGATACTGAAAGTGCTTTCATAAATTGCCTGGTTTATAAAGGGTGCTTTCATAATTTGGGTAGTATGGGTACATGTACTGTACATGTACTGTGTGTGTGTATGTTTGCTTGTACTGCAGGTACGATAAATGAGCCATGTTTTATGGTACATGTACATCCGGTACATGAACATCAACTACATGCACATCAACTACATAATGTACACGTGTAGCTGATTTCAAAGTGTTTAAAGTTATCATTATGGACAACAGGCAATTGATTTGTAGGTTTATGGCAAAGAAGAACTCGAACGAAGCCACAACCACAAGGTACAGACTTTAGTTATGTAGTTATGCTTTTGTAAAAAGGAGCGCGACTTCAAAACACATATCATCTAATGATACTGGTACCGGTACTTTGAACATTGTACAGTACATGATGTACATTGTACATACACAGACATGTACCGGTAGTACAGGTACTTTACAAATCAAAAATGTTAGTGACATTGAACCACTATTGCTTCGTCCTTCGGATGGGACGTAAAGTTGTAGGTCCCGTGTGTTGTATAATTTATAATGTGTGTATATATCTTTCCCATTATATCATTATAAAATTGTATAATGCACGTAAAAGAACCCAGAACACTTATCGCTAACAGAAGGGGTTTGCCCCGGTGTTCCTGGCTGACACAGCCTCTTTCTACGGGTTTCTTCTGGCTTACGAGCTACAGTGCCTTGAGCACTTTTGAAGGATCCTTGGTTTCATTACCAGAAAATAATAATAATAATAATAATAATAATAAGTACAGGTAGTAAGTGCCACATTCCGGTATTGCGGGAAAACATTTAAGGGAATTATCCCTTTGATGATACAAGCATGACATTTGGCAGGCAGTCAGAGTATGTCATATGAGAAAGATATTTGGGGATAGGGCCATCACAGATTTGACCTTTGAAAAAATATAGGTCGAATGGCATGCATTGTCAGCCATTTTAAAACATTCAAAGGGATAATGATACACCATTGGTAATTGCTTGAATTATCACGATGGGTAGATTTGGGGAGTTGTATTTTATAGTAAGTATCGTTTAATGGACCTGTCCGAAGTTTTACAATCATGGATGCCGAGAAAAGCATTAAAAACAGCGTTTGTTTTCAACCGGCGTCGAGCAGTTATTCTTATGTTATCTTTGGTTTTTTTCGCGATCGCCATCCGGCGATAGCAAATTTTTCTTTAGAAAATTAAATTTTTCGGATTAATTACAGGATATCTTGCGCAATCATTTTGCTGGATGCCTAGAATCATTATTTACTTTCAAATGAGTTAGATATTATTTCTTATTAAATCGGTAGTAAATATTTTCGATATATATGCAAATGATGTTTCCTAATTTAAGGAATTTCCCGTTATTCTGCCTATATTTTTTTTTAAAGGACAAATCTGCGATAGCCCTGTATAATCCAAATATCTTTCTCATTATGTGTGTCAAATTCAATGCTTTCATCATCAAAGCCACAATCCCATCACCTACATGTACACTATCTACTGTACTTTAATTTTAGAATTGCTGTTCCATTTCTTTTTTCAGACACGACAGCTGCCCAGATGTAGAGGAGACAGAAGGGGAGAAGGACATGCCACTCGTCAAGAAGAGGAACGAGGGGATGGCCCGGGACAGAGACGTGTGAGTGCGCCCTCATTGTTGGTTAGGTGGTTTCAAAACCAATCGTTATCCCGGGAAATCACATATCTTGGAAATCATACCCGCAAATTGCACTTACATGTAGTTGTACACATTTGTGACCTGTCACCACAAAATGAGAGTAAAGTCGCACAATGTGATTTGGATGGCCATCCAAAGTCAAAATATGAATGGGTGATCAATTTTGAGATTTTGAGTAATTTGGAAAGCCCAAGTCCTCCTCTACATGATCCTATTTTTGGGGTGCAATCAGATAATCGAAAACCTCTTAAATTACGTGATTTTGAGTAGTGTTTGCGTATTTAGTGTTTGGATTAAAGTCCATCAGTGGTCTAATTAACACGGTAATTAAATATGCAAATTAGGTCTTCGTAACTGTCCCATGTTTTCGAAATTTTGATATTATGTTGATTATACATTAGTTAGTATGTGTGAAAAGTTTCAAGAAGAAATATTGATTAGAACACGGCCGTTGCTATGCTCAACCGAACATTACTTGTCTTGTTTGGCAATCTTTTGTGTGTTTTTTTAAGGATGTTTATAAGTAAGTTTTCTCACAAGCACGTTTTGTGAAACCCGTGACTTTCTGGAGCGCTGTAAAATTTATTGATCGCAAAAGTGTAATATACCATTGGAAAGCTCTCTTTCTCAAGAAATTGAAAATACCAATATCTCAATTTTTAATTTTCCGACTTTACTCTCATATTGTGGTGACAGGTCACATTTATTAACCATACATTGTACATGTATAACAGTCCATATTAACCCTAACCCCCTAGGCCTTACTTTGGGCTAAAGAACTGCATACTACAGAATACTACTTTAGTATTTTGTAGCATTGGGTCTCTCCGTGACTGATGATTGGGTGTGTACTGACAGAGTACAGATACTGCCAACTACAAAATACTAATAGTGGCAATACAGGTCAGTAATAATTACCTGGCAAAAAAATGCAGTAGTCCAGCCTTGACCCAATGTGTCCCAAGTGACAATTTTTGCTGTAGAGTTTAAGAACACCTTACACAGCATACATGGGCCATGCACACTCAGCAAGCAGAGGGACACAATGCTAAAAAGTACTACGAGTGCAATAAGGGGTGAAGTACCAAATACTAAAAATTACTACAGGCATTGCACACAAGTCGGTGAGAGTACTGCATACTACTTTTTACTACTAGTAGTAAAAAGTAGCATTAGGAAGGGTTAGGGTTAAAGGTAGTATACACCATTGGTAATTGCTTGAATTGTCATGAATGGGTAGATTTGTGGGGTTGTATTTTATAGTAAATATCGTTTAACTGACCTGTCCGAAGTTTTACATTCATGGATGACGAGAAAAGCACGAAAAACGGCGTTTGTTTTCAACTGGCGTCGAGCAGTTATTCTTATGTTATCTTTGTTTTTTCGCGCTCGCCGTCCGGCGATCGCGAATTTTTCTTTATAAAATTCAATTTTTCAGAATAATTACAGGATATCTAGCGCAATAATTTTGCGGGATGCCTAGAATCATTATTTACTTTCAAATGAGTAAAATATTTCTTAATAATTCGGTAGTAAATATTTTCGATATCTGCAAATGGTGTATACTACAATGTACCTTTAACAGATTTTGAAAAAAACTAAGCAAGTCAGGTCACAATAATAGTTTGTAGCTTTTGTTTTTATACATCAAATACTTGTATGATTCATATATTTGGAACAGGAAGTGGGAACTACCGGTACATGTACGTACAAAAACATACAACTTACTTTTGAGGGCTAAATTAAATGTCTTACAACAGCGTAATTGACATTTACATGAGAGTTAGGAATGGACGAATTTGATAATAATTCAATATTTGAATATTCCAATAGCCTTTTGATTGAGCTACAATGTACATGTACACATACCTGTGGTTTTTTTTCCAGATACAAACAAATGTAGTGTTTCATTTTTTTACAAGGCATACTTGTAATTATTTCCAAAATCTCGATCACAGAGAATCCAACAAAAATAAACAGATTTATGTTGTACACCTCATTATGTTGTACACCTCAACATGCGTACACGTGTACAAGTGACAAGTCACTGTGTAATAGCCTTAAAGCGACACAAACAGCACATTTATGACGCCAGGGCAATTTTTTCGCGTCGCAAATTTGCAAAGGTTTAATGCATTTCAACTCCGGCGAATTTGGCAGCGAATATCTCGTTGAATTTATGCTACAGTGCATTTATTGTCATTACATACGTCCAATTCGCCGTTCGCAAATCGTATGAACTGGCCTACCCAAGTGCGCCTGTTTTTCTTTATTTCGAACCTTGATAACATTTGTTGACCCAGAAATACACCATGTACGGTGCTTTAAATACATTTCTTGATCTGATATCAATTGTCTAGTACCCCAAAATAGCCATTCTCTGCCAAATTTAGCTTGACAGTCGACACTTGAGCACAACCTAAAAAAACATTGTACACACTTTGAGTTAAATGCAAGAACTGTTTACAACAAGTACTGGTAGTTTCTGATAGGATGTTCTTTACCAATTTTGGAGGGCATACATGTACCCTTTGAATTTAAATACATGAGAGTAGCAAATAATCACAAGCAGATAACACTTTGTTATCATCTACATAATGTAGTGCTGGCTGGTTCCATAGTTTCCAACAAGTGTGTCTCTGTACCTGTAGTTACCGTTGACCTAACCCCAACCCCAACCCTAACCCCAATTAACCCCCTAGGCTCTTGCACTAGGAAGCATACCAAACCTAGTATGTACTGTACGTACATGTACATGTGGCCAACATCAACAACTGCACACAGGTTCAGTAATTATTGGTACTAAACCTAGAACACAGTACTACATGTATAAACCTGCCAAACTCCAACTGCACACATGTTCAGTAATTATTGGTACTGAACCTAACACAGTACTATAAACCTGCCAAACTCCAACTTGTTGAAGTCTGACTGACTTGGTACAGATGGGTCTATGCAGTGTTCGGTGTTCAGGATAAGGGCTACCGTATGATGGTTGATAGGGCTACGATAGGGCATCCCTTGTTATTTCTATGGTTTTTCTTTCTTTCTTTTTTTGCCTAGTTAACGGTCGGTTAAAACAAAAATAATTAGATGGATAAATTAAATGATGAGTGTATGTGACCCGCTCCATCGAATTCAGGAATAAGTCGCAAAATGACTTTTTGAGATATGCATGTATATGGTGAGAAAGGGGATTTTATAAGCTATCTAATGATACCCATCACAAGTGTGTATCTGTTTAGGTTAACAAGTTATGGTCTGATGAAGATGGCAGGTGTATTTATTTGCCGAATCCACATTCCGAGAAAAACGGCTTTGAAATAAACAAAATTTACCAAAATCATACGGACAGCACACACTAATCCTCTTAATTTTTATCTTTATTGATCGTTTTCACATACAAGACAATAATGACAATAATCTGTTATAACTACACTTCCTAAAAATACAATGTTCAGAAAATCGACTTAGTCACGATTTTCACCCATGCGTTCACTTTAACGGCCGATTGCGTAAAACGGCCTGAGCGACTTATTTCTGATTACGATGGAGCGGGTCACATATTATCTCGAGTTTTATTTATTGCAGCAGTTTATCATGAGTTGATATCACTCTATCAAATTTGGCAAGATAGACTTTCACAAACATTTTGGCTGTAGTGGCAGTCACATGTACCGGGTACCACTACCTACATGTACATGTAATACAAACATGTAAGTAAGATAAGAGGCAACGTAATACATCCTTTCATCTTCCGGGATTCCACAGGTTGTTGTACACAATATTCGCCGTATAAACTAATCATTTGAAAAATAGCTTTCAAATAACACAGATCCGGATTGTATAATTTAACAATTCATTATTAATTTTTTTAAATTGCTAATTTCCTTCGTGAATGGTGTTCCAGATAGGGAAATTAGAATAGGGAAATTAGAATAGGGAAATTAGAATAGGGAAATTAGAATAGGGAAATTAGAATAGGGAAATTAGAATAGGGAAATTAGAATAGGGAAATTAGAATAGGGAAATTAGAATAGGGAAATTAGAATAGGGAAATTAGAATAGGGAAATTAGAATAGGGAAATTAGAATAGGGAAATTAGAATAGGGAAATTAGAATAGGGAAATTAGAATAGGGAAATTAGAATAGGGAAATTAGAATAGGGAAATTAGAATAGGGAAATTAGAATAGGGAAATTAGAATAGGGAAATTAGAATAGGGAAATTGGAATAGGGAAATTGGAATAGGGAAATTGGAATAGGGAAATTGGAATAGGGAAATTTGAATAGGGAAATTTGAATAGGGAAATTGGAATAGGGAAATTGGAATAGGGAAATTAGAATAGGGAAATTAGAATAGGGAAATTAGAATAGGGAAATTAGAACGAAAGAAACAAAAAAGGACTCCATTATATACCGGTACATCTACGCTTTTTATGGATCCGATCTCAAATAATTTAACTCTGTAACATTGTTCTCAAATACATGTACACGTACCGTATAAGTGAGCTAAAAATACATTTTGTAAAATTGTGTACACAATTCAACTACCACGTGACACAGTCACAGTGACTGTCACGCGCTACATTGTCATTTTGTTTGCTTAAAGCCATACACATGCACACGGACTCAAAATTATTATACACCATTGGTACACATAATTGCTTGAATGGGTGGATTTGGGGGGTTGTATTTTTATAGTAAATATCGTTAAACTGACCTCCCATGAAGTTTTACAATAATGGATGCCGAGATAAGCACGAAAAACAGCGTTTGTTTTCAACCGGCGTCGAGCAGTTATTCTTACATGTATGTTATCTTTTTTCCGCGATCGCTGTCTGGCGATTGCGAATTATTCTTTATAAAATTCAATTTTTTAGAATAATTACAGGATATCTAGCTCAATTATTTTGCTGGATGCCTAGAATCGATATTTACTTTTAAATTAGTAAGATATTTCTTAATTATTCGGTATTAAATTTTTTAGATATAGAAGGGTGTATTTTACATACCTTTAACTGACCTTTCTGAAGTTTTACAATCATGGATGCCGAGATAAAAAGCAAGAGAAACGGATTTTGTTTTTTAACCGGCGTCGGGGCAGTTCTTGTTGTTCTTGTTTTTTTTGCGATCGCCGTCAATTCAATTTTTCTCTCCGTCCTTTGTCAACGTCGCCAAAAATTGCTTAGCATGAAAAATCTTCCTTGGCAAAAGCAGGGTTAAAAACTAAATTTTCAGGTGATGAACTACAGTGTAGTACCGTACATATTGTTTGTGACTAATTCAGCTGATTTTTGCTAAGCATGAAACGTGCATGAAGTTTTTGCAGTGACCTGTTTTTTTTACTGAAGAAGAATTTGTGTGTGTCCTATGCAATTCTATTTTGCTCAAGAGCTCAACGAAATTGGCCCCTGCTCATAATTTATGAGTAGCTAACATACAGAAAATTACTACTAGAAACCTAAACAGATTTTAGTTTAATTCTGCATGACAAACATGTTTGTTATACCACGGCAATAGAGTGTGAATTTCTATTGGTCGAGAAGCGTTCACGTGACATGCCACAAAAACGCATGTATCCGAGTGTGCCGATGTATGAGCATGGTATGAGTGATGTACGCTGAGTACGCGTGGTACATGAGTTCATGTACCCCACGGGGTACATGAACTTTCTTTTTCCAGGCCGCGGAATTTTTTTTTACACGCTAGCGCATAGCCTGGCCGGCCATTTCTGTGATAAATACCATGGAAGCGACTGATATTAGAGTCTAGCAACCTTTGACATGGCGCTATGTTATATTAGCTGGTACTACGTAAATTTATGTATGTTCCTGTGTGATGTAAACAGGGAACAGTGAAGTTAGCACTTTCGGCAACGACTGACGACCGCCATTGTTGTTTACACCGGCTTTCGTTTATGCTGTTCGTCTGCTTTTTCTTGCCTGCTGTAATCTATTACCGTGGTATAACAAAACAATTGTTGCCTGCTGTGACAAGGTCCATGGCGTTTTGTACACCCGAGGGGGCAAATGGCACCCTCGGCTTCGCCTCGGGTGCCATTTGCCCCCTCGGGTGTACAAAACGCCATGGACCATGTCACAGCAGGCAACAATTGTATAATGTACTACTGTATCTTGGTGTTTAATTTCTACCAAATGTAGAAAAGAAATCTGTGTTGATGTGAAATATACATTGTTTGCAAACCCCTTGTTTTGAAAATGCCTGTTTTTTTGTTAACATTGTATAATTTTTGCATGTGGTTCTGATTTTTTTTCTAATGATGTTATGAGCTTTTTTTTTTTTTCCCTTTTTTTTCTTCAGAAAGCGAAGTACCAGTTTCAAACAGTTAGTTTTCCGAAGGTGTGTTGTTTATTAACAATTCAATTAATTTTCCTTTTCCCTATCATTTTTAAGCTTACCTTGTTCCACCATTCTTTGCACCCTACTGAATCTTCCAGAAACCCTACCAGCCGGTACACATATACAAGCTTTAATCTCGAAAAGCTTATGAATTTGTGTAGTTTTTCCGTACCTTGATCCTATATATATTTTTTCTTGACATTCCTCACATTTGTTGTACAATAACTCCGAAAAATGAAATCTCATATTGTTTTTTTGTTATAATAGCATTGTCAGACTTTAGTCTGAAATCATGCTTTTTGAATTTCACAGAAACACATTGTTTGTAGAAAGATAAATGCCTCTTTTAGACATTTCATCAATTGTTCAGACTTGTTATTAACCCTCCTATGGTTGGACAGCACAAATATTCACAAATGTCCCGAGTCCAGCCTTTTGCGTGTGTTCCTATTGGGAACGCAATTCTGCCCACAGCTTCAATGTGCAAACTCTACACACAAAAAAGCACAGTGTAGTGCAAAATACGGTACCCTCTAGAGACTTGAACACAATGGGGACAATGGGAGTGAAAAGGTCTCCACAGGGTAATTTCTATAGATGAATAGGTCTCCATTAGGAATTTCACGAATTAAATTTTTGGATTGTACTTAAATTACTCAAAAACTAGGGTTAGGATGTGGGTTAGGGTTAGTGTTTGGGTTAGGGTATAATATAGGGTATATTGGGACGAAATTTTCACCCAGGAAAATAATTGTGGTTAAAATTGAAGCATTTTGAAAAAAAGGTGCTCGACTTTCTAACCATTTTGTACACGAGAACAAAGCCATGTCTCCACAGTGATACAAAAATGCGAATACATGTGCATATTTGTAGTATGTGTGTGGCCCAAAGAGTGACTTTCCCATATACAAATGTCTGCAAAGTTTCTTTTTTTTTAAGTTTGCATGTTCCCCTTCTTATACAAATAAAAATTAACAAAGTTGTACATGTACCGATATGCATGCACCGATATGCATGCGAAATGCTGCCTTTCTGAATATTAAATGTCAAAGCTGATTGTTTAACTAACTATACACAGTACATGTTTTTCCCTTAAAATTTCTCTTTTTTGCGGACACGAGCCCCTAAGGGAAATCATGACCAACTCATTTCATTCGTTTGGCTTATCACTGGCTGTTTTTTTCACTGTGTTTTACTTGTGTGTGTTATTGGGCGTGGTTCTTCCATCGGGCGTGGTTCTTCCATCGGCGTGGCTCTTCCATCGGGCGTGGTTCTTCCATCGGGCGCGGTTCTTCCATCGGGCGTGGTTCTTTCATCGGACGTGGTTCTTCCATCGGGCGCGGTTCTTCCATCGGGCGTGGTTCTTCCATCGGGCGTGGTTCTTCCATCGGGCGTGGTTCTTCCATCGGGCGTGGTTCTTCAGGAGCACCAGGCAGTCCAAAGGAGACAGTCTAAGCAGTGAGACGACCTCCAGGGAACCTCTGTCAAGTGAAAGTGACGTCGAGTTTGGCAATAAGTGAGTACTGAACATCCAAATCCAAACCCCACCCAACTTAACCCAATTCAACCTAGCTGTGAATGATCCTGTCCAACCCATTATGACCCAACACAATTGAAGTTAATGCAACCAAATCCAAGCCCCACCCAACTCAACCCAATCCAACCTAGCCACGAATGACCCTGTCCAACCCAGTACAACCCAACACAGTTGAAGTTAATGCAACCAAATCCAAGCCCCACCCAACTCAACCCAATCCAACCTAGCCACGAATGACCCTGTCCAACCCAGTACAGCCCAACACAGTTGAGGTTAATGCAACCAAATCCAAACCCCACTCAACTCAACCCAATCCAACCTAGCCGTGAATGACCCTTTCCAACCCAGTACAACCCAACACAGTTCAATCCAAAATCCAACCAAATCCAAACCAATCACGATTGCCGGACGGCGATCACAAAAAGAACAAGAACAACGACGCAGATTAATAACAAATGCCGTTTTTTCTTTCTTTTTTTCTCAGCGTCCATGAGTGTAAAACTTCGGACAGGTGAGTTAAACGATATTTACTATAAAATACAACCCCCTCAAATCCACCCATTCCTAAGAATTCAAGCAATTGCCAATATGGTGTATCCTACTGTGTACCTTTAGCTCGCAACTCTACCATGTTTTGTTCTCCTCGCACCACCTCTTTCAGTGGCCCTCCGCCAGCCAGTCAGTCTTCCCCCATCCACGTCTCCCGATCCTGCCCCTCTGAGCTTCCACTCCTGGAGGAGCAGCAGCAGCAGCAGCAGCAGCCGCAACAGCAACAGCAACAGCAACAGCAGCAACAGCAACAGCAGCAGCAGCAGCAGCAGCAGCAGCAACAGCAACAGCAGCAGCAGCAACAACAGCAACAACAGCAGCAGCAGCAGCAGCAGCAACAGCAACAGCAGCAGCAGCAGCAACAGCAGCAGCAGCAGCAGCTTAATCTTGGCTTTGAGACGTCGGGATCCTCCCTAGGATCGCCCACCGAGAAGTTGTCGCCATCTGGCCGGAGTGACAAGGAGGAAAAGTCGCCTAAGTCTTTGAAACGGAAAAGCAGTAACAAATCTCCTTGGTACACGGTGAGTTTTAACCTGATGATGATGAAGCTGATGTTTTCAAGTAGGATTGTCCTAGATTAGATATTAATATACAATTAATAAATACCTAGGAGAGTTGATGGCTTCCGATTGGTCGAGACTCGATCAGTAATTACTTGTAGTAATTGCCCGGCTTTCAAGAAGAAGCGCACAAATGTCCCCAGAACCAGCATTAATCAAGCATCATGTAAGCCCATGATTGGCCGAATGCAACAGTCCTAGGATAACTTGTAACAAGGACGCGTCAAATCTTAATAGTGCGCGCTATAAATGTACGCGTAGAACGTTTGTATCTAAATCTATACGCGCGGCATTTTGTTTAAACGCGCGTGTCGTCTGTTAACGTTAGCGCGTTGCTATGAACGGTGGGCATCAGTAGTCAGCTAGTCTGGTCTCACGGTTTGGGTAATAAAAACACATATTGAAGAGACAGGGTACCATGCATAAGCTAAAATATGGCCCCTGGACATGCATACAAAACACTAGAAATATTTTTTTATAATTTTTTTTCTATAATGCAATGCCAGAAGTTTGTTATTTAATTTGATTTTGTTTCTCATACTTGTAGTTTCTCGTAGTTGGATTGGCAAATAATAGAGACCCCTTCTGCCATTTTCTCAGGTTCTATCCGCTTCCTACAAGTCCAAGTCGGAGGAATTCCGAAAGTACTTCAAGAACATTCACAACGAAAATCTCATTGCAGGTTGGTATCCCACCTCTCGTCCAGATTTTTTTTTTTTTTTTTAACACATCAATTTAACCCTAACGTGCTATGCCTTACTTTGGGCTAAAGAACTGAGTACTACAGACTACTACTTAGTATTTTGTAGTACTAGGTCTCTCTATGACTGATGACTGGGTGTGTAGTGACAGCAGTATAGATACTGGCTACTACAGAATACTACTTAGTATTTTGTAGTACTGGGTCTCTCTGTGACTGATGACTGGGTGTATTATAACAGCAGTATAGATACTGGCTACTACAGAATACTACTTAGCATTTTGTAGTACTGGGCTTTTCTATGACTGATGACTGGGTGTATTATAACAGCAGTATAGATACTGGCTACTACAGAATACTACTTAGTATTTTGTATTACTGGGTCTCTCTGTGACTGATGACTGGGTGTTTAATGACAGCAGTATAGATACTGGCTACTACAGAATACTACTTAGTATTTTGTAGTACTGGGTCTTTCTGTGACTGATGACTGGGTGTATTATAACAGCAGTATAGATACTGGCTACTACAGAATACTACTTAGTATTTTGTAGTACTAGGTCTCTCTATGACTGATGACTGGGTGTGTAGTGACAGCAGTATAGATACTGGCTACTACAGAATACTACTTAGTATTTTGTAGTACTAGGTCTCTCTATGACTAATGACTGGGTGTATTATAACAGCAGTATAGATACTGGCTACTACAGAATACTACTTAGCATTTTGTAGTACTGGGCTTTTCTATGACTGATGACTGGGTGTATTATAACAGCAGTATAGATACTGGCTACTACAGAATACTACTTAGTATTTTGTATTACTGGGTCTCTCTGTGACTGATGACTGGGTGTTTAATGACAGCAGTATAGATACTGGCTACTACAGAATACTACTTAGTATTTTGTAGTACTGGGTCTTTCTGTGACTGATGACTGGGTGTATTATAACAGCAGTATAGATACTGGCTACTACAGAATACTACTTAGTATTTTGTAGTACTAGGTCTCTCTATGACTGATGACTGGGTGTGTAGTGACAGCAGTATAGATACTGGCTACTACAGAATACTACTTAGTATTTTGTAGTACTGGGTCTCTCTATGACTGATGACTGGGTGTGTAGTGACAGCAGTATAGATACTGGCTACTACAGAATACTACTTAGTATTTTGTAGTACTGGGTCTCTCTGTGACTGATGACTGGGTGTGTAATGACAGCAGTATAGATACTGGCTACTACAGAATACTACTTAGTATTTTGTAGTACTAGGTCTCTCTATGACTGATGACTGGGTGTGTAGTGACAGCAGTATAGATACTGGCTACTACAGAATACTACTTAGTATTTTGTAGTACTGGGTCTCTCTATGACTGATGACTGGGTGTGTAGTGACAGCAGTATAGATACTGGCTACTACAGAATACTACTTAGTATTTTGTAGTACTGGGTCTCTCTATGACTGATGACTGGGTGTGTAGTGACAGCAGTATAGATACTGGCTACTACAGAATACTACTTAGTATTTTGTAGTACTAGGTCTCTCTATGACTGATGACTGGGTGTGTAGTGACAGCAGTATAGATACTGGCTACTACAGAATACTACTTAGTATTTTGTAGTACTGGGTCTCTCTATGACTAATGACTGGGTGTGTAATGACAGCAGTATAGATACTGGCTACTACAGAATACTACTTAGTATTTTGTAGTACTGGGTCTCTCTGTGACTGATGACTGGGTGTGTAGTGACAGCAGTATAGATACTGGCTACTACAGAATACTACTTAGTGTTTTGTAGTACTAGGTCTCTCTATGACTAATGACTGGGTGTGTAATGACAGCAGTATAAATACTGGCTATTACAGAATACTACCTGGCATGTACCATTTACTAATAGGTTGTAGTTTGTTTTAGTATTTGGGTAATAAGTAGGCCTGACTTCAACCCAAATTGTATTTGTAGTTTTGTTTAGCATTGGCTCTTTTTTGCTTGTTGAGTGTGTTTGGCTCAGATGTACCGGTACCTAACCTATCTACACCTAGCAGTCCTCAGTACTACATATTACTTTGTACAGTATTGGAAGTGAAGTATCAAATACTACAAATTACTACAGGCATTGCACTACTACAGTAGTAGTATTTTGTAGTATTCGGTAGTATTCATAGACACATTAAGTCGTGTTTCACCATAGACCGAGGATCGGTCTATGGTAAAACACCGAGGATTCCCTATTGTGTTTCTCTTTGTTTTTTGTAGTACATGTATAACCTAACCTAATAGACTTAGCGTACACTTTAATGCCAGAGGACAGAAATACGAGGCCACAGGATCTCCCTCATAATCTGATGCAAGCTAGTAACCCACTTCAATGTCGTGTCACAGCAACGGATGTAGATTACTTCCTGTATCTTCTGTGGCAGGAAGTGTCTCCTTCAAAAATGTTGCATGTGCACCGGTCCAGCGACCGTTAGATATGATAAGCGTACTGAAAAAAGTCACCTATTATTAACTCTCCTATGTGCAGAGGTCACTATTTGTAACCTGCTCCCACGAAATCAGAGTAAAGTTGACAATTTGATTTTTGTGAGATATTGACATTTTCTGATTCCTTGAATTCTTAGCTTTAAAATGATATATAATTTATTGGGTAGGGTATTTAAAAAATAGATAATATTGAGCAAAACCAAGCGGTCATATTTTCATTTATTTTGTTACATTTTAGATTTTTGGGTAAAATGAAATTTATATTTGTTCTGCTAATCCTTAATACAAATACTTGGTAGTTTGAAAGAAAACATTTGGGAATTGTATCATGCAAAAACCCCAACCTATACCCTAACCTAACCCTAGCCTTGGCCGTTATACCCTAACCCTAGCCCTAGCTGTTATATCCTAACCCAACCCTAGCCCTAGCCGTTATACCCTACTTTACCATACCCTACCCTACCCTACCCTACCCTACCCTACCCTGCCCTGCCCTAACCTAACCCTAGCTGTTATACCCTAACCTAACCCTAGCCTTTATACCCTAACCTAGACCTATCTGTTATACCCATACCCTACTCATATCTCGTCAAAGTGACGATTTTAAGAATAGGGCGACAGTAATGTTTTGCATGGTACATGTATGTCGCTGTATTATATCAAAATTATTAACAAACCGAAAATGGCAATAATACCGGTATAATAATAATAATAATGGTCCCTACTGTGTCCTGTTGCCCCTGTATGCTCAGATATCATTGATTTTTTTTGAGTTGTCAACTTTTGTTGTGATTTTGACCAACAGATTATTCATGTGCTCTTCAGAAGGACATCTTATTGCAGGGGAGGATGTACGTGACAGAGAACTGGCTCTGCTTCTACGCCAACATCTTCAAGTGGGAAACCCTGGTCAGTCCTCAACTTTCTAACTTTCTGCTGGTTATGTAACTCCGTTTGGTACTTTGTTTGCCAATCTTTGTTGCCAATCTAGTTAACCAGTTCGCGCCGGATGACGTATATAAACGCAAAGTTTTCCCCAAATTCAAAACGGATGACGCATAAACACGCCAAGTTCAAGTTTGGAAATGTCTGTCAGCAGCGAGCAAGGATGGAAATGCGTACATTGTGTAGGTGTGCTTCCCGGCACTATCGGCCTGAACCCGCTTCGGATTGAGTTTCGTTAACAATAATCCCGCCCCTCGGCTGGGTGATGTTAAAATAATCCCGGCGCTAACTGGTTAAAGGTTGGATACAGATATATCGACAAAATCTTACTACCAAAATATTTAGAAATATCTTGCTTATTTGAAAGTAAATGACGATTCTAGGCGTCCAGTAAAATGATCGAGGTAGATATCTTTTAATTGTTACGAAAAATTGAATTTTATAAAAAGAAATCATGATCGCTGGTCGGCGATTGTGGAGAAAAAACTGTTCATTAAGTACAAATTGCACACCACACCGGTAACCGGGTCATCAGGCCACGCGCAGTCAGCTCAGGACCATGCGCGTGTTGTGTTGGTAAATGCCATACCACACCACGCATGGCCGGCTAGGTTTATCATTCATCAAGGCCAAAGGCGCATTAGGCACAATGACTGCCGGTTTCCTGATTTCAAAAACGATATCATCGATATGCCGATTTTTAAAAATGTATTAAAATGTATGCAATTTGTTTTTGGCGAATATCGTATCGTCACGATAAAATTGCCGTATCGTCCAGCGCTAATATCCGTCCCCGGCGCGAACTAGTTAAGTCCTCACTGTTCATAAAGTGCACCAGACTATTTTACCTGATGCACTACGCTGCGTCTAGCACGTTGTTTAGAATGGAGTATTTGACATTACTTAATACTGCAATCAGATTTTAATTTTTTTGTCCCACTTTGTTTACAGCTTACCATCAGACTGAAGGACATCACGGCTATTACCAAAGAGAGAACGATACGCCTGATACCGAATGCGGTACAGATAGCCACGAAAAGGGAAAAGGTACAATGCACTTTTTTTAATACACCAGTTCGCGTCAGGATTATTTATAATACAGTACCAAAGTTTACGCTTCGTGTTTCTGTTCTCCGCAGTATTTCTTCACCTCGTTCATGTCCAGGGATCGTACCTTCCTTCTTCTCTTCAAAGTCTGGCAGAACGCGCTGATGGATCAGGTAGGTACCGGTAGCCCTCTTGATCATTTTACTGTTAACTAGAAAAAGGTCACTCGGTAAAGCGCACCGCAAAAAAGCGCCCTATCTCCCAAAATTATTCAAAGCAATCCAGATTTTTAAAAATGTCATGGAATCATCCTTGACCCAGAAGCTATCTACTTACCAAGTTTGGTTAAAATCCATTCAGTAGATTTTCTGTAACCCTGCTAAAAGACAGACAGACAGACGAACAAACAAACAGCAACAAACAAACGGACAAACACTCGACAGACGGGCCATATTTGAAACCCCATTCTCGTATTAAATGAACATGCGAATAGCGTTCCGAATGACGAGAACCAACACGTGAACGGTGTTCGCAAACAGGATTTTTACTCCCCACTCATTGGGAGCAGACGAAGAATGACAAGAACAAAGATGGTGGGCTTAGGTCGAGTCGAGTCGAGTCGAGTCGAGTCGAGTCGAGTCGAGTCGAGTCGAGTCGAGTCGAGTCGAGTCGAGTCGAGTCGAGTCGAGTCGAGTCGAGTCGAGTCGAGTCGAGTCGAGTCGAGTCGAGTCGAGTCGAGTCGAGTCGAGTCGAGTCGAGTCGAGTCGAGTCGAGTCACCCAAAACCAAAAAATTTCACTCTCGTCGAGTCATTGACTGAAGTCATTGCAACTCTTTCCCCAGAAAATGCCGTCGGTGGAATACTGGACCCGGGTTCACAACAACTATGGCACCAATCTGGGGCTAAGCCCCGACGAGCTTCCTGAGGACTACGTCCAGCCCAACCTGTCGCAGGACGAAACGGTGAACGGGGAGAATGAGGAGAACGAGTTTGACGAGTCCAAGAGCCAATGCACGGAAGGGATGGAGGAGGAAGAAGATGAAGAAGAAGATGATGATGAAGAGGATGAAGTTGATGATGATGAAGTTGAGGATGATGAAGTTGAGGAGGAGGAGGAGGTTAGGTCATCTTTCAAATCTCTGCATTAACCCAGACTCTCCAGAGTATTTTGGCTAGAAACCCTGCCAGACGCAGCAACATGCACCATTTGTCTTGCCCCACAATTCCTTCTTAAAAATATCCTCCAACCTGATAGTTAGTCTAGCCCCGTAATTCCTTCTAAAAATATCCTCCGACTTGATGGTAAATCTAGACCCATAATCCCTTCTTAAAAATATCCTCTAACTTGATAGAACGTTGAAGTACCTTCGTTTTAATATAATTATACCTTTATTTTCTACTCAAATGTATATTACAAATGGCCCTGATAATAACACGTCACATGTTCAGTTATAAAATTAAAATAAATTAATGATTCCTGACAAATATAGATTATCGTTCGTCTATCTGTTCAGTTTGTTACCATCTTATTGTCTATAAACTTTCGTATCCCCTCGTGCCGAGTTTGGTAGTGATTGGATCTTTATAACTGGTCGTCAAGCTCGTTAAATGGCACTTCCCGAACGGTTTAAACCCCCTTTCTCCACGGGGATCGTCTGATCGTCTAGCGTATCGTGAGGTACGTTTAGGGACAGCTATGGACTTTAGGTTTGTGGCGTTATAAATAATAAAGATGAAGAAGAAGATGATGATGATGAAGATGAGGATAAAGTTGAGGATAAAGTTGAGGAGAAGGAGGAGGAGGAGGTTAGGTCATTTTCCAAATCCCCGCATTAACCCAAACTCTCCAGAGTATTGCACCATGCACCATTTGTCAAAAGCTAGCCTGCCCAATGCAGCAAGATCTATCAGGTTGAACAATCTTAAGGCCAAACTGCCTCAGAGTCTGTGGTCAACCAACGAAGCAGAATCCATCTCTGGCATTGATCAATGGGGGACAAGCTCTCAATAGTCCTAATGTCTTGATGTCAGGTACACATGTATTTTACTAACAATCTTGTGGTATTGGTTACTTTATCTCAGAAGAAATCTTTGGATTAACAATATCTTGCTGGTTTTTATACAAGGTGGTCTATAACAAAACTGGAACAGCCTATTTTCAGTACCCTCCAACCAGAAAAAAAACTAGTTTAGATAGCCTAGGAACTTTCGAGATGAAAAATAATTCCAAGATCACCCGTTTCAGTCCAGTAGTTTTCATTCTTGTGGCGTTTTGTTTCTAAAACAAAGTCAGGGAGTCAGTTGGACAGTTGATCAACGGAAGCGCGACAGCAATAAAGAGGCCTGTCCGATTGACCACCGACTTGGTTCTGGAAAAGGTCCCTTAACCAGTTGGCGCTAGATGACGTATATAAATGCAAATTTTTCTCCCGATTCAAAACGGATGACGCATAAACACGCCACGAGCAAGGCCGGAATCGTCTATCAGCAGCGAGCAAGGCCAGAAATGCGTGGGTGTGCTTCTTGGGAACCATCGGCCTGAACACGCCTCGGATCGAGTTTCGTGAAAAATAATCCCGCGTGTCTGCTCGGTGATGTTAAAATATCGGCGTGAACTGGTTAAATGAAGCGAATCGGGTGATCTTTGTATCATTTTTCATCTAAATAGAATAAGATTCCTCGTCCATCAAAACTATTTTTCTAGTTGGGTACTAAGAAGAGGCTGTTTTTTTGTGTTTTTGTTTACATCCCTGTAGACCAGACACATTGTTTTCTCTGAAAAACAAGATTTTGTTCTCCTTTTCCCATGGTCACAGCTGGAAGAGCTTTTAGGGCCGGAAGCACTCGCGAGGTCAGAGGTGACAGGTCAAGAGGTCACTATGAATAGTGACACAGCCGGCATACTAGACGTCCTGGCTTCCAAAGCCTTAGATGAAGAAGGTAAAAAAGAAATTCAAAAAGTTTGTCCGAAAATTCAAAAATGCCAAGGGGCCAGTCTATTATAACACGGATCTTAAAATTGCGCAAATTTCCTTTACGATTTGAATTGTTGTAAAAGTTTTAAATGAGGCTTAAAGGTAGGATACACTATTGGTGATTGCTTGAATTATGAGGAATGGGTGGGTTTAGGGGGTTGAATTTTATAGTAAATATCGTTTATCTGACCTGTCCGAAGTTTTACAATGGATGCTGAAAAAAGCAAGAAAAAACGGCTTGTCAGGCAGTGGTTATTATGTTGTTCTTGTTTTTTTCGCGATCGCCATCGTAAATTTGTTTTTATAAAATTCAATTTTCGTAACAATTATAGGATATCTAGCCCAATAATTTTGCTGGATGACTACAATCATTATTTACTTTCAAATAAGTAATATATTTCTCAATAATTTGGTATAATTTTTTTCTGATTTCTGCAAATGGTGTATCCTACCTTTAAAAAGTGTAAAGCTTGTCTCATTTGAAAAAACTTGAATGCCCGATTGCATTCAAACTTGGGGCATAGATGCAATATGGAAACCTGTATGTGATGGTGATATTAACCCTAACCCCTAGGCTCTCGCACTAGGAAGCATACCAAACCTAACAAACTTCAACAGCTCACACATGTTCAGTAATTTTTGGTACACTGTACTGAACTTAACAGTACTAAACCTGCCAAACTCCAACATTTGAAATTTTATTGACTTGGAACAGTGATAACTGGCCAGTGGTATTATGTGTTTTAGTGGGGACACACATACAAGGTGTAAGTGTACATACACTTACAGTTGACCAGGAACTGTGCAGTGACAATGTGGGTCACTCGCGTATAAATTCCTGTGCATTCTCAAAATTTCTAACATTTTGACAAATCTCATGCCTTTCTGTCCTGAACCTCACAGAATTCAACAGGGTCTCCCTGGGCCTTTGGTACTGAGTCAAACAAAGTCTAACAACAAGTTGTTACGGTTTAGTACCAAACCTGCCAAAACCTAGCGAAAGCTGCAGTTGGAGTTTGATGGGTTTGGGGTAGTTAGGGTTAAAGGTCACATACTGAGGTCAAAGATCATTTGAGGGCAAGTTGTAAAAGCAGGCGAGACACGCGGTTCGAGAACCATCCTTGGTTTTTGTTTTCATTCTCTAAAGGCGAAGTGGAATCTCTGGAACCGAATCCTTTACACCCGTCCGCCAAAGAATACATGAACTCCTACTTCAACGTGACGGTGGACACTTTCTTCCAGGCAATGTACAACAAGGAGCATCCGTTCTACACAAACTTTCTTCTCCACAGAAAACACACTGGTAAACCTATTTTTTTTTTATTTATTTTTTTTTTTTTTTTTGATAATAATAAAACATCTGACTGTTTGCAAATTATATTTAAAAAAAAACTCAGATTTTTCTAATGGTATTTTCCCAGCAAAATGGATTTTTAAATTAAATTTTACAGATTTGATGGAAATAGCACAGTCGAAATAAAAAACATTCATTTAAAAAAAAAAATTATCCCCTGACATGTCTAAAGCTGTATTTTTTCTCTGGGGAGTTTACAGCTTAATGCTGCTCTTGAAACGCAACGCTAAATTCAGATAAAATCAATCACAATAACCATCTCTGCCCTCACAGGTACCCATTTACTCCTGGGTGGGGAGAAGCAAAGAGTGACAAAGTACCTTGCTCAAGGGCACACGCAGACCACAAATTTAATGCTTGTACTTTGCGCTGTTCACTTGTGCGTGTACTACATAACCCTCGAGGACAGAAGCACAATAGACGAACAAGAGATCCTTATAGTCCTCGGGCGTTCGTCTTCTGTTGAATTTTGCCCTCTGTCGTAAGAGCGTACGATAAGTGAATTGGGTTAGGTTACAGTACGGGAACAAAGGGAAACACAATAGGGAATCCTCAGTCGTTATGTAAAACACGACTGTGTGGTGGAAAATGAGGTACCCTTTGGAGACATGAACACAATGGGGACAATGGGAGTGAAAAGGTCTCCAAAGGGTAATTTCTATAGATGAATAGGTCTCCACTAGGAATTTCACGAAATAGATTTTTGGATTTTACTCAAATTATTCAAAAACTAGGGTTAGGATGCGGGTTAGGGTTAGTGTTTAGGTTAGGGTATAATATAGGGTATATTGGGTCGAAATTTCAACACAGGAAAATAATTGTGGTTAGAATGAGGAGCATTTTGAAAAACGTGCTCGACTTTCTAACCATTTGGTACACGAGAACAAAGACATGTCTCCACAGTGATACAAAAATGCGAATAGATGCGCAAACCAGAGTGTGAAAGCACTCTTGCCAGTGATGACAACAACATTTCTTTCATCGAGCAGACTACTCTACTCCTGTACATCGTCCCTCTAAATTGACCGGGTTTATCTTTGGGCTTTTGACCACAGACCTCAAAATCGGCGAGTGGGAACAGAATGACGACAAGGACATACGGCGCGTCTCGTACACATTCCACCTGAACAACCCGGTCGGACCGAAATCCTGTGGGGTGGAGGAACGTCAGGTGAGTACGCGATGACGCCAGGGAGGTAGTCGAGTCCGTCACAAGTCCTACCGTTACAGTCCCAATACGAGTCATAAGCTATTTAAATTAGCTCTGATGCGTGCCTTTGTTTTTGTCTACCCACTGTTACTTGAGGCGGGCTTTTGGGTGGGCTTGAGTTGGGCTTGGGGTGGGTTTTGGGTGGGCTTTGGGTGGGCTAGAGTTGGGCTTGGGTGGGCTTTTGGTGGGCTTGGGTTGGGCATGAGTAGGGCTTGGGGTTGCCTTTGGGTGGGCTTTGGGTGGGCTTTGGGTGGGCTTTGGGTGGGCTTTGGGTGGGCTTTGGGTGGGCTTGGGGTGGGCTTGGGGTGGGCTTGGGGTGGGCTTGGGGTGGGCTTGGGGTGGGCTTTGGGTGGGCTTGGGGTGGGCTTTGGGTGGGCTTGGGGTGGGCTTGGGGTGGGCTTGGGGTGGGCTTGGGGTGGGCTTGGGGTAAGGGTGGGATAAGCTTAGGATGGGCTTGGGCTTAGGGTGCGCTAGAGACGCGCTTGGGGTGTGCTTGGGACGAACTTGTTTCAAGGGTTTCGTTCTCAAATATAGAATTTCTTTGCTGTCAGAACAACGAATGTAGAGTCTCATAAAAAAACTATTTTTTTGCTACTTAAAAATTAATTTAAATTATCAAGAAATTATTTGTATATTTTTTATCGGCAGATATTTTTCAAGAACTGGAGTCGGCCGGGCCACAGCTACGTCGTCAACATTGAAGTCTGGCAGACCGGAGTGCCCTATGCTGACTATTTTTACACCGAGGCGCGAATGGTTATTACCAGGGTGTCAAGTACCAGTTGTCACGTGAGGTAATTACAAATTTTTTAAACACGATCGCTGTACGGCAATTGCTAAAAAAAACAAGAAAGACATAAGAACCACTGCCTGACGCCGGTTGAAAACAAACGCTGTTTTTCTTGCCTTTTTTCAGCGTCCAAGATTGTAAAACTTTGGTCAGTTAAACGATGTTTACTATAAAATACAACCCCCCAAAATCATTCAAGCAATTACCAATGGTGTATCCTACCATTAAAAACAAAATGTGAATTCATTTTGCACAACCTCAGACCGTAATTTCACCCTCTGTGGATTGAAGAGCCATAATTTGAAACCCCTGGATTTGTATTTTCAACGCTTCAGGGTCATGACGCATCTTGTCTACAAGAAGTCGCCATGGGGACCCATCAAGGGCTTCATTGAAAGGAACACGGAGAGCGGCATCAAAGTGAAGCACGTCGAACTAGGTGAAAAATCACTATTTTCCTTGAGATTTGTATTTTTGACTGAATGAGTAATTGGTCATTCCACCAAGTTGCAAAAAAACACTAACCACGAGGTCACACTAACCACGAGGTCACACTAACCACGAGGTCGCACTACCCGCGAGGTCGCACTTCCCGCGAGGTCGCACTCCCCGCGAGGTCGCACTCCCCGCGAGGTCGCACTCCCCGCGAGGTCGCACTCCCCGCGAGGTCGCAACCCCCGCGAGGTCGCACTCCCCGCGAGGTCGCACTCCCCGCGAGGTCGCACCCCCCGCGAGGTCGCACCCCCCGCGAGGTCGCAATCCCCGCGAGGTCGCAATCCCCGCGAGGTCGCACTCCCCGCGAGGTCGCACTCCCCGCGAGGTCGCACTCCCCGCGAGGTCGCACTCCCCGCGAGGTCGCACTCTCTGTTGAGGTATAATGCTTTAATCCATTTGTTTTAGAGAAGAGCGTTTTTATTGAGAATTTGTCACTTTCTCCCTAAAACTTCTGCTTCCTGTCACGGAAAATTTCTTTCGAAAAAAACGTTCAACTGCCTTGTCTTTCAGACACATACGTCAGACAGCATCTGCAAAGCCGGGTACCGGTGAAATCGGTCCCTAAGAAGGGGCGGAAGAGGAAGCTTGTGGGCGGGGCTTTGAAGGAACAGAAGGAGTCTCGGCCGCTCAGAAGGATGGAGTCAATGCCGGCAATCAATACCAAAACAAGTAAGATCTTATTTATTTTGTATGTATTAAATTTGTTAAATCGTGTGAGGTCTTAAATTAAGAAAGAAGTGTGATGGATGAGTGATCATTGTATAAGAATAATAAATATTATATTCCAGCCAGTAAGCAGTTTGCAGCAGTTTTAATCTTATTCAATAATAAATATTGTTATACTTGTTATGTGCCTTAAAAAAGGTGTTTAAAAGTTGAAAAAAAATACACTAAATTCAACCAGAAGTTTCTAAACATTGGAAAGTCAAGCAAGCAAGCAAGCAACTTGTTAATATTAACTGTGACAGTGACCTGATCCATGTTTATTTTTACATGCGATCGACTTCGGATAGACTTGGGACAGGGACCAAGCTTGAGATCAAAATCAGGATCGAGACCGGAATAGGAATCGAGACTGGGACAGAGACCAGAATCAGGACCGAGACTGAGACAGGAACGGGATCAGGCTTGGGAATCGGGACCGGGAATCGGGGTAGGGGTAGGGATAGGGATAGGGATAGGGATAGGGATAGAGATAGGGATAGGGATAGAGATCGGGCTTAGTAACGGGATCGGGCTTGGGCTGGTTTGCGATTGGCCTGCGAATGTGATTGGCCTGCGAATGACCTATGATTTACCTGATAACAACTCTAGCATCATGAGTTTGCCTTTCCTCATAGGCAATAAGTGTTTCCTAACCTGTACATTTGTTCCTCCCCTCTTGATTCCTTCAGCGTCAATAGCAAGATATCTACCTCCATGGCTCAGAACCGATTCCAGGAACATCATGCTGCTAATATGTATATTGTAAGTACCAAGACACACAATTAACTATAATTCCTGGGTTGAGTTTCTTGTAATGCAAGTATTGGTACAATACAATTATTTATGCTCGGGATTTAACATTCCATACTTGGAAGTTGATGTTCAGATTGTTCATAAAGGTCTGCATGATAATAGACCATATGCGTAGCAGCCATCTTAGAGGGCAATGCCTTTGCATGTCATCGAACCTTCTGTGCATTCATTGGACACAATATGTGACCGGCTCTACAAAAAGGTGTAATGATAAAATTCTTCTTACAATGCTGTTTGGTGCACTTCAATCGGACATTCCATTTACAAGTTATGGCTGTTTTAAAGTCCGCATTTATCAACATGTCGCAAAATATTTTTTGTTAGAATGTTGAATTTTTGAGTTTTTTACATATGAAATGAAAAAATGCCAATTGTTGTTCCTTAAGAAACACTACTTCCATACAATTTCTTTGCAAAATATGGTTCATAGGCATACCAAGGATTACCAATATTATTAAATCTGAAATAAAAAAAATCACCCATTATTCATTATTTTGCAGTTTTCTCCACTATGCCCTCTGCCCAGTTCCGTCTCATTTTGCCTCACATTTACTATATTCATGACAGCTCTAGAATATTGTTCTGGTTTTGCTTTTCTTAAGTCACAAAATGAATATTTCTGTGTTTTTCGTTTGTTTTTGTATCTACAGTTTAACCCTCTTGTCAATAGTCAACGTGTCGTTATTTCTACAACTTCAAACACTGGAACAGCTCGCGGGGAGAACGGAGCAAGACTGGAAGGTGGGAGGCTTTCCCGACAAACTCAAGTGAGTGTCCAAGCCCATCTCACTTAGAAAATTAACTTTAAATTTTCTTAACAAATGGTTGTTTTTTGTGTGTGTGAAACCCAAATATTAGAGTTTCAAAAATTCTTAAATGGAAACTACAACGCATGTCTCACTACTTGATGTTCGAGGTTGTTAACCAGTTCGCGCCGGATAACGTATATAAACGCAAAGTTTTCCCCAGATTCCAAACGGATGACGCATAAACACGCCACGAGCAAGGCCGGAAATGTCTGTCAGCAGCAAGTAAGGCTGGAAATGCGTGGGTGTGCTTCCCGGTACTGAAACACTCTTCGGATCGAGTTTCGTTAAAAATAATCCCGCGCGTCGGCTCGAGGAAGTTAAAATAATCTCGGCGCGAAGTGGTTAAGGTGGTAGTTTACTTTAGTTTTTCCTGTAATGGTTTTCTACCCAATTTCAGTACTTCTACATATCACTACACAGTTGGCTCTCCAGTTTCCCGAAATGTTTTGATACCCAGTTTTGCCAAATTGATTTTCGTGAATTTGACGTAAAGTATTATATATTTTGCGTATTCAACATTGTCTGTTTTGGCAGGGACGTTCCGAAAACCAAAGAAGAGTGGTCGTCGTTACTCCAGAAGCAACTGTATTACCATGAACTGGAGATGGAACGGTGGAGAGAGGTGTTAGGACTCTGTATTGACCTCATGAAAAAGGTATGGTAAACCTCGCCTATAAATTGATGAAACCCCAGTTAAACCTCACCCTGAGGTGCTAGGACTCTGTATTGACCTTATGGGAAAGTTATGGTAAACCTCGCCTAAAAATTGATGAAACCCAAGTTAAACCTCACGCTGAGGTGCTAGGACTTTGTATTGACCTCATGAAAAAGATATGATAAATCTTGCCTAAAAATGTATGAAACCTTGGTTTAACCTCACCCTGAGGTGCTAGGACTTTGTATTGACCTCATGAAAAAGGTATGGTAAACCTCGCCTAAAAATTGATGAAACCCCAGTTAAACCTCACCCAATGGTGCTTGGACTTTGTATTGACCTCATAAAAAAGGTATGATAAACCTCGCCTAAAAATTGATAAAACCCCAGTTAAACCTCGCCCCGAGGTGCTAGGACTTTGTATTGACCTCATAAAAAAGGTATGGTAAACCTCAACTAAATATTTATGAAACCCCAGTTAAACCTCACCCAGAGGTGCTTGGACTTTGTATTGACCACATGAAAAAGGTATGGTAAACCTCACCTAAATATTTAATGAAACCCCAGTTAAACCTCACCCTGAGGTGCTAGGACTTTGTATTGACCTCATAAAAAAGGTATGATAAACCTCGCCTAAAAATTGATGAAACCCCAGTTAAACCTCGCCCCGAGGTGCTAGGACTTTGTATTGACCTCATAAAAAAGGTATGGTAAACCTCAACTAAATATTTATGAAACCCCAGTTAAACCTCACCCAGAGGTGCTTGGACTTTGTATTGACCACATGAAAAAGGTATGGTAAACCTCACCTAAATATTTAATAAAACCCCAGTTAAACCTGAGCCCGAGGTGCTAGGACTCTGTATTGACCTCATGAAAAAGGTATGGTAAACCTCACCTAAATATTTAATGAAACCCCAGTTAAACCTCACCCCGAGGTGCTAGAACTTTATATTGACCTCATGAAAAAGGTATGGTAAACCTCGTCAACAAATTAATTAAACTCCGGTTTTCAATGTTTGCGTCCAATTTTTGCGGAAATTTCCAAGTCTGTCTCTGAGACGCATTTTATTTTGTTATTTTCTTCAAAATTTCACAGGGAGTTTTAGTTAGAATCATTGATATCTTTAAAACAAGTAACTTTTCAACGTTACTACTTGGATAGCTGCAAAAGGTATATTTTACCTTGGAGGAGAAATTTAGAGGAGCCTTCGTCAATTTGATGTCTGGATGACGATCTTGTTTTCTTTCTTTCGCAGATGGAAGTAACGTTACAAGAGGTTCACACGGGCATCAAACCCACCAGGATACCAGACTTAGACGCGGTCCTCCAGAACATCAAAGAGAACACGCAACAAAACGAGGAATAAGCTAAATAAATATATGTATATATATCGTGGAGAGAATGGTGAACCCCTAGGTAGTTTTCACTACAGGGTTTAAAGGGGAGAGTTTTTCGAAAGTCCGGTAATTGCAACATCCAATCGACACTGTGGTGTGTGGCTTCCATGCAGGAATCCACTTCTTCTCATCAAGGACCAAGAAAGAATTAATAAAGTGAGGACATATCTGACCTGCTCCAACGAAACCCGAACAAAGTTGACAATTATTATTATTATTTTTTTCTTTTTTTCAAATTCTCTAGTTTCTCGGCTTTAAAATGATGTATAATTTACATATATACCCCCACCCTATCTCCCCTGGGGGAAAGATTTAGTGATACAACCCCGACAACTTAGTTATGAGATAAACAGCTTTGAAGTTCAGAAAAACGTATTATTTCTAAACACATTTGTTTCACAAAATTGACAAAAAACACACTTCTGGGTGACAAATTAAGCTCCAATTTTGGGAGATTGTAGATTAATAGTTCGTGATTCAGAAAAACCCAAAACCTCAAAATGGTATAATCCATCCCGAAATGACTTCACGAGTACATTGTAATAGAACACATTGTGCGACTTTGTCCGGGTTTCGTTGGAACAGGTCACATATTGTACGTGTACATGTACATACTGCTTCATGTGTGTATATCAAAGTTAAGTGAAATGGGAATACTGACAATTTGGGAGACCGCCAACATAGGGCAAGATAGCTCAGTTGGTAGAGCGCCATTACGGTATTCTGGAGGTCGCAGGTTCTAGTCCCCCGCCTTGCCAATTTCTTTGTTCACTTTTGAATGAATGGGAATATGGCGGAAAATGGTGCTTATGGGTGGACATCAGCAGAACCGGGTACTTGAATCAGAGTTGTATTCAAGTCCCCGCAAGTCCATCACTAAGTCCTTCAGTCTCAAGTCAAGTCACTAGCTATTCAGATGAACTGTTAACCAGTTCGCGCCGGATGTCGTATATAAACGCATGTCGTATATAAGTTTTCCCCAAATTCAAAACGGATGACGCATAAACACGCCAAGCTCAAGTTCGGAAATGTCTGTCAGCAGCGAGCAAGGCCGTAAATGCGTGGGTGTGCTTCCCGGGAATATCGGCCTGAACCCGCTTCGGATCGAGTTTTGTTAAAAATAATCCCGCCCCTCGGCTCGGTGATGTTAAAATAATCCCGGCGCGAACTGGTTAACGAAAGCATTTCTTTGTCAATGTTCAACCAGTAACTTGCAACTGGCTTTATGAAAGGACTTGTGACTGGACTTGTACTTGCAGGGACTCGAATACAACACTGAATTTGAGTACCCGACTGTTGATGTCAGGAACCAGTTCCAGCATATGAAGCGCGATATGTGGCGGAGAAAAAACCCCCTCTTTTGTGTTGACCATTGTGCTCCCGGAATCTCAGGAATTCTTTTTAGGTTTCAAGGGGGGGATGTGTTAGGTAACAATAGTGTAGAGACATAGGATTTAGGGATAACATGGGGGGGGGGGGGGGGGGTACACCTCTGCCACATATTTTTGTTTATATTCAGTAATGCCCCTTGTACACACTAGCATCTTGCTTTATTGACACACTGACTATGATCGCTTTGATCTCGGCCGTCAAGTGACTGTTCTGTCGCGGCTCAGAAGTTGAAAAGTTCTACTCTAGCGACAATTGATTTGTTTTAATTTTATTTTTATTCATTTCTGGACGAAGTATGTCTCTTAAAGGTAGAATACACCATTGGTAATTGCTTGAATTATCAGGAATGGGTGGATGTAAAGGTAGAATACACCATTGGTAATTGCTTGAATTATCAGGAATGGGTGGATGTAAAGGTAGAATACACCATTGGTAATTGCTTGATTTATCAGGAATGGGTGGATTTGGACGACGATTGCAAGTTTTTTTTAATATACAATTCAATTACAATTACAGGATATCTAGCGCAATCATTTTGCTTGATGCCTACAATCATTATTTACTTTCAAGTAAGATATTTCTTAGTAATTCGGTAGTAATTTTTTTAAATATATCTGCAAATGGTGTATCCTACCTTTTCCCTTGTGTGAACACAAACTCCCATATCTGCTCATGTCCGGTTGTCACCCTCGGAAGAATTCACAACATGAAATACCGTATTCTATGAAATAAAGTATGATAATTAACAAGAATCAAAACCAAAAACAATTGACACCCCACATACTTGAAAGTCACAACAGACATGTTCATTTTAACAATGCAAGTTTAACTTAAAGAATGCTATTATGTGACCCACCAGGCCAAAACCAGGCGGAAGTCGGCAAATGCCATTTCGAGATCTGGCACAAAAATGTGTTGCCGGTCGATTGGTTTTTTTTCTTCATAAATCGTTAGTTAAAACCCCTAATTTATAGGTTGTTCATGTTGTTGCCGCGAATGGCAACAAAATGTCACTTATTGAAGCATCGTTACTTTTCATTCCATAGCGGTACTGGTGCATGTGATGTATCATTTTAAAGCTTAAAACGCTAGCAATCCAATGGTATAAAAATCTCTCATATGAAACATTTTCGACTTTAGCATGGTTTTGGGGTGGTGGGTCACTTATATTATAGCACATAATAATGATGTACAGCATGTATGTGTGATTTTTATATTTAGGAAGACATTTTGTGAATCAAATAATTATATATATATATGAATCAGAAATTGAAGGACATTATTTTCTTGGTCGCTGTGTTTTATGTATAAAATTTAAGCTTATTTTGAAACGATGTATCTGTATTATTTTGGAAAGGTTTGCGTTCAATTGGTTTGTTTTTTATTGGCACCCAAGATAATCTGAAAAAAGGTTGGTAGGGCTGCACATTTACGTTTAATCAAATACTCAATTATTGTGAATTATGTTCCCTTTCTATAAGTTGAATTTGTTTTAGTTTTTTTTATTAATATGCGACAGACATGCCAGAACTTGGCAACAAAAGTTTATTTCATTTTTTTCAATAAAAACAATTAAAATCTTTAAACCAAATCTGTTGTCTTTCCGAGTGTGTAGTTTTGTTTAAGCAATTGTAATTCGTTTGTGACGTTTTGTGCAATTTAATTAGTTTGTGTAATGTCATTTTTTGTTTGCTGTCGTTGATTTCTAGGTGAATAAACAGTAAACCTATTTGTTTGTATTAGTCAAACAACAAACATTACGTTTTCTATTCTGCTGACTGGCTAAATGAAAATGAAGTTAAACGTTAAAGAGTTCGTATACGTTTGGTAATTGGAACCCACCGTTTGTTTCAATCCTATATAGTTATAGATATATACCATAAAACTAACCTGTAAAAGTGTCATTTCAAAAGGTGGTAGCGATTTTGAGATATTGCCGAAATTGTGAAGCGATTATGTCCACGCAGGACAAATAATCTCCATTGGAATACACAATCTGAGAAACGTCACTGCAGTAACGCTTCTCAGATTCAAATTTGTTGGGATAAAAAGTGATATCTTTTTCCATAACCGAAGTGAAGGGGGGTGTGGGGGGGAGGGGGGGGGGGGGGGTGGGGGGAGGTGGAGGAGGAGGTGGATTCCGTTCACAAGAAAGACAATTACGTGAGTCTATCTGGAGGTGGAGGTGGAGGTGGAGGTGGAGGTGGAGGTGGAGGTGGAGGTGGAGGTGGAGGTGGAGGTGGAGGTGGAGGTGGAGGTGGAGGTGGAGGTGGAGGTGGAGGTGGAGGTGGAGGTGGAGGTGGAGGTGGAGGTGGAGGTGGAGGTGGAGGTGGAGGTGGAGGTGGAGGTGGAGGTGGAGGTGGAGGTGGAGGTGGAGGTGGAGGTGGAGGTGGAGGTGGAGGTGGAGGTGGAGGTGGAGGTGGAGGTGGAGGTGGAGGTGGAGGTGGAGGTGGAGGTGGAGGTGGAGGTGGAGGTGGAGGTGGAGGTGGAGGTGGAGGTGGAGGTGGAGGTGGAGGTGGAGGTGGAGGTGGAGGTGGAGGTGGAGGTGGAGGTGGAGGTGGAGGTGGAGGTGGAGGTGGAGGTGGAGGTGGAGGTGGAGGTGGAGGTGGAGGTGGAGGTGGAGGTGGAGGTGGAGGTGGAGGTGGAGGTGGAGGTGGAGGTGGAGGTGGAGGTGGAGGTGGAGGTGGAGGTGGAGGTGGAGGTGGAGGTGGAGAAGACCCTTATCATTATACTTATTACATCCCATCACATCATAGTTCTCATACAATTAATTATATTCGTTGTAAATATAAATTAATATCTCATTTTAAACATTAAAATACGAAAGACGAATAGTGCCACTGGATACTGATGAACCATTTTTTGGTACCATTTACCTGGCGGCCGCCACATAATTATCTGGCGGCCGCCAAATAATTATCTGGCGGCTCTCATTGGTTTTGTACACGACTCTCAATCAAGGACGTATAATCGATTTTAATCCTAACCCCGATTCACATTCGTGTCGCCAGGCATATGTGTCCTCCATTTACCCCATAAAGAAAACGCTATCACCAGTGTGTGAGCTCATCACCAAGCCGTGAACTTAAGACACCCGTATACCACCCTCATTGTGTGTTGCCATTGTAGATGTAGGTAGGTCTCAGGCAGTCGATTGTACCACAAGGCAGAATGAAGAGCTACACATTTTTTTATTTTAGATGTGACGAGCACATTTATGTCATCTATTTGGTCGTTCAGTTGTGGTGTTTACTTGATGCTGCCGCCACTGGTCTTGTGTGTAAGTACACTTTTAAATTATTCACTTTATCAAGATTAAACAACACAGGATTTTAGGTTTTCCCGGCTATTTTAAAATATGCTTTATTCAAATTCATCAACTTCACATTTAATTTTGTCTGAGAACAAAAAACACAGGCATTCACCAAATCAATTTTAGTTAAAAATACATGGTTTGGTCACCTTTTTTAAACCCCGGGTCGAGAATATTGGTATAAAATTCGTCTTAACGTGTTGCTAAAACTAGGTAACATTCAAAGATCGAATTCGTCTTTATCAATTACTTCCAAACTTATGAATAGTAAACTAATATGTGTGTTTGATTCTAGCGCACATCAGACAGAATAATTAATTTAACATCAGTTTGTGATTGATTGATTTATTGATTGACTGATTGATTGATTGATTGATTGATTGATTGTTCAGACAAATTCAATATCTGAATGCAGTCTTTCGGTAACGGCTCAGATGAATTTAATCTGCAATGACGAATATTCCCGAGACAATGTTAAAAAATTGAAATTGAACGGTAAATTGACTAAATTGGCAAATCAGAACCACACAGCTCACACAAGAGTATGACCGCATGATTGTTTCAATCCTATATAGTTATAGATATATACCATAAAACTAACCATTAACAATTTCATTTAAAAAGGTGGTAGCAAATTTGAGATATTGTCAAAAATCTAGAGCGGTTATGTCCACGCAGGAAGAATAATATGCATTGGAATACACAATCTAAGAAACGTCACTGCAGTAACGCTTCTCAGATTTAAATTTTTTGGGATAAAAAGTGATAACTTTTTCCATAAACCGCAGTTTTTCCATAACCGTAAAGTTTCGAAAAATGCATTAGGCCAATACTATCCAAAGCTGCTGTACTTCTTACCAAGTAAGTTTGTATTGCCATTAATTTTTGGAGTAATTACCAAACGTATACGATCCCTATAAGTGACTAAATTGGTTTGGTAAAAGCCTGTGAGTTTTTTTCTCAGACAAAATTCAATGTGAGAGTTGGTAAATTTGTTTAAACAAAATTGTATAGCAAATTGTATAGTGTCCATACACGGCTGACATTCTGTTAGAGCATCAATTTAGGAATACAATGAAACGCGTTGCTTTAGGAGAGCGCTCTAGCGGAAATAGAAGGGGCACAGCTCGCTTGGTTATCCCAAGGTTATTCAGGGTAACCTTAATTTCAAATAATAAACTGGTCCTCGCGTGGCGTGGTTGACCTGTTGCAGCGGCCTCTGTACAATACACGATTTCTTAATTATTTTGGTGCAACTAGGTGTAAACGAATTCGTTCAATTATATTATTGACCCGCACAGCTTCCGATATCCAATCAAGCTTGCTGTTTAATTAATTCGCCGTTGGCCCTTTTTTGTTCACATGGGGTGTCTCATTTAAAAGCTCATAGCAAATACAATGCTAGAAAATGATATATTTAATTCGAACATTCTTTATTTCAGGGTGCAACCTCCTAAAAGCAAGTGCACACCAAATTTAACTTTTGTTTTCTTCTTCTTTTTGATGCGGTGGAAAATCAATTTGGATATTGCCTGGAAGAATAGCATAAATTTCCCCCTACGCGTATTATTATTATGAATCCAATGTTCTTCTATAAATCGTATCATAACTCGTATGATTTTTGTTAAACGTCTGAATCACAGTTTTTTTGGTGCAATTTATGTCAATATCCGACGGAAATATTTTTTAATTTCATTCAATTAGAGGACGATTTAATAGTCAGAATTGTATTCGAGTTCCTGCAAGTCCTTTCACAAGTCCAGTCACAAGTCTATCAGTAAGAAGTCCAGTCACAATTAACTTATTAAAGCCAGTCAAAACTGGTTGAACAATGAAATGTGAATGCTTTTGTTGTAACAATTCATTTTACTATAGCTAGTGACTTGACTTGAGACTGAAGGACTATTTGATTTTCATCAAATTGGCTGACAAATCCATTCAATCTTCTAACGAAACCGCACTAATACTGTCCTCACAGGGTATACCCAGCAAGCAGTGGGACCGACGGACTCCCACATGACCCTATCAGTACCGAAAGCGCCACCTGGGCTCAAAATTGCATGGACGTTCGCTACCAAATAGCTTGTATGCCCCCCATTATAATAATTGTTACGTGACCAGCGTTCTCTGTTGGCACAGGCCGCTATTGTTTGCAATTGAAATGTTATCAGCGCCCTCACTTTTGGCAGCTGTGTGGTTTATTATTGCTATTGTTTTTAAACTGGTTCAAAAGGGCGCGCGCGTGCATGGGAAATGCACTAGCGGTTTGCATCCCGCGCCATTAGCTGCCACCATGGCCATAAACGCTTCCAAGATTTTGGAGGAAATCTTCGCAGATAGCGGTTTAGATATGTCCGATGATGAATCTTCTGTAGCAACATCTGACGAAAGTGATGAAGAGCTAACAATGTTCTCACTCCTAAACTAGTGTTTCTTCATCAGATTTATACTTCTTGGTAGTTGTCAAGTCATATTAGTGTTGGAGTGATGGTGCACACACCGCCAACCCAACATTGAGATGGGGGGGGGGGGGGGGGGGAGGGGGTACGTAGCCGCCTTCATTTGAACTTTTAACTGCATCTAGAGTGTACCCATTTTGTATGTTTGTGCAATTACCTTCACACTGGTGACTCTTCTTTCTATAGCTTTGAACGTGAGTAGCAAACCGGCGTGGCAGAGCACTTATTGGGGCGGTCTGTACCCAGCGATTAACGCCCTCGACGGGGACATGAAAACATACTCGTACACAAGTAAGACTTATTAAGATCTTTGTGCAAATCTTGGTACCTTGGGTTTAAATCATACCGTTGGCGTCTCCAACCCAAAAATGTTTCCTTTCAAATATGCTTATTTCCGAACAGCCAAATGTATTAAAGATCATTAAAAATGACGATAAACTATACAAAAGCGCCGTCTTAAGTTTGTTGGACAAAATGACGACAATTTGTGGCGCCTTAAATTCATGCACTGTGATTGGTCAATTGTTTTTCGAGGGGTGTGGCCTACTGAATCGGTCTATTCTCGGAAATGAACCACTTAATATATTTGTTTTCTTTGCCAACATCGGGAAAAAATATTACCATCGAGTCTTATTTTATTATGTTTCTCCGATGAAGCGACCGATGATCCGCATCCTTGGTGGAAGGTGGACTTAGAAGGCGAGCACTGCTTGGGAAACATCACCGTCAATGTCCGAGAAGGATTCGATGGTAATTAGAAACCCCTCTGTCACCTCTTTCTGTCAAATGGACAATCGAACTGTAGGTTTTCCCGAGACAATGCTTAAATAAAGTGACCATTAGGGATATAATGTGACCTGCTCCCATGAAAACGGTGAAAAGTCGCGCTATGCTATAATTGAGTTCTGATTGAAATTAGCCGATTTGATAGTGGGGAATCGTTTTGGGGTTTTTGCATGATACAATTCCCACATATGTTTTCTTTCGAACTGCCAAATATTTTTTTGCAAAGGATTAGCAAAACAAAATCGAAATTAGATTTTACTGAGCGTACCCAAGAAGTAAAACGTAGCGAAATTAATTCTTAACTATTCTTAATTTATTGTTTAAATACAATTGGATCGTTCCCAGTTTTCTGTGCGCTTTTGGTTTCTTGTGCAGAATTTAAACTCTGATTTTCAATGGGATTCTTCATGCGAATTTGGCAAGGAAAGCCAAATTTATTTTATAGCATTCACAATAAAACTCGGTTGACCTAGAATTATTATTATAGATGTTATTGTGTTCCTTTTTAGGTTCAGGAAACGTTAAGACATATTCTGATAACAAAAAAATGCACAACCGGTTAAAATACTTTAAATAGAGATACACAAATTCCTGGATAAGATACTCTTTTTTGTTCTTTCTCAAAGATTACTACCGTTTTATCACCGCGGTAGCACGAGCGGGTCTAAGCTCCAATATAATCGAGAACCAACCATGCGGCTCACCCGCTACAGGGTCTCAATCCTTGAATACGTTCCTCTGCGACACACCGCGGATGGCCCGGTACGTCAGCCTAGACATCAATGCATCGAATCCGGAGACTACGGATGCTAAACTCATACTTGCAGAGGTGACGGTGGAAGAGTTTGCAGTTAATGAGTGCCCTGTATCTAAAAGTAAGACTTTTGATTGGCTCTCACGCATTACTGGATACGCCGTGTAATAGCATGTCACGAGAAATGAAGGCATTATACACAGATTGCGTCATCTCGGCATGCCGCGGTAACCTAAAGTTAAGGGGACAAAATACCTTTCTTTAGATGTTGATAACTGTTGCTCTTTTAAACGATACACTTATGCACATTATACAAAATGGTATACATGTACTTTAGCCTATAGCTTCAAGTCCGAGCCAACACGGATTTTGAGTCACTTTAATACTATCTTTCTGGTACTGATATTTTTTTCAAAATAATGCACATAATTTGTATATGATCTATATTTGCTTAACTTCCAGTCCCAACCCCTGTGCCGGTTCACGCCAACATCGTCTCAGCAAACTTCAGACTGGCGTACAAGGGATCTATGATCGGAAATACCGGCCCGCTAGCGACCCGTTTGGCTAAATCTGCCAAGCGATGCGCCGCTAGCTGCCTCAAGCTGTCTGGGTGCGCGTCCTTTGACTACTCGCTGGAGACTGGACAGTGTCGTCTCTACGACCTGGATGCGCAAGATGCTGACAAGATCCCAAACCAGGAGTTCGGGATCTATGGCCCCTGAGATAACTCTCCTCTCTTTATCTTAAGATTGAAACCATAGGACCAGACAATTTGGAGTGAAATCGCTCAGATCGGAAATAAGCCAACGAATCGATCTATTCAGTTATTATTTAATGGATTTTACTCTAAATCGTCTTGTCGTTTAGTTTAAGGTCGTCTCGAGTTATATTTTGATGGGTTTACTCTTACCTCTGATATAGATACGATCGTAAAGCTCTTTAAACACAAGTAAGATTGTCACACTCTTTTATTGATGCCGACAGACAATTATGTATGATATTTTCATTATAGCAAAGAGTTTTATTTTCGCGAGATTGTTGTAAGGCTTTTTTTGCCGATATTGTTGCTCAGACTATTGGTTGTTTTGTTAACGATTTCTGACAAAAATGTCTTTTGAGACATAATTTGTGTAATCATTTTTTGTGTACTTTTATTGGGCAATCAGTTAATCAATTGAAGTTGTAAAAGCCTGTAGACTGCTAATAATTATCTTTCTCGTCAATATTTTTGTTTCTAGATAATTTAAGCGCCTTGTCATTCATTATTGTTTCTGCGTTAGGCCTATAGTTGTTTAAAAGGCAACATTAGTTTCTTATTATGCAATTGTGTACGCCTGTTAAATGTAGTATGTGTGACACTCTGTGACACCGTTGCACTATAATTAAACGCGCCCCAGCTGATTAGGCCATGTTTTGGTGTAAGACCTTCTCGTGTTGATTTGTCACAATTTTTTCCACGAGAGGGCGCTATACGGGCGGTTTGTGTGCTATACCATGCGTGAAAGGTAAACGAGAAACGTCTTTCACCAAGACTAGGACAGGCCATGATCTGGCCCATGCACTTTTTTGTCCCGAGTGTTAAGTGATGTCGGCTTGGAATGTGGGCAGGAACTCCGGAGACCGACGAAACCCATGTAACAGGAATTTCACTACTCTACAAAATCCGGACTCGTTAGTAGTATTGCGCATGCCTATAACTAAGTGAAGATAATTTGGAGAGTAACCGGTCACCTGAGAGGGAGAAACAGGGAGAAAAGGACCCCGATTTTTACAGGAGCTGATTTTCATATAACGCATGGGTATTACCACAGGATGTCACCTCCAGAACACTATATACCCGCCCGCCTTTTTTTAAAACCAGTTCGCGCCGGATGACGTATATAAACGCAAAAATTTCCCAAAATTCAAAACGGATGACGCATAAACACGCCAAGTTCAAGTTCGGAAATGTATGTCAGCAACCCTATAAAGGAACTACAAAGCTCGTATCACATGGGGCCTTTTAGAATCGCTGGCTTCGTCCGCGTCTTTGGCTTAAGGCTATTTTAGGCTCCCAGCTGCAGGAACTCCAGCTACATGCTGCTGCTGTTTGTGCTTTAGAAACATTCAATCGGTCAATATTGATCTAAAAGTTCAAATTATTTTTATTCGCTTCCATTTTTATTTGCTTCTCAGTGATTGGAGATTTGGAGGCGAAGCCGGAGGCGAAGCCGGAGCCGAAACAAAGCAAAGGTTTCGAAAAAAACCATAAACACCTAACGAAAGAACGTCGGGGCTTGTTCAGTGTGAGCCATCAGCCTGGTGTGTTGGTCGGTATCAAAATGATGGAAATAATGCTCATAAGGATTTTTAACAAGATATGCGCCCCTGTAGTTAAAAAAAACCACAAAAAACCACGAGATTTAGGATTCTTAGAGAAAAGGCTGGGGATGGAAATCCAATTTTTTAAAAGGGGTATTACTTCATTGAAGCGCCCGAGTGATCAAAAGGCATTTGTCGTGCAGAATATAATTACCGAATCTGCACAGGTCGATATAGTTGATTTGATATACCCCTGTGTTGGATACTGTATTTGTATTGGTCTAGAACGGTCACGTGTGCGGTGTAAATAACGCATATCCCACCCCTGTGTGATATCACACGGCTGCTGTATGTCAGCTCATCACCGAGCCGTGAACGCAAGACACCCGTATACCACCCTCATTGTGTGTTGCCATCGAAGATGTAGGTAGGTCCCATGCAGTCGATTGTACCACAAGGCAGAATGAAGAGCTATAAATGTTTTGATTTTAGATGTGACGAGCACATTTATGTCATCTATTTGGTCGTTCAGTTGTGGTGTTTACATGATGCTGCCGCCACTGGTCTTGTGCGTAAGTACACTTTTTAATTATTCACTTTATCAAGGATGAAAACAACACAGAATTATAGGTTTTTCCGGCTATTTTAAATCATGCTTTATTCAAATTTATCAACTCTTGCATTCAATTTTGCCTGAGAACAAAAATTACAGGCATTCACCAAATCAATTTAGTCAGTTTACAATACATCGTTTGGTCACGTTTTTTAAACCCCGGGTCGAAAATATCCGTCGACAAAGATAAAATTCGTCTAACCTATTGCCGAAAGGCAACATTCAAAGATCGAATTCGTCTTTATCAATTATTTTCCAACTTATGAATAGTAAATTAGACATATGTGTGTTTGACTCTAGCGCACATCAGACAGACTAATTTATTTAACATTTGATTTGATTTGATTTGATTTGAATTGATTTGATTTGATTTATTGATATAAGACAAGTTCGATATCCGAATGCAGCCTTTCGGTAACGGCTCAGATGAATTTAATCTGCAATGACGAATATTCTCGAGACAATGTTAAAAAATTAAAATTGAACGGTAAAATGACTAAATTGACTAAATTGGCAAATCAGAACCACACAGCTCACACAAGAGTATGACCGCATGATTGTTTCAATCCTATATAGTTATAGATATATACCATAAAACTAACCTGTACAAATTTCATTTAAAAAGGTGGTAGCAATTTTGAGATATTGTCAAAAATCTGGAGCGGTTATGTCCACGCAGGAAGAATAATATGCATTGGAATACACAATCTAAGAAACGTCACTGCAGTAAAGCTTCTCAGATTTAAATTTTGGGGGATAAAAAGTGATAACTTTTTCCATAAACCGCAGTGTTTCCATAACCGAAAGGTTTCTAAAAATGCATTAGGCCAATACTATCAAAAGCTGCTGTACTTCTTACCAAGCAAGTTTTTATTGCCATTCATTTTTTTGAGTAATTACCAAACGTATACGATCCATTAAGTGACTAAATTGGTTTGGTAAAAGCCTGTGATTTTTTTCCTCGGACAAAATTGAATGTGAGAGTTGGTAAATTTGTTTTAATAAAAAAATTGTATAGCAAATTGTATAGTGTCCATACACGATGACATTTTGTTAGAGCATCAATTTAGGAATACAATAAAACGCGTTGCTTTAGATATGCGCTCTAGCGAAAATAAACTGGGCACAGCTCGCAAAATTTCGCAAAATAAGAACATGGGGTCGTATGAATAAAAACTAGCAAATGCTATGAAGTACAAGCAAAAAGTAAAAGCATTTACTTCGAAGTAAAAGCATTAAGGAAAAGCAAATGCTTCAATTCGTATGAATAAAATAAAGTTGTACTGTTTAGCATTTACTGGCTGAAATAGCAGTAAATGCTTTTTACTTGCAATTGATTTCACAGCCGAATGGTTTATAACAATACAGTCTGTATTGTGTGTACGATACACACCTGTGTGTATGCTCGTACGCTGACAGGGGTGTTTGAATGAAATCGGAACCTGAAGTTGCTGCTTTGCAGTCATGATGCCCTTTCTGTCTCAGCAATATTGCAAGAAATTATCGGCCATCTACGTCGCATTTCCTTCCCCAAAATCAGTACAACTGCTTGTATTTTAATCCTAGACACTCCATCTTCCATGTTCATATCTTTTCCTGCCTAACCACATATACGAAAGCTCCTATTTTTTCATATTAGTATTTGCTTCTCTTTTTTCAAGGTAGCCCCGAACCAACCTTGAAAAATTACGAGTAAATACTGCAAATCTGAAGCATTTACTCATTTTTATTCATACCAAATGGAGCAAATACTAATATTCTAGCAAATGCTGGAAATTAAAAAGTAGATACTTTAGGTCTTTAGCAAATACTTTCCAGTAAAACCTTTTGCTTCATTTTTATTCATACAGATGCTAGTAAAAGCTTGAAAATGTTAAGTAAAAGCAAATGCTAGTTTTTATTCATACGACCCCCTGTTCTTGTTTTTATGAATCCAGATCGATGCCGATGTGTAACCATTGGTAACGCTTGGTTATCCCAATATTATTCATGGTAACCTTAATCCAAATAACACACTGGTCCTCGCGTGGTGTGGTTGACCTGTTGCAGCGGCCCCCTTGTAGGCCTACAATACACGATTTCTTAATTATTTTGGTGCAACTAGGCGTGAACGAATTCGTTCAATTATATTATTGACCCGCACAGCTTCCGATATCCAATCAAGTTTGTTGTTTAATTAATTCGCCGTCGGCCAATTTTTTTTTCACGTGGGATGTCTTATTCAAAAAGATCATAGCAAATACAATGCTAGAAAATTATATATTTAATTCGAACATTTTGTCTTCAGGGTGCAACCTCCTATGTACGGACACATCAACTTTAACTTGTTTTTTTCTCTTCTCTTTGATGTGGTGGAAAATCAATTTGGATATTGCCCGGCAGCGATATTTTTTTCTGCAGGTAGGTTGGTACATAGTGTACATTTATTAGCCAATCAGAACACAGATGGTGTTGACGTCATCGATGATTGTTAGAGTTGTCTGAGATCTGACTAGGGTTAGGGATTAGGGTTAGGGCTCTGATTGGCTAATGTACCAACCTACCTGCAGAAAAAATATCACTGCCCGGCAGAATGGCATATAAGCAAACAAATTACTTTCAAGAAAAATTGCATTAAAAGGCTCCACCCCCCCCCCCCACGTGTATTATTATTATTATGAATCCGATGTTCTTCTATACATCGTATCATAAATCGTATGATTTTTGTTACACGTCTTAATCACAATTGTGACCCACCACGCCAAAACCAGGCGGAAGTCGGCAAATGCCATTTCGAGATACGGCATTGTACACAATTCTTTTAATTTTTTTTTTATTTATTAATTGTTTTATTTTTTTTTATAATTTTTTATTTTTTTTTCTTAAATTGTTAGTTAAAACTCTTTAGTTAATATCGGCCTTCTCCTGATATTTTTCTCAATAATGTATGATAATGATGAACGACTTTAGTGCTCGTTTTCTCAAAAGCATCCCTTGACACTTCCTACCTTCAAAAAGATATAACTTCAAAAGTATACCACCTATTTGAGTCCACTATAGCTTATTTTAAAGCTTAAAACGCTAGCAATCCAATGGTATAAAAATCTCATATGAAACATTTTGACTTCAGCCTGGTTTTGGGGTGGTGGGTCACAATTTTTTGGGAGCAATTTGTGTCCATTTCTGACGGAAATGTTAAAATGTTATTAAAATAGAGGACGATTTAATAGTCAAAGTTGTATTCGAGTTTCTGCAAGTCCTTTCACAAGTCCAGTCACAAGTCCAGCAGTCACAAGTCCAGTCACAAGTCTTTTCGTAAATCAAGTCACAACTGGTTGAACAATGAAATATGAATGCTTTTGTTATAACAATTCATTTGACTATAGTGATTTTCCTTGAGACTGGCGGACTATGTGGTTTTCATCAAATTGGCTGACAAATCAATCTTCTAACGAAACCGCACTTATATGCCCTCACAGGATATACCCAGCAAGCAATGGGACCGACGGACTCCCCCTTTAGTCCCCCATACCTATACACTCCCTATTATTACCTAACGCACCCCCTCCCCCTAAAAACCGAAAAATTATTCCTGAGAAACCACAACATTTCGAAAGCACAAAGGAGGGGAGGGGGTGGGGTACTCTTCGTCCCAATCTTGTATACCCAGCACGATATGTGGCAGAGGGGTACCCCCCTCTTATCCCTATACTTTATACGCACTCAACACTAAAAGGATTTCTTTCTGGGGTTTTCTCTGCCACATATCGTGCTTCATATGCAATCTTGCTTTATAATGTCACAGGTCGTATGAAGCAATATATGGGCCGGAGATAGCACCCCCCCCCCCCCCCCCCCCACCCCCTTCGTGGCGGTCATTGTGCTTGCGGAATGCTGCGGTAATTTTTTAGGTTTTTAGGGGGTAGGGGTGCGTTAGTTAACAATAGTCTAGGGAGTGCATAGGTATGGGGGACTAATGGGGGATTCGCTCTGTCCCATTTTTTGCTGGGTATATCACAAGTACCCCTTTACTCTTGGGTGGAGAGAAGCAATGAGTGACAAAGTGCCACCCCAACAAACAAACAAATTAATAAATTAATTATAAATACAAATAACTAAAAAAAAACACATGAATTTATGTATTGTTTGATCGTTTGTGCATTTGCGTTGATACCGTCATGACTTGAGTGGCTGACAAATTTGCTGTGTTTTCATCTTTCTTTAGCTTTGAACGTAAGTAGCAAACCGGCGTGGCAGAGCACTTACTGGGGCGGTCTGTACCCAGCGAATAACGCCCTCGACGGGGACATGAAAACATACTCGTACACAAGTAAGACTTATTAAGATCTTTGTGTAAATCTTGGTACCTTGGGTTTAAATCATACCGTTGGCGTCTCCAACCTAGAAATGTTTCATTTCAATTATGCTTATTTCCAATCAGCCAAATGTATCATAAATATCATTAAAAACGACGAGAAACTGTACAAAAGCGTTAAAAGCGCCGTCTTTAAGTTTGTTAGACAAAATGGCGACAATTTGTCGCGCCTTAAATTCATGCACTGTGATTGGTCTATTTTTTTTCGAGGGGTGTGGCCTACTGAATCGGTCTATTCTGGGAAATAAACCACTTAATATATATTTGTTTTCTTTGCCAACATCGGGAAAAACTATTGTTATCGAGACTTATTTGATTATTTTTTTCTGATGAAGCGACCGATGACCCGCATCCTTGGTGGAAAGTGGACTTAGAAGGCGAGCACTGCTTGGGAAACATCACCGTCAAGGTCCGGGAAGGATTCGATGGTAGGCCTAATTAGAAACCCCTCTGTCACCTCTTTCTGTCAAACGGACAAATCGAACTATGGGTTTTCCCGAGACAATGCTTAAACAGAGTGACCATTAGGGATATAATGTGACCTGCTCCCACGAAAACGGTGTAAAGTCGCGCTATGCTTATGATTAAAAATAGCCGATTTGACAGTGGGGAATCGTTTTGGGGTTTTGGCATGATACAATTCCCACATATGTTTTTTTTCGAACTACCAAATATTTTTTTGCAAAAGATTAGCAGAACAAAATCGAAATTTGATTTTACTGAGCGTACCCAACAAATTAAAACGTAGCTAAATTTATTCTTAACTATTCCTAATTTATATTTAAATACAAATGGATCGTTTCCCGTTTTCTGTGCACTTTCGGTTCCTTGTGCAGAATTTAAACTCTGATTTTCAATTTGGCAAGGAAAGCCAAATTTATTTTATACCATTCACAATAAAACTCGGTTGACCTAGAATTATTATTATAGATGTTATTGTGTTCCATTTTAGGGCCAGGAAAAGTTAAGACATATATTCTGATTAAAACAAAAAGCACAACCGGTAAAAATAGTTTAAATAGAGATACACAAATTCCTGGATAAGATACTCTTTTTTTCCTTTCTTCAAGATTACTACCGTTTTATCACCGCGGTAGCACGAGCGGGTGTGAGCTCCAATATAATCGAGAACCAACCATGCGGCTCACCCGCTACAGGGTCTCAATCCTTGAATACGTTCCTCTGCGACACACCGCGGATGGCCCGGTACGTCAGTCTAGACATAAACGCCTCGAATCCGGAGACTACGGACGCTAAACTCATACTTGCAGAGGTGACGGTGGAAGAGTTTGCAGCCAATGAGTGCCCTGTACCTAAAAGTAAGGCTTCTGATTGGCTCTCACGCATTACTGGATACGCCGTGTATTAACATGTCACAAGAAATAAAGCCATTATACACAGATTGCGTCATCTCGGCATGCCGCGGTAACCTTAAGTTAAAGGGACAAAATACCTTTGGCAACTATCCAACAAAGTAACCAACCAAATTATTGTTCAACACGAGGGGCATCAGTAAAAAAAAAAATCGATATCAGGTGTGGGGTGGGGTGGTCTAACAGGCCTCGCGGCAGACTTTTCTGGCGCCAGAAAATTTTGCAAAAAGGGGTGGGTCTAACTGGATTTTGGAATGAAAAAAAAAAAAATCAACAAAAAAGGTGGGTCAAAACACCTGACTTGAACTACAAAAAAATATTTCACTCCATTTTTCGCCATTTTCAAGCATTTTGTTAAAATTTTCGTGATCAGTGACAGCGTCAGTGATCGAATTTTCAATCGAGAAAAAATAAAAAACTTACGGGCATTCTCAATTTCAAGTCCGTTTTGACTGCTCTCACGGTGTCAGTGTCGGGCGACGATCCTATTCTTAATATGCGGCCGCCGCATTCTGAATGAAGAGCGACAACCGGCGTAATATTGTCGAATTTTCCAACTCGGAAACATTGAATCTTTGAAAACGAAAGTGAAGATAATAGTACGCTGGACTCCGAGGAGCTGTATACCTCGTATGCTGTGTATGTCGTGATTATTTTAATTAAAATATATTTTTCTTTCAACTTCAACTTTCGATTCATTCTCCTGACTCATGCATGCTCACAAGTGCTTAGGAGATGAAGTCTGCAAATTCGAGTCTGAAAGAGATTGCATTATTTTCTCCAGTTGGGGCGAGTTGGGGTGTGTCCGAACTGCAGTTGGTGAAATAAAAAAAAATATCCCGTGAAAAGGGTGGGTCCGAACTTGAGTTGGTGAAATGAAAAAAATATTTCCCGTTAAAGGGGTGGGTCCGAACTCCAGTTAATGAAATGAAAAAAAAATATTCCGTAAAAGGGGTGGGTATGGCATCCGGATATCATTTTCAAAAAAAAATATCCGTAAGGGTGGGTGGGTCAACGCCGAAAATTTCGTTGGAATTTTCTGACCCGATATCGAGAAATTTTCTTCCTGATGCCCCCTGTTCAACAGCTTACTTAATGCCAACTCTGAAATTGTTGTTTCTGGTATGCTGTGCTCTTGAAGAAAATAATAACATAACAAAACCGTAATTGGTTCAAAATCGAAATTGTAAGATATTAAAGCTTCACCAGGTTAGTTGTCAAGCACCATTCTTTAGAAGTTGATAACCTTTGCTCTTTTAAACGATACACTTATGCACAATAGACAAAATGGTATACATATACTGTAGCCTATAGCTTCAAGTCCGAGCCAACATGGATTTTGAGTCACTTCAATACTATCTTTCTGGTACTGATATTTTTTTCAAAATAATGAACATCATTTTGTATATGACCTATATTTTCTTGACTTTTAGTCACAACCTCTGTGCCGGTTCACGCCAACATCGGCTCGGCATACTTCAGATTGGCGTACAAGGGATCCATGATCGAGGATGCCGGCCCGCTAGCGACCCGTTTCGCTAAATCTGCCATTCGATGCGCCGCTAGTTGCCTCAAGCTGGTCGGGTGCGCGTCCTTCGACTACGCGCCGGAGACTGGACAGTGTCGTCTCTACGACCTGGATGCGCAAGACGCTGACAAGATCTCAAACCAGGAGTTCGGGATCTATGCGTCCCTGAAATAGCTCACCTCTCTTTATCTTAAGATTGAAACTAGGACCAGACAATTTTGAGGGAAAATCGCTCAGATTGGAAATAAGCCAATGAATCGATCTATTCAATTATTATTTAATGTATTTTACTCTAAATCGCCTTGTCGTTTAGTTTAAGGTCGTCTCGAGTTCTATTTTGATGGGGTTTACTCTTACCTCTGATATAGATACGATCGTATAGCTCTTTAAACATAAGTAAGATTGTCACACTGTTGTATTGATGCCGACAGACAACTATGTATAATATTTCTTTAAAGCAAAGAGTTTTATTTCCGCGAGATTGTTGACATTTTTTTGGCCGATATTGTTGTTCCGACTGTTGTTTTGTTAACGATTTCGGACAAAAATGTATTTTGAAACATAATTTGTGTAATCCTTTTTTGTGTACTTTTATTGGGCAATCAGTTAATCAATTGAAGTTGTACAAACCTGTAGTTGTTTAAAAGGCAACATTAGTTTCTTATTATGCAATTGTGTACGCCTGTTAAATGTAGTATGTGTGACACTCTGTGACACCGTTGCACTATAATTAAACGCGCCCCAGCTGATTAGGACATGTTTTGGTGTAAGACCTTCTCGTGTTGGTTTGTCACAATTTTTTCCACGAGAGGGCGCTTTACGGGCGGTTTGTGTGCTATACCATGCGTGAAAGGTAAACGAGAAACGTCTTTCACCAAGACTAGGACAGGCCATGATCTGGCCCATGCACCTTTTTGTCCCGAGTGTTAAGTGATGTCGGCTTGGAATGTGGGCAGGAACTCCGGAGACTGACGAAACCCGTGTAACAGGAATTTCACTCTACGAAATCCGGACTCGTTAGTAGTATTGCGCATGCCTATAACTAAGTGAAGATAATTTGGAGAGTAACCGGTCACCTGAGAGGGTTTAACCAATAAACAGGGAGAAAAGGACCCCGATTTTTACAGGAGCTGATTTTCATATAACGCATGGGTATTACCACATTTAGGAAGTCACCTCCAGAACACTATATACCCGCCGGCTTTTTTTTTTTAAGGCCGCGTTCTTAATTTTTTTCTCCTTTTTTAAACAAAAAAAAGTGGAAAAATTTAAAATTTTGAATTTTATTTTAAAAAAATAAGATCGTATTTTTAGACTTTGGCATCACTGTGTACATGCTGTAGAGATAGTCCATTAGTACGTATGTCTGTTGAAGAGCATCTTCAAAAATAGGCAGGCAGGTTGTGTAGGGCGGCCATTAAAAAAATTATAAGAAAGAGGCCTCCTTTTTTAAATTTATTTTTAAATTAATTTGTTTTTTCCGTTTAAAAAAAAAAAAAAAAAAAAAAAAAGCGGCCTTAAAAAAGGAAGCGGGCGAAGTCGCTAATCATGTTTTTTTAATTTAGCCTTAGTTTGTGTGTGATGCCCAATTTACCACAATTAAGTCGTTGCCAAGAAAGACATTCAAAGGTTTTCGTCATTCACCAGACCGCCTATCCCAAACCATTATAAAGCAAGATATAAGACAGAGGGAGCCCTTTTGTGTTGGTCATTGTGTTCCTAAGAATTTCAGAAATTCTTTTTAGATATCTAGGGAGAATGTGTTACATAACAATAGTCTAGAGTGTGTATAGAAATAAATGTTTAGGATATAGGGACAAACAAGGGGGTTCGCGCTGCTTTAAATTGTGCTGGGTATACATAATTATACCAAACCAATAAGATTCGCTCAAGAAAAACCAAAACGCCTGAAAACATTGAACCTATTCAGCTTGAACGCAAGACTTGCATATTCAGGAACTGTGAACAATTAGTCACGCGAGGGGGACTGTTGGGCGTGATTTGCATGGTAATACGGAGTACCTCCACCATTTTAGAACCCATTGGGCAGAAATGTTGCCTTCTTTAAACTTTCTTGTTCAGTGACCCAAGGACATTGCCCATGCGGAGGGATACTCAGTTGTTAGATAATCGTACATTGTGCAAACAGTTGTTCAGATATTTTGGAACAATACGCCCCGTTCGTCCCGCTTTAGCTTAACTCAGAGTGGTGTCTGTATTTTCTTCAATCTATCTTGTGGGTGCGGCGCGCACGGTAACTACTGCTGCCGAGAGTTTCCCGTTCAGTCAGCGGACAGTCATGGTAGGTCTATTTTGTAAATAAAATTCAATTTTTGGGAACAATTACAGGACACCAAGCGCAATAATTTAGCTGGATGCCTGGAATCATTATTTACTTTCAGATAAGTAACATACTTAATAATTCGGTATTTTCGATTTCTGCAAATAGTGTATCCTACCTTTAAGCACTGTATAGTCACATCGACACAATTAATAATAGCACCCAACTTTGGAAAAGCGCCACCAAGCGTTCAGGTGTGTGCTAGCTGTTTTTTAACGGTTGATAACCAGTCCACCTATTGCATTTTAATGATTAAATGTCGTATATGTCTAATGTCATATATCTCATCTCTTGCAGGTTTTGTGGAGTTCAGTATGTCGGAGAGACCAAAAATGCCCCCCCCCGCCCCCCCCCCCCCCAAAAAAAAAGCGTTTCTACGGTCATCGATCGACTGTCAATACCAAGAAACTGGATACCCCCGTCGGTCATCACTTCAATCAGCCTAACCATTGCATTTCTGATATGATTCTACAGGGCATAGAATCATTTGGCCATCGGAAAGACTCGGTCCGCTTCAGCAGGGATAAAGTTTGGATGAATCGTCTTCGGACTATTCAACCACATGAGCTCAACATCTAACTAGGAAATGATTACCTTCTATTTTAATTTTTTTCTAATAATAATAATTTTCCTAACGCCCCCCCTCCACATTTCTCCTATTAATACTTCTTTGTTAGTTCTTTCTTTGATCCTACCCCCCCCCCCCCCCCCCCCACTGACCTTTCCCTTTAATCCCTCAGCCTAATCCTCCTTTTGTTATTCCAATGGACTCTGTACATGCTTTTTCTTTTGTGTTTCTCCTGCCAACCATGATGTGCATCATGCTGTATGTTGCCCTATATATGTTTGTTTCTTGTACACAGTCATTATGTCTCTGAAGAAAATCTTGTTAAGATAGAAATATTAGGCCCTCTTAACTTATTCGATTTGTATATTTTCCGGTCATTCCAGCCAGTAAGCAGTTTGCAGCAGTTTTAATCTTATTCATGTTCGATTAAAATGAGATATTAATTTATATTTACAACGAATATAATTCATTGTTTGAGAACTATGATGTGATGGGATGTAATAAATATAATGATAAGGGTCTTCTTTTTTTATATTATATGATATTGTGGTTTCTGTTTATTATAGGCAGCTCTGTGATGTAATGTTTGATTATTTGTGACAGTTGTTTTCGCGTCTGAAAAAAATCACCAGATCGCTGTCCGGTGTAATTCCAAATATGGTATTCTATTATATATTTATGATCCTGTCACATGGTACCACACCGCCAATCAGTGACGGCAAAAATGACCAGAGGTCACGTGCAGTTGTTTGTGCGCACACGTTGCATGACTGAAGTAATCCGCGTGGTGTTATTTTTAAGCGCGCTGATTAGACGAATGACGTCTCGTGAATAATGAACAATGGGATGTCAAATGTGAAACAACTCCTTGTATCACATAGGGCCTTTTAGAATCGCTGGTTTCGTCCGCGTCTTTGGCTTAGGGCTATTTTAGGCTCCCAACTGCAGGAACTTCAGCTACATGCTGCTGTTTTTTGTGCTTCAGAAACATTTAATCGGTCAATATTGATCTAAATGTTTAAATTATTTTTATTCGCTTCCATTTTTATTTGCTTCTCAGTGATTGGAGATTTGGAGGCGAAGCCGGAGGCGAAGCCGGAGCCGAAACAAAGCAAAGGTTTCGAAAAAAACCATAAACACCTAACGAAAGAACGTCGGGGCTTGTTCAGTGTGAGCCATCAGCCTGGTGTGTTGGTCGGTATCAAAATGATGGAAATAATGCTCATAAGGATTTTTAACAAGATATGCGCCCCTGTAGTTAAAAAAACCCACAAAAAACCACGAGATTTAGGATTCTTAGAGAAAACGCTGGGGATGGAAATCCAATTGTTTAAAAGGGGTATTACTTCATTGAAGCGCCCGAGTGATCAAAAGGCATTTGTCGTGCAGAATATAATTACCGAATCTGCACAGGTCGATATAGTTGATTTAATATACCCCTGTGTTGGATACTGTATTTGTATTGGTCTAGAACGGTCACGTGTCCGGTGTAAATAACGCATATCCCACCCCTGTGTGATATCACACGGCTGCTGTATGTGAGCTCATCACCAAGCCGTGAACGCAAGACACCCGTATACAACCCTCATTGTGTGTTGCCATTGCAGATGTAGGTAGGTCCCCGGCAGTCGATTGTACCAAAACGCAGAATGAAGAGCTACAATTGTTTGGATTTTAGATGTGACGAGCACATTTATGTCATCTATTTGGTCGTTCAGTTGTGGTGTTTACTTGATGCTGCCGCCACTGGTCTAGTGCGTAAGTACACGTTTTAATTATTCACTTTATCAAGGATGAAAACAACACAGGATTATAGCTTTATTAAAACATGCTTTATTCAAATTTATCAACTCTCGCCTTCAATTTTGCCTAAGAAGAAAAATTACAGGTAACACCAAATCAATTTAGTCATTTTACAATACATCGTTTGGTCACGTTTTTTAAACCCCGGGTCGAACATATCCGTCAACAAAGATAAAATTCGTCTAACCTATTGCCGAAAGGCAACATTCAAAGATCGAATTCGTCTTTATCAATTGATTTCAAACTTATGAATAGTAAATTAGATGTGTGTTTGACTCTAGCGCACACCAGACAGACTAATTTATTTAAAATGAGATTGATTGATTGATTGATTGGTTGATTTGATTGATTTGATTGATTTGATTTGATTTGATTTGATTGATTGATTGTTTGATAAAAGACAAATTCGATATCTGAATGCAGCCTTTCGGTAGCGGCTCAGATGAATTTGATCTGCAATGACGAATATTCCCGAGACAATGTTAACCATTTGAAATTGAACGGTAAATGACTAAATTGACTGAATTGGTAATTCAGAACCACATGGTGTTACCGCCCTACTTTCGTATTGTCTTTTCGCCATGCAAACCTTCAAATATCTTCAGGCCTAGTATTTGTTAATGTGTTGTTTGTAATGCTTCCTATCTTTTTTTAATTAAATGTATACGGATTTCAAGTCCAACCATCTGTGCATTCGTCTGTAGATTCATTAAAAAAAAATTCTTTCAACGGGCCATATAGTATTTTCTCGGCAATTGTTTATATACAAATTTACCAATTCTCACAATCAATCAATCAATTTCGCCCGAAAAAAACAAATCACAGGATTTTACCAAATCAAATTTAGACATTTTACTATTCAATTTCAAAGTTTGACCATTCTATTTAAACGCTGGATCGAGAATATTCGAATATATCTGTAACGACGAATATTTTCGACCTGCTGGGCCCAATTTCATAAAACATTATACCCAGCACGATATGAGGCAGAGGGGTACCCCACCTCTTATCCCTATACTTTATACGCACTCAACACTATTGTAACCTAACCCACCACCCCCTTGAAACCTAAAAGGAATTCCTGAGATTCCGGGAACACATTGGTCAACACAAAAGAGGGGGGGGGGGGGGGGGGGGGGGGGGGGGGGGGGGGGGGGGGGGGGGGGGGGGTTCTCTGCCACATATCGCGCTTCATAATGTTTCATTCATATTGGTTGGATGAAAGCCACGGTGGGGAAGAAGAAGGAGGGGGGGGGGGGGGGGGGAAGGCTTAATAAAACTTCATTACCTGGTGACTGTAACATCTATATTGGACAAAATTGCTAACCACTGCGACCAAAATACTGATAATTTAGGAGCTCGCTAACATAGGGCGATAGCTCAGTTGGGTGAGCGCCGGTCCAGTATTCCGGAGGTTGCAGGTTTGAGTCCCGCCTTGCCAGTGTCATTGTTTACTTTGAAATGTATGCAAATGTACATGGTCAGTTCGCCTTGTGGCTTTTTTTTGTATTAAAGATAAAATGTCATATCCTCATTGAGTGATCCCCACAATGTCGCTTCCCAGGTTGTATCGTAAAATTGAGCGTGATCCCTGGCCACACGGAATTCTGGTGTTTATGACTTCTGACTAGCGCCTCGAACAAAGATACTGATTATGGGAGACCGCCATAATAATAGGGTAAGATAGCTCAGTTAGCAGAGCACTGGTCCGGATGTCGTAGGTTCAAGTCCCGCCTTGCTAATTTCTTTGTTCACATTAAATTCCTTCAAACTTATTTGCAATAATACGTCACCGGTTTCAGGAAGGGACGGGCATGTAAACGTTTTGAGATAATTGCAAACAAAACAATAGTTTCTTAACTAAAATTATCAGCAAAGATATCCGTCTCTTCGTGAAAACGAATTTTTCAGTTTACCTACTTTTTTTTTTACGCCATTCGATAAACATGATTTTGTGCACAACAAGTGCGTCTCTTCGCGAAAACGAAAAATGCAATTACATGTATTGAAATGCCTGCCCCTTACAACACTAACGTTAAGACATTACACAGGTTTATCTCCTAGAAGCAAGCCAGAATTATTGAGTGAGATGTTTTAAAGGTAGGATACACCATTGGTAATTGCTTGAATTATCATGATCGGGTGGATTAAGGGGGGGGGGGATTGTATTGTACAGTAAATATTGTTTAACTGACTTGTCCAAAGTTTAACAATCATGGATGCTGAGAAAAGCGTTGGGTAGTTGCTCTTATGTTGTTCTTTTTTCGCGATGCCGTCCAATTACAGGATATATAGCGCAATCATTTTGCTGGATGCCTACAATCATTATATACTTTCAAATAAGTAAGATATTTCTTAATAATTCGGTAGTAAGTTTTTTTTATATCTTCAAATGGTGTATTCTATCTTTAAAGCAAAACAAATCGATATTGGAAAACATTGTCATTTTTGACAAGCTCGTCCCTTTATACATTAAACCTTTGTGAATTAATTTCACCAGAAATGGTTTGGAACCTTGCGTCAGCAAAGAAAACTCACAAGACCCAAACATGTGCATTATCTTTTCTGTTTTTCCCTAAACAGAAAACGTAATATCAATTGAACAAAACTTCAACACAGTAGGCCTTCTTGTTAAACATCCTATTTAACACTTTGACCAATTTTGTAGCATCAAAATAAATGAAAATATATTTACTTCTATTCTATTTTCCCCCGAAAACACAATACACTTACACAGTAATTGCGGTCTTTGTACTATTCGTATGCAGGCACAATTGTAAGATTTATTGTAAACATTTGACGTGGCGATCATTACCGAAATCCCCATAGTAACTAAATGAAATAATAACTGTATAAAGCTAAAAGCCACAAATAAAACGAAATGTGCCTTTTGTCTTTTTGATAAGCTGAACAATTTTCGCTCCGCTGGTGTTCCAAGCTGTGAATATTGTAGTATCAATCAGTCACCCAAATGACGATTAAGCTCTCGGTATTGAGGCAGGGAGCTTTGTTGAAAAATGATTAAAAAAAGCATTAGTGTTCGCTCATAATAATTTAAGTAGCCCTACCGCCTCAAATTGAGCGGTTGGAGTTGGCTTATATACATTAAAAAAAGAAAGAGGCGAGGAATATTAAGCCTTTGCACCCACCGTCGAGCTTGGAAGCAAGTTGAGCGGTTATTTGTTATTCACTGTGATAGTAGTAGCACCGCAAATTAGCAATTTTGTCAACTATAGATGTTGCAGTCGTGCAATAAAGTTTTAAAAAGCCCCCCCCCCCCCCCCCCCCCCCCCCCCAGCGGCTTTCTTTAAACCCAAATTAATGAGAATGTCTATGCATGGTCTATCCTTGCAGCAACGCATTTGTCCATGCTACTTAAATTTTCTGCTGACTCTAAATTGAACAAAGAAATTGAACAAAGAAGATAATTCCACAGCTAGATGAGCACCTTAGCTAGTCCCCTGTACATTTTGTTATAACAAACCGCAACAAAGCTTCCTTAATTTAAATAATTTAATTCATGCTGAATATGTAACAATATCTTTGCATAACAAAAGCCTAATGTAACGACCGGTCGTCATCTGGCCATCGATTGGACGGGGCCCCGGTGGGAGGGCCGTATTGTTTTGCACAGTTTTTGATTGGATAGAAGACGTACACCGTCTTCCATGTCGTATGAAACCGTCTAAAACGAAAGAACACTAGTAGTACATTTATTTCAACGCTGCCATTAACATAGACTTGGTGCCAAGTCGGTAATAGCGGTCCACTCGGTATGTACACGGGGAGGTTGAGGTTGCCTCGTTCCCAATGTGCAGAGTTAAATTACCGACTTGGACAATTCGTTGTTAGTTTTGTATGGTGGCTCTGAAGGGACATCGCACATCGCACATTTCTGCGCAGATTTCTGCGATGTCGCCGATTTTATCGCACATTTCTGCGCCGATTTCTGCGATATTGCAGATTTTATCGCACATTTCTGCGCCGATTTCTGCAATATTGCACATTTTATCGTACGTTTCTGCGCCGAAATCTGCGATATTGCAGATTTTATCGTAAATTTTTGCGCCGATTTCTGCGATCATTGCACATTTTATCGCACATTTCTGCGCCGAAATCTGCGATATTGCAGATTTCGGCGCAGAAATGTGCGATAAAATGTGCAATATCGCAGATTTCGGCGCAGAAATGTGCGATAAAATGTGCAATATCGCAGATTTCGGCGGAGAAATGTTCGATAAAATGTGCAATATTGCAGAAATCGGCGCAGAAATGTGCGATAAAATGTGCAATATTGCAGAAATCGGCGCAGAAATGTGCGATAAAATCTGCAATATCGTAAAAATCGGCGCAGAAATGTGCGATAAAATCTGCAATATTGCAGAAATCGGCGCCGAAATGTGCGATAAAATCTGCAATATCGCAGAAATCGGCGCAGAAATGAGCGATAAAATCGGCGACATCGCAGAAATCTGCGCAGAAATGTGCGATGTGCGATGTCCCTTCAGAGCCACCATAGTTTTGTACACAACCTATGACAATCGCTAGCGAATTCTATGCGAGCACTCTGATTGGTTCAGATTCCAGAGGGGATAAAAATGTATGAGCAGCTTTATACAGCATGTATTCTACGCTGCTTCGCGTATTGTACTGGTACCCGGTACCACTGATCTCTACAAACTGGATAGGTCGAGCGTACATTGATAGGATAGCGAGCCGTGAAGTGTTGCCTTCGTATCGTGCGAAATTCGTATCGTGCAATGCGTACCGTACCGTACCGTAGACCGTCGAGAGTGACACAGTGGCAGTACCCCACGAACAAACCAATTAATGTGCCAATTGAATTTTCATGAAGCACGCTGACATTTTCTCTGTTTAATTTTATCATAAAACTGGCACTTTTTTATTGTCTGAATGCAAAATTAAATCAACAATTTCGAAAAAAAAAAAAAAATCTTGAAAATACTTTTCCGACATATCCCATAGACTTTGCACTGCATTGCATCTTCTTACACGAATGTCTTGTATCTTTTCCCCAAAATAGGTCACCTATTCGTGATCATTCAAGCAATTAACCATGGTATATCCTACCTTAATGTCCGAGCTAACGCGGCTTTTAAGTTACTTATAGTTCTATCTCTGTGGTACTGAATTATTTTTCCAAATATCATTGTGATAATATCACAAACTTTGCACATGTTTTACTCCCAGATCTTGTGAGTACTGCCTCGGCATACTTCAGACTGACGTACAAGGGAGCCACGATCGGAAATGCCGGCCCGCTAGCGACCCGTTTGGTTAAATCTGCCAATCGATGCGCTTATTATTATAGGTTTTCCCGGCGAATTTAAACATACATTCAATCAATTTAATACCCGGCTAATTCAATTTCATTTGAAAATGAATGCTCCGTTGCATCAGCCTCCAACAGTCAAAAGAAGTAATTCCAATTCAGCAGTTAGCATTCACTGGCCAAAAAAGATCATTCAAATTCACGAGGTCGCAAAGATCATTTAATTTAGTAAAAGCCAGCAGCAAGAGGCTGGTCAGCCATTCATTTTCATCAATTGGCAAACATGTTTCAAATGTTCACATTCAAATTCGTTTCTATGGTATTTGCTTTTTGATTTTGCGGCCTATACAAAGGCAAACATTTTGAGGAGAATTCATGTTCAAACTAATTCTGCGTTACATATCTTTAGGTAGTGCGAATTTGAACGAAAAGATGGCTATATTACTGAATGTCGGCCAAATAACCCTTGAAAAGTGTATGAAATGGTACAACCACAACCACACGTGCATGGCGAGATACACAGCACGTCAGTAAACATTGAAGATTAAATAAACTTAAGATATAAAAAACTAATTCTGCGTTACATATCTTTAGGTAGTGCGAATTTGAACGAAAAGATGGCTATATTACTGAATGTCGGCCAAATAACCCTTGAAAAGTGTATGAAATGGTACAACCACAACCACACGTGCATGGCGAGATACACAGCACGTCAGTAAACATTGAAGATTAAATAAACTTAAGATATAATAATAATGCGTATGGACCGAAGTCCTGGTTGACAGCTTTAGTTCGAGAGGTCTTATTTCTCTTAGCCGGATCACCACGAGAAGGTAGCTGTCTTGATCCTCCAGAAACACCGGGGCAAACCCCTTCTCTTAGCGATAAGTTTTTCTGGGTTCTTTTACGTGCATTACACAACACACGGGACCTCCAGCTTTACATCCCATCCGAAGGACGAAGCAATAGTGGTTTAATTGCCTTGCTTAAGGGCACACGTGTCGACACCGGGACTCGAACTCACGCTCTGCGGAACAGAAATCCGGGTTCTTAACCGCCCGGCCACGATATAAAAAACAGTTAAAAGAAATATACACACGAAACATTATTTTGTTTTGGTTAATTTTACAACGACCCACTGATAAATTTAAGCTTTTGTTTCTTAAAAACATTTGTTTAGTTTTAAATTTGACATGGTCCGAATATTAGCAGAAATAGACCAGTGCAAACGATCACAAGGCTGCAGCGAAAGATTGTTTTTTTTGTCAAACTTCTTACCATAACTTGTTCAACTTTACTTAACATTCTTCTAGATACGGGGTACAGGCTTTAATTTTAATCACGGGGTAACAAAGCACAAGGAACAATTGTGGCAATTAAAACAAAACAAATGACGTAAATGAATTGCAAACAACACGGAAACGCATCTAACAAGAACAACTAAAGTGCTAGTTTATTGCCATACAGCTTCTTGCCAAAGAAGTGAAAATTCGTTGCCTATAAACGAAAAAAACCCAAACAAACCTATAGTAACAAATTGATGTGCGCTTCGATGCGTTTTAATTTGATCAATTTTAGATAGCAGAAATTCAACTAAAGAATTGTGCAAATGTAGTCTTGAATGCATATCAACAAAATAGAATGACTAAAACTAGCCTTAATGAAAAGAACGGAATCATGTGTGCATAGACACGAAATTGAATGCAATAGTAGCTAAAAAGAAACCCTAGTTTGAATGAATTTGAATGCGTGTTAATGAAAGTGAATTAATTTGTGATGAAATTGGCCGGGAAAACCTATCATTATCAACTGTTGCGTTTTTCTAAATTATTTCTTTATCCAAAACATTCCATTTATTTATTTATTTATTTATTTATTACATTGCTTTACCCAGTGTCTGCCCAAACTTTTTAAACACTGTTTCTTATTGGGGCTCTGCATACATAATTAAATAAAATTGGATAAAAAGAATACATCAGCAAAACTGTAAACTGACAACAAACAACGATACATATAAATACAACAACATTTACACACACAAATACAAACAGAATATTAACAGGCGTATAAGGATACTTAATGGAATACAAAACATTGATGCTTAGGTATGTATTTACACTAACTTTGAGAAAAGTATTGTTTAAGGCCAATTCTGATTTACAGAATAGACGAAAACAACTTTCAGGGGGAAATTCCCATCCGGCTCCACATTATAGTGGCAACCAATTAGTTATAACTCCGTAGATCAGCGGAATTGGCGTAATATCTAACGGATGACATGACGGAGCTCCGATTTAAATGTGCCTAAGGAGTTCAATGTTCGCAAATGTTCGGGCAGATTTTTCCAAATATTTGCACCACTCACAGCAAAACTTGTGGCGTAGCATTATTTGTTGGCTAAAGGAACTTTCAGTGCGGTGTGGGTTGATTGCCTTGTTTCGCGAATCACTGTAAGTGGTGTGAAAATATTTATCACGGTGCACAGGAGCATTTTGATACCAATTTTGAAGACAATATCAGCCTTTTTTGACTTAACTCGTTTGGAAAGAGGAGCCCAATTATCGACGAGCAAACATATCCTCTGAAGGGGTGAGGAAAGTACATTTAAGGATTATCCGCGCGGCTCTTTTGTTTAGAATATTATCGTGAGATATGTACCTTATATATTGTTTTTGTATTTACGCTAATGTCATCATCACACATTTCTGTATTTCAATAAATGTATTGGTATATTTCGCTATCAAATGTCGTCATGTCGTCAAGTGGTTGACATAATGCCGTGTTTTCATCTTTCTAGCTTTGAACGTGAGGGGCAAACCAGCATGGGAAAGCACTCCCTTGCCCGGCTACCCGGCGAGTAGCGCCCTCGATGGAGATATCCGCACATTCTCGCACACAAGTAAGATCACACGAGCTTTATAGATGAAAGGGTACATGCTCAAAGGGGCGTGGCTGGAGTGGTGGTAGGGTGGGATGATATATCACAATGACGCAATGACGAAACTGAACAAAAATGATTTTTTTAATTGTGTGGAAATTTAAAGAATGTGATTTCTGAATAACAAGGTTTGGCATCGACAAGTTGAAATCGTATTCGTGCTCGAACTCAATTTGAAACTGTGACAACAAACGAGATTAAACATGGAAAGTGCCTTTATATTAATAATAATAATAATGACGGTATTTATAACGCGCCCTTTCCACAGGTTTCCAAGCGCTTTACAATTATTATGCCTGTTTACCAGGAACGAGATCATTTCTGCAGCAGCTCAAGATCGGCGCATGTAGTCTCTACCTCGTAATCCTTGGTGGGAAAATACAATTGTAGTGAAATTTCTTGCCCAAGAACGCAAGCACCATGTTTTCGTCAGGCTTCATCACTAAATTGATGATGCTAAGCAAATTTGAATATTAAAATATGTTAATTTGAACAATAAACGTTTTAAAATGGCCGGGAAACCCTACAAGTCAGACGGAAGAAACGGATCCTAAACGTAACCGAGATGTCCTTAATTTATTTGGTTTCTGTAATTTAGTTACCAAAGATCCGCATCCTTGGTGGAAAGTGGACTTAGAAGGCGAGCACTGCTTGGGAAGCATCACCGTCACACTCCGGGAAAGATGCTGTGGTAACTATAAATCTCTTTCTTTTTTTGTCATCACCAAACTCTTTATAAAAGGCCAGTCAAACCGATTCCATGCGTTCGTTCCAAGTATCGTGTTGGTGATTGGTACCTGTTGTCAATTGGTTTTTTATCAGTTTACGAAATTTATTGATGCTCGTCTAAGGCCGTGTCTAAATTCCTGGCTTTAGCTGTGACTTCTGCCGTTGCAATGCTGTTGCTATGGGCGGTCATTGTCCGCCCTTAGAAACAACATACCAACGGCCGACATCAAAGCCAAAGCCAACAATTCAAACATGGCCTATAATAACAAATTTAGTAGGGATAAAAGGGAATATAATATTTTTAAATATTTCTTATACAAATTCACCAACTCCCACATTTAATATCGTCCGAGGACAAATTTAACAAGCTTTTATCAAACCAATTTAGTCACTTATTCAATTTCAACGTTTGGTCACCTTTTTAAACATCAGGTCGAAAATATTTGTTATTACAGATCAATGGTCGTCTAAGCAACAGCTTATAGACGAATTTGATCAGTAATGACGAATATTCTCGATCCAGTGTTTAAATAAAGTTACCAAACTTTAAAATCGAATGGTAAATGACTAATTTGGTTGGGTAAACGCGTGTGATTTTTCCCCTCTAACAAAATTGGATGTGAGAGTTGGGGAATTTGTAAAATTTTAAAATAATTTGTGATTTTGTTTTTTTTGGGTGAGAATTATAACTGATTTTTATTGACCCGGTGTTTGGACTTTTTTTAGACTTCTATTTTCCTACTATTGGTTAAACCCTCACATGTGACCGGTCACGCTCCCAATTTAGGCATGTGTGTATTTAATTGTCTGAAACCACACCGGCATCCTAATAAAATCATATTTTCTGGTTTTAACAAAATATACACAGGATATTTTACTTTATACTGAGGTCCACTAAATCCTGGATAATTTGTATTTTTCCTAAGATGAACACCGTTTTATCACCGCGGTAGCACGAGCGGGTCTGAGCTTCAATATAACCGAGAACCAACCATGCGGCTCACCCGCTACACGGGCTCAATCCGCACGCGGATCCGTGAATACGTTCCTCTGCAACACACCGCGGATGGCCCGGTACGTCAGTCTAGACATAGACGCCTCGAATCCAGAGACTACGGATCCCATGCTCATGCTCGCAGAGGTGACGGTGGAAGAGTTTGAAGCCAATGAGTGCCCTGTACCTAAAAGTAAGGCTTCTGATTGGCTCTCACGCATTACTGGATACGCCGTGTATAGATGTTGAGATCCTAATGAGATAGCGTGTTACGGGCACAAGGCGTCATCTCGGCACGCCGCTGTAACTTGTTACAAAAATAAAGAGACAAAATACCTTTGGCAACTATCAAAAAAGTAACCAACCAAATTATTGTCCAAATACTTACTTGACGTCATTATTAATTACTCTCGACTCTGAAATTGTTGTTTCTGGTATGATTTTGAGTCACTTTAATACTATCTTTCTGGTACTGATATTTTTTTCAAAATAATGAACATCATTTGTATATGACCTTTATTTGCTTAACTTCCAGTCCCAACCCATGTGCCGGTTCACGCCAACATCGCCTCGGCATACTTCATACTGGCGTACAAGGGATCCATGATCGAGGATGCTGGCCCGCTGGCGACCAGTTTCGCTAAATCTGCCATTATATGCGCCGCCAGCTGCTTCAAGCTGGTCGGGTGCGCGTCCCTTGACTACTCACTAGAGACTGGACAGTGTCGCCTCTACGACCTGGATGCGCAAGACGCTGACAAGATCCCGAACCAGGAGTTCGGGATCTATGCGCTCATGAAATAACTCCCCTCTCTTTAGCTTAAGATTGAAACTAGGACCAGACAATTTGGAGTGAAAATCGCTCAGATTGGAAATAAGCCAATGAATCGATCTTTTCAAATTAATATTTAACGTATTTCACTCTAAATCGTCTTGTCGTTAAGTTTCAGGTGGTCGTCTCGAGTTTTAGTTTGATGGGGTTGAATCTTATGCTTCCGTCACACCAAACTAGTTCTCAAAACGTCATGCCCCGTCCTAACAAAATCGTAAAACGGGCTGCGCTGGGGGTATTTCTTTGGCCAAATAATGTCATAAATATGATGCTACTTTGTTCAGAAACAGTCCTCAATATGTCCATCTCGTCTTTAACCCGTCCGCAGTCCGTTGGTATCCAGTTCAGATCGGGTAAAATTGCCCGTTCACCTTGTGCGGACAACGTTTCCAAGCAGTCCAAGCCCGTCCGTAGTCAGATTAAACCCGTTCTGAGCTTGTTCTACCTCGTTCCTAACACGTCCTAACCCATGCTAACTATTTCTTAACAAGACCACTTCGTTTCTAGACATTTCACCTCGTTCTCACCACGTCCTCATCTCGTCCCTAGTGCGTTCTGAACGTAATTGCAATCGCGTCCTGGCCCGACGGCTATAAATAAATACCCAGCGCGTTGTTGCCAGTCCTCATTCGGGTTTGCCGCTTCAACCTGTACACATAAACACCAAGATTTCCGACATCGAAATTTACGAGCATCATGCCTCCAAAGAGGAGTGGATCGGAACGATGGGCCGCGGGAAAGCAGCCAGTATTACTACCCGAAGGTCCCGAAGCCCCGTCCCTAGTATGATCGGAGTACGGCAATTCCGTTTGTAGTATACGTCCATCTCGTTTTAAGTAGGTTTCCACTCCGTCTAATTGCAAAATGAGATGGCCGCCAGACAATTTTGAGTAGCACCCTTCCCGTCTGAGCCCGTCCATGAAGTTCGTAAACAGTTGCTACTACGTCCACTCCGTTCGCACACAGTTTGAGCCCGTTCGGCAACATTTTCAAGAACGTAGTGAGAACTAGTTTGGTGTGATGGGGCATTGCCTCCGATATTATACGATCGTAGCTCTTTGAACATAAGTAAAACTGTCACACTCATTGTATTGATGCCGACAGACAATTATGTATAATATTTCCTTAGCAAAGAGTTTCATTTTCGCGAGATTGTAGTCAGGCTTTTTTTTCCGATATTGTTGCTCAGACTATTGGTTGTTGTTTTAACGATTTCGGACAAAAATGTATCTTGTGAAATAATTTGTGTAATACTTTTTTGTGTACTTTTATTGGGCAATCAGTTAATCATTTGAAGTTGTAAAAACCTGTATGATGTTTAATGTGAACCGCACGATCGTAGACTGCTAATAATTCGCTTTCACGCCAATATTTTAGTGTCTAGATAGTTTTAAGCGCCTTGTCATTCATTATTGTTTCTGCGTTAGGCCTAGTTGTTTAAAAGGCAACATTAGTTTCTTAGTGTGCAAGTTTGTACTCCTGTTAAATGCACTATGCGTGGCACTTTATGACACCGTTGCACTATAATTGAACGCGCCCCAGCAGGTCAGGCCATGATCTGGGCCCGGTTGCACCAAACATGACGTCTTACATGCTTGTCGTAAGATAAGGAATTGAGGACAACCCTAAGACAATGTCGTAACTGCGGTTGCACCAAAAAGCTTTTAGGCCTGTCCTAAAATGCATATCTTACGACACGCGGTAGGACATGTACTAATGTATAATTATAACTGTATTGGGACCGACGCAGGTCAGATTAGATAGCAAATGTGACCCACCGCCCCCAAACCAGACTGAAGTCGTAATTTTTTCATATGAGAGATTTTTATACCATTGGATTGCTGGCGTTTTAAGCTTTAAAATAAGCTATAGTGGACTCAAATAGGTGGTATACTTTTGAAGTTATATCTTTTTGAAGTTAGGAAGTGTCAAGGGATGCTTTTGAGAAAACGAGCACTAAAGTCGTTTATCATTATCTTACATTATTGAGCAAAAATCAAGAGAAGGCCGATATTATCTAACGAGTTTTAACTAACGATTTATGAAAACAAAAAAAAAGGGAAAAATGCCTTATTTTGAAATGGCATTTGCCGACTTCCGCCTGGTTTTGGAGTGGTGGGTCACAAATGTACACGGAATGTTTTCAATAAATTATGTTTTAATTTTCTTAAAAAGCAATTAAATTTAATACACTAATCAAGCATGTCAATAAAGAACATGTTCTCTTTATTTAGAAATTTAGAAAAAAGAATTACCGAAATTGATCCATGCTATGAGAAGTTACACCTAATTATTTTACCAAAATTAACCCATTTTGATAGCTGGAAGCTGTGGAGCTTAGTGATAATTTAAATACAAATGAGATTTTCATAATTTAAATTAAGACTGAAAACCTTATTTGCATTGTCAGATTTTGTGTTTAGAATGAAGAAAAAGTGCACATTTTCCCCGAGTATTAATGGCGATTTTTATGTTTTCCTTTGCCAGTCAATAAAATGTACCTTAACCGCGTAAAGATATATATATTGGAGTGAGCCAAATATTTTTTTTCTTCAAATTCGGTCACTTTTTTGACACGCCTTGTGCGTTCTCCGTGTCGATTAAAATAAATTCGTGTTGTAGATTGAAAAAATTCACTTTGTTCGACCCTACTTTTGTGTTTTTTTAGTTTGTATTCATTGCTCACAATTGTTGTATTTGTTTAGTAGAAACAATTAAAGCATTTAAACGAAATCTACATAGTTAATTCCACGTGCAGTCTCCAAAACGTCTTTCTAAAGGATTTCTTAATAACTTATTGCCTAATCGTTTTTAACACGAATAGGTGTTTTCGAAGTACAAAAACTCGTCTAATGTGATGCTTGATATTTCATGGTCATTTCATTTTTTTCACAACCAAATGATGTTAAAACATGCAGAAGTATTGTTCTCCATATTTTCATTAAAAAAAGTATACATGACACTGTAATTCAACCCAAACATATTGACGCGTATGGCTACCCTAACTATTTAGGTCACCTCCCCATTAGACGTAATTTCATGTGTAAATCCATGTCCTACTAATGCGTAAAATGCGATGGTGCAACAGTTTTGTAGTGATTTGTTTCGGTTGCACAAAAATTGTCTTACACCATACGTAAGTCTGAATGCGTACGGCAAGGAAGTAAGACATCGATGGTGCAACCCATTTTCGTTCGTAACTTTAGTACAGCACTTAAGACCTTTGGTGCAACTGGGCCCTGGCCCATGCATGCACTATTTTGTCCCGAGTGTTAGCCTAAGTGATGTCGGCTTGGAATGTGGGCAGGAAATAAGTCCTCCTTCTGGTCACTCACAGGCCCGAGGGGGATAGACGTGCTTTAGTGACCGAATCATGCCAGTCCATATCTGCTGTATAACACACCTCGGTCCAAAATATGAAATAATCGCGTTCCGATCCAGACGCCGCCATTGTTCATATTAAGATGAGCCTGGCAAACCTCTTGAGGGCGCTGTAACCAGTCAAAAAATGTAAGTCTATTGCCCGCTTCGGGAACTATTTCCCGCAAATTCACGATGGCGCAAATCTCATACAATAGCCTATATTAGTTAACCCCACGTGACCGTGTTTCAGCCAACCAGAATACAGAACTAGCAAGAGGGGTGTTATAAACATAATTATACCTCCATGATTATTCCAAACCAATAAGATTCGCTCAAGAAAAAACAAAACTCCTGAAAGCATTGAACCTATTCAGCTTGAACGCTAGACTTGCATATTCAGGAACTGTGAACAATTAGTCACGCGTGGAGAGACTGTTGGGTGTGATTTGCATGGTAATATGGAGTACCTCCTTCAATTTAGAACCCATTGGGCAGAAATGTTGCCTTCTTCAAACTTTCTTGTTCACTGACCCAAGGACATTGCCCATGCGAGGGATACTCAGTTGTTAGATAATCGTACATTGCGCCATCTGTTATTCAGATTTGTTGGGACAATTGTCCCATTTTCGACAATGGTCCCGCTTTAGCTTGACTAGGAGTGGTTTGTGGGTTTTCTTCATTCTATCTTGTGGGTGCGGCGCGCACGGTCACTACTGCTGCCGAGAGTTTCCCGTTCAGTCAGCGGACAGTCATGCTGGGTCTGTTCCTGCTAACGCTGGCTATATGCCACGGCGTTGTTGCGTACAAACAGGAGCCCGATACCAAGGTAGAGTTTGGCTTGACACATTTACTGGTGATTCAATCTGCCGTTCCTTTCGGGGTGAGGCAGATTAAAACTTGCGTTTCTCCATTGGCACAAGGGAGACATTATCAGCTAAAATCTCTCGCAAGTAATTAATACCTGTGTGAATAAATTCAAACTGGTTGTATTTCCCGTCTTTCATTTTCAGTAATTTTCTTTTAAGCCAGTTTTTTAAAACCTAACGTCGCCCGACACTACAAACTACTACTCGAGTACGTACTGCAGTCATGGTACACGGGTCTATGAGAATTGAGTAGTATTATGAGGTGTACTCCAAACTATAGGGAAATATACGAACTCCTAAGACGTTAGGGTTAAAGGCCTGGCGATCCAAATTTATTTAATTGCAAAAAATACAAACAAACTACCAAACATTGGTAGTATCGATGTACTAAATGTATTAATTTTAGAGAAAATTGGCCAGAAATCACCTCCAATTGCACCACAGCGCATCTACAATCCAATTTTTTGGGGCCCTCAAACGCAAGCGGCCCCCGGACCCCACCTCCTAATTGGCTTGGCGCTACACGTGCGCTCGCAGCGTATATGCAAATGAGTTAATCGGACAGTTTAGGCGCGGCAGCGATTGCTATTGAAATATGCACAGTATTTGTACGAAATAGTCACCATTGTGAGATGATGATGCTTTCTATAAATTCTTCATTTATAAACGGTATGCCATAATATATATTTTTCTCTGTGACCAATTGCAAGTACATTTTGTACAACCGATGCTAGGGAAAATGTGTATTTTAGGAAAAAGCACATTGTCTTTTGGTGTAATATACATGTGAATACAACTTGGCATATTCAGAAAGCTTACAAAGCTGAAGGCAGAGCGTTTTAAAAATTCTAATGAGCTTTAATTTTGGATTTGTTTTAAGTAGTTTAAATTAAGCCTACTACTAGTGAAACAATGTGTAAACATTTGTATCAGTTAATTCTTGAAACCGAGAGATCAGAATTCTAACTGGTACTCGGCTCCACATGTTTTTCACACATTTGGAGGTTTGTCATCCAAATCCTTTGAGAATGTCGATAAGGTTTATTAAGTTCACAAATAAATAATTTCAACTTTCTTCTCATCTGCGTTTCTGTATTTTACAGCCTAGAAATAAAAATTTACCGATAGTGTTGTAAAATGTACAACACAAGTTTATCGGTCAATTGTTATTGCAGTAACACAAATTGACAGTGGAGTAAAAGTTACTATACTATCGGTCATTTGTGGTTACATTACCCATACACAACAATTATATAGAGTTCTATAAACAAAACAAATCTGTATAATTTATATAGAAACTTTTTAGGGTGTTTCTAAAGATTTGGTTCTAAAGAATCCTATATAATGTGTATAGAAATTCTAAAGAACTTCTATACAATTTTCTTTCGAATTTCTAGACAACTCTTTAGATTTTCCATAGAGACCTTTCTGTGAAATTCTTAAAAAATTTATTGTACTTTTATATAGAAATGTTGTGGATTTTCTATAGGTTTTATATATGATCTAGAGAGAAATCTATAGAATTTCTATACAACTTTTAGAATTTCCACAAACGTCCTATAGAAATCCTTTAGACAAAATTGTACTTTTCTATATAATTGTTATAGTTATAGCATTTCTATAGGATATATATAGATAAACCCCAACCTTTACCCTACATTTTTGCGTACATGAACCACGACATTTACAACTACAGGAACGCCGATTACACCACCGCTTGGCTAATTTACAGATTGTTTCTTGTTTCAGCTCGATGAATTATTGTATCGAGACCTGGAACTCCTGGATCGATTATTGGAGATGAAGAGAACAGAAGGTGAGTCCGCGTCCGAATCTCTAGTCGGTGGCTTTATTGTCCTGGGCCGATATTCATAAGTCTGCTAACTTAGCAGTCAATTAGGCCTTAGCAGCCAATTAGGCCTTAGCATCCTGCTAAATCCGTAGTTTTCTGCTCCGTGCTTACCAACAAATTGCATAAAACTTTGCTAAGAATGTTGCCAACTAGTTGGCAGCTATATATATTTAAAGCAAGCAGCTAGGACAACCTTGCGACGTGCGGCCATTTTGTTTTTACACGAACGCGCGTCCGTACTTTTTTCAAAGTCGGTTGTATTTCGTGTATAACCCCAATGCTGTTCGGTTTTATGGCTTTATATGTCAACACAGTACTTTCCCATAGTGTCTGAATATATTCGATCCCAGCTGGTGTTGTTGAATGGGGCAAGGCAACAATAGCATGATTAATTTATTGGGTAGGTCTGGTAAACCCATACTTGAATATCCCCTTTATGTACACAAAGTAATGAGATACTCGTGGGGCAGCACTTTCCTTTGCAAAAAGCTGCGTCTCCGGTTCAATCAGTTCAAAAAGTGCGGTGGCACGTCGCAGGTTTAAGTAGTTCATAACAAACCCAGGAAAATGTGAATTTTACTTAGGAACAGCAGTAAATCTGTACACGAGGCCTATCTATACAAGAATGACGGTCGCAAACCTTGCCGGTGTGGAAAGTAAACATGGTAAAGGGAAGAACTGTACCGTAAAGCCGAAAATAGAAATGAAGAAAATGAATTTATAGCGGAAAAGTTTGATGAAAAGTGTTGACATTCTTGAGAGTAAGCACCAATCGCAAGAAAAAAGATGTTTGGGAATCGAAGTTAGCCTCGACCAGCATATAGGGCTCAGGGCTAAATTCTCCACATGGTTTAGTTGTTTAAGCTCAAGTATATACATACAGCTCGCCATGTTCGCTGCTCAATGTGTAACCCACAAATGATTTGACAAATAGTGACTTGGAGACACAGATCAACTCTATAACGTTAGCAGCCAACTTAGCAACCAACTAAGCTTAGCAAAGTTTCATGAATTTAGCAGCCAACTATAGGTTTATACTAAGAATGTTTTAAGGAATATCGGCCTAAGTGTTTGCCCATACAATGCGAGACAAAGAAAATGACCGATAATATTTATTTTCCGGTAAAAAAAATCAATTATATTTGATCCAACAGTAAGGTATGTGTTAATAATCAGCACGTTCTTCAAAGAACTTATCAGGCTGCTTCAGACAATAAAATTGTATCTTATAACTGACAAATTGTACTTTGAATTTAAAATTGAAAAATAAATTGATAAATACGCAGACGAACCCCGTAAGATGAACCTCGTCGGGAAACCAGCGAGACAATCTTCTACTTACCTTACAAGCAGATACAACTCCCCACCTGACCAAGCCATCGACGGTGTGCGGAATGCCAACTACAATGGAAAATCATGCTCATCAACAAGTAAGAACATTTGTTTTGGGGATGGGTATATATATATATATATTGGTGGAGGTGTTTGTGTTCTTGAATATTTTAGGATATCAAGCAAAACAAAAATACTACTAGATACACTGAAAAGCAATCTAAAAATATAAAGAAATGCAAAACAACCAAATGCAAAACAATGTTTTATAAGACAGAATTTGCGTCGGAAGATGTAAACTCAATATTTGATCGTTTGCCCTTCATTGTCGTGTATTTACACTGTATACTCGGTGATGTCCAGAGGGATTCTTTTGAAGAAAAACAAATTACTGGCTCGGGTGGGACTCGGAACCCACGACTTTCTGCTTTTTAGGGCAGACGTCCTCCTACTAGACATGGGGTCAACGCAACTTCCATTTTATGGTCGCGGTACCCGCTGCTAATAAGATTTAAACCAACCAGTTGACCGTGGCCCCGGCTAGCCTGAGCTTGGTGGTAGAGTGGTATAACCCCGTTTGCACTAGAAAACAGGGAGTCGTGGGTTCGAGTCCCTGTTATTTTGAAAAGAATCCCTCAGGACAACAATGCATTACAGGCCCCCACTTGAATTTCAAAATTAGAGTCAAATGTATTTTTATAATTTCAAAATGACTTTATCAACCTTAAGTATAATTCTCCCAATTCTAATGACGCCATATTTGTATTTTAGGTTTTTTGTAGTTTTAATTTAAAAAAAACACGTAGTGTGGGCTCGATATTTTTATTTTCTCACTGCGTTTTGTCGTCATGGATTTTGTTCTCTGTATAGGAACGTGGCTCGTATAAGTACACAATCGCCGAGTAAATATTCGGTGAACAAAAAGGGGAACAAATCTATATTGAAAACGAAACACATTTGGCATTTGAAACGATTCCGTTTACCTTTTCGCGCACTGCTTAAGATATTATTCTTTTCAATTTACCCACTCGTATTCTTAGAATGTGGTCGATTATACTTGAAATGAGTTATATATAAACTCATCAAAAAAGTATTGAGACAAATGATCCAATTATTCCTTTTAAAAAGGCGGGCATATTTATGTAGAGATTATCTTATTGGCTGATCATTTAACATCAACATGATCAACATAATCAATACAAACCTGCTTCTATAGGGATGACTGTCACTTTTGAAACTGGATCTACGACCATTGAAATGACAATAACTCCGCTCCGCAACATCGTACCTCAACAACCGAGGTGTCAAAATACGCAAAATTATGCACTGGGTTATTCCGTACCCCTTCGGGCCGTTAATTATTGGCTCATTTTAAAGTGTGCCGATACTTTTTGTGATGAGTTTATATATTTTTTGTTTCATCTTTAGAGTTCGAGAAGAACCCCTTTTGGCAAGTTGACCTCCAAACGGAACACTGCATCAGCAAGGTCACCATTCTCAACCGAGGGGACTGTTGTCGTAAGTATACAATCGTTTCCTAATCCACACGAGAAATCGGGGACCTCTAGTTTTAACCCTTCTTCTTGACACTTGGTGGCAGCAAACACATCGGTCCTATATGGTTGCACACCAGTAAAACGCCTTCCAAAGATCCTAATGATATTAACGATAAGTTTATTTACTGGTGTGTAATCATTGCTCTATTGGGCTATATCTATTTAATGGAGACAATGGGTGTTTTGTAATTTTAGTAAACTCAAATTAAACAAAAGCATGTGCCACCAATCTACACGATTACTACGATAAAACGAAGCCCCCAGTCGCGACTCGCGAGTTTTCTCATTTTTTTAACTTCGTAGCGACGAGATTGAAAGGTACTCTCGTTAGAGCTGGACCCTACCGTATTTACAGCAAGAACCCGGCATGCGGTGGCCGCACTACCTTGCAAGAAGTCTCGCAGGCAGGCGGCACGATCGTCAGGGAGTGCGAGCGACCGCTACGGACGCGTTACATATCCCTTGGTATGGTCAATAGCAGAGCTATTCTTACGGTCTGCGAGGTGGAGGCGTATGAACTGCCGATGTTACACTGCATAAGTAAGTGTTAAAGACATCATACCCTGTTAAATTGTTCAGTTGTGCAGGATTTGTATTATACCTTGAAGCAGCAACAGTGTTTACCGGTAGGATACAAGTTGGTAATTGGTGAATTTGGGAAGTTATATTTTATAGTAAGTATATCGTTTAACTGACCTGTCTGAAGTTTTACAATCATGAATTCTGGGAAAAGCAAGAAAAACAGCGTTCGTCTTCAAGCGGCGCCGGGCAGTGGTTCTTATGGACGGCGATCACGATGTTTTTGAAATAAAATTATATTTTTCACATTTACAAAATATCTAACGTAATAATTTTGCTGGATGCCTACAATCGTTATTTACTTTCAAATGAAATATTTCTTAATAATTCGGTATTAAAATCTTTGATATCTGCAAATGGTGTATCCTACCTTTAAAATTTAAAGTTTATGTTATGACTCTGAAAACAATATTGTAAGATGTAGATTTCAAATCAAAGTGTATAAAATAAACGATTAGGTTTGAATTCCGACCACAATCAGCATTTGAGCTCATTAATTATAATTCAGTTAATTGCACTATTTGACACAATTGTGGGTGTTTAATAGTTCCATTTTTCCTTTGAGTAATGTTCCTATGCATGAAATCGTTAGGTACAATATTTTTTAGGGATTTGGTACATCCACATTCCCTGCAAGTTCATCACAAGTCTTCGAGTCATAATTCAAAACACGAACCGTTAACTGCAATATAATCGCCGCGTTATTTTGTGTTTATCCACTCTGTCTTGTATATTTTGATTTACGTGTAACTGGACTTGTGATATACTCGATTGCTTCCTAACTTGCAAAAATGATTCTTCCAATTTGACCACACAGACGAATGCGAGAGTGATCCCTGTCAGAATGGCGCCACTTGCGAAGACGGTTTAGGGACGGTGTCCTGCATATGTGCGCAGGGTTTCACCGGAAATCTCTGTGAGACCAGTGAGTATACCCCCACTGTTGTGTTTCGTGTTTAACCATCAGTTCGCGCTGGGATTATTGTAACATTCGCCGAGGCGCAGGATTATTGTTAATGAAGCCCAGGCCGATGGTATCGGGAAGCACACCCATTACATTTTCGGCCTTGCTCGCTGCTGACAGACATTTCCGGCCTTGCTCGTGGCGTGTTTATGCGTCATCCATTTGGAATCTCAGAAAAACTTTGCGTGTATATATGTCCTCCGGCGCAAACTGGTTAAAAGCTGAGATTTGTCATCTTAAATGATGACGTGGGCAACAGTAATTTGCAGTGCCACTGGAAATTAAAAAGCAAGTTTTCGGTCAAATTGTACTTCCACAAGAAATTCCACAAGACTTCATTTATACAAAGGGCAATAATGGCCACAAAACTAGAAGAAAATATTGAAGCGTGGACTCTTCGGGGTTTTTGTCCTCCAAGTCTAGTTGCCGAACGCAGGAAAAAAAAGGAACGCGTACACATACAACTCTAGCAAAACTCTGCTCATGATTTAAGCAGAGAATCCATCGTCGGGCCGCTTACCACCGCTACAGAAACTGCTGATTCCTAGCATAGAAAAGCACAGCCACACAAACTTTATTACAAACAGAACTTGTAGCCTGCCTTGGAATTATTTTGGCCAAACCCGTCCCGCATTAATAACCAGTTCGCGCTGGGATTATTTTTACATCACTGAGCCCAGGCGATTGATTATATTTTTACGAATCTTGATCCGTGGCGGGTTCAGGCCGATTGTACCGGGAAGCACACTCGCGCATTTCTGGCCTTGCTCGCTGCTGACCGACATTTTCGGCTTTGCTCGTGACGTGTTTATGCGTCATCCGTTTTGAATCTGGGGAAACTTTGCGTGTATATACGTCCTCCGGCGCGAACTGGTTCCGTAACACCTGTCACTTGAACAAAGAAACTAGGTCAGCGATCTGCAAAACATACCCCCCCCCTTCCCACTGGAGGCCCACTGCTATTCAATCTGTTCGTTTCACTATTGAACGAGGACATCTATTAACCACTATTTGATTGACTGATTTGAGAGCACTTTAATTTATATTGTACATGTATTGGAATACAACCATTATAAGCTTCGACACGTTTGTACTTGGTAATGGCAACATTTGTCAAAGAAATCGAACAATGAAACAATCGTTGTAACTTTGGTGCATTTATACTGAAATTAAATCATGAGATATTGCTGATGTTTCTGTACAGAAATTGATAGTTGTGCCAACGATCCTTGCCAGAATGGAGCCACTTGCCAGAATGGTATCAACGACGACGTCTCCTGTATATGCACAAATGCCTTCGTGGGACCACGCTGTGAATCTGGTAAGTAGACCTTGACAGAAATCAAGCTTATATGCCTGTTTTGGCTTAGCATTGTTCCAGCTACGGCATCTGAGTTGGGCTTTTTAACGTTTTGGATGCATTCCCCTCGGTGGAAAGAAAAGGCGAGTTGGGGTGGGGGCTCAATATCGACGCCATCTTACCCGACTTCGATTTAAAGGTAGGATACGCCATTTGCAGATATCAAAAAATGTTACTACCGAATTATTAGGAAATATCTTGCTTACAAGAAAGTAAATAATGTTTGTAGGCATCCAGCAAAATGATTACGCTAGGCATCCTGTAATTGTTCCGAAAAATAGAATTATATAACAAAAAATCACGATCGCAAGAAAAACAATAAAAACATAAGAAACTGCCCAGCGGCGGATGAAATCAAACGCCGTTTCTCTTCCTTTTCTCAACATCCATGGTTGTGAAACTTCGGACAGGTCAGTTATCAAACGATATTTACGAAAAAAACACAACCCCCAAATTTACCCATTCCTGATAATTCAAGTAATTACCAATGGTGTGTCCTACCTTTTTAACACTAGACTTCCAAACTCGTTTTCACCCTGTACATTTTCAATGGACCACATCCTCCTTTTCAGTGCTGTGAGGCACATGCGCCTCCTCAAATTCTTCTCTTCCAACCAATACGAAGAGTTGCCGATACCATGAAAAGAAGAAATATTATTTAATTTGTTTTCTTGGAAAGAATTGTATATCCGGACATCGCATGTTATTGTAATGCTGAGATGGTCCCAGTTTGTACTGCAAAGAATGCTTGAATTTCCGAAGTTGGGGATCACTGTTTGTAGGAATTAGAGAACTACAGTTATACATTCCCTTAACAGTTTTCTGTCGGGCCCATAGATTTGTGTACACAGAAACTTGTAAAAATGGTACATGTTCTAGATTTTGAGCAATTTAGAGATAAACGTCGATCTTTATTATATCGTTACGGCTGAGTGATTGGGCGAGTTCCAAAACTGTGTTTGTGCATTTTATGCTAATGGTACACATGAGAGAATCCCCGACAAAGAGATCATCCCCCAGAGACACAACAGCAGCTCAGGTCGGCACTCCCACAGGACCAGCTGCGACATTACTGTCGATTCATGAGGCGACGAATTACAGCTGTTCTTGACGCGAATGGAGGTCATGTTAATTGCCACTTTTGTGAGCGGTGATGCTAACTTGTTTTGTTTTTTGTTGTTAAAAATGAAATAAACATTAGATTACTGGGCTAAAATGTCAAGGACATAATTATGTGGGATTCAAACACATAAATTTTGATTTCACAAAATTCGGGAAAAACTATAAAACAAAATCAGTGGTGCGTTTCTTTTTTCCTTGAGTGTATAATGGATTTGTTCCCCTTTTTTGTTGCACATACAGACGAGCTTAGTAAGATGAACCTAGTCGGGAAACGAGTGAGACAGTCAACTACAACCGGTAGCTCTGTAGCTAGTTTGGCCATTGATGGGATGCTCAAATCGGAATACGGCGGTAGATCATGCGCATCTACAAGTAAGTGAAAATTAATGTTGAAATGGGACTTGGTCCTTGGTTCCCTTAATGTTTACCCATAGAGACATAAAGAAGTGCACCTAGTCTTTTTGTTTTCCTGTTGATTTGTACATACTTCAACAAATAATTGTTGGTCTGCTATCTTCAGGGTATCAGGCGAACCCCTTTTGGCAAGTTGACCTCCAAACGGAACACTGCATCAGCAAGGTCACCATTGTTAACAGAGGGGACTGCTGTCGTAAGTTTGTTTTCCTAGCCCCCCCCCCCCCCCCCCCCCCAAGTTGGGACCTAGTTGACCTGTATCTCCGGGCAATGCTTAATTCTGATATGCTTAATAAACTTTACGCCTGTGTCTACAATCCCGGTTAAACATTAAGAATACCCTCGCCTGGTCCCCAACTCCCATGTAGTTATCTGTATTATCTGCAGCTGAAGAAAGTAGACCCCGCAATGAGAAAACATTGACCTGGGACCAGTGCAAAACGACCTAGTGATATTTAGCCGGGATTGTAGGCTTTTCTTGATAAAATGTGAAGGTTACACTGCATTGCCACCAATCTACACGATTATTACGATGACGAAGCCCCAGTCAATAACAGTCACAAATGTCCCTAATTTTCACTTTGTAGAGACGAGGTTGCAAGGTGTTCTCGTTAGAGCCGGGCTTCAACGCTCAATCATCGAGAATCCGGCATGTGGTGGCCGCACGACTCTGCAAGAAGTCTCCGAGAGAGGTGGCACGATCGTCAGGGAGTGCGAGCGACCGCTACTGGCGCGTTATATCTCCCTTGATATGGTCAGTGGAAGAGCTATAATCACGGTCTGCGAGGTTGACGTGTATGAACTGCCGATGTCGTACTGCAAAAGTAAGTGTTACAGAAATCATTTTATTAGTCTATAAATGTAAAAGGGTGGACAAAAACCAACTTCCCAAAATCAACTCCCCCAAAAAGTCAAATTATCATGTTGTGTCCTCGGGCAAGCCACTTCACCCCAAATTGCCTCTCTCCACCCAGGAGTATAAATTGGTACCGGCATTAGTTGGAGAGTAACCTGCGATGGACTAGCAACCCATCCAGGGGAACTACAAATATTCTGTCGTTTCATGTTACTGAAACTGGAGATAAACGCTGACCGGATGGGCCGCATGGACTTGGAACCGATTTTAGTTTACTTCTACTGTTTTGTTGGGTCCACTCTTTCTTGTGAACTGGACTTGTGATTTACGTGTGACTGCACGCGTTACGAACTCGACTATTGCTACCTGAAATGATCCTTCCAATTTGAAAACGCAGATGATCAATGCAAGAGCGATCCCTGCCAAAATGGCGCCACTTGCGAAGACGGTCTGGGGGAGGTGTCCTGCATATGTGCGCCGAGTTTTACCGGACCTCTCTGTGAAACCAGTGAGTTTTTACCAGTGTACGACTCCTTGTTTGAAGGAGAGATTTTACATCTTGAACATTGATTAAATGATGGTAATTGTGACCCACTTTGCAAAAATGAGTCTGATGCCGCAAAATACAGTTTCCCATACAGGGCTGTTTAATATCGGAGATTATTTGTCTATCAACAAATCATTTTTGTTTGTAAGAATTTTTGGTTGATTTTATATCTTTATTTTCAGATCTGATCGATTGCAAAAGTTGTTTTGATCCCTGAAGTAGGTTCAATAAAGGTTGTTGTCATTCTCTTACCATAGCATCTAATGAAGCACTACAATTTGTTATCTTCATTTAGGGAACAGAGACGTTTTTAGTAAAATGGAGAAAAAAACACATTTAAAACAATTTAAAAGACCAATGCAGAGTTGTGCCATAATATATCAAATAAAAGCTTATTTCCTGCTTTTTCTGACCAACTGTAAAAAAAAACCTCAAACAAATATCTATAACACATCAGACTCATAGGCCTATTTGCAGAGTGGGTCACAATTGAACATTTCATAACAAGATGGAATTTGAATCTTTGATTTCGGCCTTTCTTCAACGTGTATTCAGACTGTATAACTCGGTGTTGTCCCGAGTGATTCTTTCAAAAGAATCACTGACTCGGGTGGGATTCGAACCCACGACGGTATTACCTCGGCATTATGCTCTTTCCTTCAAATTTGAGGATGTGTCGGAAATTTATTTAAAAAAATGAGATGAAATAAGATTGGAAAAAGACTGGAAAGAATCTAGTATTCGGATGCCACTAAAGTGGTTGTCTTTGGGAAGTCAAAAGATTTTAACAAAAAAAAATATTATTATTTTCTCAGATTCATGTCTTTAACATTTTTGCACTAATTTTGCACTTCATAGTGGAATAATATATTATATGAACAAAAGTCGCGTAAAGTTGCAACATTCTTTCCAAAACTTATTGGCTCGTCAATTTTGTAAAAAATATTTCTCCAGAAATTGACAAATGTGCAAGCCATTCATGCCAAAATGGTGCCACTTGCGTAGTGGGTATTCCGGACATTTCCTGCACATGTGCCGCGGGTTTTACTGGAACGCTCTGTGAATTAGGTAAGTTAGCTTTAAAGGTAGGATACACCATTTGCAAATATCAGTAAAAATGTAACTACCGAATTATTAAGATGTATCTTAATTTTCACGATCGCTGGGCAACATTCGCGAAAAAAGAACATAACAACCACTGCCCGAAGCCGGTTGAAAACGAACGCCGTTTTTTGCTTTTCTCAGCATCCAATGATTGTAAAACTTCGATCAGTTAAACGATATTTACTATAAAATACAACCTCCCAAACCCACCCATTAATGATAATTCAAGCAATTACCAATGGTGCATCTTACCTTTTTAAGTTGGTATTTTGGTGTTTGAGCGAATGGATGCCTATCGTTATCTCGTCCCGTCCCGTGTCGGTGGACGACGATGGGGGCCGACGTTAATTTATGTCGCCTTTCAATGCACAAGTTCGGTTCTGTCGATCAGTGTCAAGGGCCAAATTCTTGCTTCAGTTTCGTCTTTGTCCCAGGAGGGATTTTTGGCTCTTAAATGTGGGAACTTCGGCCACATTCTGGTGCCTGTTGTGCTAAGGCTTTTTTTGGAAACATTCAGTCGGTTGGTATGAACCGAAACGTTCGAATTGAATTGAAATTGTTTATTACAATACAATTGTTATCACAGCATAATTATGTCGAATTAAGACAACTTTACAATAAGAAATGTTATGATCCTTTTGATTTGCTTCTCAGCGATTTGGACGTCGGAGACAAAGCAAGTTTTTTAAAAACATCTTAAACAATTGAAGTTTCACTGTGACGGTCTCTGTTACCTTCGCATATAATACGCATTGGCATGAAGAATGAACCAGCTTTAGTGACTCGCCAATAATAGTATGCAGCTCAGTGCGAAGGAAAACTCATTTCGGTCTGCCTTAAGTCATTTGAGGCCAGCCAATGCGGCTTCAAATAATTTATTACTCCTAGGCGGTCTCTTTGGTTTAAGAGGGCCGAAATGGGCATCTGTTGAGTGACGACAAGGTCGAGTATGGTATAGTCACGTTCGCTAGGCTAGAGCGGACATTCTAGTCTGAGCAGTTTCTCAGTTGGTTTGCTTTTTCGTGCTAGTTTCTCTTTGTTGGCATATGTTCTAGCGTTTCTAGACTATCGCAAATATTCAGAGTAATGGGAATGATGCATGGGGTGGCGGGGCAAATGCTTGTAACATCTTTTCTTGTAATACTTCACATTTTGCGTCGCTTTTTATCGAAATATTTCACAGAGTAGAATATACAATGTATGTAAAAATATATCAATGAATGAAAAGCAGAACCCAATATGAATTGACATTTTTAACACTATAATGGCTTCATTAATTTCATTGGGGGTATAATGCAATATTTACCAACGACCTATTTTTATTTCAAACATTTTTGTATGTCTCTGAAGATCTTGTTAAGATCGAAATATTAGGCCCTCTTAAATTAGTTGATTTGTATATTTCAGGTCATTCCAGCCAGTAAGCAGTTTGCAGCAGTTTTAATCTTATTCATTTTTGTTATCTAGACATTGACGAATGTGTCAGCGATCCATGTCAGAATGGTGCTGATTGTGAGGATGGTATCAACAATGTTACCTGCACATGCACAGAAGGCTTTACTGGACCTCTCTGCGAAACTGGTGAGTACCTTCAAAATGGTTGACTGGTTGATTTTTTGAAACAGGTGTTGCTCTTATTTATCTTCCGATGTTATATTCTGTTTTAATTTAGATATTGACGAGTGTGACAGCGATCCTTGTCAGAATGGCGCTGATTGCGAGAATGGTATCAACAGGGTTACCTGCACATGTGCAGAAGGCTTTACTGGACCTCTCTGCGAAACAGGTGGGTACCTTCAAAATGGTTGACTGATTGATTTTTGAAACAGTTTTTGCTCTTATTTATCTAATGATGTTATATTCTGTTTTAATTTAGATATTGACGAGTGTGCCAGCGATCCTTGTCAGAATGGCGCTGATTGCGAGAATGGTATCAACAAGGTTACCTGCACATGCACAGAAGGCTTTACTGGACCTCTCTGCGAAACTGGTGGGTTCCTTCAAAATGGTTGTTGACTAATTAATTATTAAAACGTGCAGTTTGTGATCTTATTTTTGTTGCATGTTATATTCCGTTTTAATTTAGATATTGACGAGTGTGCCAGCGATCCTTGCCAAAATGGCGCTGATTGCGAGAATGGTATCAACAAGGTTACCTGCACATGCCCAGAAGGCTTTACTGGAGCTCTCTGCGAAACTGGTGGGTATATCTTTAAAATGGTTGACTTAATGTTGTCAAAACAGTTAATTTAAAAAACCTTTTATGCTCTTATTTTTCTAACGATGTTATACTTTGTTTCAATTTAGATATTGACGAGTGTGTCAGCGATCCTTGCCAGAATGACGCAGATTGCGAGGATGATATCAACAAGGTTACCTGCACATGCCCAGAAGGCTTCACTGGACCTCTCTGCGAAACTGGTGGGTATATCTTTAAAATGGTTGACTTAATTTTGTCAAAACAGTTAATTACAACAAAACTTTATGCTCTTATTTTTCTAACGATGTTATACTTTGTTTTAATTTAGATATTGACGAGTGTGCTAGCGATCCTTGCCAGAATGGCGCCGATTGCGAGAATGGTATCAACGAGGTTACCTGCACATGCACAGAAGGCTTTACTGGACTTCTCTGCGAAACTGGTAGGTACCTTCAAAATGGTTGACTAATTAATTATTGAAACAGTGTATGCTTTTATTTTCTAACGATGTTGTGTTTTAAAGTGAACAAAGTCATTGGCAAGGCGGGACTCGAACCCGCTACCTCCGGGGAAAACCATACCGGCGCTATACCAACTGAGCTATCTTACCCTATGTTGGCGGTCTCCCAAATTGTCGGTATTTGATGTAAAATTATGTTTTAATTTAGATATTGAAGAGTGTGCCAGCGATCCTTGTCAGAATGGCGCTGATTGCGAGGATGGTATCAACCAGGTTACCTGCACATGTGCAGAAGGCTTCACTGGAGCTCTCTGCGAAACTGGTGGGTATATCTTTAAAATAGTTGCCTTAATGTTGTCAAAACAGTTAATTAAAAAAACCTTTTATGCTCTTATTTTTCCAACGATGTTATACTTTGTTTCAATTTAGATATTGACGAGTGTGTCAGCAAACCATGTCAGAATGACGCTAATTGCGAGGATGGTATCAACAAGGTTACCTGCACATGCGCAGAAGGCTTTACTGGACCTCTCTGCGAAACAAGTAAGCGAATTATAACGATTGATGGAAATTCAAGTACTGGATTCACTTCATGTCCCAATAAATAAAATCAGAATAATATTAAGTTCAGAGAAATTTACTGCTCTAATAATTAACTGCATTAGTGAAAATTAACATATAAAGCACTCCATGGGTTAGCGCCGAAGTACATCTCTGAGCTCCTCACTGAGCACAAGCCCACACGCTCGTTAAGGTCTGGTGCCAAACACTTGTTGAAACAAATGAGAACATCCACAGCATATGGTAATCGATCCTTTGCAGCCGCTGCTCCAAAACTGTGGAATGAACTCCCACTGACAATCAAATTTGCAGGGTCCTTGCAGTGTTTCAAATGCCTACTAAAAACGCATCTTTTTAAGTAATTTTTAATAGTTTCTGCTGGTGGTTTATTGTAAGTTTTAAATTGTTTTATTATTAAGCATAAGTTTTAACTGTCATAGCTGGTCTGTTTTTATTTAATTAGTGCGTTATTATTATGAATTTTAAGTGTATAATGAATTAGTGTGTAATATTTTAAGGATTAAGTTTCTATTTTGTTAAGCGCATTGAGCTATCTGTGATTGAAAATGCGCTATATAAATGCGGTTTATTATTATTATTATAATTTTAAGAGTTAAACCATTATAATAAAACTCGCTGCATCAACAAAATTCCATTTTCTGATAAATACAAATATTTTTTAAATAACGCAACTGTCTGCCTCTTATTTTGTACAGACTTTAATGACTGCGCCAAGGTTTCATGCCACAATGGTGCTACTTGCATAGATGATGTCAGCGGCGCATCCTGCACATGCGTAGACGGCTTCACTGGTACTCTCTGCGAAACTGGTGGGTATATCTTTACAATAGTTGACTTAATTTTGTCAAAACAGTTAATTTGAAAAACCTTTTATGCTCTTATTTTTGTTTTAATTTAGATATTGACGAGTGTGCCAGCGATCCTTGCCAGAATGGCGATGAATGTCAGGATGGTATAAACGAGGTTATCTGCACATGCACAGAAGGCTTTACTGGACCTCTCTGCGAAACTGGTAGGTACTTTGAAAATGGTATGAACAAATACAAAGAAATTGGCAAGACGGGACTCAAACCTGCGACCTACGGAATAACGGACTGGCGCTCTACCAACTGAGCTCTCTTGCCCTATATTGGCCGTCTCCCAAATTATCAGTATCTGATGTTGTAATTTGTTTTTATTTAGATATTGACGAGTGTGCCAGCGATCCTTGCCAGAATGGCGCTGATTGCAAAGATGGTACCAACGAGGTTACCTGCACATGCTCAGAAGGCTTCACCGGAGCTCTGTGCGAAACTGGTAGGTACCACAAAATCACAATCTCTCAAAAAATATGATAGGTGTCCTAATCTTAAATGATCGATTGTGTTGTTGTTCATTTAAACAACATATAGATATTGACGAGTGTGCCAGCGATCCATGTTTGAATAGCGCCACTTGCGTGGATGACATCAACCAGGTTACCTGCACTTGTGCAGAAGGCTTCACGGGATCTCTATGTGAAACTGGTTAGTGCTCCACAAAAAAATACTCATCTATACCCAGCAAGATATGGGACCGACGGGCTCCCCCCTTAGTTCTCCATACCTATACCCTCTAGACTATTGTTACCTATAAACGCACCCCCATACAAACCTACAAACAATCCTGACAAACCACAACATTCTGCAAACACAATGACCACCACAAAGGAGGGAGTTATCTCCGTCCTATATCTTGCTTCATATGTTCTCATCCAACAGACAAGCTTTAATAATAGTTTGAGTCTAAGATCCTTTTCCGTCATTCGTTCTCCTCTTCAGTGTCATCTGGAGGAAAGTCGCTGGTCCGATACACAGAGCTAAGTCTTGTTGGCAACTGCAGCGCGGTACAGAGTTCCCGTCCTGCCGGCACGTCCGACGATCAGCCCATGAAAGCTTGCGACGGCAGGTTTTACGACTCGTCTCTGACAGACAAAGACGGGAAGATAAGTAGTGGCAGCTGCACAATCACAGGTATGACCGCGTCCGTATCTCTTATCTATGGCTATTGTCTAGTAGCTCGCCCATTACAACTACGCGCGAGCAGGCTGACAATAGACTTAGCCGTAGCTCTGGAATGCCTGTTTCGGAAACGGCCTATGACCACACCTTTACATCTTGTTAGCTATGGATGCCACTTTTTCTTTGCAATACTTCCCAACTTTTGTTTGACTTATTTCCATAGCGCTTTACTTCTGGGAAGGAAAGAGGGTTGTACTCTCAAAAGACGGGTTTGCGGACTCCCATTTTAGGTTTTTTTTTCTGCAGCAACCCCACAATATAATATACGAGCACGGTGTTTTACTAGGGTTTTACCACTCTGTAACTTATACAAACGCGTTTAACTTTCAACTTGCAGAGCCTGAACCGAATCCCTTTTGGGCAGTTGCGCTGGATTCCAATCGAGGAGAGCACTGTATCAGCCACGTCACTGTTCTGAACCGAGGAGATGGTTACAGTAAGTAGGCCTATATACACGTTTGTTTATGGTGTAAATCGAGGAGTTTCCATTGTTCCTCTCGAAAATTTCCTTGGTTTGTACTCACTTTTTCCGACGGCTCTCATTGGTTTTGTACACGAATCTCAATCGAGGCCGTCCTCGATTCTAACCCTAACCCCAATTCACCTTCGTGTCGCCAGGCGTGTGTCCTCCATTTACACCATAAACAGACGCTTCTACACACCCATTTCCTTTTGTTTGATTTGATGGCGATTGTGTACTTACAGAGCCTTGTTCCCATAAGGGAACCAAATCCACTTGGTTATTGAACTTTACGAAGTATCTTGCAAAATTAAAAACCAACAAGTAGGCCTATGTAATTTAAAGAGAAAAGTGCTTTTTTTTTTTTTTTTTTTTTTTTTTTTTAGTTTTTAGTTTTTAGTTTTTGGTAAAAATTGTGGGACAAAATTGCGAAAATAATGATGGCGATCACCACGACACACCGTGAACACACAAGACAGCAACTGAAAAAGCCACAAAAATTTGCAATTTCTACTGCATACAACTTTTCAAATATTATTGAAATGGTGTCGTTAGAATTAAGAGAAATAAACTTTAGGTTATACTAATTTTGAAATGATAAAAAAATATCATAGACTCGAATTTGATCAAAACTAAAGTAGGGCTCGGAACTACATACTCGCGAATTGTTATTACGCCATTATCCATTTACAATTAAACTTGACCACAGCTGCAGTTTAGAAACTTGAATAATGTTGGTCATGTTATCAGTACCTCTGCATTCTGGTGAGGGTAGTCGCGTAAGCAGGCGAGACAAGTAGTTTGACAACCGTCCTTGTTTGAATTCTTTACCTGCAGGCGAGCGTTTGACGGGTGCCGTCGTCGTAGTAATGCTACGAGACGAGAGCGTGAGTGATAACCAAATCTGCGGTCCACCGATGACGGCCAAAGAAGCTTCAGTGCCCGGAGGAATCTACTTCTTCAACTGTGACCCGCCTGTTAAGGGCAAGATGCTCTACGTGACGATCCCTTCCGACGAACTGGCCATCTTGCAATTGTGCGAGGTCAGAATCTGGGAACTTCCTCTAGACCAGTGCGAAAAATGTAAGTTTTTTTAGTTTTTAGTTTTTTTAGTTCTTATTTAAACTCTTCCTTTCCCCCTATTTTTCTTCAAGCGACGCGCCACCTCAGTCTGTGAACACAAACAATTTGAACCCCAGCAAATCCAACCGTAGAGCTGACAGCCAGACTAAATACGAGCTGGGAAACACCGGTTCCAAATCAAGTTACAAATTAACGTACACGTAAATGAGATGAGACGACCCCTCGAGCCGATCTTAGATAGAGACGAGTTGAGCCGCGTTGCTAAGGAAGTTAGGTGTTAAATGCGTCTTAACTTTAGTGAAATCGATCTTAGGACAAGTCGTGAGTCAAGAAGACTAAAACTTATCAAGACGCGACTTAGCAATTGTGTTCAATTCGCCGTTAAAAGTGTTTTTTTTTTTATTGTCTTGATTGTTTCTCAGCCATTGAACCTTGCGACATCGATCCCTGCCAGAATGACGCCACCTGCGTCAAGGCCGCTGACGGCTTTTCCTGCGCATGTGCAGCAGGGTTTACCGGACCTCTCTGCGAAACTGGTGAGTTGAAGGTGAAATGTTAAGCCTTGAATATCAAGGCTATGAGGAATGAGGGTGCCTCTTGTGAGACCAGTAATATGAAATAAATTGCACTTCGTTCGACATTAACCTACCATTCATATTCATCGCCATCCTAAAGCTCCAGTAGACTATTTGTCAGTTGTGCAATTGTTATCGTTCGAAACGGCAAAAGTGCTTAATTCAAAGACTGGTGTTGTTAACTACACAAGTTTTTATCTACACAAAGGAAACTTTCAAAGTGAACAAAGAAATTCCGGTATTTCGAAAGTGGCAGGCCTGGCCCACCTTGCCAATTTCTTTGTTCACATTAAAATGTATGCAAATGTACCTAGTCAGTTTTCCTTGTGGTTTATTTTTGTATTATAGGATAACAAAGTTGTATCCTCATTGAGTGATCCCCACAATGTCGCTTCCCAGGTTGTATCATAAAATTGGGCGTGATACCTGGCCACACGGTATTTTGGTGTTTATGACTTCTGACTAACGTTCCCCAACAAAGATACTGACAATTTGGGAGACCGCCGACATAGGGCAAGATAGCTCAGTTGGTAGAGCGCCGGTCCGGTATTCCGGAGGTCGCAGGTTCTATAGTCCGCCTTGCCAATTTCTTTGAAGTATTTATCTCTGTGAATGTTGAATATTTCGAGAAAACAATATTATAAAATATCGATATCAATTCTCAAAACTTTGTCGAGTCACAAAATTAATTGCGACCACGATCGGCATGAATAAATTCTCATCCAACCAATCCGCTGCACATGGGTCAAGTACTGAACAGACTGATGCAAATGTCTATGGGCACGTGTGCGTCATTTCAGGGTGTGTGCTGTTAAATACAAAATGAAAGCTTACGTTGTGACAAAATACCCTTTTTTGTAAAGTGGGTCGCATATTGAATGCATTTTATTTGTTTTCTTTTGTACATTTTTGGTGGTTATTCTAGAGTCAAATGGTTGTATCGAAAAACCATGCAAGTACGGAATCTGCATTAAAGACGGCACGGGAAGCTCCAAATGCGCTTGTTCCCAAGGCTATGAAGGTGCCACCTGCGAAACTGGTGAGTTTTTGTCCTGGAATGGTCGACGTACCAGAAAGATCTTGATCGTCTGCGATTATTGAAAATGTTCTTTTGGTTTTTGCGGTACTTTCAACTATATGTTATTGCAACTTCCATTGTCTCAGTTTTCCCTTAACCAGTTCGCGCCGGAGGACGTATATACACGCAAAGTTTTCCCCATATTCAAAACGGATGACGCATAAACAAGTCACGAGCAAGGCTGGAAATGCGTGGGTGTGCTTCCCGGTACCATCTGCCTGAACCCGCCTCAGATCGAGTTTTGTTAAAAATATGTTAAAATAATCCCGGCACAAACTGGTTAAACAAAAATTAGTTTTTGATATGTGGCCTATTAGTTTTCAACCGTCTTGGATACCCCATCAAAACCTTTCTACTTATTTCCACTGGGGCCTCTCTATATTAAGAAAAACCAGAATGATAATTTAAAAAAAAATCATAAAACTGGGTAGAGGCACTGGAAACCCAATCCCCATATTGGCGTAGACAAGAATTGGACGTGGGCCACAGCAGTAGTGGCGGGAAAGGAAAGAACTCGCACTAGGAAAGGGCATGATGTGATTTTTGCATTCAAAGCGGACGCGGTCCTTAGCAGGATGTGATAATAATAATAATAATATCTTGGATTTATATAGCGCTTTTCACACCCGAAGGGCATCTCGAAGCGCTTCCAACATTATTACCCCTGGTCACTGGGCCATTTTTGATTCCAACAAAAGATTGACAAAATCACATCCAAATGCTCTAAATAAATTCACATCACTTCCAAATTCACATCCTGGGTTACGTTGTTAAACTCGTGTGAATTTGCATTAATAAGTACTTATCCATAATGTAATTTTTGGACGAGGATGTGAATTTAGAAGAGGATGTGAATTTTAAGAACTTTATCCATGATGTGAATTTAGACCGAGAAGGTGAATTTGAAAAAAATCTTTTGTTGAAATCACATCCTTCTACTGGCCGTGTTAATGATGTCGATGATAATTGATGAGATGTTGTCGATTGGTTTGACCTTGTTTATAAGATACTGACGAGTGTGCCAGCGATCCATGCCAGAATGGTGCAAAGTGCGTCGACGATGTAGACCGGGTTTTCTGTGTGTGTCCCGAGGGATTTAATGGGCCTCTTTGCGAATCGAGTAAGTAGCATGTTTCTTCCAAGAGTTTTTTTAAAACTCAATTCTTTAGATAGTTAAAATATTAACACTGCGGAAATCATCTCATTGGGTTTTTCCCCGAAATTCTGTAAATGCAAATTTTGAAGACTTTTTAACCCACGCGTAGATAATTCATATCTCATTTGCCTAAATTGGTAAATTTGTATCGTATAGTCCCCCACTTAACCAGTTCGCGCCGGATGACGAATATAAACGCAAAAATTTCCCCAAATTCAAAACGGATGACGAATATATACGCCAAGTTCAAGTTCGGAAATATATGTCAGCAGCGCGCAAGGCCGGAAATGCGTGGGTGTGCTACCCAGCACTATAGGCCTGAACACGCTTCGGATCGAGTTTCGTTAAAAATAATCCCGCCCGTCGGCTCGGCGATGTTAAAATAATCCCGGCGCGAACTGGTTAAAGGTAGGATGCACCATTAGCAGATATTTAAAATGTTTACTACCAAATTATTAAGCAATATCTTACTTATTTTGAAGTAAATATTGATTGTAGGCATCCAGAAATAATAATAGTTCCCGAAAAATTTAATATTATTTTAAAAACCAAGAACAACATAAGAACCACTGCCCGATGTCAGTTTTCTTGCTTTTCCTCAACATCCATTATTGTAAAACTTTGAACAGGTCAGTTAAAACGATATTTACTGTAAATTACAACCCCCAAAATCCACCCATTCATGATAATTCAAGCAATTACCAATGGTGTATTCTACCTTTTAATAAGTTGTTCTATACCAATTTATTACCACTTCTCCTGACGTAGGTTTACCACAAGCACCAGGCCAATTGGAAAATATAGCGGTACCAAGCGAGCCTCATGACACTGAAGGTAAGATCCGAACAAGTTTTAAAGTGGGGAAATAATTTGGATCCTTTAATACCTACAGTTTCAGGTTTCATTCACGGAAAAACGATAATTTCGTGTGTATCGTTCAGTTGTTGTACAACAGAGCTGGCTATTTCAAAGCCCGTTTTTCTCAGTTGTGTAATTTGAACATATTTTTAGATTGAGTTAATATTATCTAGGTTTTTTCTATAATTCTTTGCAGTGAATGCGGAGACGTCTCTACTGCAAGTGAATCTCATCACGGAATACTGCATCAGGAAGGTTGTGGTGAGGAAGCGCGGAGATTGCACCAGTAAGTCTTCAAGATGTTAATTTGTTTTTAAAAGTCTCATAAAAGAAGATAAATTATTTAGAAAATGTTATAATCTGCGATAAATTTATGACAAGTAGGGCCTGCAAGATTTAGAAAATAAACAAAAAAAGCATCTGCGCAGTAAAAATTTGTGACGACAAACTAAACATTCTTTAAACGCACTCAAAAACGCTTTTTAACACAGACCTCGCCCCCACCTCAAAATAATTATCTTAACCAGTTCGTGCCAAAGGACGTATATACACGCAAAGTTTTTCCCAGATTCAAAACGAATGACGCATAAACACGTCACAAGCAAGGCCGGAACTGCGTGGGTGTGCTTTCTGGAACCATCGGCCTGAACCCGCCTCTGATCGAGTTTCGTTAAAAATAATACCGCGCCTCGGCTCGGTGATGTTAAAATAATCCTGGCGCAAACTTGTTAAAGGGTCATATATCTGTTGTAGCTATCTAAAAAGTAACCAAACAAAATACTGTGGAAAAGCTTACTTGTTGTAAAATTATTGATGATTCTAAACACCCTGACATGCTGTTATTTAAGTTAAGAAAATAACACAACAATGCCATTTCCAAATATGTGTTTCAGGGACGCACTTTTAATAATTTCCACAAATACGCATTAGCGCTACTATTGGTCTGTTCAGTGCGTGACACGCGAGAAGCTGTAATCCGCTGGCTGAGAACGCGATAGTGATCGCGATCGGTACACTGGCACTATTATTGGGTTTTCGTAAAGTACGGAGAAATGATAGTGTTGGCACTATTATTGGGTTTTATGTTATTTTGGTAAATAACTGAAACATGATGGTGATACGTTGTAATTTCGCGATAGGCACATTGGCACTATTATTGGGTTTCACGTAACAAACGGTAACTTAATAGTGATACTTTATTAATTCCCGAATCGCACCGATCGGAAGCAAACTTATATACTATTGTAATATACTATCGTAATATACTGTTGGTTGGAAATAACGTTTTGAGATCAACCTGGCAATAAACTGCTCCGGCCTTACGATACAAAAAGAAAATAAACTGTTCTGAATATTTTGTCTTGTGTCCTGTCGCATGGGGTAATAACAGGGTCATATACCTTTTGTAACCAAAAGTAACCAAACAAAATACTGTTGAAAAGCTTACTTGTTGTAAAGATATTAATGATTCTAAACACCCTGGCATGCTGTTACATGTATTTTGAAGAAAATAACAAAATAATGCCATTTCCAAATGTGTGTTTCAGAGATGCACTTTTAATAATTTCCACAAATACGCATTGGCGCTACTATTGGTCTGTTCAGTGCGTGACACGCGAGTAGCTGTAATCCGCTGGCTGAGAACGCGCCCTGGACGCAAAATGTGGTCGCGATTCAAATTGTGCCTCGTCAAATTTCGAATTGAAATCAAATTCTTAGAATACTGTTTTGTCGGAATAAAATGCAGCACTCGCAGAGCTAAACAATTTTTTTGTTTTGGAACAATTTACTGGATATCTAGCGCAATCATTTTGCTGGATGCCTACACAAATTATTTACTTTCAAATAAGTAGTAAATTTCTTAATAATTCGGTAGTAAAATTTTTCGATATCTGCAAATGGTGTATCCTACCTTTAATTGTGTTTGGCTCTGATTTAAAAGCATATTTTGAACGTTTTTTAACAGGTGATCGATTGACAGGTGCCATGGTCCGTGCCGGGGCAAGCTCCACCGGGCTCAACAACGCTATCTGCGGCTCGGCCCTGACCGCTCAGCAAGCCCTAGTCCGCAGGTCTACCGTAGACTTCGTGTGTGACCCTCCCTTGACGGCCAAGTATGTCACGGTGGATATCCCATTGCTGAGGGTCACCGAACAGCACATGTGCGAAGTGACGATCGAACAAGGAACCCCGGGACCGTGCATTTAAAATCTACTGTCACTAGGGATGGACACGGCGACGGTAAATTTTACAAGAATTTATTGACACCGATTGCTGCCATGATTATGTGACCTGTTCCACGAAACCCAGACAAAGTCGAACAATGTGTTTTATTAAAATGTACACGTGAAGTCATTTCGGGGTGAATTTTACCATTTTAAAGTTTAAGGTTTTTTTTCTGAATCGCAAACTATCTCCCCGAATTTGAACATAATCCGTCACCCAGAAGTGGGTTTTTTTTGGGTGGTCGATTTTTGTAAAACAATTGTGTACCGAAATAATACGTTTTTCTTAACTCCATAAGCTGTTGCCTGGGTTTTATCACTAAATCCTTTCCCACAGGAGAGATAAGATAGGGGTAGATATGTAAACGATGCATCATTTTAAATCTGGGAACCTACAGAATTAAAACAAAATCCAGTCTAAAAAAATAAAATTATCAACTTTGTCTGTTAATTTTGAGCAGGTAACACATTTGTTTAATATATATATATATTTTTTGTGGGTAAGCCCATTGAATCAATATTTTGCGTTATTTCGAGTTTGTATCAGTATGCGTTAATAATCATGGTAGAGGTAATAAATGTATGTACCTTTTTAACGACATTGGAAATAAACATTCTGGGGGTATTGTTGATGAGGGAGGTAATACCTCCTCCATGTGTAGATGCAAATTCAATGGTTAATGGCAGATTTACTTGTCAAAGGAATTTTCTGGTCAGTGCATTAACATTTTCGAATTGTGATCGTCTTTTCTATATATTTCTTTTTAAAGCAATAACTACCATAAACAAATTGGCCGAAATAAAGGCCTAAACGATTAAGAAAAAATGTGCAGAAGCGATCGACTATTAGAATAACGGCATTTAAATGTGAATACTAGTTATTAAATATTTCACTGCTTATCTAAAATAAAGGAACTAATTATATGTTGCACTGAAAAGCTGTATTGTTGGCGGGGACCTTTGTTTCTTCTGTCTTAAACTGTCTTTAAAATTAATTGTAATTGCATTTGTATACAAATTAGGTCAAAATAAAATAATTATGCAAACAAATTAGATTTGTCTAAACAAAAATCAGATGTCCCCAAAATTTATTGATAAGGAGTTAACCTTGCATATGTATGCCAAAGTATGATTTATTACAAAATGACTAAAATCTCCCCAAAAATAATTTGTAAGGGTAAGCCCTGCATTATTATGCAAATGAGGTCCAATTATGAATTATTCCGGAGTGTCTCAAATCTCTCAAATGATTTGTAAGGGTTAGCCTTGCATTTGTATGCAAAGGAGGTCAAAATATGATTTATTCCAAAATGTCTCGAATCTTCCAAAAAATGATTGATAAGGGGTTAGCCTTGCATTTGTATGCAAATGAGGTCAAAATATGATTCATTCCAAAATGTCTCAAATCTTCCCAAAAATGATTTGTAAGGGGTAAGCCTTGCATTATTATGCAAATGAGGTCAAAATATGATTTATTCCAGAATGTCTCAAATCTTCCCAAAAATGATTGATAAGGGGTTAGCCTTGCATTTGTATGCAAATGAGGTCAAAATATGATTCATTCCAAAATGTCTCAAATCTTCCCAAAAATGATTTGTAAGGGAAGATTTCAGACATTTTGGAATAAATCATATTTTGACCTCATTTACATACAAATGCAAGGCTAACGCCTTGCATTTGTATGTAAATGAGGTCAAAATATGATTTATTCCAAAATGTCTCAAATCTTCCCAAAAAATGATTTATAAGGGGTAAGCCTTGCATTATTATGCAAATGAGGTCAAAATATTATTTATTCCAGAATCTCTCAAATCTTCCCCAAAATTATTAATAAGGGGTTAACCTTGCATTTGTATGCAAATTAGGTCAAAATATGATTCATTCCAAAATGTCTCAAATCTTCCCAAAAATGATTGATAAGGGGTTAGCCTTGCATTTGTATGCAAATGAGGTCAACATATGATTCATTCCAAAATGTCTCAAATCTTCCCAAAAATGATTAATAAGGGGTAAGCCTTGCATTATAATGCAAATGAGGTCAAAATATGATTTATTCCAGAATGTCCCAAATCTTCCCAAAAATGATTAATAAGAGGTTAGCCTTGCATTTGTATGCAAATTAGGTCAAAATATGATTCATTCCAAAATGTCTCAAATCTTCCCAAAAATGATTAATAAGGGGTTAGCCTCGCATTTGTATGCAAATTAGGTCAGAATATGATTCATTCCAAAATGTCTCAAATCTTCCCAAAAATGATTTGTAAGGGGTAAGCCTTGCATTATTATGCAAATGAGGTCAAAATATGATTTATTCCAGAATGTCTCAAATCTTCCCAAAAATGATTGATAAGGGGTTAGCCTTGCATTTGTATGCAAATGAGGTCAAAATATTATTTATTCCAAAATGTCTCAAATCTTCCCAAAAACGATTAATAAGGGGTTAGCCTTGCATTTGTATGTAAATTAGGTCAAAATATGATTTATTCCAAAATGTCTCAAATCTTCCCAGAAATGATTGATAGGGGTTAGCCTTGCATTTGTATGCAAATTAGGTCAGAATATGATTCATTCCAAAATGTCTCAAATCTTCCCAAAAATGATTTGTAAGGGGTAAGCCCTGTATTTGTATGCAAATTAGGTCAAAATATGATTTATTCCAAAATGTCTCAAATCTTCCCAAAAATGATTGATAGGGGTTAGCCTTGCATTTGTATGCAAATTAGGTCAAAATATGATTCATTCCAAAATGTCTCAAATCTTCCCAAAAATGATTGATAAGGGGTTAGCCTTGCATTTGTCTGCAAATTAGGTCAAAATATGATTTATTCCAAAATGTCTCAAATCTTCCAAAAATGTCTCAAAAATGCCTTGCATTTGTATGTAAATGAGGTCAAAATATGATTCATTCCAAAATGTCTCAAATCTTCCCAAAAATGATTAATAAGGGGTAAGCCTTGCATTATTATGCAAATGAGGTCAAAATATGATTTATTCCAGAATCTCTCAAATCTTCCCCAAAATTATTAATAAGGGGTTAACCTTGCATTTGTATGCAAATTAGGTCAGAATATGATTCATTCCAAAATGTCTCAAATCTTCCCAAAAATGATTGATAAGGGTTAGCCTTGCATTTGTATGCAAATTAGGTCAGAATATGATTTATTTCAGAATGTCTCAAATCTTCCCAAAAATGAATAGTAAGGGGTAAGCCTTGCATTATTATGCAAATGAGGTCAAAATATGATTTATTCCAAAAAGTCTCAAATCTTCCCAGAAATGATTGATAGGGGTTAGCCTTGCATTTGTATGCAAATTAGGTCAGAATATGATTCATTCCAAAATGTCTCAAATCTTCCCAAAAACTATTAATAAGGGGTTAGCCTTGCATTTGTATGTAAATTAGGTCAAAATATGATTCATTCCAAAATGTCTCAAATCTTCCCAAAAATGATTTGTAAGGGGTAAGCCTTGCATTATTATGCAAATGAGGTCAAAATATGATTTATTCCAGAATCTCTCAAATCTTCCCCAAAATTATTAATAAGGGGTTAACCTTGCATTTGTATGCAAATTAGGTCAGAATATGATTCATTCCAAAATGTCTCAAATCTTCCCAAAAATGATTGATAAGGGGTTAGCCTTGCATTTGTATGCAAATGAGGTCAAAATATGATTCATTCCAAAATGTCTCAAATCTTCCCAAAAACGATTAATAAGGGGTTAGCCTTGCATTTGTATGTAAATTAGGTCAAAATATGATTCATTCCAAAATGTCTCAAATCTTCCCAGAAATGATTGATAGGGGTTAGCCTTGCATTTGTATGCAAATTAGGTCAAAATATGATTCATTCCAAAATGTCTCAAATCTTCCCAAAAATGATTGATAAGGGGTTAGCCTTGCATTTGTATGCAAATTAGGTCAAAATATGATTCATTCCAAAATGTCTCAAATCTTCCCAAAAATGATTTGTAAGGGGTTAGCCTTGCATTTGTATGTAAATTAGGTCAAAATATGATTCATTCCAAAATGTCTCAAATCTTCCCAAAAATGATTGATAAGGGGTTAGCCTTGCATTTGTATGCAAATTAGGTCAAAATATGATTCATTCCAAAATGTCTCAAATCTTCCCAAAAATGATTTGTAAGGGGTTAGCCTTGCATTTGTATGTAAATTAGGTCAAAATATGATTCATTCCAAAATGTCTCAAATCTTCCCAAAAATGATTGATAAGGGGTTAGCCTTGCATTTGTATGCAAATTAGGTCAAAATATGATTCATTCCAAAATGTCTCAAATCTTCCCAAAAATGATTGATAAGGGGTTAGCCTTGCATTTGTATGCAAATGAGGTCAAAATATGATTTATTCCAGAATGTCTCAAATCTTCCCAAAAATGATTTGTAAGGGGTAAGCCCTGCATTTGTATGCAAATGAGGTCAAAATATGATTTATTCCAAAATGTCTCAAATCTTCCTAAAAATGATTTATAAGGGGTAAGCCTTGCATTATTATGCAAATGAGGTCAAAATATTATTTATTCCAGAATCTCTCAAATCTTCCCCAAAATTATTAATAAGGGGTTAACCTTGCATTTGTATGCAAATTAGGTCAAAATATGATTCATTCCAAAATGTCTCAAATCTTCCCAAAAATGATTAATAAGAGGTTAGCCTTGCATTTGTATGCAAATTAGGTCAAAATATGATTCATTCCAAAATGTCTCAAATCTTCCCAAAAATAATTAATAACGGGTTAGCCTTGCATTTGTATGCAAATTAGGTCAGAATATGATTCATTCCAAAATGTCTCAAATCTTCCCAAAAATGATTAATAAGGGGTTAGCCTCGCATTTTGTATGCAAAATAGGTTAGAATATGATTCATTTAAAATGTCTCAAATCTTCCCAAAAATGATTGATAAGGGTTAGCCTTGCATTTGTATGCAAATGAGGTCAAAATATGATTCATTCCAAAATGTCTCAAATCTTCCCAAAAATGATTTGTAAGGGGTAAGCCTTGCATTATTATGCAAATGAGGTCAAAATATGATTTATTCCAGAATGTCTCAAATCTTCCCAAAAATGATTGATAAGGGGTTAGCCTTGCATTTGTATGCAAATGAGGTCAAAATATGATTCATTCCAAAATGTCTCAAATCTTCCCAAAAATGATTTGTAAGGGAAGATTTCAGACATTTTGGAATAAATCATATTTTGACCTCATTTACATACAAATGCAAGGCTAACGCCTTGCATTTGTATGTAAATGAGGTCAAAATATGATTTATTCCAAAATGTCTCAAATCTTCCCAAAAAATGATTTATAAGGGGTAAGCCTTGCATTATTATGCAAATGAGGTCAAAATATTATTTATTCCAGAATCTCTCAAATCTTCCCCAAAATTATTAATAAGGGGTTAACCTTGCATTTGTATGCAAATTAGGTCAAAATATGATTCATTCCAAAATGTCTCAAATCTTCCCAAAAATGATTGATAAGGGGTTAGCCTTGCATTTGTATGCAAATGAGGTCAACATATGATTCATTCCAAAATGTCTCAAATCTTCCCAAAAATGATTAATAAGGGGTAAGCCTTGCATTATAATGCAAATGAGGTCAAAATATGATTTATTTCAGAATGTCTTAAATCTTCCCAAAAATGATTGATAAGGGGTAAGCCTTGCATTTGTATGCAAATTGGGTCAGAATATGATTCATTCCAAAATGTCCCAAATCTTCCCAAAAATGATTAATAAGAGGTTAGCCTTGCATTTGTATGCAAATTAGGTCAAAATATGATTCATTCCAAAATGTCTCAAATCTTCCCAAAAATGATTAATAAGGGGTAAGCCTTGCATTATTATGCAAATGAGGTCAGAATATGATTCATTCCAAAATGTCTCAAATCTTCCCAAAAATGATTTGTAAGGGGTAAGCCTTGCATTATTATGCAAATGAGGTCAAAATATGATTTATTCCAGAATGTCTCAAATCTTCCCAAAAATGATTGATAAGGGGTTAGCCTTGCATTTGTATGCAAATGAGGTCAAAATATTATTTATTCCAAAATGTCTCAAATCTTCCCAAAAACGATTAATAAGGGGTTAGCCTTGCATTTGTATGTAAATTAGGTCAAAATATGATTCATTCCAAAATGTCTCAAATCTTCCCAGAAATGATTGATAGGGGTTAGCCTTGCATTTGTATGCAAATTAGGTCAGAATATGATTCATTCCAAAATGTCTCAAATCTTTCCAAAAATGATTTGTAAGGGGTAAGCCCTGCATTTGTATGCAAATTAGGTCAAAATATGATTTATTCCAAAATGTCTCAAATCTTCCCAAAAATGAATGATAGGGGTTAGCCTTGCATTTGTATGTAAATTAGGTCAAAATATGATTCATTCCAAAATGTCTCAAATCTTCCCAAAAATGATTGATAAGGGGTTAGCCTTGCATTTGTCTGCAAATTAGGTCAAAATATGATTCATTCCAAAATGTCTCAAATCTTCCCAAAAATGATTGATAAGGGGTTAGCCTTGCATTTGTATGCAAATGAGGTCAACATATGATTCATTCCAAAATGTCTCAAATCTTCCCAAAAATGATTAATAAGGGGTAAGCCTTGCATTATAATGCAAATGAGGTCAAAATATGATTTATTTCAGAATGTCTTAAATCTTCCCAAAAATGATTGATAAGGGGTAAGCCTTGCATTTGTATGCAAATTGGGTCAGAATATGATTCATTCCAAAATGTCCCAAATCTTCCCAAAAATGATTAATAAGAGGTTAGCCTTGCATTTGTATGCAAATTAGGTCAAAATATGATTCATTCCAAAATGTCTCAAATCTTCCCAAAAATGATTAATAAGGGGTAAGCCTTGCATTATTATGCAAATGAGGTCAGAATATGATTCATTCCAAAATGTCTCAAATCTTCCCAAAAATGATTTGTAAGGGGTAAGCCTTGCATTATTATGCAAATGAGGTCAAAATATGATTTATTCCAGAATGTCTCAAATCTTCCCAAAAATGATTGATAAGGGGTTAGCCTTGCATTTGTATGCAAATGAGGTCAAAATATTATTTATTCCAAAATGTCTCAAATCTTCCCAAAAACGATTAATAAGGGGTTAGCCTTGCATTTGTATGTAAATTAGGTCAAAATATGATTCATTCCAAAATGTCTCAAATCTTCCCAGAAATGATTGATAGGGGTTAGCCTTGCATTTGTATGCAAATTAGGTCAGAATATGATTCATTCCAAAATGTCTCAAATCTTTCCAAAAATGATTTGTAAGGGGTAAGCCCTGCATTTGTATGCAAATTAGGTCAAAATATGATTTATTCCAAAATGTCTCAAATCTTCCCAAAAATGAATGATAGGGGTTAGCCTTGCATTTGTATGTAAATTAGGTCAAAATATGATTCATTCCAAAATGTCTCAAATCTTCCCAAAAATGATTGATAAGGGGTTAGCCTTGCATTTGTCTGCAAATTAGGTCAAAATATGATTTATTCCAAAATGTCTCAAATCTTCCAAAAATGTCTCAAAAATGCCTTGCATTTGTATGTAAATGAGGTCAAAATATGATTCATTCCAAAATGTCTCAAATCTTCCCAAAAATGATTAATAAGGGGTAAGCCTTGCATTATTATGCAAATGAGGTCAAAATATGATTTATTCCAGAATCTCTCAAATCTTCCCCAAAATTATTAATAAGGGGTTAACCTTGTATTTGTATGCAAATTAGGTCAGAATATGATTCATTCCAAAATGTCTCAAATCTTCCCAAAAATGATTGATAAGGGTTAGCCTTGCATTTGTATGCAAATTAGGTCAGAATATGATTTATTTCAGAATGTCTCAAATCTTCCCAAAAATGATTAGTAAGGGGTAAGCCTTGCATCTGTATGCAAATGAGGTCAAAATATGATTCATTCCAAAATGTCTCAAATCTTCCCAGAAATGATTGATAGGGGTTAGCCTTGCATTTGTATGCAAATTAGGTCAGAATATGAATCATTCCAAAATGACTCAAATCTTCCCAAAAACTATTAATAAGGGGTTAGCCTTGCATTTGTATGTAAATTAGGTCAAAATATGATTCATTCCAAAATGTCTCAAATCTTCCCAAAAATGATTAATAAGGGGTAAGCCTTGCATTATTATGCAAATGAGGTCAAAATATGATTTATTCCAGAATCTCTCAAATCTTCCCCAAAATTATTAATAAGGGGTTAACCTTGCATTTGTATGCAAATTAGGTCAAAATATGATTCATTCCAAAATGTCTCAAATCTTCCCAAAAATGATTAATAAGGGGTAAGCCTTGCATTATTATGCAAATGAGGTCAAAATATGATTTATTCCAGAATCTCTCAAATCTTCCCCTAAGTTATTAATAAGGGGTTAACCTTGCATTTGTATGCAAATTAGGTCAGAATATGATTCATTCCAAAATGTCTCAAATCTTCCCAAAAATGATTGATAAGGGTTAGCCTTGCATTTGTATGCAAATTAGGTCAGAATATGATTTATTTCAGAATGTCTCAAATCTTCCCAAAAATGATTAGTAAGGGGTAAGCCTTGCATTATTATGCAAATGAGGTCAAAATATGATTTATTCCAAAAAGTCTCAAATCTTCCCAAAAATGATTGATAAGGGTTAGCCTTGCATTTGTATGCAAATTAGGTCAAAATATGATTCATTCCAAAATGTCTCAAATCTTCCCAGAAATGATTGATAGGGGTTAGCCTTGCATTTGTATGCAAATTAGGTCAGAATATGATTCATTCCAAAATGTCTCAAATCTTCCCAAAAACTATTAATAAGGGGTTAGCCTTGCATTTGTATGTAAATTAGGTCAAAATATGATTCATTCCAAAATGTCTCAAATCTTCCCAAAAATGATTTGTAAGGGGTAAGCCCTGCATTTGTATGCAAATGAGGTCAAAATATGATTTATTCCAAAATGTCTCAAATCTTCCCAAAAATGATTTATAAGGGGTAAGCCTTGCATTATTATGCAAATGAGGTCAAAATATGATTTATTCCAGAATCTCTCAAATCTTCCCCAAAACTATTAATAAGGGGTTAGCCTTGCATTTGTATGTAAATTAGGTCAAAATATGATTCATTCCAAAATGTCTCAAATCTTCCCAAAAATGATTTGTAAGGGGTAACCCCTGCATTTGTATGCAAATGAGGTCAAAATATGATTTATTCCAAAATGTCTCAAATCTTCCCAAAAATGATTGATAAGGGGTAAGCCTTGCATTATTATGCAAATGAGGTCAAAATATGATTTATTCCAGAATCTCTCAAATCTTCCCCAAAATTATTAATAAGGGGTTAACCTTGCATTTGTCTGCAAATTAGGTCAAAATATGATTTATTCCAGAATGTCTCAAATCTTCCCCAAAATGATTGATAAGGGGTTAGCCTTGCATTTGTATGCAAATGAGGTCAAAATATTATTTATTCCAAAATGTCTCAAATCTTCCCAAAAACGATTAATAAGGGGTTAGCCTTGCATTTGTATGTAAATTAGGTCAAAATATGATTCATTCCAAAATGTCTCAAATCTTCCCAGAAATGATTGATAGGGGTTAGTTAGCCTTGCATTTGTATGCAAATTAGGTCAGAATATGATTCATTCCAAAATGTCTCAAATCTTCCCAAAAATGATTGATAAGGGGTTAGCCTTGCATTTGTATGTAAATTAGGTCAAAATATGATTCATTCCAAAATGTCTCAAATCTTCCCAGAAATGATTGATAGGGGTTAGCCTTGCATTTGTATGCAAATTAGGTCAAAATATGATTCATTCCAAAATGTCTCAAATCTTCCCAAAAATGATTGATAAGGGGTTAGCCTTGCATTTGTATGCAAATTAGGTCAAAATATGATTCATTCCAAAATGTCTCAAATCTTCCCAAAAATGATTTGTAAGGGGTTAGCCTTGCATTTGTATGTAAATTAGGTCAAAATATGATTCATTCCAAAATGTCTCAAATCTTCCCAAAAATGATTGATAAGGGGTAAGCCCTGCATTTGTATGCAAATGAGGTAAAAATATGATTTATTCCAAAATGTCTCAAATCTTCCCAAAAATGATTTATAAGGGGTAAGCCTTGCATTATTATGCAAATGAGGTCAAAATATGATTTATTCCAGAATCTCTCAAATCTTCCCCAAAATTATTAATAAGGGGTTAACCTTGCATTTGTATGCAAATTAGGTCAAAATATGATTTATTCCAAAATGTCTCAAATCTTCCCAAAAATGATTGATAGGGGTTAGCCTTGCATTTGTATGTAAATGAGGTCAAAATATGATTCATTCCAAAATGTCTCAAATCTTCCAAAAATGTCTCAAAAATGCCTTGCATTTGTATGTAAATGAGGTCAAAATATGATTCATTCCAAAATGTCTCAAATCTTCCCAAAAATGATTAATAAGGGGTAAGCCTTGCATTATTATGCAAATGAGGTCAAAATATGATTTATTCCAAAAAGTCTCAAAGCTTCCCAAAAATGATTAATAAGGGGTTAGCCTTGCATCTGTATGCAAATGCAGGGCTTACCCCTTACAAATCTTTTTTGGGAAGATTTGAGACATTCTGGAATAAATCATATTTTGACCTCCTTTGCATACAAATGCAAGGCTAACCCCTTATCAATCATTTTTGGGAAGATTTGAGACATTTTGGAATGAATCATATTCTGACCTAATTTGCATACAAATGCTTGGGAAGATTTGAGACATTTTGGAATAAATAATATTTTGACCTCATTTGCATACAAATGCAAGGCTAACCCCTTATCAATCATTTTTGGGAAGATTTGAGACATTTTGGAATGAATCATATTTTGACCTAATTTACATACAAATGCAAGGCTAACCCCTATCAATCATTTTTGGGAAGATTTGAGACATTTTGGAATAAATCATATTTTGACCTAATTTGCAGACAAATGCAAGGCTAACCCCTTATCAATCGTTTTTGGGAAGATTTGAGACATTTTGGAATAAAAAATCTTCCCAAAAATGATTAATAAGGGGTAAGCCTTGCATTATTATGCAAATGAGGTCAAAATATGATTTATTCCAGAATGTCTTAAATCTTCCCAAAAATGATTGATAAGGGGTAAGCCTTGCATTTGTATGCAAATGCGGTCAAAATATGATTCATTCCAGAATGTCTCAAATCTTCCCAAAAATGATTTGTAAGGGGTAAGCCTTGCATTATTATGCAAATGAGGTCAAAATATGATTTATTCCAAAAAGTTTCAAATCTTCCCCAAAATGATTGATAAGGGGTTAGTTAGCCTTGCATTTGTATGTAAATTAGGTCAAAATATGATTCATTCCAAAATGTCTCAAATCTTCCCAAAAATGATTGATAAGGGGGTTAGCCTTGCATTTGTATGCAAATGCGGTCAAAATATGATTTATTCCAGAATGTCTCAAATCTTCCCAAAAATGATTTGTAAGGGGTAAGCCTTGCATTATTATGCAAATGAGGTCAAAATATGATTTATTCCAAAAAGTTTCAAATCTTCCCCAAAATGATTGATAAGGGGTTAGCCTTGCATTTGTATGTAAATTAGGTCAAAATATGATTCATTCCAAAATGTCTCAAATCTTCCCAAAAATGATTGATAAGGGGTTAGCCTTGCATTTGTCTGCAAATTAGGTCAAAATATGATTCATTCTAAAATGTCTCAAATCTTCCCAAAAATGATTAATAAGGGGTTAGCCTTGCATTTGTATGCAAATTAGGTCAGAATATGATTCATTCCAAAATGTCTCAAATCTTCCCAAAAATGATTGATAAGGGGGTTAGCCTTGCATTTGTATGCAAATGCGGTCAAAATATGATTTATTCCAGAATGTCTCAAATCTTCCCAAAAATGATTTGTAAGGGGTAAGCCTTGCATTATTATGCAAATGAGGTCAAAATATGATTTATTCCAAAAAGTTTCAAATCTTCCCCAAAATGATTGATAAGGGGTTAGCCTTGCATTTGTATGTAAATTAGGTCAAAATATGATTCATTCTAAAATGTCTCAAATCTTCCCAAAAATGATTGATAAGGGGTTAGCCTTGCATTTGTATGCAAATTAGGTCAGAATATGATTCATTCAAAAATGTCTCAAATCTTCCCAAAAATGATTGATAAGGGGTTAGCCTTGCATTTGTATGCAAATGAGGTCCAAATATGATTTATTCCAGAATGTCTCAAATCTTCCCAAAAATGATTAATAAGGGGTAAGCCTTGCATTTGTATGCAAATTGGGTCAGAATATGATTCATTCCAAAATGTCTCAAATCTTCCCAGAAATGATTGATAGGGGTTAGCCTTGCAATTTGTATGTAAATGAGGTCAAAATATGATTCATTCCAAAATGTCTCAAATCTTCCCCAAAATGATTGATAAGGGGTTAGCCTTGCATTTGTATGCAAATGAGGTCAAAATATGATTCATTCCAAAATGTCTCAAATCTTCCCAAAAATGATTTGTAAGGGGTAAGCCTTGCATTATTATGCAAATTAGGTCAGAATATGATTTATTTCAGAATGTCTCAAATCTTCCCAAAAATGATTAGTAAGGGGTTAGCCTTGCATTATTATGCAAATGAGGTCAAAATATGATTTATTCCAGAATGTCTTAAATCTTCCCAAAAATGATTGATAAGGGGTAAGCCTTGCATTTGTATGCAAATTGGGTCAGAATATGATTCATTCCAAAATGTCTCAAATCTTCCCAAAAATGATTGATAAGGGGTTAGCCTTGCATTTGTATGCAAATGCGGTCAAAATATGATTTATTCCAGAATGTCTCAAATCTTCCCAAAAATGATTAATAAGGGGTAAGCCTTGCATTATTATGCAAATGAGGTCAAAATATGATTTATTCCAAAAAGTTTCAAATCTTCCCCAAAATGATTGATAAGGGGTTAGCCTTGCATTTGTATGTAAATTAGGTCAAAATATGATTCATTCCAAAATGTCTCAAATCTTCCCAAAAATGATTGATAAGAGTTAGCCTTGCATTTGTATGCAAATGAGGTCAAAATATGATTTATTCCAAAATGTCTCAAATCTTCCCAAAAATGATTAATAAGGAGTAAGCCTTGCATTTGTATGCAAATTGGGTCAGAATATGATTCATTCCAAAATGTCTCAAATCTTCCCGAAAATGATTGATAAGGGGTTAGCCTTGCATTTGTATGCAAATGCGGTCAAAATATGATTTATTCCAGAATGTCTCAAATCTTCCCAAAAATGATTTGTAAGGGGTAAGCCTTGCATTTGTCTGCAAATTAGGTCAAAATATGATTCATTCTAAAATGTCTCAAATCTTCCCAAAAATGATTAATAAGGGGTTAGCCTTGCATTTGTATGCAAATTAGGTCAGAATATGATTCATTCCAAAATGTCTCAAATCTTCCCAAAAATGATTAATAAGGGGTAAGCCTTGCATTTGTATGCAAATTGGGTCAGAATATGATTCATTCCAAAATGTCTCAAATCTTCCCAAAAATGATTTGTAAGGGGTTAGCCTTGCATTTGTATGTAAATTAGGTCAAAATATGATTCATTCCAAAATGTCTCAAATCTTCCCAAAAATGATTGATAAGGGGTTAGCCTTGCATTTGTATGCAAATGAGGTCAAAATATGATTTATTCCAGAATGTCTCAAATCTTCCCAAAAATGATTTGTAAGGGGTAAGCCCTGCATTTGTATGCAAATGAGGTAAAAATATGATTTATTCCAAAATGTCTCAAATATTCCCAAAATTATGCAAATGAGGTCAAAATATGATTTATTCCAGAATCTCTCAAATCTTCCCCAAAATTATTAATAAGGGGTTAACCTTGCATTTGTATGCAAATTAGGTCAAAATATGATTTATTCCAAAATGTCTCAAATCTTCCCAAAAATGATTGATAGGGGTTAGCCTTGCATTTGTATGTAAATGAGGTCAAAATATGATTCATTCCAAAATGTCTCAAATCTTCCAAAAATGTCTCAAAAATGCCTTGCATTTGTATGTAAATTAGGTCAAAATATGATTCATTCCAAAATGTCTCAAATCTTCCCAAAAATGATTGATAAGAGTTAGCCTTGCATTTGTATGCAAATGCGGTCAAAATATGATTTATTCCAGAATGTCTTAAATCTTCCCAAAAATGATTGATAAGGGGTAAGCCTTGCATTTGTATTCAAATGCGGTCAAAATATGATTTATTCCAGAATGTCTCAAATCTTCCCAAAAATGATTTGTAAGGGGTAAGCCTTGCATTATTATGCAAATGAGGTCAAAATATGATTTATTCCAAAAAGTTTCAAATCTTCCCCAAAATGATTGATAAGGGGTTAGCCTTGCATTTGTATGTAAATTAGGTCAAAATATGATTCATTCCAAAATGTCTCAAATCTTCCCAAAAATGATTGATAAGGGGTTAGCCTTGCATTTGTATGCAAATGCGGTCAAAATATGATTTATTCCAGAATGTCTCAAATCTTCCCAAAAATGATTTGTAAGGGGTAAGCCTTGCATTATTATGCAAATGAGGTCAAAATATGATTTATTCCAAAAAGTTTCAAATCTTTTCCAAAATGATTGATAAGGGGTTAGCCTTGCATTTGTATGTAAATTAGGTCAAAATATGATTCATTCCAAAATGTCTCAAATCTTCCCAAAAATGATTGATAAGGGGTTAGCCTTGCATTTGTCTGCAAATTAGGTCAAAATATGATTCATTCTAAAATGTCTCAAATCTTCCCAAAAATGATTAATAAGGGGTTAGCCTTGCATTTGTATGCAAATTAGGTCAGAATATGATTCATTCCAAAATGTCTCAAATCTTCCCAAAAATGATTGATAAGGGGTTAGCCTTGCATTTGTATGCAAATGCGGTCAAAATATGATTTATTCCAGAATGTCTCAAATCTTCCCAAAAATGATTTGTAAGGGGTAAGCCTTGCATTATTATGCAAATGAGGTCAAAATATGATTTATTCCAAAAAGTTTCAAATCTTCCCCAAAATGATTGATAAGGGGTTAGCCTTGCATTTGTATGTAAATTAGGTCAAAATATGATTCATTCTAAAATGTCTCAAATCTTCTCAAAAATGATTGATAAGGGGTTAGCCTTGCATTTGTATGCAAATTAGGTCAGAATATGATTCATTCAAAAATGTCTCAAATCTTCCCAAAAATGATTGATAAGGGGTTAGCCTTGCATTTGTATGCAAATGAGGTCCAAATATGATTTATTCCAGAATGTCTCAAATCTTCCCAAAAATGATTAATAAGGGGTAAGCCTTGCATTTGTATGCAAATTGGGTCAGAATATGATTCATTCCCAAATGTCTCAAATCTTCCCAGAAATGATTGATAGGGGTTAGCCTTGCAATTTGTATGTAAATGAGGTCAAAATATGATTCATTCCAAAATGACTCAAATCTTCCCCAAAATGATTGATAAGGGGTTAGCCTTGCATTTGTATGCAAATGAGGTCAAAATATGATTCATTCCAAAATGTCTCAAATCTTCCCAAAAATGATTTGTAAGGGGTAAGCCTTGCATTATTATGCAAATTAGGTCAGAATATGATTTATTTCAGAATGTCTCAAATCTTCCCAAAAATGATTAGTAAGGGGTTAGCCTTGCATTATTATGCAAATGAGGTCAAAATATGATTTATTCTAGAATGTCCTGAATCTTCCCAAAAATGATTGATAAGGAGTTAGCCTTGCATTTGTATGCAAATTAGGTCAAAATATGATTTATTCCAAAATGTCCCAAATCTTCCCAAAAATGATTTGTAAGGGGTAAGCCTTGCATTTGTATGCAAATTAGGTCAAAATATGATTCATTCCAAAATGTCTGAAATCTTCTCAAAAATGATTAATAAGGGGTTAGTTAGCCTTGCATTTGTATGCAAATTAGGTCAGTATAAGATTCATTCCAAAATGTCTCAAATCTTCCCAAAAATGATTGATAAGGGGTTAGCCTTGCATTTTTATGTAAATTAGGTCAAAATATAAGAACTATGCAAAAATTAAGATCTTGTTGGAAAATTTCTCAAATGTCCCTTAACGTGATTGATAAGGGTTTAGCCTTGCATTTGTATGCAAATTAGGTCAACATATAATAATTATGCAAACAATGATTTGTAAGGGGTTAGCCTTGCATTTTTATGCAAATTAGGTCAAAATTAGATTTTGTCTAAACATTTCTTAAATGTCCCTAAAATAAATTGAAAAGGGTTAGCCTTGCATTTGTATGCAAATTAGGTCAAAGTATGATTTATTCCAAAATATCTCAAATGTCCCTAACAATTTTTGATAAGGGGTAAGCCTTGCATTGTATGCAAATTAGGTCAAAATATAATAATTATGCACAAAATAATTAATTGTAAGGGGTTAGCCTTGCATTTTTATGCAAATTAGGTCAAAATATGAATTTGTGTATGCCATACAAACAATCATTTGTTTCCTGTACATTTTTGTTAAGTAGAATATTTAATAATAATAATACATGCCTTTATTCTGAATTATTGCATAATTTGTCTTAACATTTATGCCTCCACCATTGTTTACGAAAGTTACCTCTTTACCAAAGGATAAATACACAATTTTCTAAAAATGTAATGCAATAACCAAATAAAAACCCAGTATATCGACCATTTATCCCTGAATGTGCATCCACAAATTAAGTTGTTCTTACCTCCATCCACATTACCCCATAATATTCTCAACGATGCGAGTAAAAATGTTGTCATGTCGATGAGAATGTTCATTATCTTTCCCATGGTTTTTTTTCTCGGAAACGGTATTCGACATTACGTTAGTTTCCTTTCAACCAGGGCCGATATTCATAGAAACCTGCTAATTTAGCAGCCAACTAGGCCATAGCTTCTCCGTGGTTACCAACTAATTTTGTATTAATAAAACCTTGCTAAGAATGTTATCAGCTGGTTGACAGCTAGATATTTTAAGCATGCAGCTGGGACATCAGGCAAGTTGCCAGCCAGCTAGTGACTTAGATACACAGAAGATCAACTCTAATGTTAGCAGTTAACTTAGCAACCAACTAAGTTTAGCAAAGTTTCATGAATATCACTTAGCTTCCAACTAGGTTTAGCTTTAGGAGCCAACTTGGCTTAGCAGGCTTTTATAAATATCGGCCCAGGTGTTTAACAAAAGTAAACAATCCAGAACGTGATTATGCCCTTTGAATACGAACCACGTTAGTGGTTCTAAAAACTTAGAGCCAAACACACAACAAGTTAAGGGGTCCAGCGGCCGATTTCACGAATGTTAAGATCAATTTTAGGAAGAGTAACTCCTCCCAACCTGCAATAGATCCAATGCAAGTTAGGATGAGTTAGTCTTCCTAGGATTGATCTTCTGCGGCCGATTTCACCAAAGTTAAGATCAGTCTTTAAGGAAGAGTAACTCCTCCTCTAAACTTGCAATAGATCCAATGCAATTTAGGATGAGTTTGCCAATACTAAGATTGATCTTCTGCGGCCGATTTCAACAATGTTAAGATCAATCTTAGGAAGAGTAACTTCTCCTAACTTGCAATAGATCAAATCAAGTTAGGATGTGTTAGTCTTCCTTAGATTGATCTTAGTCTTTCGTGAAATCGTCCCCAGGACTTCCTCCCTGTCTGTGTCCGATATCTGATCACGTGAGATTTTATAGAGAGTCAGCGAGTGAGTTTTGGGTTTAACGCCGTGCCGGCATCAGTGGCCATATTCACGGCGGGAATGTGTACAAATATAAGACAATAGGTAGTAATAAAAAACAATCAAGTGAACTGTGGAGAATATAAAAACGTGGAGAATATAAAAACTTGGAGTCGGAAGGAACAATTATCACATAGGAAAAGAATGAGAACGTTTCAAAAGTATAAAATAACTATTGTATAGAAGTATAAGGATAGACTGATTCTAGGCAGTTTTCCAGGATAATCCCGTGGAAGGCGGGCCACGAAGGATCCCCAGACACACGGCACCCTTTCTAGATGGGCCCCGCAAAGCAGCCGGTTTCCCTTGCAGTTTAAGGGCCCAGGCCCCGCCGGTATTTTCACAGGTCCACATACTTTCGGGTGATGAGGGGACAATTGCACCGAGTGTCTGGCCAATCCTCCATGACCAGTCCTCCAGGACTAATAGGGCCCCCTGTTTAACTGTCCAGTTAATTATAATATATTAATTGTGTCAATAACATTTATAGGAAGTGTATGAATTATGTCTGGATTTATTTTGTGAAACTCATCTCAAGGGAAGAGCAACCTCTTGTTTTATATTTTTTTTAGATTTTATATGCACGGTCCGGGGGTTCCTTGCTCAATCGTCACTTCGCACATGTACTGCTTGGCGAAATTCAGCAATGGGATATCCACCGTTACAAACTTGGCCGTCAAGGGAGGGTCACACACGAAGTCCACGGTAGACCTGCGGACTAGGGCTTGCTGAGCGGTCAGGGCCGAGCCGCAGATAGCGTTGTTGAGCCCGGTGGAGCTTGCCCCGGCACGGACCATAGCACCTGTCAATCGATCACCTGTCGTTGCGTAAAAGTGGAAATAATACAGGGTTGTAAAAAAATAGAACGGCCTATTTATAATACCCTACAACCAGTAAAACTAGTTAGAATAGACAGGGAATCTTTCTACACAACAAATGATACCAAATCTTCCGATTCGGTCCAGTAGCTTTCATTTCAGGGACCTTTTCTGGAACCAAGTCGGTGGTCAATTGGACAGTTTTTTATTTATTGCTGTGGAATTTCTCTTGATCAAATGTCCGACTGACAAACGGACTTGGGTCTAGAAAAAGGCCAGAAAACTACTCGATTGAATAGGATGATCTTGGTATCATTTAGTTTTTATCTAGAAAGATTCCCTGTCTATCCAAACTAATGTTTTCGTCCGAGGGTACTAAAAATAAGCCGTTCCGTTTTAAAGACAATTATTATTATTATTTTTTTTTTTTTATATTTTTTTTTTGGGGGGGGGGGGCGGGGGGGGGGGGGGGGGTGGAGGTGCGTGCTTCGGAAAAATCCGAGAAAATCATTTTTAGTATTGAATGGATGTATATTTTAGACATTTTATCAATTTGCAATTTGTTTTTCTCAATTAACATTAACAATTCCTATAGTGTTTTTTTTTTTTAAATTGAACGTTACATCGTGAAGACAATTACTTGTGCAATCTCCATGCTTCCTTACGACAACCTTCCTGATGCAGTGGTCCGTGATGAGATTCAGTTGCAGTAGAGACGTCTCCGCATTTACTGTAAAAAAAATACAGGAAAAGCCTATGATGTTAACTCGCAGTGAATATCTACACTAGACACGGTTGGATGAACAATTACGGGTGTTCAATCAAAGTGCAACAACATTAAGGTTTTTCATGGCTTCCGACAGGGGGAGTGGAGGGAGGAGGTCTTAAGAGACGCCCCTCCATAACCAGTTCGCTCCGGAGGACGTATATACACACGCAAAGTTTTCCCCAGATTCAAAACGGATGACGCATAAACACGTCACGAGCAAGGCCAGAAATGTCTGTCAGCAGCGAGCAAGGTCAGAAATGCATGGGTGTGCTTCACGGTACAATGCGAAGGAAAGAAGTGGGAATAGGATTATATGTTTGTTTCATGTACACAGTCATTTTGTCTCTGAAGATCTTGTTAAGATCGAAATATTAGGCCCTCTTAACATATTATTACATTTGAGTATGTTTTATAACCAAGTTGCCTTTCTCATTTAATTTGGGCTTGTAAACATTTCTTGCTCTTATAGAAACTTCTGCTCGTGTCAAGTGCCCCGCCTCACCCATCGTAAAATCAAGATGCAATCCTACCTCCAGAGACCAGTGCAGGTACGTGCATATTTTGAGTTTTCACTTTGACTGGACTTTGTGGTTGAAACCCTGCATCGGAATAAAAAAAATGAAAATCCTGTTTATTTTCATATAAATCGTGAGAACAATTTTTTTTTCTAACCAAGCAAAATTATTCAAATAATGCCAATCAACATCAATCTGTTTCGTTTTCTTCTTAATGTGAAAATCTTTGTTGTTTTCATATAACTTGGAAGAACAATTGTTTTCTAACAAAGCTAAATTATTTAAACAATGTCAATTAATATTAATTCTTTTCTTTTCTTTCTTACTATCAAGAGGCCCCAGTTAAAAACAAGTAAAAAGGCTTTGATGGGTATCAAAGACGGTTACAAACAAACAGACCACGCATCAAAAACTCATAATCTCATAAACTCAAGAAAAGTTGCAATAAAATATTATTGAAAGTACCACAAAAACCAACAAGAAATTTCCAACAATCGTAGCATTTAAATACTTTTCTTGTACACCATTCTAGGACAAAAACTTACTTATCTCGCAGGTGACACCCTCGTAGCCTAGGAAACAAATGCATTTTGAGTTTCCGGTACCGTCATGAACGCAGAGTCCGTGTTCACATGGATTTTCGACACAGTTATTTGACTCTAAAAAAGTAAGAAGAAGAAAAAAAAGCATATACAAAATGCATTGAATACGATATCGAACAGGTAAATCGGTGATGTACTCTAAACACTGGGTGGCCTAACAAAAAACGGACAAGCATCTCGCATATTGCAACATAGAATCCACTGAAGATGCTACGTTAATCACATCCAGTTTCCATGTGTAGTTTTCCCGCCAAAAATTGAGGAACTCCAGCACCACATTCAAAATGTTTTATGTGGAGCGACACGTCAGAGCCAACACACCCCGCTTGCAAATGGACCTGTAATTTCCAAATCCATTTCGATGCCACCCTGGGATTTTAACAACCACTAGATGAGGAATAGATTAATACAATTTGTAAATATCTTGTACTTTCCATGCATAGTTTTTCTGTAATTTATCGTCAAATCACGGGATCGACATTAGTGCGGTGTCACGATTACCGCATACAAACGCACACAAGTGGGTAAATGCCGTCAATAGGGGACGGGGCATTGTCCGACCGTCTTCCCTCTTTTGTTTGTACTCTAACGTTTTCGGATGATCGCCATAGGATTTGCACACGAGTCTGAATCGGGGACCTTTGCGGAATAGGGGACCCCATTGTTCCCTTTGTCATACGTCCCCTATTTCAATCAAAAACAAACGCACGCACACAATAAGTGTGTAAACACCTTCAATCGTGGACGGGGCATTTTCCGACCGTTATCTATCTTTTGTTTGTACTCGTTTTCGGAAGAAAAGAGAGTTGAAAAGAGAGTCCCATAAACTAATTGACATTATACTTCACAGCTTGTGGTAGTTTGCAATTATGAACAAACAGGAAGTACCTGTTTGTGCGGAGCCCTATAAGACTTATTTGATGAGACTTAAATAATATCCTACTTCATTTTTGTTTCAATCGAGCTCACCAGTTTCGCAGAGAGCTCCAGTGAAGCCTTCCACGCATGTGCAGGTAACCTTGTTGATACCATCCTTGCAATCAGCGTCATTCTGGCAAGGATCGCTGGCACACTCGTCAATATCTAAATTAAAACAGAATACAACATCGGAAGATAAATAAGGGCAAACACTGTTTTAAAAATTAACTAGTCAATCATTTTGAAGGTACCTACCAGTTTCGCAGAGAGGTCCAGTAAAGCCTTCTGCGCATGTGCAGGTAACCTCGTTGATACCATACTCACAATCGGCGCCATTCTGGCAAGGATCGCTAGCACACTCGTCAATAACTGTTTTTGAAATAAAATTAAAAACAATGCACCAAAGTGAAGCAGTTTACTTCATTTCCACGTATTTAAACTTGTTTACAAATTTCCTTATGTTTTACCTACACCTAGTGAATCAATTGGAATGAATCTTTTAAAATGAGAATCTCCTTACTAGTTTCACAGAAAACTCCAGCGAAGCCTTCAGCGCATGCGCAAAAACACTCGTTGATGCCATCCTTGCGAGTGGCGCCATTCTGGCATGGATCGCTAGCACACTCGTCGATATCTGGACAAAACGACAATAGCAATATTTAAAGGGGTTGTATACGTTTGGTAATTACGGTACTCCAAAAAATTAATGGCAATCAAAACTTACTTGGTAAGAAGCACAGCAGCTTTTGATAGTATAATGCATTTTTAGAAAACTTTTCACCCTCAAAGTACTGCGGTTATGGGAAAAGATATCACTTGTTATCCTCACAAATTTGAATCTGAGAAGCGTTACTGCAGTGACGTTTTTCAGATTGTGTATTCCAATGCAAATTATTCTTCCTGTGTGGACATAACCGCTCCAGAATTTCGGCAATATCTCAAAACCGCTACCACCTTTGGAAATTAAATGTGTACAGGTTAGTTTTATGGCATATATTTATAACTATATAGGATTGAAACAAAAAGTGGGTTCCAATTACCAAATGTATACGATTCCTTTTAGCTAAGAATACATTTTACCAGGGATTTGTAGACATGAAAAGACATGACCTAGCTATAGCCATTATCAGTCAGTTTGAGCTGTATTCCTATCGGGTTACATAATACATATACTGCTTTTTGCAGAGGCACAGTTTAACTTGCAGCACATGGTTATGAAAACTCGTTTTGGAAAAACAAACTGTTTTGATGTGCACACGTAGTTTTGGAGGTGGAGGATACAAGAACATGAAAGACAGTATTGTAAGGCACATGACTAAAAGGTAAACACACACTGTTTGTATGCTAAGAACCGTTTTGAAATGTTTTTTTTTTTATAATCTGTTCTTGGAGGTTGTCTGAAAAAAGATCTCACGTCGAGAAGCCAGTTTCGTGAGGCGCACTAACCCGTTTCACATAGGGATCCCGTGAAGCCTTCTGCACAAGTGCAGGTAACCTGGTTGATACCATCCACGCAAGTGGCGCCATTCACGCATGGATCGCTTGCACATTCGTGAATATCTAGAAAAAGGAGTTAATGTGCATGACATTGATCCACATATTTTGATCAATAATTGTGGCAACAATTACTGGGTACTTTTTAAAATAAAAATACCACTCAACGACCAATCGTTAAAAGACACCAAACTTTAGTTGCAAAGGAAGAGAAGTTTTTTTTTACGCGGAAACAGTTGATTACAAAAAACTACTTTATCAATCAAGCTCACCAGTTTTGCAGAAAGGTCCAGTAAAGCCTTCTGCGCATGTGCAGGTAACCTTGTTTATACCATCCTCGCAATCGGCGCCATTCTGGCAAGGATCGCTGGCACACTCGTCAATATCTAAATTAAAACAGAATATAACATCGAAAGAAAAATAAGAGCTATAAATAATTAGTTTCAAAAGTTAATCGGTCAAAACAATGTTTAGGACAGATACTCACTAGTCTCGCACAGAGGTCCAGTAAAGCCTGCTGCGCATGTGCAGGTAACCTCGTTGATACCATCCTTGCAATCGGCGCCATTCTGACATGGATCGCTAGCACACTCGTCAATATCTAAATTAATACAGAGAAGACAACATCGTTAGAATAATAAGAATAAACTATTTCAAATCGTTAATCAGTCAACGCCCAATTTGAAGGTACTCGCCAGTTTCGCAGAGAGGTCCAGTAAAGCCTTCGGCGCATGTGCAGGTAACCTTGTTGATACCATCCTCGCAATCTGCGCCATTCTGGCAAGGATCGCTGGCACACCCATCAATATCTAAATTAAAAATTAAAACAGAATATAACACCGGAAGATAAATAAGAGCAAAAAACTGTTTCAACAATTAACCAGTCAAGCATTTGAAGGTACCCACCAGTCTCGCACAGAGGCCCAGTGAAGCCTTCTGTGCATGTACAGGAAACCTTGTGGATGCCATCCTTGCAATCGGCGCCATTCCGACAAGGATCGCTAGCACACTCGTCAATATCTAAATTAAAATAGAATATAACACTGGAAGATAAATAAGAGCAAACAACTGTTTCAACAATTAACCAGTCAAGCATTTCAAGGTACCCACCAGTTTCGCAGAGAGGTCCAGTAAAGCCTTCTGCGCATGTGCAGGTAACCTTGTTGATACCATCCTTGCAATCAGCGCCATTCTGGCAAGGATCGCTGGCACACTCGTCAATATCTAAATTAAAACAGAATATAACACCGGAAGATAAATAAGAGCAAAAAACTGTTTCAACAATTAACCAGTCAAGCATTTGAAGGTACCCACCAGTCTCGCACAGAGGCCCAGTGAAGCCTTCTGTGCATGTACAGGAAACCTCGTGGATGCCATCCTTGCAATCGGCGCCATTCCGACAAGGATCGCTAGCACACTCGTCAATATCTAAATTAAAATAGAATATAACACCGGAAGATAAATAAGAGCAAACAACTGTTTCAACAATTAACCAGTCAAGCATTTCAAGGTACCCACCAGTTTCGCAGAGAGGTCCAGTAAAGCCTTCTGCGCATGTGCAGGTAACCTTGTTGATACCATCCTTGCAATCAGCGCCATTCTGGCAAGGATCGCTGGCACACTCGTCAATATCTAAATTAAAACAGAATATAACACCGGAAGATAAATAAGAGCAAACAACTGTTTCAACAATTAACCAGTCAAGCATTTCAAGGTACCCACCAGTTTCGCAGAGAGGTCCAGTAAAGCCTTCTGCGCATGTGCAGGTAACCTTGTTGATACCATCTTTGCAATCAGCGTCATTCTGACAAGGATCGCTAGCACACTCGTCAATATCTAAATTAAAACAGAATATAACACCGGAAGATAAATAAGAGCAACAACTGTTAAACAAATTAACCAGTCAACAATTTTGAAGGTACACACCAGTTTCGCAGAAAGGTCCATTAAAGCCTGCTGCGCATGTGCAGGTAACCTTGTTGATACCATCCTTGCAATCAGCGCCATTCTGGCATGGATTGCTGGCACACTCATCAATATCTAAATTAATACAGAGAAAACAACATCGTTAGACAAATAATAATGAATATTTCAAAACGTTAATCGGTCAACACCCAATTTGAGGGTACTCGCCAGTTTCACAGAGAGCTCCAGTGAAGCCTTCTGCGCATGTGCAGGTAAACTCCTTGATACCATCCTTGCAATCAGCGCCATTCTGGCATGGATCGCTGGCACACTCGTCAATATCTGTACAAAAAAGGAGACCAGCAGCTGCGTTATACAACAAAGAAGATGTTTTTACTTGTAAACGTCCGGAAATGGTTTTTAGCGACGCAGCGAGTTTCACTCTGAAAATCTAAATGTTACCTAATGCATTGGCAGTCATATTTCTGTGAACTTTTATTTACCAGAACCCTAGTGAATGAAGTTCATTTCCATCAAATTTGGGAACTTGCTTACTCGTTTCGCAGAGAGCTCCAGTGAAGCCTTCCGCGCATGTGCATGTAACCTTGTTGATACCATCCTGGCAATCGGCGCCATTCTGACAAGGGTCGCTGGCACACTCGTCAATGTCTAAATTAAAACATAATATAACATCGGAAGATAAATAAGAGCAAAAACTCTTTTGTCTCCGGTTTGAGTACTTCCAGAACCTTACAGGAGCAACAAGGAAAACATTTACATCTTCTAAACGCCACACTTTTTTCTATACGGTAAAACACCTCGTCAGATTCCCTTCTGTTCTCTCCATTTTATAAAAGACAAACTCTTTTTTGAGAGCGAAATTTTCACATTTATAGAGGGTAGTGCAATGATTCCTCAAAGTTTACCTTTGCAGTACGACATCGGCAGCTCATACGCCTCCACCTCGCAGATCGTAAGAATAGCTCTTCTGCTGACCATGTCAAGTGAGATATAACGCGCTAGTAGCGGTCGCTCGCACTCCCTGATGATCATGCCACCTTTTCCGGAGGCTTCTGCCAGAGTCGTGCGGCCACCACATGCCGGATTCTCGATGATTGAGCTTTGAAGCCCGGCTCTAACGAGAACACCTTGAAACCTCGTCTCTACACAGTGAAAAGTAGGGAGCTCGGGACTAACTTGGCTGAGGAATCATCGTTATCGTAGCAATTGTGTAGATTGGTTGCTCTGTTTTTGTTTTAGTGAACTTTAGTGAACTTTAGTGAATTTTAGTGAACTAAATCAGCTTGCAGATCTTCGCTGCTGAGAGCAAAGGCTCTGATATTATGTATGTTAACGTTTAGTATTCGGTTTAAAAGTCTGACCACTATAACTGTATCTTGATAATTTCAAATGACGGGATTATTTTCACATCACTGAGCCGAGGCGCTGGGTTATTTTTAACGAAACTCGATCTGAGGCAGGTTCAAGCCGATGGTACCGGGAAGCACACCCACGCATTTCCGACCTTGCTCGCTGACAGACATTTCCGGCCTTGCTCGTGGCGTGTTTATGCGTCATCCATTTTGAATCTCGGAAAAACCTTGCGTATATTATTCTTCCTCCGGCGCGAACTGATGGTTAAGGCCTCGGTGCACTTTGAGGGTGACTGCGTTTAGGAATAATTATACTGTTAAAACTCTATGAAACGGAAAGAACAATTTGCACTCCAACAGAATAAGTCTAACCCTAGTAGTCTAAGCAAACTCACGCTACAGGGATATGTAACTGCATAAAAGTAAATACTGTCGGTCTTAGATGGAGCACATTTAGATATCACGGACATGTGCATAAATTCAAGCATCAGGTCATTTTAATGCAGAGAAAAGTTGTAACTGAGTACGAATTACTTGTTGTTATGAACCGCGGAACTGGTGACCGTGTCCAGTTCATATAGGTCATACAAAATCTATCCAATCAGAGCTCAAAGTGCATCAGCGCTTCCCAGCGCCCAGTATGGGCGGTGGGACTGAGCGAATAATTTGTTATGTGCAGCAGATGGTAAAAGTCAGCCATTTTTTTGGGAGGAGAAATCCGAACGGGTGGGAAGCAGTTGCAATCATAAGAACATATGTTTGCTTCCACCATAGCTATGCTCACACCCAGTGTCACGAAGAAGGGTTAAAACTAGGTCCCCGACTTCTCGTGTGAATTAGGAAACGATTGTATACTTACGACAACAGTCCCCTCGGTTAAGAATGATGACCTTGCTGATGCAGTGTTCCGTTTGGAGGTCAACTTGCCAAGAGGGGTTCTTCTAAAACCCTAAAGATGAAACAAGGGAGAGTTGTAGTGAATTGAGTCAATGACTTGACTCGACTCGGAACCCAAAGTACATTTTTGACATCTCGACTCGAATCCCGATAGGTAAATGACTCGACTCGAGTCACTGCGAGAAAATGACTCGACTCGACTCTCTCATCAGAATGACTCGACTCGAGTGAAAGCTAATGAGACTCTAGTTCCCAAAATATAAGCAAAACTTTGCAAAATAAATATGCAATGACTTACGCCAGTGCCGGTTTATATGTTCACGCCACGTTCATTTTATTGTTAGCGAATAATTATGTACACAAGTACATACATGTAGGCTACATGGTATACATATACAACGGCCGTCTGTTTTCCTTCCCCCTAGATACAACAAACATACACCGTGTCGCCGACTTCCACCTTGTGTTTCTGTTACGTATTTATATATTGTGTGGTATTCAAATATTTGTGACTCGAATTGACTCAAGCTAAATACTTGACTCGACTCGACTCGGCTCGGCTCGACCTAATTACTCGAGTCATTTTTTAAAAACGATCAGTGACTCGTTACAACTATGAAACAAAGCGGACCAAACATAGTATTTATGATGTAACGTGGCGCGGCCCCTAACGTACGTATTTGTGGTGCACTTTTCTTGTTGGCCTCTAGCGCCTTGCTAGAGCAAACGTTTAACCTGACATTTCAGAGTGAGTGCACATAGTTAATCCTTAAAAAATGCGCTCCAAAAAAAAATAATAATAATAATTTGACAACTTTCTAGTGGTATGTAAGTAGAGATAATGCATGAGAATACTCGGCCGATTTCGTCCCCAATTTCCGGAGGCCAACATTTTTGATTTTATTTCTGAAATTGTTTTAAAAAGTTTAATATTATAAACTTGGATCCACGAATGTTCTCACTAAAGTCTCAAAGAGCTGTGACCTTTAGGGAGGGAGATTACAATGTAGTCCCTCCAGAGCCACCATACTAAACGGAGCAGCCTTACATTTTTATTAGACACCAATTGACAGGCCTTAACAGATACCCATCCCTAAAAACAACCAAATCTTACTTGTCGATGAGCATTTGCCAGCCATAAAGTTGGAATTCGAGACACCGTCAATGGCTCTGTTGGCTTTAGCGTACGTAGTAGATTGACTCGCTAGTTTCCCGACGAGGTTCAACTTACGAGGTTCGTCTGTATTTGTAGGGCCAGGGGTAACAAAACAAATAATTCAAAGTTACACCATTTGTCTGCTTTGCATTTTTAGCGTTCGGGTGGCATGGGTGGCTTGTGCGTAAAGCGCTCGCCTTTCACCAATGTGGCCCGGCCCGGACCATAATGAGTAGAGTTGTTCGTTAGTTCTTGTATCGTATTACGATCGAGGATCGAAACACAAAAGAGAACAAAGGCAACAAAGGATCCTCGAAGGACGGTTTGCTTGTCCGAATTTGGTCCTCGATCGTTGGGGCAAGCGCTAAGTAATGGGGCTATTGTATAGTAAAGGAATAAAGGAAAACACAATATCGATCCTCGGTCGTTATGTGGTTCACGACTATGTGCTCTATTCTGTGCCACGAGGGCTTTTCTCTGGGTCCTCCGGTTTTTCTCCCTCTGGAAAAATCAATGATCACAGCCTTAATCCTTCTGTTACTTCCAGGTTTTATGTTTTTCTATACTTTGCTTCACAAATCCGAGACACTTAATAAAACAAAAGAGGGGGGGGGGGGGGGGGGGGGGGGGGAGGGGGTGAGTGAGTATGCAAATCGTCACTCTGAATTAAGCCTTTGTGTGTTTCTCAACAGCCAATCACAGATCACAGACTGTTGGTTTGTAATCTGTCATACTTCTGAATTATTCACTTTAGATTGTCCAATCGGCTACCTTGAATTCGCAAATGTTATTCAACGCGATCGTTTTATCAAAGACCAATTAGATCCCGTGGTATCAAAAGCAGTGCATTCTTAATTAACATAAGCACAAAACCCGGAAGTAGACAGAATGGTCAGAGCTCAGGGGCGTGTGCAGGATTTTTTCCTGCGGGGGGCTGAATCAAAATCGTTTCGGTAGAGCGAAGCGAGCGGAGAGTCTAACAGCGTTTGGTCCAGGAGGTCTGGGCCTCGGTGGGGGTCCAGGATTTTAAGACCTGAAATCGCCTTTTCAGGTTTGTTGGGTACCATTACTGTCAAGAATATCGATCGTTTTGTTACAGTTGTCCTTTGAGTAAGTTTTTCCGAGGTTTAAGATTAAGTTTGTATTTTTTCCCCCTGTACTTATTCGTTCAAGCTTTAATTCGCTAATTTTTAAGATAATGTTTGATGGGACACAAAACTGTTTGCCATTTGTTTATGATTGTATAATAATCTTCTGAGTGTATCATTGGAAAATGTGCTGAATTAATTCACGGTCCCACGGACCCGAACCTGCAATGTGGTTTTGAAACCTGATACTGCCAAAGAGATATTTGCCTCTATTGTATCAAAGTCACTCTGCGACCAGCCGAGCGCATTTGCGGTCGGATTTTTTTGCTACATTTCGTGTCGGCTCACTCAAAGGATTTAGTTCATTGAACCTTATTTATTTTGGAAAAAGACGTGCCATCATTGTAGGCGTGCAATTATGGGGAGCAGCAAGTCAATTCATTTCCTGTCAATTCATTTACAAACATTTATTACAAGCTGAAAGTAAACTCCACGCAATCCGGGATCGCTGTTGACAATCTGGCTCTGAAAACGGCGCTCTTAACTTATCTTGTCATTTTTTTCACTAGACCGCCGGACTTCTTAGAAAAGGGTTTTGACTAGACCGCCGCTGAAGTAAGCATGCAATGCCAGCGCGGCAGTCGCGCTGCAGCTTGCTAGTGGAGTAAGCAAGGGGATGTATACTTGCCCGTGCCGACGCGGTGTATACTTTCGGGTTTTTCAGGGGGCGGAGGGGGGGCCCAACAAAGTGCGCCACCAACGTTGAAATGTATCTCATTCATTTTTCCACGCTCATGAGCTACACATCTCACACAGTAAATACGTATAGATCGCTACCTCGAAGCGCACCATTGAAACACGTACAAATTTGCTCCGTGCTCGCTCCCCGAATTCAGTGATTCATATAACGTCCGCAAAGCCAGGTACACAGGCACGATCTACATGAATTCATTTTCTGCCAGTTTTGTTCGAAAACAACACAATAAAACGCAAGGTGGTCACAGGCAGATTTTTTTTAAATTCAGTATATCACTGCTACATCCTTTTTTAACGTATCCATGGAAAAAAATGAGTGGGGTCGAAGCACGATTTTTCACAATTTATCGATTATTATTGCCCTTTTTAGGGGAGGTATTTGTTAACGTCGTTTGAGTATTTGTGCACAATCTCCACGCACATAAACGGTACGTCAACGCTTAATTTTTTCGACTGCTTTTTTCATTTCCAATACAATTTTTGTCATTGGATGATATTAAGGTAAATAACAACCTTGTACAACTACAACAGACAAGATGTTGAGATTGGATGCCAAAAACTCTTTCTTTTTCGAGTGAGAAAATTGTTGCCTCCTATTTTGAGAATGGACGGTACCACAGCGTTTCGCAATCACAGCCTCGAAGGGCCCCCACCCCCCCCCCCCCCTCCTCCGCCCCCCCCCCCCCCTGGTTTTTTTGTTATGATCCTAATAATAGTCGCGGGTACCTGGGTACCCGACCGTGACGGGAATAGGGTACCCGGGTCCCGTACGCGATTTTTCTTTCCGTACCACTAACGCGTCAATTTGCCCGTTTCATTGGAATGGGGCGACTTGAATAGAGACTTTTATAACTTTTCTATGAGACCCTATCTAGATGAGATTATTAACCAATAATTTGGGTTAATAGAAAAAGGTATAAAAGTCGTGTATACGAAAAACTAGGGACTGTATACAATTAACTAGGGACTGTATCCATTAATTTTGGTGAATTTATATGGCTGTCAACGTCGTTGGTCTTCATACTAGTCCTGCAGATTACTACAATCATATTGCATTTAGTGATACAAGCACCAAAATTGGCACACATGCTCATTTTGGGTCACTTTATACAAAAACCCCGTTAGCCAAATTAAAATCCAAGATGGTCGCCATTTTTGAAGATGGCCGCCAATGAAGGCCAAATATCACCGAAATATTGATGTACGGATGGATAGAATGGCAATACAAGCACAAAACTTGGCATTTAACATCTGTTTGGTCTCCCTGTTGTTGGCATATCCAAAACAGTATATTAGGCACTTTAGAAAATTTAAGATGGCCGCCATTTTTCAAAATGGTCGCCACTGAATGGCTAGTAGCAGTGTTACCAAGGATCAAACAGTAATACAAGGACCAAAATGGGCATTTAATCTCCATTTGAATCCAATATTATGCTAAAATTGTCAACCACTTGGTAATTCAAAATGGCTATCATTTTTAAAGATGGCCGCCACAAGATTATTCACCCTATATGTTACAAAAAGTGACACATAAATCGTAACATATCTGGTACAAAGACATACAACACACTCTAAAAACAGATTGGTTGAAAATAACCAATATATTGGTCGATTTCAACCAATCCAGTTGGTAGATATGTGGATAACCAAAATATTGGTTAAAATAACCAATCTGATATTGGTTACCTAGTCAATCCATATGCAATGTTGGTTAATTTAACCAAGCCACAATGGACTTCAACCAATTTGTATTGGTAATTTGTATTGGTTATAGCACTAACCAATACATAATAGTAGGGCTGCATATTTATATTGGTTAACACGCAACCAATTTGCATAACACCAACCAATACAATTTTAATTCAAAGGTTCCCACGCAACCAATTACATAACGTGGACAAATTACGTAATGAAATAATATCTTATTACTTATTACATATTGCAATCATGCATACATACAATAATAACCTATTCCTATTAGATATTAGCTACTGACCACTTACTACACACTTAGCTACTGCCGTTGTTAGTTTTATAGTTCGCTTTTTGTCCACGACGAAGTCAGCTATTTTTTTATGAATAATGTCAACAGTTGAATACGGATGAAATTTAATGTCAATTGTTCACTATGTTAGCACAAACATCTAAATTCAATCATGGAATCGTTTGAATAATTACATGTTATGATCAAAAAAGTGCATTTTGGACTATTGTAAATACCACAATTTAACATCGACTATTGTCAAAACAAATTTTCTCACTTCTGATTGGTCAGTTGCTGTAGGTACATTTCTTACATTATGAATAACCAATAGATTGGTTAATACCTTGGTTACAAGCTCAACCAATATGACTGGTTGAAGGACAACCAACATTGGTTATGAATGACCAATATATTGTATTATAGCAATTCCAGAAAAATGTCCAAGTCCAAATATTACTGTTATTACCCTGTTGAAACCGACATTTTAGCGAGTTATAACAGGGTAATAAGAGGTAATGGGTAACATTTTACCAAGTTAATAACATGGAAATGCCGGAAATGCCGGAAATGCCAAAAATATTGTTACATTCTCCTTGGTAATATTTGGTAAATCGGGTAATATCAGGGGGTAATATCAGGTGGTAATAACACGGCAATGCCAGGAATATTAGTTACATTCTCCCTGGTAATATTGGGTAAATGGGGTAATATCGGGTGACCTGAATTTACATGTTGACCCCAAGTGGGCGTGATAAACTTTGGTGAAACATTTGTGTCACTTGTTCTACATGAACGTTATGTTTTGCGTAATAGCGATACGTTTAGGGTGTTTTCGTTGAGATAATTGTGAAATATGTATTTACTCCAAGTATCAAAGAAACAAATTTGCCAAAAAAGTCAACACACAAATAAATTAACAAACAATTAGTTGCAAACTGTGATTATAGACGGCGGTGATATTGGGCACATATATAGCGTTTAAGTACATGTACATGCTAAGGTTGTAGCAGTGCCAAGCTCAGAAGAGTCATTGGTGTTTATATGTGTATATATTGTAGTATTGTTCCGGTATTATCGTGATATAGTATTAACCAATATAATTAACCAATTGAGTAATATCGGGTAGTAATAACAGTACAATGCCAGAAATATCGGTAACATTCTCCCTGGTACTATTGGGTAATATCGGGTGATATCGGGTGGTAATAACAATGCAATGCCAGAAATAACGGTAAATAACGGTAAATAACGATTACATTTCTGGTAATATTGGGTATTAATAATAATAGGTAAGGGTGAAATATCGGGTGGTAATAACAATGCAATGTCGGAAATATCGGTAACATTCTCCCTGGTAATATCGGGTGGTAATAACAGGGAAAAATTGGTCTACTATTTCCCCGTTATTACCCATTAATTACCCGTTACAGCCCAGGTAATGTCGGTATGTTACCCAGTAATAACGAGCGTTACAACCCGGGTAATATCGGGTAAAATGCCCAATGGGTTGGTTGCAAGCTCAACCAATATAACTAGTTGGAGGATAACCAATACATTGGTTATGAATAACAAATAGATTGGTTAATACTTTGGTTACAAGCTCAACCAGGACTGATGAGATTGATTTGGTCTATGCATGGGATGTTAAAACACAGACTGTAAGCATCAAAGGCACGCTAAGTATGCATTCAAATGTTCAGTAACGCAAATACAAAATAAAGAGTTAATCTTGGAAAGCAATTACAACAGTAATGGTAAGAATCTCAAGTCAGGTCGCAATTCTTGTAACCATTTTCTTCTTTACTGACACCCGCTATTGTTATAAATTGGTATTGTACGTACGTGTTGGCAGCCATTTTGAAAAATGGCGGCCATCTTTGATTTCCAGTGATTTATGATTTGTTAATTATAAATGACCAACGAGAGGTAAATTGCAGCTTTATTGTATGACCATTTGGTTTCTATTGTAAAATAACCAATGTATGTCATTCAATGAAAGCAATCTTGGAAAACATGGCCGCCATCTTGAAAAAATGGCCGCCATCTTGAATGTTTAAGTTGTTTCTATTTTTGAAAATGATAAGGGGTACATTTGGTGGATAGTTGCAACTGTTGGTGCTTGTATGACCAATTAATCCAATGTAACATTAAGTGTTACCATTTAGTGGCGGCCATCTTGAAAAAAATGGCCGCCATATTGGATTTTGATTTGGCTAACGGGGTTTTTGTGTAGAGTGACCCCAAAAGAGTAGTTATGCCAATTTTGGTGCTTGTATCATCAAATGCAATATTGTGGTGAAAAAAGTTATTAATCTGCAGGACTATACGTTCCGCGTGTATCAAAATCGATTCGTATTGAAGCGCGCGCTTTGGTCTCCATTCAAGTCGCCCAATTCGAATGAAACGGGCAAATTGACGCGTTAGTGGTACGGGAAAAAAATTCGCGTCCCGTACTACCCGTAAACGCACACCCTTACTTGCAAGTGAGCTCAGTGGGTTTATATTGAGGCCGTTATGTCATCACTTCTATGTCATAAGCTATGCGTGATGGACTGTGCTGGAGAATAGACAAGACATCACAAGCAAATTGCACAGAGTAACATGACAATTAAGAAAAATAAATACCTGTCCCATTGTCGCCAAGTCACTGCATAGTCAGCCGAGCTGTTACGTTTGTACTCGGGTCCGAATGAAAGTGCACACAAAATCGCAGTATCCTTGAATGTTTTCTAGTTCAGGAATCTGGATTTCAGTAGTACGGCAGGGGTCTAATTCGTTGACATTGCGAACGTCATCAACGTGCCTACACCATTAACATAGAAAAAAACGCACCGTACTACGTACCGGTTGATGATCCTCTGTTGTGTCTTTATTGTGGTTTCCGGTCGCGGCTCGCTAGCAGCGATAATGTTAAAGTCAAACTGAAGGAATGTTGTTGTAGTTTTCCCCCCCCCTGGTGCTGGTGGTAAACGAGCAAGAAATATTGGGAGGGGAGTGGGTGGGGGGGGGGGGGGGGGGGGGGGGGGGGGGGGGGGAATCCCCCGAGCCCCACCCACCCCCCCCCCCCCCCCCGCAGATGGCACGTGGTGGTGAATGGACCAGTGAGAGTTTGGCTCTCGCTCATGGTGGCAGCTAAAATAGTTCACATGGCCAGCGCACTCCCGCACAATTACAATTATTTTCTGAACTAAACTCGGGGCTAAGTTCAGAACCCCAACGAAACTGCACTAAGTTCTAGAGATCAGTGTTATATGATACTCTCAAACACTTGAGGAGTGGGGAATCCAATAATTACAGGTAATTGAGTGAAATTACGGCTGAGGCCGGATTACTCAATCGACTTCTATATCTATGGGCCGTTTTCCGAGTGGCCAAATATACATTCAGACAAAGCTAAATTACAGATAATCGTTTCAACCCCCTTCAGATCTAACCGAGGAATAAACTATTCAACAGAATGAGTTACAACATACAATAAGACCCTGTACCTAGGTACCACCGCACCCGTTGTGATCCGTACGTTGTAAACAGCTTACATGGGTAGTTTGTGCTCGTTGCGCTTAAGGAACTACATGTAGGCCCACATGTCATATAACCCATTTCCACACAATATTATACGGCAACGTTTTATGTATACTCTAGGCCTACAAGTTTAAACAATTTCATCGGATGCAATCCGAATGAGTGAAGGTCTTCTGCTCGGTGGGATCTAGGTATAACATCATTTATGTCAAGGCATACACATACTCACTAATTTGTTATATGGAAAGAGGTAGGCCCCCCTATAATGATTAAAACAATTGTTTTACTTACCGTTTAACGCTTGCTTGAATAGAATGTTTCGAAGCAAGTGGCTATATTTCGAAGAATCTTTTGTAGCTATGATCAAGTTAAGTTCCAAATCTCCTTGACACCTTACAACCATGTGGACAACGATGAAAACACGTTGAACAATGAAAATCATTCAGCTCGTATTAACGTCATTATAGCCAGCACGTCGCCAATTAAAACTATCAACCAATTGGATCATCATGTTCAGTAAAAGCCGATTGGTTTGATCACCAGTTTCTGCCGATTTAATAATTTTTCTTTCTTTCTCTCTTTCTTTCTTTCCTTTTTCGTTTATATATATTTTTTTATTTATTTTTTCGTTTTTTATTTCCTTTTTTTCCCCTCCTTTCCTTCTTTTTTCTCTTTCATTTTTTTGGGGGGATCCGCGCGTGCGGGGGGCTTCAGCCCCCAAAGCCCCCCCCCCCCCCCCCCCCCCCTGGACACGCCATAGGAGCTGTAGTCCGTGTAAAAGCGTAGCACACGGGTTGGACTCTGGCGAGTTGCACTAGCGATGATGAAACGGTGCTCAAACAGCGTAGCCTTGCACTCAAGACTACTCCTGTATTTTACTCCCGAGACTCACCTTCAGACCTCTCCTCCAGCATGCGATCCAGGAGTTCCAGGTACGTCAGGTCTCGATACAATAATTCATCAAGCTGAAAATGAAGTTTATAGAAAACCTAACTGTATACAGGTCTTTAATACAGACGAATTATAATAATATTGTCACTGTCAGGGTCTAATAAAAAAAATCAGGCCCATGAACTGGGCGCAAATTTCATAAAACGCGTAAGCACCAAAAATTGCTTAGCATGAACATTCTTCCTTTGAAAAAAACAGGGTTACAAACCAACATTTCAGTTGATGTTTATTGTTTATGACGGGTATTCAGCCGTTGTTTGCTTTGAATGAAAAGCTGAGGATTTAGCCGATAACCTGTTTTTACTGAGCAAGACTTGTTTGTGCTGAGCAAATTTGTAGTGTGCTTACAGGTTTTTATGAAATTGGCCCTTGGTTTCAAGCATAGTTGTTTGAAACAGACCATCTTTATTTCTATTCATAAATACCATTCGGTCAACAAGTCAAACGGGTTTACCATAATTATGTCAATTGAACATTGGACTATATAGCATGACTTCCAAACTTTAAATATTTATATCTCTAAAAGTAAAGCATATTTAAAGCCAAGCTGTGTATCATTTTGAAGCTCCTAAAATGGTCTCTATTTCTTAAAATAAAATAAAAATCGTAGTATGAAGCATAGAGAAAATACGTACTAAAATGCCCTTTGACCTTAATTATGAAAATGCGTTTGCTTCAAATGTTGAAAAATGTTCTCAAAAGTTAGTTTATGACGTCAATAATAATACAAATTTGTAAAAACAATTAGGATAGGTTTTTACAGGAAACAAACTTATTTACATACTGCATACATTAGAGCTGTAGGCGATACGAATTTGACGACATAAAACTTTCGTTACGTGAATGAAAAGCTGAGGATTTAGCCGATAACCTGTTTTTACTGAGCAAGACTTGTTTGTGCTGAGCAAATTTGTAGTGTGCTTACAGGTTTTTATGAAATTGGCCCTTGGTTTCAAGCATAGTTGTTTGAAACAGACCATCTTTATTTCTATTCATAAATACCATTCGGTCAACAAGTCAAACGGGTTTACCATAATTATGTCAATTGAACATTGGACTATATAGCATGACTTCCAAACTTTAAATATTTATATCTCTAAAAGTAAAGCATATTTAAAGCCAAGCTGTGTATCATTTTGAAGCTCCTAAAATGGTCTCTATTTCTTAAAATAAAATAAAAATCGTAGTATGAAGCATAGAGAAAATACGTACTAAAATGCCCTTTGACCTTAATTATGAAAATGCGTTTGCTTCAAATGTTGAAAAATGTTCTCAAAAGTTAGTTTATGACGTCAATAATAATACAAATTTGTAAAAACAATTAGGATAGGTTTTTACAGGAAACAAACTTATTTACATACTGCATACATTAGAGCTGTAGGCGATACGAATTTGACGACATAAAACTTTCGTTACGAAATTAGCCAGAGTTGAAATGCATTAAGCTTTTACGAATTATCAGCGCGAAAACTCCCCTTGACCTTTGAACTGGCCTTTAATGGACGCAGTGGCTATCGTTACGGCAGTTGACATTGACAATACTTTTGAACTTTCACTCTTGGAACCTGAATATCAACCAGTCTGGTTCCAAGAGCGATATCTAAATATTATTTTTAATGTGAGATCGGGTACTAGATGTGTAAAGGCCCAGTCACACCGGATCGTACGATTTCTGGATCGTGCGATTGGTGCAATTTGGCAGAGATACGACCAATCGCCAATGTTTGCGACGATCTCCGCATAGCGGTCGTATGCTGTGATTGCTCTTAGGACTGGTACGTACGATTGGTGGCACGCTTGGTCGTGCGATCACAAGCGATTATAGAACATTGATCGCAAAATCAGTCGTAGGTAATCGTGCGACTAGTCCCAGGTACCCACGATTGATCGTACGAGCAATCGTGTATACCTGCGACCATTCGCACGACCAGTCGTGTATACCTACAATCAGTTGCACGACTAATCGTCCGACTGTGGAACCCGCGATCATCCATGACTGGTGGTGCGAGCATACACGACTGGTGGTACGACCATGTAAGACCTGTCTGCAACCTCTTACGATTTAGAATCGCAGGTCAGGAGTTTTGAACATGACCATCGACCTTGCTGCGACTGATTTTGCTGTGGCGATGACCCACGACCTCTGCGACCAGTCGCACGCTCTTTGTACGATTTGCCCAGGATTGCAACATTTTTCGGTCGCAGCTAGGTCGTAACCTGGTCGCAAGCCCGGTGTGACTGGGCCTTAACCAGATCGCTGACTGCCGTAACGATAGCAACTGCTATATACGGGGGGGGGGGGGTATGTGTATCTGGTTTGTTTTAACCATGGGGGAACACCGTTTAAAGTTCGTCTTCAAAATACTAAAAATATTGTATTTTTTAACCTCAAATGCCTCGGGACCAGTTATTGGGTTATTTGGCTTAACTATAGAATACAGGGCCCACTCACATCGCTCGACTTTGTTTACCCTATGAAATGAAATGGAGTGGCCCTGTATTCTATCGGAATTTGGGTATAGAGGGTTGGGTTAGAGTAAGTCCATTCTGTGTCCTAGGGTAGGTGGGGTCGAGAGTTGTGAGTGGGCACTGCATTCTATAATTGCTCCCAGCGGTTGTGTATAGTGTACACATTTTGGAGTTGAGTCATTTAAAGTATTTTATAACAAAACTGGAAATGTTTCCCATCAGTAGTGACTTTTACTTAGATGATAATAAAAAAGCAGCGTCAGGTTGGAACATTCTTTCCGCATTGAACACCGACCAGAGATCGGCTGAAAATGTATCTTAATTTGTTGTTTTGAAGTAGGCCTAGGCTATAGGAGTAGTACTTATCACTTGTGCCAATGGGAAATGTTGTATTGGTCTGCGTCCGTACTGTTTCAATCTGCTCTAACCCCCCCCCTCCCCACCCCGAAAATATATACTCAGTTTTAATTTGTTTAACCAAACTCTACATACCTTGTTATCAGGCTCATGTACGTTCACAGCAACGCCATGGCATGATACCGCCATCATTATCAGGACCAAACCCACCATGATGATCTGTCCGCTGACTGTACGGGGAAACTCTCCAAAGCTAGCAGCGGCAGTGCGCGCCGCACCCGTACCCGTACCCACTCGATTATTTAGCGAAACAAATAATACACACCGCTGCACTCTGAGACATGCATCGGTGGCTCTGAGTAACCAAATCTGAATAACAGTTGGCAACAACTGAGTATCTCTCGCACGGATGTAGGGTCATATTGTTGGGTCACTAAACAAGGTTTGAACAAAAAGTTGCACAGAAAATAGAGAATTCAAGTCAAGGCCCTTCAACAATGCGGCACAATGGATTATATTAAATGAATAATAAACGTAGATACAAGAATGATACGGCGCTTAAATATAATACATTGATGATAAAACGATCAAACAAAATTGTGCATTTGGTTATTTGCTTTGATTAATCCATACCCTTTCGGGCCGTTAATTATTGGCTCATTTGTAAGTGTCTCGATACTTGTTATGATGAGTTTATATGTATTGAATAACCGATTACCCAATACAAGTATACAAAACGTAATTGCAAATTATGCCTAAAACGAAATTTGTGTACGAAATCTTAAAAATCAACCATAAAAAATAAAGCTTTTACAGCAACCACGCGAACATGAAACTGTCTTTGCTCAGGAAATAGTATACATATTTGTCTGCGTCTATAAGGTAGTGTGACAATCTCAATTATCCTGTTGGCGGGAAAGACGTGTATCCCTATACTGCAGTCTAGGCGGTGACATGATACGATGACGTTTTATGCAACTCTCTCTGTCTTTTGGGTTTTTCTTTCTAAAGTATATGTAGTTAATTTTATTGTATTAAATGCGCTTTTTATCATTTGTATGAAAAAGGCGCATTATACATTTTTAATTATTATTATTATGTTAAAAGAGCTAAGATCGTCTCTAAATGACATGTACATGTACAACCAAACCCTATCAAACTAAAACTATCGACGTCCTGAAGCCAGTGACCGGACGATTACAGTGAAATACATTCAATCGTATTAATTGAATAATAAATAGATCTTTCTTTGAAGTTTTCATTGGCTTGTTTCCCTGTCGGCGTACTTCTAAATAAGAGCGATTTTCACTCTAAATTGTTTGGTCCTAGTTTTAATCTTAAGATAAAGAGAGGAGAGATATTTTAGGGGCCATAGATCCCGAACTCCTGGTTTGGGATCTTGTCGGCGTCTTGCGCATCCAGGTCGTAGAGACGACACTGTCCACTCTCCGGCGCGTAGTCGAAGGACGTGCACCCGGACAGCTTGAGGCAGCTGGCGGCGCATCGAATGGCAGATTTAGCCAAACGGGTCGCTAGCGGGCCGGCATCCTCGATCATGGATCTCTTGTACACCAGTCTGAAGTTTGCTGAGACGATCTTAGCGTGAACCGGCACAGGGGTTGGGACTGGAAGTTAAGCAAATATAGGTCATATTAATTATTTTGAAAAACATATCAGTACCAGAAAGATATTATTAAAGTGAATCAAAATAATCCGTGTTGGCTCGGACTTGAAGATAAAGGGTCTATTGCGCATTTTCATCGTTTGAAAGAGCAACAGTTTTAGCTCTGCGAATGATGTATGATATTTTACAAATTCTATTTTTATCTACTAACGAACGGAAATTTGTTTTTATGTTATTATTTTCAAGATGACAGCATACCAGAAACAACAATTTCAGAGTTGAGAGTAATTAATAATGTCGTCAAGTAAGTATTTGGACAATAATTTGATTGGTTACTTTTTGGATAGTTGCCAAAGGTATTTTGTCCCTTTATCTTTTTAACAAGTTACAGCGGCATGCCGAGATCACGACATCTGTGCCCGTAACACGCTATCTCGTCCGAATCTCAACATCTTACACGGCGTATCCAGTAATGCGTGAGAGCCAATCAGAAGCCTTACTTTTAGGTACAGGGCACTCATTGGCTGCAAACTCTTCTACCGTCACCTCTGCGAGCATGAGTCTAGCACGCGTAGTCTCCGGATTCGATGCATTGATGTCTAGACTGACGTACCGGGCCATCCGCGGTGTGTTGCAGAGGAATGTATTCACGGATCCGGGTGTGGATTGAGCCTTTGTAGCGGGTGAGCCGCATGGTTGGTTCTCGGTTATATTGGAGCTCAGACCCGCTCGTGCTACCGCGGTAATAAAACGATCTTTATCTTAGTAAAAAAATACAAATTATCCAGGAATTAGTGTACCTTAGTATAAAGTAATATAGCCTGTGTACATTTGGTTAAAACCAGAAAATCTGATTTTATTAGGATGCCGATGTGGCTTCAGACTATGAAATACGCACATGCCTAAATTAGGAGCGTGACCGGACACATGTGAGGGTTTAACCAATAGTAAGAAAATAGAAGTCCAAAAAAAGTCCAAACGCCGGCCCAATCAAAATCAGTTATAATTCTCTAAAAAAAATAAAAAAATAAAAAATTATTTAAACATTTTACAAATTCACCAACTCTCACATTCAATTTCGTTAGAGGGGAAAATCACACGCGTTTACCCAACCAATTTAGTCATTTACCATTCGATTTTAAAGTTTGGTAACTCTTATTTAAACACTGGATCGAGAATATGTGTCATTACTGACCAAATTTGTCTATAAGCTGTTGCTTAGACGACCATTGATCTGTAATGACGAATATTTTCGACCTTGTGTTTAAATAGGTGACCAAACGTTGAAATTGAATAAGTGACTAAATTGGTTTGGTAAAAGCCTTTTAATAAATGTGTCCTCGAACGATATTAAATGTAAGAGTTGGTGAATTTGTATTAGAAATATTTTAAAATAGCCCGGAAAACCTACAATATATTCACTTTTATTCCTACTAAATTTGTTATTAGGCCATGTTCGAATTGTTGGCTTTAGCTGTGATTTCGGCCGTTGCTATGCTGTTGCTAAGGGCGGACAATGACCGCCCACAGCAACATCATAGCAACGGCAGAAGTCACAGCCAAAGCCAGCAATTTGGACACGGCCTTAGACGAGCATCAATGAATTTCGTAAACTGATAAAAAACCAATTGACAACAGGTACCAATCACCAACACTATACTTAAAACAAACGCATGGAATTAGTTCGACTGGCCTTTTGATGTGTTGGGTAATGACAAAAAAAAAAGAGATTTATAGTTACCACAGCATCCTTTCCGGAGTGTGACGGTGATGTTTCCCAAGCAGTGCTCGCCTTCTAAGTCGACTTTCCACCAAGGATGCGGATCTCCGGGAACTAAATTACAAAAACAAAATATATTAAGGACATCTCGGTTACGTTTAGAATCTGTTTCTTCCGTCTGACTTGTAGGATTTTCCGGACATTTTAAAACGTTTATTGTTCGAATTTACCGATTTTAATATTCAAATTTGCCCAGCATCATGAATTTGGTGGTGAACCCTGACAAAAACATGGTTCTTGTGTTCTTGGGCAAGACATTATACTATAATTGCCTTTTTATACCATGGAGTATGAGGTAAAGACTACATGTGTCAATCTTGAGCTGTTGCAGAAATGATCTCGTTCCTGGTGAACAGGGATAATAATTGTAAAGCGCTTTTAAACCTTTGGAAAAGGCGCGTTATAAATACCGTCATTATTATTATTATTATTAATATAAGTGCACTTTCCATGTTTAATTTCGTCTTTTGTCACAATTTCAAATTTTTAAAAACATTTCACCTTGTTATTCAGAAATCACATTCGTTTATTTCCACACAATTAAAAAACAATTTGTGTTCAGTTCATTGTGATAAAGGTTGATTATAATTATTGTTTCTTAGGATTTTGTCTTCTTTTAGGGTGGTAAAAAAAAATGCAACCTCATAGGCCTACTGCCACTATTCAGAGACCTACTCTTTTGATGTTATATGAATATGAAATCTTGTTATAAGGGAAACTTATACCAAAGAAAGTGAAGTACCTGGGTGTTTACATTTTCCTGTATTGTGGGATTAAAAAATGGAGGCGCCCAGGAAACGTTAGTTTAAACTATGTTGAGGTGTTATCGATGAAATATTCGCAGATAGCGACTCTGAAACAAGTGAATTTGGAGGAGATGGCGATTATGATACTATAGAATCGGAAGGTGATACCAGGGTCGTGGCAGAGGCCGTGGTAACCGTGGCAGAGGCCGTGGTAACCGTGGCAGAGGCCGTGGTAACCCCTTTATTTAAATGTTTTTTATTGATAAATCTTTATTTTATACTTCTTTAAACAACTGCAGCACCGTGGGCGGTAGCGGTGTAAAAAATGGCAGCAGTCAAAGTTTTAAGAAACCCCGATTCGATTCAGTTAAAGTTCTGATTCTGGCGCAATTGTTTTGAATGATTGATATTAGACGAATTCAATCTCTGAATGTTGTCTTTTCTGCATAGGCTTAGACGAATTTGATCCGTAATGACGAATATTCTTGAGCCAATGTTTAAAGAGAGTGAGCAAACTTTAAATTTAAATGGTATATGACGAAATATGTTTTGGTAAAAAGGGGGTGAATTATTTTTCTCAGACAAAATTTAATGTCAGTGTTGGTAAAAAAAAATTAAAACATGTTTTTAAATAGCAAGAAAAACCTATAAAAAAACCCCACACACTTATGTCTTGTTTTGTGGGAGCATGTCACATTTGTACCTTGCACAAAATCATCGCACTCTACCCCCACTCCAGCCTTACCCCTTTGATCATAATGCCCTTTCATATATAAAGCTACATGATCTTACTTGTGTGCGAGAATGTGCCGATATCTCCATCGAGGGCGTTACTCGCCGGGTAGACGGCATATTGAGTGCTTTCCCATGCCGGTTTGCCCGTCACGTTCAAAGCTAAAAAGATGAAAACACGGCATTATGTCAACCACTTAAGCCATGACGACATTTGATAGCGAAATATACCAATACATTTATTGAAATCCAGAATTGTGTCATGATGACATTAGCGTAAATAAAAATACATTATTTAAGGTCCTATTTCACGATAATTATTCCAAACAAATATCTCAAATGAGCCGCGCGGATAATCCTTAAATGTACCTTCCTCACCCCTTCAGAGAATATGTTAGCTCTTTTATATAATTGGGCTCCTTTTCTAAAAGAGTTAAGTCTAAAAAGGCTTTTATTGTCTTTAAAAGTCTTAACAAAATGACTCCTTTGTACATGAGAAATATTTTTAAATTTGCTCTACCTAAAGATATTTTAAGTGTGAAAATGAATTCTCCTCAAAATATCTGCCTTTATATAGGCACATACGAAATCAGAAAAGCACATACCATAGAAACGAATTTGAATGTGAACATTTTGAAACATGTTTGCCAATTGATGAAAATGAATGGTTGACCAGCCTCTTGCTGCTGGCTTTTACGAAATTGAATGATCTTTGCGACCTATGAATTTAAATAATCTTACTTGGCCAGTGAATGCTAACTGCTGAAATGGAATTACTCCTTTTGACTGTTGAATGCTGATGTAACGGAGCATTCATTTTCAAATGAAATCGAATGAGCCGGGTATTAAAATGATTGAGTTTCATATGGAAACGTTTTCCCGGATTTGTCTCATAAAAGAATTTGACCACATGAGCGCTCTGTGAGATCCACGGGACCGAGGCGTGCACAAGGTCACGCGCCACTGACCTTTACTGTAGGGCAGTTCCATTGTAGAAATGGGTAAATAAACAGTGAATAAACAGTAGCACAAAATAATGGTAACAAATCGCGTAGTGTAGTTCCACTGTAAAGTATTTGAACGACTTACTTTTCTGATTATTACATCAATACCATAGGAAAACATGAATTAAATTGAAAACAATTGCTACTCGTAACTACACAGTCAAAATGTATCCGAAGGCTAGTGTATGAAACTCGCGCGGCGTGGCGAGAGAATCCACCCCTACAGCTTTAATGGTATAATCCAGTAGAAAACAAGAGAAAAATGGTTTTATTTGTAAAAGTTCACTTTAAATTCAACCCAAAACTTAAGAGATAGCTTAAAACATAGTCTTACATGTTACTAATAAATAACATTTATACTAAATATCGTAGAATTGTAGCATTTGACGATGAAAGAATATGAGTGGCAAGTGGTAGCGTCACAAGTGATGCTTCGCGTACTAGCGCATCCGGGACCTTTAGATGAAAGGTCATTTCAGACGCTAGCTGTTAATGGTCAATGCTCTTTGAAGCCTTTGTTCCGACGAAATTATTTAACCAATCAAAATAAGTTTTATATCACAAGAAAGCTAACAATCAGCATATTCATAAACCGCTAGGCCCAAAGCAGCCTGGTCACGATGAAACGAGTGAGGGCTTGCGAAAGCGGGTCATGTACAAAGAAACTCGCTGTTTTGCCAACTCTCCCACGTAAAAAACCGGACATCTTGCAGACTTACTATGTTTTTTCCGACGAAACTGAGAAACTGACTGGTATTATTTGTAGGTTTTAGATTTGATGAATAGTTGTTCTAGTGACTCCCGGGCGGCCCAATGATAGCAATGAAAGCACTTTTTTATAAAATCACTTTTTCGTGAAAAAATGCTGATTTTCCCTATGTACACAGGCCGCACGGAGCGGATGAGACAACGTTTCCATATGTGTTTAAATTCGCCGGAAAAACCTATAAAATCATTGGAAAACCCATATACATGTATATATAATATTGTATATATTGGCCAAGACATAAGCTTCAATTTGAGACTATGTTCAAGTCGTTCACTTTTTGATTGGCTGAGCAATCATTGCTTGAATAAGGTGGATCCTAACACAGGCTCATATAGTTTTCACCCAGTTATTAAACAATGCATTTGTGAAAAAAATGTATACTTACACACAAGACTAGTAGCAGAAGCAGCAAGTAAACACCACAACTGAACGACCAAAAAGATGACATAAATGGGTTTGTCGCGCCTAAAATCCGCCAAATCGTAGTTATCCATCCTGTTTTAACATAAACAGCCGACCAGCTATTTGCATCTCACTTCTTCGATGGCGATATGCTACTCAATTTAAAGCGAGCTGCTTCGCGTTGCCCGTGCGTGTTATCGATTCCCATTTAATTTCAAGGACTTAAAGGTAGGGTACATCATTGGTAATTGCGAATGGGTAGATTTGGATAGGGGTGGGGGTGGGGGGGGGGGGGGATTTTTTTTAGTAATTATCGTTTAACTGGCCTGTTCGCAGTTTTACAATCATGGATGCCGAGGAAAGCACAAAAACAGCGTTTGTTTTAAACCGGCGTTGAGCAGTTATTCTTAAGTTATCTTTGTTCTTTCGCGATCGCCGTCCGGCGATCCAAAATTTCTTAATAAATTGGGTAGTAAATCTTTTTGATATCTGCAAATGGTGTATCTTACCTTTAACTAATCTCATCATTCTCACACTTTTTGGCTATATTGGCAGCGTGCCAAATGGCATATTATTCCACGTCATTCAAACAATGATTGCTCAGCCAACTGGAAAATGAACGACATGATATGAAACTGGTCTCAAATTGAATCTCGCCCTAGCGCATCTATACAATATCATATACATGTATATATGGTCATGATTTGATATAATCATGGTTTTAACATGGTTTTATTAACTGTTGCGTTTTTCTAGAGACACCATGTATTTGGAGAACCGTAAGTCCTATAGGATAGAAACTTTTAGCAAAGCTACTAATCAGGTACTTGCAGTCGACAGTCGAGATGACGTCATCATAGGGAAAAGCAATAGGCCCTGTGCTCTGGTTTATCTCTACTTTTAGTGTGTAACCCCCCTTCCTTCTATAGAGTGTGCGAACATTAATAATTATTGAAGTTGATGTTTTCGGTTATAATTACTTTATGCAGTTTCCCTCGTCGAGTGTTTAACAGCATTGTAGGAGACAGTAAATTTATTGGTGACATATACTTTGAAATCAGGCATTTAGATGCCCATCCCCAATACAGTCCAGCGTTCGTAAACGCGGGAATAACGGTCTCTTATTTCAAACAAGCTGAATGTGGATTCACAGACTACGAAAGGTCAAAATCAAAATGATCCTTAAAAAAAATAAAAATAGCCAAATCACGTCTAATTGCAGAACACGTTATACTCTGCAGTGATAATTTCACAACAACGTTTTTAGTTAACCAGATTATGTCAAAAAGGGAAAATGTACATGTACGTAAAAACTGTATAGTTTCAACATCGAAGCTGTAAACAGCAATTGTACAAGTGTACAAGTAAAAACTCTTTTGATACAACGCATATTCCATTTCTCTTTTTTGGTTCTCCTTTTTGAACTACCCATTTTTGTATATACCATACATGTTATTTTATTTAATACCATACAACGAAGTTGGCAACATTAGTGTCGCACTCGCAATATATTCTTACTTCATAAATATTTAAAACACTGGCGCAGCCGCACGTTATTATTATAGCGCCGATAATGGAAATTCCAATAACAAAAATGAAACGCGGCTGGATATGCCTGTAGTGATGAGATTTCCCCGGCCATTCAGCCCCCATATTATCTATATAATAATACGCTACTCTCTGTCTGTGTGTCTGTGCGCGCTTTTTCGTCCCCTTCCCGGGGTCGTGCGGCGTTCAAACTCGGTGGGTGGGTCCGGCTCGGTCCCCGCAAGAACCAGTTTGCATTCGCTAGAGCGTACGAGGTCAAAGGTCATCTAGGGTCACCTTTTTGAAGTTGGTCGGATCGTGCTTAAACTCGGTGATCGCAATGCTCGATGCGAAATAAAACGGGTTAGCGTTTTTCGGGTCTTCCGGGGTCAAAGGTCGTCTAAGGGTCGAATTTTCAAAGTTTGTCCTATCGGGCTAATGGACTGGGAAAAAAATTCTAACCCAGGAGGTCATTCAGGGGGTGAAACATCCCTTCAAAATAATGGTTTGGGCCAAAAGCCATAGAGTTGTGCAGACAAATCGAAATCTGATCCCTTTGTGTTTAGCCGCTGTCAACAAAAGTCTCTGACATCTCTTTGAGCGGCCTTGGTAGAGAACAAACACAGCTGTTATCAATCGCCACCCAGATATCCCCTGGGGGGTAGTTAAAGCTGTTGGTATTTGTATCATATGGCTGTTTCATGTCTGTATTGCGCAATACTGATTTCAATGTTTACATGCTTGCAATGGATGTCCTTAAAAAAATACATAAAATAGCCAGAATGTTTAAATCTTGATATATTTACCAGCACCAGTGTTTTCACACGGACAGCTATATGTAGCATTCTCACGAGCTCGGGCATTTCATGACATATGTGAAAGTAGAACCAACCAACTCACAAGGCTTCATGAACAATACTTTGGTTACAACCAATGTAATCTATCCTGAAGTCTTGCAAATGTAATTATTGCATCATCAAATATGTCATACATCTCCCACAAATATCTCCCTTTTTAAAACCTTATTGAAAATCATATGAACAATGATAACATTGTGATATTTAGCCCAGCAAACCAAAACTGGGGAAAAATGGTTTGTTCATAAACTGGGCGAAAAAGAAGTTAAAGTGTTACCTAACATGGGAGACTTGAACAAGTTCAAGAAAATCTTCAAAATACATTCTAATCTAGATATGATTATTGTAAGCAACAAAAATCTTTAATTTTGGAAGTCTCTCACCTTAGGTAACTTTTCACCTACTTGTTATTCCAATTTATGGACACACGATTTCCCCCAGTTGTTGTTTGCTGGGCTAAATATCACAATGTTTTCATTGTTCATAATGATTTTTCATAAGGTTTTAATAGGATAATTGTGCCAGTAAGCAACTTGGTGAATGTGAAGCTCGTCAATACTGACTACTTGATGATATCTGGAGACAAGGTAAAAGCGTGCAAATTATAGGCTAAAATTATAGTCATTTTGAACCATTACTCTATTTTCAAAATTATTCAGTCACTTACATGCTTTAGAAAATGTTATTGAAGTAAGAATGTGTAAGTAGAATCACCAAAATAAACTTTTCGAAAAATAAAAATAAAATGTATACCCAAATATGGAAATAAACATATTACACGGCAGGGATTAACGATTTATACAAATTAGATATATTTCCACCACTTTTTTAGATTTTTAAAGATTTTTAGTATGTAATTCTAGGGACCTTATAGAAGTGCACTGTGGTGAAAAAAGATTTGTTACAATTTGTTTGAGGTCAACAATACAAAATTTTGTATTTTGAGTAGACTATATTTCTTGCTCCCAATTGTCAAACAACAAAGCACATGCACACGCGATCCCGGGCATGTGCTTGAAAAACTAAATAACCTGACATTAAAGCAAGATAACCTAATGATAACACTAGATATAATATATCCATGTACACTAACTGCCAACAAGATGAGGCAATTTAATCAGTTTGTGACGCACTTGCAATGGCCGACGAAAGAATATACCAAATACCCAAGCCAACGACAGAGCACGCGCGTTGTCTCCTTGAGCTCACCATGCATCGAAAGACGTTTGAATTCAATGGCAAGTTTTTTTCAGACATAACATTGGCGTGACCATGGGCAGCGAATGCAGTCCGGAGATTTGTGTCATAACCCTATTCAAATACGAACAAGAAAAATCCTCCCTCACAATCCCTCAATTGTGAGCTACATGAGATATAGAGACGATGTTCTTATAATCTTTAACAGAAACGAAAAGCAGAAACGAATATCCACGAAACCCAGCGTTACACGACCTTCAATTCAATGTCCTTCCCATGTGACCGAGAATCGTTCTAATAATTAAAAAAAGTAAGCCGCATGTATGAATACGCCCCTTCCCAAAAAACACAAACGTAACATCCTATGACACCTCATGCAGCAGAACCGTTTCAGCCTCTCAAACAAAAATTACGAAAACGATGAGAAATAGTTCTGGCTTGTGAAAACTCCCATAAACACCCTCCTTTTCCCATATAGAATGAGTTCTGATTCACTGCAGCTAACTCTAGGATTGATCAAACAACCACACACACAATAAAATGATTTTTCCTTGAAGTATGCCTGCATAAACCGGTTTCTCCTTGCTATTTTCTTGCAAAAGCACTTTATCGTTAACTAAAAAACCTGATAGTCTCACAGAAAGCTTTTTTTTCCAATACCCAGCGTTACACGTCCTTCAATTTAATGTCCTTCTCGTGTGACCGATAATCGTTCTAATAATTAAAATAAAACGTGAGGCGCATGTATAATTACGCTCGAGCGATCCTTCCCAATAAACACACTGGATTTAGTATCCATGTACAGTTACTGCCCACAAGATGAGGCAATTGAATCGGTTTGTGACGCACTTGCAAAGGCCGACGACAGACTATACGCGATACCCAAGCCCACGACAGACCACGAGCGTTGTCTCCTTGAATCCATCATGCATCGAAACACGTTTGAATTCAATGGCAAGTTTTTTCAGACAGAAAATTGGCGTGGCCATGGGCAGCGAATGCAGTCCGGAGATTTGTGTCATAACCCTATTCAAATACGAACAAGATAAATTCTCCCTCACAATCCCTAAATTGTGAGCTACATGAGATATAGAGACGATGTTCTTATAATCTTTAACAGAAACGAAAAGCAGAAACGAATATCCACATAACCCAGCGTTACACGACCTTCAATTCAATGTCCTTCCCATGTGACCGAGAATCGTTCTAATAATTAAAAAAAAAGTAAGCCGCATGTATGATTATGCCCCTTCCCAAAAAACACAAACGTAACACCCTATGACACCTCATGCAGCAGAACCGTTTCAGCCTCTCAAACAAAAATTACGAAAACCATGAGAAATAGTTCTGGCTTGTGAAACCTCCCATAAACACCCTCCTTTTCCCATATAGAATGAGTTCTGATTCACTGCAGCTAACTCTAGGATTGATCAAACAACCACACACACAATATAATGATTTTTCCTTGAAGTATGCCTGCATAAACCGGTTTCTCCTTGCTATTTTCTTGCAAAAGCACTTTATCGTTAACTAAAAAACCTGATAGTCTCACAGAAAGATTGTTTTCCAATACCCAGCGTTACACGTCCTTCAATTTAATGTCCTTCCCGTGTGACCGATAATCGTTCTAATAATTAAAATAAAACGTGAGGCGCATGTATAATTACGCTCGAGCGATCCTTCCCAATAAACACATTGGAGCAAGATAACCCATTGATAACACTGGATTTAGTATCCATGTACAGTTACTGCCCACAAGATGAGGCAATTGAATCAGTTTGTGACGCACTTGCAAAGGCCGACGACAGACTATACGCGATACCCAAGCCCACGACAAACCACGAGCGTTGTCTCCTTGAATCCATCATGCATCGAAACACGTTTGAATTCAATGGCAAGTTTTTTCAGACAGAAAATTGGCGTGGCCATGGGCAGCGAATGCAGTCCGGAGATTTGTGTCATAACCCTATTCAAATACGAACAAGATAAATTCTCCCTCACAATCCCTAAATTGTGAGCTACACGAGATATAGAGACGATGTTCTTATAATCTTTAACAGAAACGAAAAGCAGAAACGAATATCCACATAACCCAGCGTTACACGACCTTCAATTCAATGTCCTTCCCATGTGACCGAGAATCGTTCTAATAATTAAAAAAAAAGTAAGCCGCATGTATGATTATGCCCCTTCCCAAAAAACACAAACGTAACACCCTATGACACCTCATGCAGCAGAACCGTTTCAGCCTCTCAAACAAAAATTACGAAAACGATGAGAAATAGTTCTGGCTTGTGAAAACTCCCATAAACACCCTCCTTTTCCCATATAGAATGAGTTCTGATTCACTGCAGCTAACTCTAGGATTGATCAAACAACCACACACACAATAAAATGATTTTTCCTTGAAGTATGCCTGCATAAACCGGTTTCTCCTTGCTATTTTCTTGCAAAAGCACTTTATCGTTAACTAAAAAACCTGATAGTCTCACAGAAAGCTTTTTTTCCAATACCCAGCGTTACACGTCCTTCAATTTAATGTCCTTCCCGTGTGACCGATAATCGTTCTAATAATTAAAATAAAACGTGAGGCGCATGTATAATTACGCTCGAGCGATCCTTCCCAATAAACACATTGGAGCAAGATAACCCATTGATAACACTGGATTTAGTATCCATGTACAGTTACTGCCCACAAGATGAGGCAATTGAATCAGTTTGTGACGCACTTGCAAAGGCCGACGACAGACTATACGCGATACCCAAGCCCACGGCAGACCACGAGCGTTGTCTCCTTGAATCCATCATGCATCGAAACACGTTTGAATTCAATGGCAAGTTTTTTCAGACAGAAAATTGGCGTGGCCATGGGCAGCGAATGCAGTCCGGAGATTTGTGTCATAACCCTATTCAAATACGAACAAGATAAATTCTCCCTCACAATCCCTAAATTGTGAGCTACATGAGATATATAGACGATGTTCTTATAATCTTTAACAGAAACGAAAAGCAGAAACGAATATCCACATAACCCAGCGTTACACGACCTTCAATTCAATGTCCTTCCCATGTGACCGAGAATCGTTCTAATAATTAAAAAAAAAGTAAGCCGCATGTATGATTATGCCCCTTCCCAAAAAACACAAACGTAACACCCTATGACACCTCATGCAGCAGAACCGTTTCAGCCTCTCAAACAAAAATTACGAAAACGATGAGAAATAGTTCTGGCTTGTGAAAACTCCCATAAACACCCTCCTTTTCCCATATAGAATGAGTTCTGATTCACTGCAGCTAACTCTAGGATTGATCAAACAACCACACACACAATAAAATGATTTTCCTTGAAGTATGCCTGCATAAACCGGTTTCTCCTTGTTATTTTCTTGCAAAAGCACTTTATCGTTAACTAAAAAACCTGATAGTCTCACAGAAAGCTTTTTTTCCAATACCCAGCGTTACACGTCCTTCAATTTAATGTCCTTCCCGTGTGACCGATAATCGTTCTAATAATTAAAATAAAACGTGAGGCGCATGTATAATTACGCTCGAGCGATCCTTCCTAATAAACACACTGGATTTAGTATCCATGTACAGTTACTGCCCACAAGATGAGGCAATTGAATCGGTTTGTGACGCACTTGCAAAGGCCGACGACAGACTATACGCGATACCCAAGCCCACGACAGACCACGAGCCTTGTCTCCTTGAATCCATCATGCATCGAAACACGTTTGAATTCAATGGCAAGTTTTTTCAGACAGAAAATTGGCGTGGCCATGGGCAGCGAATGCAGTCCGGAGATTTGTGTCATAACCCTATTCAAATACGAACAAGATAAATTCTCCCTCACAATCCCTAAATTGTGAGCTACATAAGATATAGAGACGATGTTCTTATAATCTTTAACAGAAACGAAAAGCAGAAACGAATATCCACATAACCCAGCGTTACACGACCTTCAATTCAATGTCCTTCCCATGTGACCGAGAATCGTTCTAATAATTAAAAAAAAAGTAAGCCGCATGTATGATTATGCCCCTTCCCAAAAAACACAAACGTAACACCCTATGACACCTCATGCAGCAGAACCGTTTCAGCCTCTCAAACAAAAATTACGAAAACCATGAGAAATAGTTCTGGCTTGTGAAACCTCCCATAAACACCCTCCTTTTCCCATATAGAATGAGTTCTGACTCACTGCAGCTAACTCTAGGATTGATCAAACAACCACACACACAATATAATGATTTTTCCTTGAAGTATGCCTGCATAAACCGGTTTCTCCTTGCTATTTTCTTGCAAAAGCACTTTATCGTTAACTAAAAAACCTGATAGTCTCACAGAAAGATTGTTTTCCAATACCCAGCGTTACACGTCCTTCAATTTAATGTCCTTCCCGTGTGACCGATAATCGTTCTAATAATTAAAATAAAACGTGAGGCGCATGTATAATTACGCTCGAGCGATCCTTCCCAATAAACACATTGGAGCAAGATAACCCATTGATAACACTGGATTTAGTATCCATGTACAGTTACTGCCCACAAGATGAGGCAATTGAATCGGTTTGTGACGCACTTGCAAAGGCCGACGACAGACTATACGCGATACCCAAGCCCACGACAGACCACGAGCGTTGTCTCCTTGAATCCATCATGCATCGAAACACGTTTGAATTCAATGGCAAGTTTTTTCAGACAGAAAATTGGCGTGGCCATGGGCAGCGAATGCAGTCCGGAGATTTGTGTCATAACCCTATTCAAATACGAACAAGATAAATTCTCCCTCACAATCCCTAAATTGTGAGCTACATAAGATATAGAGACGATGTTCTTATAATCTTTAACAGAAACGAAAAGCAGAAACGAATATCCACATAACCCAGCGTTACACGACCTTCAATTCAATGTCCTTCCCATGTGACCGAGAATCGTTCTAATAATTAAAAAAAAAGTAAGCCGCATGTATGATTATGCCCCTTCCCAAAAAACACAAACGTAACACCCTATGACACCTCATGCAGCAGAACCGTTTCAGCCTCTCAAACAAAAATTACGAAAACCATGAGAAATAGTTCTGGCTTGTGAAACCTCCCATAAACACCCTCCTTTTCCCATATAGAATGAGTTCTGACTCACTGCAGCTAACTCTAGGATTGATCAAACAACCACACACACAATATAATGATTTTTCCTTGAAGTATGCCTGCATAAACCGGTTTCTCCTTGCTATTTTCTTGCAAAAGCACTTTATCGTTAACTAAAAAACCTGATAGTCTCACAGAAAGATTGTTTTCCAATACCCAGCGTTACACGTCCTTCAATTTAATGTCCTTCCCGTGTGACCGATAATCGTTCTAATAATTAAAATAAAACGTGAGGCGCATGTATAATTACGCTCGAGCGATCCTTCCCAATAAACACATTGGAGCAAGATAACCCATTGATAACACTGGATTTAGTATCCATGTACAGTTACTGCCCACAAGATGAGGCAATTGAATCAGTTTGTGACGCACTTGCAAAGGCCGACGACAGACTATACGCGATACCCAAGCCCACGACAGACCACGAGCGTTGTCTCCTTGAATCCATCATGCATCGAAACACGTTTGAATTCAATGGCAAGTTTTTTCAGACAGAAAATTGGCGTGGCCATGGGCAGCGAATGCAGTCCGGAGATTTGTGTCATAACCCTATTCAAATACGAACAAGATAAATTCTCCCTCACAATCCCTAAATTGTGAGCTACATGAGATATAGAGACGATGTTCTTATAATCTTTAACAGAAACGAAAAGCAGAAACGAATATCCACATAACCCAGCGTTACACGACCTTCAATTCAATGTCCTTCCCATGTGACCGAGAATCGTTCTAATAATTAAAAAAAAAGTAAGCCGCATGTATGATTATGCCCCTTCCCAAAAAACACAAACGTAACACCCTATGACACCTCATGCAGCAGAACCGTTTCAGCCTCTCAAACAAAAATTACGAAAACCATGAGAAATAGTTCTGGCTTGTGAAACCTCCCATAAACACCCTCCTTTTCCCATATAGAATGAGTTCTGACTCACTGCAGCTAACTCTAGGATTGATCAAACAACCACACACACAATATAATGATTTTTCCTTGAAGTATGCCTGCATAAACCGGTTTCTCCTTGCTATTTTCTTGCAAAAGCACTTTATCGTTAACTAAAAAACCTGATAGTCTCACAGAAAGATTGTTTTCCAATACCCAGCGTTACACGTCCTTCAATTTAATGTCCTTCCCGTGTGACCGATAATCGTTCTAATAATTAAAATAAAACGTGAGGCGCATGTATAATTACGCTCGAGCGATCCTTCCCAATAAACACACTGGATTTAGTATCCATGTACAGTTACTGCCCACAAGATGAGGCAATTGAATCAGTTTGTGACGCACTTGCAAAGGCCGACGACAGACTATACGCGATACCCAAGCCCACGACAGACCACGAGCGTTGTCTCCTTGAATCCATCATGCATCGAAACACGTTTGAATTCAATGGCAAGTTTTTTCAGACAGAAAATTGGCGTGGCCATGGGCAGCGAATGCAGTCCGGAGATTTGTGTCATAACCCTATTCAAATACGAACAAGATAAATTCTCCCTCACAATCCCTAAATTGTGAGCTACATGAGATATAGAGACGATGTTCTTATAATCTTTAACAGAAACGAAAAGCAGAAACGAATATCCACATAACCCAGCGTTACACGACCTTCAATTCAATGTCCTTCCCATGTGACCGAGAATCGTTCTAATAATTAAAAAAAAAGTAAGCCGCATGTATGATTATGCCCCTTCCCAAAAAACACAAACGTAACACCCTATGACACCTCATGCAGCAGAACCGTTTCAGCCTCTCAAACAAAAATTACGAAAACCATGAGAAATAGTTCTGGCTTGTGAAACCTCCCATAAACACCCTCCTTTTCCCATATAGAATGAGTTCTGATTCACTGCAGCTAACTCTAGGATTGATCAAACAACCACACACACAATATAATGATTTTTCCTTGAAGTATGCCTGCATAAACCGGTTTCTCCTTGCTATTTTCTTGCAAAAGCACTTTATCGTTAACTAAAAAACCTGATAGTCTCACAGAAAGATTGTTTTCCCAATACCCAGCGTTACACGTCCTTCAATTTAATGTCCTTCCCGTGTGACCGATAATCGTTCTAATAATTAAAATAAAACGCGAGGCGCATGTATAATTACGCTCGAGCGATCCTTCCCAATAAACACATTGGAGCAAGATAACCCATTGATAACACTGGATTTAGTATCCATGTACAGTAACTGCCCACAAGATGAGGCAATTGAATCAGTTTGTGACGCACTTGCAAAGGCCGACGACAGACTATACGAAATACCCAAGCCCACGACAGACCACGAGCGTTGTCTCCTTGAATCCATCATGCATCGAAACACGTTTGAATTCAATGGCAAGTTTTTTCAGACAGAAAATTGGCGTGGCCATGGGCAGCGAATGCAGTCGAGAGATTTGTGACATAACCCTAAAAATTCTCCCTCCCAATCCCTCAATTGTGAGCTATATAAGATATAGAGACGGTGTTCTCATAATCTTTAACAGAAACGAAAAGCAGGCTGATGACCCCGTGCAATCACTTAATAAAATGTATCCAACGCTGAGGTTTACGTCCGAGATCTTAAACCGTCAAGTCATTTTTCTCGACCTTATTATCTGCAAAGGCGAACGATTTATAAATGTAGGGATATTGGATACTCAAGTATAACTACCAAAAAACTGATACATGTTAGTACCTATAGCTCGAGATTCAGCACACCCTAAGTCGGTATTTTGCGGCTTAATCAAGGACGGAGTGACTAGATACAAATTAACGTATATGTACACACTTAGAAGACTTTGAGGAGAGGGCTGAATTCTTCAAAGACAAACTTTAAAAGCGCGGATACACAAACGAATACCTAGCCCTCCTTCCTCAAAGGGGCGAGACTTCCGCGGACTCAAAACCCCCCCCCCCAAAAAAAAACTAAACATTATCCCACTGGTGGTTGTCCTACCAATACTACCCACAAGTTGCGCACCAAGCCCTTAAACGGGCACTCCTTAAACACGGGCACTTGATTAGTGAAAACGAATACCTAAATAGGCTATTTAAAAATCTTGGCATACAAACGGCATAAAACATAAAAGATGAACTTGTTCGATCTAGGACTAAAGCATCTCCACAGTACAACCAAGAGGAAAACAATCTGGATGAGGAGAATTGAAAATCCTTTTGGAACTATTGGAAGGACAAAACAATGATCAAAGAAACGGACTCAAGACTAAAACAAAACAAAATAAAGAAGTCAAGATATCTTCCTTTCGATCATGAGAAAAAAAACCGGTGATTGTCCTTGTAATATATTGCTGTATGTGTAAGACACTGCTGAAAGTGTGCCCTATGAAATTTGCCGTGATTCAAGAGTTGATTTTTTCTGAGCCACGTACGTCTCCTGCATTGACGCAGCATTTCTATTGTCTCTAATGAAACTTGTACTTATACGGGATAAGAATAAAGTAACCTGGAAATCACAATTTTGTGTTGTATAATTTATAAAGGCAGACACGATACATTCCAATTTGTTGGAGCGAGATAAAGACCATGATGTGTTTAACATCTAAACTCCCCTAATATTATTCAGACGTAAACAACGTGGTTCGTTCAGTGGTTTTTTTGTTCAGTATAAGACATTAGATTAGTTTCCTTCTAACCAGGTGTTTCAAAAAAGTAAACAATCCAGGACGTAATTAAGCCCCTTAAATACGAACCATGTTAGTGGTTCCAAAAACTTATAGCCAAACACACAACAAGTTAAGAGGTTCAGGACCCCCTTCCTGGATCTGTCCCTGTCTGTGTCCGGTATCTGATCACGTAAGATTTTAAATGCACGGTCCAGGGGTTCCGTGCTCAATCGTCACTTCGCACATGTACTGCTTGGCGAAATTCAGCAATGGGATATCCACCGTTACAAACTTGGCCGTCAAGGGAGGGTCGCACACGAAGTCTACGGTGGACCAGCGGACTAGGGCTTGCTGAGCGGTCAGGGCCGAGCCGCAGATAGCGTTGTTGAGCCCGGTGGAGCTTGCCCCGGCACGGACCATGGCACCTGTCAATCGATCACCTGTCGATGCGCAGGAATAGAAAAAAATAGAGTTACAACGCCCCTAAAAACACCTCCACTATCAAAATGGTAAAAAAAAACTAAAAAAAAACACCAACCTTTTTCCAGTATCCTCTGACCAGAAAACAAATAGTTTGGATGCATGGGGAATTTTTCTAGATAAACAAGATCACCTGATTAGGTCCAGTAGTCTTCATTTTAGGGACCTTTTTTACAGAACCAAGTCGGTGGTGAATTAGACAGGTCTTTTATTGCGGTGTCGCTTGTGTTGATCAACTGTCCAAATGACACCCGACTTGGTTGCAGAAAAAGGCCACTATAGAATGAAACCTGCTGGACTGAATCAGGTGATATTGGTATCATTTTGTTTTGTTTTATCTAGAAAGATTCAACGTCTATTCAAACTAGGTTTTCTGGTCTGAGGGTACTTAAAATAAACCGTTCTGTTTTAAAGACAGTTTTTTTTTGGGGGGGGGGGGGGGGGCATGCTTCGGGGTGTTTTGAACCTCTGAGAAAATCATTTTCAGTATTGAAAGAATTTATATTTTAGACATTTTATCAATTTTCAATATTGTTTTTCTCAATTAACATTAAAAATGTGAAGTGAATTTGAAGCATTTGGATGCGATTTTGAAAAATGGTTAAAACTCTTGCCCATTCCTAGTGTTATATGCCTTTGGTCTGTTATCAATAATTAATTCCCCAGTTGATTAATTTATTTAAAAACGTTAACGTTACATCGCGAAGACAATTACTTGTGCAATCTCCATGCTTCCTAACGACAACCTTCCTGATGCAGTGGTCCGTGATGAGATTCGCTTGCAGTAGAGACGTCTCCGCATTCACTGCATATAGAATTACAGAAAAAAGCCTAAGATGTTAACTCGCATTGAATGTCCACACTAACACGGTTGGAAATATACAAATCAAATAAGTTAAGAGGGCCTAATATTTCGACCTTAACAAGATCTTTAACTTAACTTTACACCAACGTAAGCCATGCCAAGTATACGAATTTTAGGTTAAAATGTAATGATAAGTTTTTGCGGCTGAATGTTTAACCTTAATTGTAATTTACGGCTATGTTAAGGCGTCTATGTTAAGGCGGCTATGTTAACGGTACGTTTTTAGTTTCGCGGATCGCAACTTATTGGGTTCTTCGTAAAGTAGGGAGACATGATAGGGTTTGCACTATTATTGGGTTTTATGTTATTTTGGTAAATAACTCAGACATGATAGTGATACGTTGCAATTTCGCGATCGGTACACTGGCACTATTATTGGGTTTTCGTAAAGTACGGAGACATGATAGTGTTTGCACTATTATTGGGTTTTATGTTATTTTGGTAAATAACTGAAACATGACAGTGATGCGTTTTATTTTCGCGATCGGTACACTGGCACTGTTATTGGGTTTTAGTAAAGTACGGAGACATGATAGTGTTTGCACTATTATTTGGTTTTATGTTATTGTGGTAAATAACTGAAACATGATAGTGATGCGTTTTAATGTTGCGATCGGTACACTGGCACTATTATTGGGTTTTCGTAAGGTACGGAGACATGATAGTGTTGGCACTACATTATCGGGTTTTATGTTTTTTTGTTAAATAACTGTACATGATAGTGATACGTAGTAATTTCGCGATCGGTACATTGGCACTATTATTGGGTTTCACGTAACAAACGGGAACATAACAGTGATACTTTATTAGTTCCTGAATCGAACCGATCGGAAACAAACGTAGGCCTATATACTATTGTAATATACTATTGTAATATACTATTGTAATATACTGTTGGTTGGTAATAATGTTTTGAGATCAACCTGGCAATAAACTGCTTCGGCCTTACGATACAAAAAGAAAATAAACTCTTTAGGCCAATGCCTGAATATTTTGTCATGTGTTTCCTCTCGCATGGGGTGATAAACATATAAAGGCGGACATACAAGTTTTGCATGATGCACAACATGGTTGGGAGCAGAAACACACAAGATAAATAGCAGAGTGGTGTGGAACAACCAACAAAAGGAGGATTAGGCCAAGAGGATAAAAGACGAGGTCAGAGTGGTTGAGATCAAAGACAGACCAAGGGGATAAAGGGGTGCAAACCTGTGTGGGAAACAAACACGGAAGGGGTAAAACGACAAGGAAAGGGTCCAGGGTGAAGATCAAAGGGAAGAACTAACAAAGAAGTATGACTAAGAGTATTTTTTTTTTTTTTGGGGGGGGGGGGGAAGGATTGGGCATATAAACAGCCATTTTGTCTCGGAAGATCCTGTTAAGATATATTAGGCTCTCTTAACATATTACATTCGAGTAGGTTTTATAACCAAGTTACCTTTCTCTTATAATTTTGGCTAGTAAACATTTCTTGCTCGTATATAAACTTCTGCTCGTGTCAAGTGCCCCGCCCAACCCATCGTAAAATCAAGATGCATTCATACCTTCAGAGACCAGTGCAGGTACGTGTATAATTTGAGTTTCCACTTTGACTGGACTTTGTGGTTGGAACCCTGCATCGGGGAAAACAAAATGTGGAAATCCTTTTTATTTTCATATAAATTGGAAGAACAATTATTCAAACAATGCCAATCAATATCAATCTGGTTTTTCTTCTTAATATCAAGAGGCCCCCGTGAAAATAGTAGAAAGTAGAAAGGCTTTGATTGGGTATCCAAGACGGTTGAAAACGAATATAAGTGTCGCGAAAACCAAAAGGGCATTTTCAACAATCATAGCGTTTAAAGGTAGGATACACCATTTGCAGATATCGAAGAAAAAAATTACTACCAAATTATTAAGAAATATTTTACTTATTTGAAAGTAAATAACGATTGTAGGCATCCAGCAAAATGATTGCGCTAGATATCATAATTATATGTTACACACAATTGAATTGTATAAACAAAACGGACGGCGATTGCGTAAAAACCCAAGAACAACATAACAACTGCCCGACGCCGGTTAAAAACGAACGCCGTTGTTCTTGCTTTTCTCAACATTCATGATTGTAAACCTTCGGACATGTCAGTTAAACGATATTTACTATAAAATCCACCCGTTCATGATGATTCAAGCAATAACCAATGTTGTATCCTACCTTTAAAGATTTATCTGGTACACCAATCTAAGATAAAAAAACTCACTGATCTCACAGGTGGCACCCTTGTAGCCTAGGAAACAAATGCATTTCGAGTTTCCTATACCGTCATGGATGTAGAGTCCGTTTTTACATTGATTTTCGACACGGTCATTTGACTCTAAAAAGTAAAAAAAAGAAAACAATGCAATGAATACGACATCGAATATGTAAATCAGTGATGTAATCTAGAAACCCAATACTGGGTGGCCAAAACAAATCGGGACAAGCATTTCGCATATCTTAACAGACAAGCTTATTTCCACTACCCTGAGGCCGTACCTATACCAATGGATGGAGAATCTTTCCAGAATAAAAATGATACAAAGATATCTAATCCGTCCGGAATGCTGTAGCCAGCTGTGCTATGCCGTAGAACCTGGCGTTTGAGGCAGCTGCACGCTCGGCTCATTGTGCAGTGCAGCTACTGGACAAAGGCTTCTGTGCAGTCATATGCGTATTATCCAGTGCAGTGAGGAAAGCAGTGCAGTTAGGAAAGCGACGCCAATAATACCGGCGTCACGGGGTTAAGTTACCGGTGTTCCTGAATTGTTTTTGTTTAAATAGATCACTGACCGGAAGTGGGTGTACGTGTTACTTACTCGTCTGACAAAGAACGCCTGTAAAGCCTTCTGTGCACTTGCAGCTAACGTTAATGATACCATCCACGCAGATGCCGCCATTTTGGCATGGATCGCTGGCACACTCGTCAATATCTACGGCAAATTTTGAGACAATTTATCAACAAAGAAAGATCTCGATCACCAACCTACGTGACCAAGCTGTCATCCAGGTATGGGCAAGTCAGCGCGTCATTTATAAAACAAGGGTGGTTTTATAAGTGACTACTTTACAACTTGACCTAACATGACTACGGACTAAGATGAAGGATTCCTATCATGTTCCAGACAAGCCACCAACCAGGACAATATGTGGAATGGTCTCCCTTCCAACTACTGACCACAGTCAATGGTGCTTAACTTGGCACTTATTTGACGCAGACTAAGATGAAGCAGCCCTATCATGTCCCAGACAAGCCACTAACCAGGACAATACGTGGAATATGGTCTTCCATCTAACTTCTGACCACATACAAAAGTGCTTAACTTGGCACTTATACCACTAACTCCTCCAATTGAGTAGCTATATATTAAGGAGATATCGAGTCTTTCATGGCAGCTTACTTGTTTGACAGATGTGTCCCTGGAAACCCTTAGAGCAGTCGCATCTAATACCGTCTGCTTCAGGGATACAGACGCCGTCATTCATACACGAGTCGCTATCACATGAACTGGTGATGGGTAGAACTGCAGGCAATTCTAAAAACAGAAAGAGTGTTTCACAATTATAACCTGGTTCACTTTCAGTCATGGTACAGACTCCGATCAAAAGTATCGTAAAATGGGGTATCTTTGGCACAAAGGGGTAACTTTTAGCAGCTTGTTCCTAATAAGTGCCAAACATAGTCTTAGTAATCAATATGGTGTATCATTAGCACTCACCAGCTTTACAGAGAGGTCCTGTGAAGCCTTCTGCACATGTGCAGGTAACCTCGTTGATACCATCCTCGCAATCAGCGCCATTCTGGCATGGATTGCTAGCACACTCGTCAATATCTTGGAAGAGAAATCAAGGAAGAAAAATGCTAAAAATCGACAGGAAAACCTGCAATAGTTGAAACGGCATTGTTTCAAATACGAAAGCAGATCAGCAAGAAAAGCAATTCAATTTGTGACTCGACAAATTTTAAATTGATATCGAAATTTTGGAATATTGTTTTCTCAAAACATTCACAGAAATACAATTTGGTCAGGTAAGTTGTCGACCACCTTTCGTTAGGTTTAGAGCGCTTCAGACAGCTTCAAAATAATAACAATTCACAAATGACTACTGCAGCTTTAAGATGACGAGTAGTATAAATAGTAGGTTGGTGTCGAGGTGCAATTATTGTTATCTTACCGGTCCCGCACAAGGTACCCTCGTAGCCCAGGGAGCATTCACAGCCAAACCCGTCCACTTCATCACGACAGACGCCATTCGTACAAGGGCTGCTGTCGCACTCGTCAATGTCTATCAAGAAACAAACAGAGAAAGGAATAAAAGATTCGTTTTTATCTCTCAGTGTTGACATGCTTTTTTTCTCCACACAGATTAATGTTCGTATTATTATTTGAACCGTTTGTATTTATATTGTGTGGTTATTTTGTAATGATTGTTGTTGTTGTCAACATTGGAATAATATGTGTGAATAAACTTGAAACTTTATATGAAATGGTTCCATGATCGATATGAAATAACTTTCTCAAACTATTCTTGGTTTGTGATTTTGTGTTCGAGGAAGATCTCAAGTCGAGAAGCCAGTTTTGCGAGGAGCACTAACCAGTTTCACACAGGGATCCCGTGAAGCCTTCTGCACAAGTGCAGGAAACCTGGTTGATACCATCCATGCAAGTGGCGCTATTTAAGCATGGATCGCTGGCACACTCGTCAATATCTAAATTAAAACAGAATATAACATTGGAAGATAAATAAGAGCAAAAACTGTTTCAAAACTTTACCAGTCAATCATTTCGAAGGCACCAGTTTAGCAGAAAGCTCCAGTAAAGCCTTTACTTTAAAACCACAACCACATCGAAGTAAATCAGTTTTATTCTGTTCAAATAAACCTGGTAAATCCAGTTGCTCAAATTTTTACCAATTTTTGGGATTTTGTTACTCGTTTTGCAGAGAGCTCCAGTGAAGCCTTCTGCGCATGTGCAGATAACCTCGTTGATACCATCCTTGCAATCAGCGCCATTCTGACAAGGATCGCTAGTACACTCGTCAATATCTAAATTAAAACAAATTACAACATCGAAAGATAAATAAAGGCAAAAACTCTTTCAACAATTAACCAGTCAACCATTTTGAAGGAACCCACCAGTTTCGCAGAGAGGTCCAATGAAGCCTTCTGCGCATGTGCAGGTAACCTTGTTGATACCATTCTCGCAATCTGCGTCATTTTGGCATGGATCGCTAGCACACTCGTCAATATCTAAATTGAAACAGAATATAACATCGAAAGATAAATAAGGGCAAAATCTGTTTCAAACATTAACCAGTCAACCATTTTGAAGGAACCCACCAGTTTCGCAGAGAGGTCCAGTGAAGCCTTCTGCGCATGTGCAGGTAACCTTGTTGATACCATCCTTGCAATCTGCGTCATTTTGGCATGGATCGCTAGCACACTCGTCCATATCTAAATAAAAACAGAAAATAACACCGAAAGATAAATAAGGGCAAAATCTGTTTCAAAAATTAACCAGTGAACCATTTTGAAGGAACCCACCGGTTTCGCAGAGAGGTCCAGTGAAGCCTTCTGCGCATGTGCAGGTAACCTTGTTGATACCATCCTTGCAATCTGCGTCATTTTGGCATGGATCGCTAGCACACTCGTCAATATCTAAATTAAAAACATAATATAACACCGGAAGATAAATAAAGCAAAAACTGTCAACAATTAACCAGTCAACCATTTTGAAGGAACCCACCAGTTTCGCAGAGAGGTCCAGTGAAGCCTTCTGCGCATGTGCAGGTAACCTTGTTGATACCATTCTTGCAATCTGCGTCATTTTGGCATGGATCGCTAGCACACTCGTCAATATCTAAATTAAAAACATAATATAACACCGGAAGATAAATACAGCAAAATCTGTTTCAAAAATTAACCAGTGAACCATTTTGAAGGAACCCACCGGTTTCGCAGAGAGGTCCAGTGAAGCCTTCTGCGCATGTGCAGGTAACCTTGTCGATACCATCCTTGCACTCTGCGTCATTTTGGCAAGGATCGCTAGCACACTCGTCAATATCTAAATTAAAACAGAATATTGTTGATACCATCCTTGTAATCATGATCATGAGCGCCATTCCGGCATGTATCGCTGGCACACTCGTCAAAATAATGTGTTCATAATAAATCTCCTTTTAAATAACCACGCCAATGTAAAAGCGGTTTATTTCGCTTCATTGTAACCTTTTTTTTAAATTATCTTATGTTTCGCCTGAAGCCTAGTGAGTCCATTATCTTGATTTTTTGTTGAGAGAGCTCCGGTGAAGCCTTCTGCGCATGTGCCTGAAACCTAAATTAAAGTAGCGAACAATGGATTTGCCGTTATTGTGCACAATCAACACTCGACATCACCTCTTTAGTTTTACTACTAGTTAATACATAATGGGTTGCGGAATGAATTGTATTTGACACAGACCTGTCGCGATCGCGCAGAGCGATCCAGTGAAGCCTTCTGCGCATGTGCAGGTAAACTCGTTAATACCATCCTGACAATCAGCGCCATTCTGGCATGGATCACTGGTACACTCGTCAATATCTGTACAAAATAAGAGACCAACGCAACAGCTGCATTATAAACAAAAGTATGATTTATTTTTACTTGTATTCGTCCGGAAATGTTTTTGGGCAACAAACGAGACAACGAGGCGTGCCAGACAAACGTGGGGCGCCGGGCCAACGTGGGGCGCCGGGCCAACGTGGGGCGCCGGTCTTATTTATGGGGATTTATTTAGTTGGGATGAGATTTGGTTGAACTTGAGGCATCGGACCTATGGGACTTACGAGCGAGACCCTGTTCTGCAAGCCCAACCCGAAACCGAACCGACACAAAACCAATTGCATTCTTAGTATCGCGTCAACCCTGTGCGATTGTGGTTAATTGCGTAACTTTGCGGTACACGAGCTTCCATGGAATAGCGCACATAGCTGGGCAGACCGCGTGCCCCCTTGCATTGGTGGAAGTGTTGTAAGCCACAACTGTGTCATTGTCGCATCGAACCAGGACCGCCCGACGCATCACCCATACGCAAAAAAGTTGGATTGCTCTTGAGAACGTTTATGTGACTTGAGCAAGTTCGGGGTCCCACCGACCCGCTACTTGACATGGGTGGAGGTTGGCCTCCCAGCCAGAAAATGACGCGTCTGTCGTGACGGTTACTGACGGCTAAGGCCTGCAAAAAGCATGGCTTCCGGTGAGGTTGGCAATGTCGAGCCACCACCGGAGGTGTGGTACCAACCAAGACGTGGTCGGCACCCGATGATTTAAGTGGTGGCGACTGGGTTGGTAGAAAGAGAGTAGATGCAGTTGGACGGGGCGCATCCTTAACCTGCATAACCCTACAACGTCCACCAGGCTGGACATGAGGCACAGAAGCCTGAGCCAAATAAGCCTGTGCCGGGGCCATCGTCGACGGAAGAAATAGAGACACGCACTGTCGAAGGTTCGATATACGTTTCTCTGTAGGACAGGCCAGTCCATTCCGGAGGTCGAGTGACGCTTCCAGCAAAGTTGGGAACTGGGAGGGGAGCGGGTGTGATTTCTCGGTGTTTTGATTATAAAACCGAGGTCCGACGTGAGGCGCCACGTCAGGTCGAACGCCGCAACCTTGGCCTCCCGAGATTGACCCACGAGGTGTGCCGCGGGGCGCTATGGGTAGAAGGCCACATGAGGCGCTATTGTGTAAACTCTTAGCGGTAGAACCTGCCGGTCTAGGGACATATGCATAAGTAGATGGCTCTACAGGTGAGTAGAATGACGTAGACACGTATGTATACTCACTGGTTTCACAGAAGGATCCCGTAAAACCCGGCGCACATACGCAGGACACCTCCATCACACCGTCCTCGCAAGTGGCGCCATTCTGGCATGGAACGCTCTCGCATTCGTCTGTAACTGAAAGGATCAAATTGGAAGAATCATTTGAGAAATAGCAAAGGTGTAGTCGAGTTCGTCACGCCATGGTCACATGTCCACTTAAAGTTTAGTTCATAAGAAAGAGTGGATCAACAACCATAGTAGAAGACTATCATCTGCCTCAAGCCAATGAGGCACACCTGGTCAGCGTTTGTCTCCGGTTTGAGTACTTTCAATTAACCTTACATGAGCAACATGTAAAAAATATACATCTTATGAACACCGCACTTTTTCATTAAGGTAAAACTTCGTCAGATTTCCTCTCCATTATATAAAAGACAAACCCTTTTTTTTGAGAGCGAAATGTTCACTCTTGCATTTATAGAGAGTAGTGAAATGATTCCTCAAAGTTTACCTTTGCAGTACGACATCGGCAGCTCATACGCCTCCAACTCGCAGATCGTAAGAATAGCTCTTCTACTGACCATATCAAGGGATATGTAACGCGCCCGTAGCGGTCGCTCGCACTCCCTGACGATCGTGCCACCTTTCTCAGAGACTTCTTGCAGAGTCGTGCGGCCACCACATGCCGGATTCTCGATGATTGAGCTTTGAAGCCCGGCTCTAACGAGAACACCTTGAAACCTCGTCTCTACAAAGTGAAAAGTAGGGAGCTCGGGACTAACTTGGCTGAGGAATCATCGTTATCGTAGTAATTGTGCAGACGGAACGGGTGACGTCCAGTTTATATAGGTCACACAAAATCTATCCAATCAGAGCTCAAAGTGCATTAGGGCTTCCCAGCGCCCAGTATAGGCGGTGGGACCGAGCGAATCTGTTATGTGCAGCCGGTGGTAAAAACCTGCCATTTCTGTGCAAAATCTAATCGGGTGGGCAACGGTGTGCAACCAATGTGTTTGCTGCCACCAAGTGTCACGAAGAAGGGTTAAAACTAGGTTTCCGACTTCTCGTGTATACTTACGACAACAGTCCCCTCTGTTGAGAATGGTGACCTTGCTGATGCAGTGTTCCGTTTGGAGGTCAACTTGCCAAGAGGGGTTCTTCTGATACCCTGAAGATAAAACAAATCAGAGTTGTAATGACTCGAGTCAATGACTTAACTCAACTTGGTCTCGAGTCCCATTTTTGGCATCTTGACTCGAATCCCGATGGGTAAATGACACGACTCGAGTCACTGCGAGCAAATGACTCGACTCGACTCGACTCACTCATCAGAATGAGTCCATTCGAGTGAAAGCTTCCTCAAGTTTTTTCTAACTATTTCACCTCGGTACATGACATCCACGACTATAATACACGTTCTAAAAATAATCTGTATGTCCCTTACACTCGCACAACGTTTTCCATGAACACTCTTCGTTTTCATGGTCCTCGTCTTTGGAACAGCCTAGACACAGCCTTGAGAACAAAGTCGTCTGTCGGCTGCTTTAAATCTGCTTACAAAAAATATCTCATCTCCTATTACGTACCGTAGATTATTCACCATAGTCTTAATTTTGTTGTTTTGCCTCTTCCACAATTATTGTTTCCTTATAATTCAATATTTTTCTATTTGCTTATTTCCTTATACCGTTGTTTCGAATATGGTTATTGTCTTTGTTTATTTGTTTATACCCTTAAAGATGGTTTTATTTAATCATATTTGTCTTCTCCCTGCATGTTGCTTGTGATGATTTATTTTATTTTTGTTGCCAATCATCTAGTTTGTTAAAAAATGTTTGTTAAATATATATTTGTTATAGTTCTTCTTAATATTCATATTCATCCTATGTTATTTTTCATCCCTGTTTATTGTTTTTCTTATTAGTTTGTTAGTCTAGGCATCTCCATAAAAGCCATATGGCTTCGGAAGATGCCTCCATAGTTGCCATGTCACTCATTGTTTTTGTTTTTACTTTAATTTGTGAACTTCATTTTTTCCTTTTAACATTAATGGTATTATTTAATCTTTCTCAGTAATATTAATTGTATTGTTTATTTATTTTTCTCATTTTACATATAATTGTGTTTTTCACATTATTTTGGCACTATGGGAATAAATGTTAATTGAATGAATGAATGAATGAAAGCTAATGAGACTCGAGTCCCCAAAATACGAGCAAAACTTTTCAATTTACGGACGCCACCATTTGTACTAAATTTCGGACTAAATTTCATGACACTGAAAATTGTTTACAAAGGTTGATTATTATAAACTTGGATCCACGAATGTTTTCATTAAAGTCTCAAAGAGCTGTGATCACATTGATAGCTTTTTTTTAAAGGGAGATTACTGTTTGAGAAAGTACAATTTTAAACCATTGTAAACACTAACATTCCGACCACAAACAATCCCAATCACAATCCCAATGAGTTACGGGGCCCAAAATGGATCATTATTATAAGGCTATAAAAGGAGCAGCCTTACATTTGTATTATACACCAATTGACACTGACAGGTGCCTCGACAGGTACCCATCCCTTAAAACAAAAACAATCTTACTTGTCGATGAGCATTTGCGGGCCTTATAGTTGGAATTCGCCACACCGTCGATGGCTCTGTCAGCTTTGGAGTACGTAGTAGATTGACTCGCTGGTTTCCCGACGAGGTTCAACTTACTAGGTTCGTCTGTATTATTTGTAGGGGTAACAATAGATTTAATTCAAAGTTACACCATTTGTCGGCTTTGAATTTGTATCGTTTGAAGCAAAACAAGTTCTCAACTAACTTGACAGCTATTACCAATGAATCCCAAATTACACTTGTATGCAATGGCTGCGCTGTATATGCAACGTGTGACCATCGCTGTGCATAGCCTATAGTGTACTGTACGCGCTCGACCTACGCGCTGCTCCCGTCAGAGTCCAGCCCGCGTGTTTCGTCAGGATCACAGCCTTGATTCTTCTGTTACTTTCAGGTTTTATGTTTTTTTTTACTTTGCTTCTCAAATCCGAGAAAAAAATATAAAAAAAGGGGGAGGGAATTAAGGGGTTGGTGAGTATGCAAATCGTTAAAAAGGGCCTTTTCGAAACCTTTGCTTGTCTTCGGCTTTGGCTTCGCCTCCGAATTCCGAATCACTGAAAAGCAAATAGAAATTAAAGGAAAGGGAAATAGTCTAACTTTTGGGTTCATATCAATCGATTGAATGTTTCTGAAGCACAACAGGCATCAGAATGTGGCTGGAGATCTCACAATTGGGAATTTAAAATCACCTTAGACCAAAGACGAAGACGAAACCAGGGATTCGAAACGGCCCTATGAATTTAACCTTCGTGTGTTTCTTCACGGCCAATCACAAATCACAGACTGTTGGTTTGCGTCATACTCCTGAGTTATTCATTTCAAATTGTCCAATCAGCTACTTGGAATTCAACACAAAGACCAATTTAACCAATTAGATCATGTGGATAGAAAGCAGCGCATTCTCATTAACATAACCATAAAACCCGGAAGTAGACAGAATGATCAAGGCTGTGGTCCCGACGAAGCGTAGCATGCTGGTTGGACTCTGGCGAGATGCAATAGCGATGATGAAACGTTTCACATACAGCGTAGCCTTGCACTCAAGGCTACCTCCGTATTTAGTTCCGAGACTCACCTTCAGATCTCTCCTCCAGCATGCGATCCAGGAGTTCCAGGTACGTCAGGTCTCGATACAATAATCCATCAAGCTAAAAATGAAGTTTAAAGAAATCTAAATTTTAAACAGGTCTTACTAAACACTATAGTTCGTGAATTGCCATTACGACCGAGGATTCCCTATTGTGTTTTCCTTTATTCCTTTACTGAAACCTAACCCCATTGCTTTGCGCTTATCTTGCCGATCGAGGACAAAGAAACGGTCCTTCGAGGATCTTTTGTTCCCTTTGTTTTCTTTTGTTTTTCGATCCTCGATCGCAAAAGAAAACAAGCACATTATAACAACATTGTTAGCGTATACTACCAGCTAGTTCAAGCTTTACAAACATGTTCAGACCCATGAGCTCAGCTAGGGCCAATTTCATAAAATGTGTAAGCACCAAAATTTGCTTAGCATGAACATTCTTCCGTGGCAAAAAACAGGATTACAAAACCAAAATTAAGTTGATGTTTATTGTTTGTAAAGGGTATTCAGCTGATTTTGTTTGCTTTGAATGAAATATTATTAATACACGTGTAACAGATCGCTGACTGCCATAACGATAGCCATACAAATATGCGGGAGAAAACTATGTGTATAAAGCTGTTTTGTGACGGGGATCACACCGTCTTAAATTTCGTCTTAAAATACCGTGTTTTAATTTTGTTTGACGCGGGACCAGTTCTTTCGTTATTTTGCAATATATTGTTTTGTTCAAGTTAAAACCTGGCACGAAGGGGCCTCCGTACCGTGTTTCGAACTTCAGCAGTTGTGTAATTCCGTGTACACACAGTTTGCAGTAGAGACAGTTAAAGTACTTCCTAACAAAACTGGACATTTTTCTCAGTAGTGACTTTTACTGAGATGATAACATAAAAAGCAGCGTCAGGTTGGAACATTCTTTCCGCATTGAACACCGGCCAGAGATCGATTGAGGATTTATCCTAATTTGTTGGTTTAAAGTAGGCCTTTAGGCTAGGCTAAGAGTAGTACTTGTGCCGATGGTAAATGTTGTATTGGTCTGCATCTGTACTGTTTCCATTTGCTCTGCCGCCCCCCCCCCCCCCCCCCCCCTACCCAATCTTGTTTTTTAACCCAGGTTTGTTTAACTAAACTCTACATACCTTGTTATCAGGCTCCTCCTGTACGTTTACAAAAACGCCGTGGCATGATACCGCCATCATTAGCAGGAGTACTTGACCCACCATGATGATCTGTTCGCTGACTGAACGGGAAACTCTTCAAAGCTAGCATTGGCAGTTCGCGCCGCACCCGTATACCCACTAGATTATTCAGCGAAACAAATATACACACCACTGCACACGGAGTCATGCATCATTGCCTCTTAGTAACCAAATCTGAATAACAGATGGAACTATGGCACATATATATACTTTTATCTACATGTGTATTTCCATTCAGTTAACTTAGTTGCCATATGGAACAGGGAAAGTATTCTTAACGTACGTTCTTTTTAATTGAAAGGTGTAACTTTAGAACTAAACACTAAAACATCCATTATGGAGTACGAATATCCTCCTGTTTTAGAAAATATTGTACTGAAAATAGGCATCTATTCAAATTGTGCATACAATTAACTCTTTCTGTCATTTCAAATGTTATTGCAACATTGGCTTCACTCACAATATTATTGTTTAGAAACGATTAAGTATGCCCTGTAAGGTTACAGATCTAGTGTAAAATAAAATTATAGGGTGGGGCAGGCACTGTGACTTTTGGACCACAGCAACCACAAAGTGGGTACAGGGCCACAAATTTTGAACATTTATTTGTTAATCCTCAATTATCATGTTATTATATTTATTTTAATGTCACTTTGCAATGTAATGTTCTATAAGTGAGCACAGAAGAATGTGTAGTGCTGACAAGAATAAAATGACAAACAATAGATAATAAATATACCTCTTTAAACAAAAAAGCTGATTAAACCCCCCAAAAAAACAAAACAAACAAACAACAACAACACAAAAAACAAACAAAAAACAAACAAACAAACAACAATAATATCAATATAATAGCAAAATATGGAATTTCCAAGAGAGACATTTATAGACACCAAGGAATTTAGTATGTGACACTTGCAGTATAGGCTCGATATTTCTTATTTCAAAAGACCATGTACATTTTTTCGAAATAAGTGACAGCCTGTTAGACTGAACCCAAATTGACACTTTGGCTAATTCAATACTAAAGGGATCATATACGTTTGGTAATTACTCAAAAAATTAATGGCAATAGAAACTTAATTGGTAAGAAGTACAGCAGCTTTGGATAGTATAAGGCATTTTGGAAACTTTTCACTTCGAAGTACTGCGGTTAATTATGGAAAAAGATATCACTTTTTATCCCCAAAAATTTGAATCTGAGAAGCGTAATACTGCAGTGAGGTTTCTCATCAGATTGTGTATTCCAATGCAGATTATTTTTCCTGCGTGGACATAGCCGCTTCAGATATACGGCAATATCTCAAAATCGCTACCACCTTTTGAAATGAATTTGATTTTTACAGGTTAGTTTGATGGTATATATCTAGAACTATATAGGATTGAAACAAACAGTGGGTTCCAATTACCAAACGTATACGATCCCTTTAACAAACTGACAATAGTCAGTATTACTCGGAGTATTACTCGAGTAAAATATGTAGGCCTAAGTGTCATCAGCAAAAGGAATACATATTGTCGAAGTTGGACAAATATCATTTGTATATAATGAGAATAGCAATGGCCCCAAAAGGGATCCCTGCGGTACTCCACATGTAATTGTACTCATAGAAGAGTAACGCGAGTCTAGTTTAGTAAATTGATTCCTGTTGGAGAGATAACTTAATTAACGAATAGTACAAAGTACTCAAAATAAATTATACAACACACGAAACCTACAACTTTACGTCCCATTCGAAGGACGAAGCAACAGTGGTTTAATTGCATTGCTTAAGGACACACGTGTCGACACCGGGACTCGAACTCATGCTCTGCGGAACAGAAAACCCAACTCTTAACCGCTCGGCCACGACACTCCAAATATTGATTCCTGTTGTAGTTGTAAGGGGGCGGCGCGGGGGGTTGAGGGGGTTGGAGCCCAAGGCCCCCATTAACTGGAACGCATGGCAGCAGGTTCTTTCCGGGGTCTCTCCAGCCTGAACTGCTTTTATTGTGACTGCCTGTGGGTTGCCTGCACAAGCTGATTAAGTTCATACAGGCGGTAAAGATACAGAAATTAGTATAAATAAACAGTTATGCGATATGTCTGACTCTGTGCACTGAAATACATAAATAAAGTGTCGTCTATATGAATAGGCGTGTCCAATTATATGTATCAACTGGTCTTACTCAAAGTTTCACAATAACCTTCCTTTTAATAAACTCAATCTAATATTAATTGCTCTGAGGGATTCTTATTTATTCTTCACTGTATTTTCTTGACAGCCGTACAAACATTATTAGCTGACAAGTACAAGATACATTCATTAATGTTGTCAACAAATTAACTTTGGCCCAACGTCAAGAAAGAGTCCCAGTAAGGATTTAACTACAGCAGTTCTACCGAGAACAGTTAAATGTCTCTTTGACCAATTACAAATTTGACTACATACGAATAAAAAAACCGTATTATAATTTAACTTAGTATTATATATATTTTTTTACTGCTTAGAAGTATGATTGTTTTCCTATATAATTATGGTGTCCGTTCGTTTGTTTTTGTTTAATGGCATGCTTAATACAAGCTCTGCTTACAAGGTCTTGCTACCTCTGGCATTTATATCTTGTTATTCAATTCTTATATAATTTGGTATCTATATCAAGAAGAGGAACAAAATGTGATTGAATTGACCCGATAAAAGTACACAAAACGTATTTGCAAATTATGCCTAAAACGAAATTTGTGCACGAACTTAAAAATCAACCATACAAAATTAAGCTTTTTATACAGCAACCACACAAACAAGAAACTGTCTTTGATCAGGAAATATGATACACATTTGTCTGCGTCTAAGGGAGTGTGGCAATCTCACTTCTGTTTGCGGGACAGGCGTATCCCCATACTGCGGTCTGGGCACTGGCGCAGTGGGTTTTTCTGTTTGATTAAAGTATATGTAGTTAATTTTAATGTAATGCGCTTTTGATCATAAATGTAAATGAGTCTGATGTCGCAAAATACATTTGTACATAAAGGGCTGTTTATTGTCTTGGAGGTGAATTGTTTTTCAACAAATAATATTTTTGTTTTTAGGCATTTTGGTTTCTCCGACACCTATATTTTCAGATCTGATTGATTGAAAAGATTGTTTTGATCCCTAAATTAAATGTAATACAGGTTTTGTCATTCTCCTACCATAGCATCTGATGAAGCACTACACTTGTAAATCTCCATTTCTTTTCAAAGACATTTGGGATATAATTGAGAAAAAGCTAATTTTCCAAAATTGTAAAAGACCTGTGCATTACACTACAGAGTTGTGTCATATATCAAATAAAAGCTTATTTTCTGCTTTTTCGGACCAACTGTAAAATTGAATTTAAAAAAACCAAAAAACCATCAGACTCATTTTTGCAGAGTGGGTCACAAATTTCTTCAAATAGGCACTTGGGGAGACAAATTAGCGTAAGTTTTTAGGTAATAAGGAGACAGTGGCACTTAGGGAGACATTTCAGTGTTTCCCTAAGTGTCTAGCTATACCCTCAAAAACGATATTTGGGAGTTGTTTTTGTCCTAGAACGACAGATTTTGGTCTAAATAGCATAAATCTCGAAGATCTTAGAGAAAAGGGTTAGGGTAAACAAGTTAGGACTGTTTTAGGTTTGTGTACATCTCTATGGGATTGTCTCCCCAAGTGCCTATTATGCTCAAAGAGCTAAGATCGTCTCTATTATGACAGGGAAAATTAAACCCCATCAAACTAAAACTATAGACGACCTGAAACTAGTGACCAGGCGATTTAGATTAAAACACATTAAATAATAATTGAATATATCGATTAATTGGCTTATTTTTCTGTCAGAGTACTTCAATCGGAGCGATTTTCACTCCAGATTGTCTGGTCCTAGTTTCAATCTTAAGATAAAGAGAGGAGATATATTTCAGGGGCCATAGATCACGAACTCCTGGTTTGGGATCGTGTCAGCGTCTTGCGCATCCAGATCGTAGAGACGACACTGTCCAGTCTCTGGCGCGTAGTCGAAGGACGCGCACCCGGACAACTTGCGGCAGCTGGCGGCGCATCGAATGGCAGATTTAGCCAAACGGGTCGCTAGCGGGCCGGCATTTTCAATCATGGCCCCCTTGTACACCAGTCTGAAGTTTGTTGAGACGATGTTGGCTTGAACCGGCACAGGGGTTGGGACTGGAAGTTAAGCAAATATAGATCATATACAAATTATGTGCATTATTTTGAAAAACATATCAGTACCAGAAAGATAGTATTAAAGTGACTCAAAATCCGTGTTGGTTCGGACTTGAAGCTATAGGCTACAGTACATGTATACCATTTTGTCTGTTGTGCATTTTTTATTGTTAGAAAGATCAACAGTTTTATCTCTGCGAATGATGTATGATATTTTACAATTTCGATGTTGATCTACTAACTAGCGGAAAATTTGTTTTTATGTTATTAGTTTCTTCAAGATGACAGCAGAGCAGAAACAACAATTTCAGAGTTGGGAGTAATTAATAATGACGTCAAGTAAGTATTTGGACAATAATTTGGTTGGTTACTTTTGGGATAGTTGCCAAAGGTATTTTGTCCCTTTATTTTTGTAACAAGTTACCGCGTTTTGCCGAAATGACGCCATCTGTGTGTATTGGCTACATCTCCCGTGACATGCTCTGACACGACGTATCCAGTAATGCGTGAGAGCCAATCAGAAGCCTTACTTTTAGGTACAGGGCATTCATTGGCTTCAAACTCTTCCATCGTCACCTCTGCGAGCATGAGTACGGGATCCGTAGTCTCTGGATTCGAGGCGTCTATGTCTAGACTGACGTACCGGGCCATCCGCGGTGTGTCGCAGAGGAACATATTCACGGACCCGGGTGCTGATTGAGCCTGTGTAGCGGGTGAGCCGCATGGTTGGTTCTTGGTTATATTGGAGCTCAGACCCGCTCGTGCTACCGCGGTGATAAAACGGTCTATATCTTAGAAAACATACAAATTATCCAGGATTTAGTGTACCTCAGTATATATTAGGGTGCCGGTGTGGTTTCAGACTATGAAATACACACATGCCTAAATTTAGCCTTTTGACAAGGCCTCGTGACTCTGGCTAAGCGGCTGAGATGAGTCTAGATACCTGGGGTGAACGCGCGACCGAGTGACGAATGTCACGAGGCCTTTTGCAATGTAGGTTTCACTGCTCGGCATGAATTATTCATAGATACATATTAGCATGCCAATACGCCCAATCAGAACGGCGATCTCCCAGTTGGTTTCGTTCGTGATTCGTTCAATATCAAAGCATGTAAGAAAAGGTAAAAAAACGTAAATAAATGTTGCTTCCGAGTTGAATATATGAATGATAAATACAAGATATCACATTTAAATCTATTTTACTTGCAAAATTGCAATAAATTAGGAAGCAACTAATGATTTGAACTAAATATTGTAAGTAACATGATTGGACATTCCCAGTTTGTAAAATGAACTAGTCCAACTCAAATATAAGCTGACGTCACGCAGAGATACGTTCGCTGATTGGACGCTACCATTTCGGTAGCGATTCCAGTTGGAAACAAAGGTTAACATAAGAAATCCAAACCAGATTGATAAAGGCCACTTGTCTGGGCAATTCGCACTGGCGTTCACTCAGGTTTTCGCGATTAGTCTCTTTTTAGTCGCTCGGCCTCTATCAGACATGTGGCCTTGTTTAAAGGCTAGCCTAAATTGGGAGCGTGACCGGTCACCTGTCTTTGATTTTGGCTGTTGCTATGCTGTTGCTAAAGGCGGACGCCCATAGCAACAGCATAGCAACGGCAGAAGTCACAGCTAAAGCCAGCAATTTAGACATGGCCTTAGTCGAGCATCAATAAATTTCGTAAATGCTAAAAAAACATTGACAACAGGTACCAATCACCAACACTACACTTGTGAATGAACGCATATGGAATTAGTTCGACTGGCCTTTTAATGAATTTGGTGATGACAACAAGAGAGACATTTATAGTTACAACAGCATCCTTCCCGGAGTTTGACGGTGATGCTTCCCAAGCAGTGCTCGCCTTCTAAGTCCACTTTCCACCAAGGATGCAGATCTCCGGTAACTAAATTACAGAAACAAAATAAATTAAGGACATCTCGGTTACGTTTAGGATCTGTATCTTCCGTCTGACTTGTAGGATTTTCCGGCCATTTGTAAACGTTTATTGTTCGAATTCTCCGATTTTAATATTCAAAATTGCCCAGTATCATCCATTTAGTGATGAACCCAGACGAAAACATGGTTCTTGTGTTCTTGGGCAAGAAATTTAACTATAATTGCATTTTTTTCCACCAAGGATTACGAGGTAGAGACTACATGCGCCAATCTTGGGCTGTTGCAGAAATGATCTCGTTCCTGGTAAACAGGGATAATAATTGTAAGGCGCTTGGAAACGGTCATTATTATTATTATTAATATAAGTGCACTTTCCATGTTTATTTTCGTCTTTTGTCACAATTTCAAATTGAGCTCGAGCAAACTCAAACAACAAAGACGTTTTCGTCCCCCGAATACGATTTCACCTTGTCGATGCCAAACCTTGTTATTCAGAATTATGTGACCTCTGATGTCGCCTTTTAACCAAATTTATGTAAAACACGATGCGTGCGCATATTGACGGGCACATTTGAATATAGATGTAAAAAGAGGGTACATGGTCTATACCCTTTCATCTATAAAGCTCGTGTGATCTTACGTGTGTGCGAGAATGTGCCGATATCTCCGTCGATGGCGTTACTCGCTGGGAAGCGGGATAAGCGAGTGCTTTCCCATGCCGGTTTGCCCGTCACGTTCAAAGCTAGAATGATGAAAACACGGCATTATGTCAACCACTCAAGCCATGACGACATTTGATAGCGGAATATACCAATACACTTATAATATAAATACAGAAGTGTGTCATGATGACATTAGCGTAAATAAAAAAAACAATATTTAAGGTATCTATTTCTCACGATAATAATCTAAACAAATGTCTCAAAAGAGCCGCGCGGATAATTCTTAAATATACCTTCCTCACCCCTTCAGAGGATATGTTTGCTTGTCTTAATTTGGCTTCTTTTTCAAAAAGAGTTATGTCCAAAAAAGCTTGTATTGTCTTCAAAAGTCTTAACAAAATGACTCCTTTGTACATGATAAATATTTTCACACCGCTTACAGGGATTCGCGAAACAAGACAATAAACCCACACGGCACTGAAAGTTCCTTTAGCCAAAAATAAATGCTACGCCACAATTTTCGCTGTGAGTGGTGCAAATAATTTGATTAATCTGCCCAAACAAATTATTGCGAACATTGGACTCCTTAAGCACATTTAAATCGGAGCTTCGTCGTGTCATTCGTTAGATATTATGCCAATTGCGCTGATATCTACGAAGTAGCAATAAATAAACAAAAAAATAAAAAATAAAGAACTGGAGTGTTTTAGATAAAGAAAGAAGTTTGAAAAACGCAACAGTTAATAAAATCATAGGAAAACCCATAAACATGTATATATAATACTATATATGCGCCAAGACATAAGCTTCGATTTGAGACTATGTTCAAGTCGTTCACTTTCCGATTAACTGAGCAATCGTTGTAGGTGGATCCTATCGGAAACCTAAATAGGCTATCGTTCTGGCAATACAACTGCTCAGGCCAGACGTAAACAAATCCGTTACCTTGTCAAAGTTGAATTCTTACAGCTGTCCTGTTGCATGGGGTAATAACCAAGTAGTCTAGTTTTCATCCTTAACAATGCATTTGTTAAAAAGTTGTATACTTACACACAAGACTAGCGGCAGCAGTAGCATGTAAACACCACAATTCAGCGACCAAACAGATGAAATAAATGGGTTTGTCACGCCAAAAATCCGCCAAATTGTAGTTATCCATCTTTCTTTAACAAACAGCCGACCCTTCATGTATCTTCTTTGATGGCGATATGCTATTCAATTTGAAGCGAGCTCCTTCGCGTTGCCCGTGGGTGTTATCGATTCCTATTTAACTTCAAGGACTGAAGCGCAAACGCATATTAACTAATCTATTGGTTTTCGCCCTTTTTTCCCTCTGGTAAAAAACCCCAAACGTTTTTGGCTATATCGGCAGCGTGCCAAATGGCATTTTATCCTACGTCATTCAAACAATGATTGCTCAGCCAACTGAAAAGTGAACAACCTGAAACTGATCTCAAAATTTAATCTCGCCCTGGCGCATCTATACAATATCATATCACTGTCATTATCACTGTCAACAAAAATATAATTATGCCCTAGCGCATCTTAACAATATCATTTAATTTGGTATATAATAGAGCTGGATAAAAATAATCCCGCGGCTCGGTGATGGTGATGTTAACATAATCGGCGCAAACTGGTTACAACGAAGGTGGCAACATAGTGTCGCACTCGCATTGTATTCCTACTTTATAAATATAAATGACCCTGGCGCCGCCGCACGTTATTATTATAGCGCCGATAATGTAAATATCAATAACAAAAAATGAAACGGGGGCGGATAGGCCTAAGTGATTAGATTTCACCGGCTATTTCAGCACTCACATTATACATAATAAGTGAGCATGCCAATTTGTGTTAACTGTTGGGATGTGGAATAAAACAATAGAGCTATATTACATTACTAGAGCGCTGGTTCGATGTAAATGTACCATTTTCGGTTATTATTATTATTATTATTATTTCTGGTAATGAAACCAAGGATCCTTTAAAAGCGCTCAAGGCACTGTAGCTCGTAAGCCAGAAGAACCCCGTAGACAGATGCACACAGCCAGGAACACCGGAGCAAACCCCATCTCTTAGCGATAAGTGTTCGGGGTTCTTTGACGTGCATTATACAATAGTATAATGTTATAATGAGAAAATTAAGTTTGTGAAAGTGGTAAAGATACAGATATTATTAAAAAGAAACAGTTATGCGATATGTCTGACTCTGTGCACTGAAATACATAAATAAAGTGTCGTCTATATGAATAGGCGTGTCCAATTATATGTATCAACTGGTCTTACTCAAAGTTTCACAATAACGTTCCTTTTAATAAACTCAATCTAAAATTAATTGCTCTGAGGGGGTGGGGGGGGGGGGGGGGTTAGGGGGTTAGGGGGGGAGGGGTGAGGTGGGCTGGGTTAGAGCACGAGGCCTCCATTAACTGGGACTCGGGGCAGCAGGTTCTTTCTTGGGTGTCTCCAGCCTGGACTGGTTTTATCGTGACTGCCTGTGGGTTGCCTGGACAAGCAGATTAAGTTTGTGAAAGTGGTAAAGATACAGATATTATTAAAAAGAAACAGTTATGCGATATGTCTGACTCTGTGCACTGAAATACATAAATAAAGTGTCGTCTATATGAATAGGCGTGTCCAATTATATGTATCAACTGGTCTTACTCAAAGTTTCACAATAACGTTCCTTTTAATAAACTCAATCTAAAATTAATTGCTCTGAGGAATTCTTATTTATTCTTCACTGTATTTTCTTGACAGCCGTACAAACATTATTAGCTGACAAGTACAAGATACATTCATTAATGTTGTCAACAAATTGGCCCAACGTCAAGAAAAAGTCCCAGTAAGGATTTAACTACAGTAGGCCTAATTCTACCGAGAACAGTTAAATGTCTTCTTGACCATTTTATTTGACTACATAAGAATAAAATAACCGTATTATAATTTAACTCAGTATTATATATATTTGTTTTAATGCTTAGAAGTATGATTGTTTTCCTATAATTATGTTGTCCGTTCGTTTGTTTTTGTTTAACGGCATGCTTAATACAAGCTCTGATTACAAGGTTTTACCACCTCTGGCATTTATATCTTGTTATTCAATACTTATATAATTTGGTATCTAGGCCTATATCAAGAAGAGGAACAAAATGTGATTGAATTGACCCAATAAAAGTACACAAAACGTATTTGCAAATTATGCCTAAAACGAAATTTGTGCACGAACTTAAAAAACAAGAACCACACAAACAAGAAACTGTCTTTGATCAGAAAATATTATACACATTTGTCTGCGTCTAAGGGAGTGTGGCAATCTCACTTCTATTTGCGGGACAGGCGTATCCCCATACTGCGGTCTGGGCACTGGCGCAGTGGGTTTTTCTGTTTGATTAAAGTATATGTAGGTAATTTTAATGTAATGCGCTTTTGATCATAAATGTAAATGAGTCTGATGTCGCAAAATACATTTTTACATAAAGGGCTGTTTATTGTCTTGGAGGTGAATTGTTTTTCAACAAATAATATTTTTGTTTTTAGGCATTTTGGTTTCTCCGACACCTATATTTTCAGATCTGATTGATTGAAAAGATTGTTTTGATCCCTAAATTAAATGTAATACAGGTTTTGTCATTCTCTTACCATAGCATCTGATGAAGCACTACACTTGTAAATCTCCATTTCTTTTCAAAGACATTTTGAATATAATTGAGAAAAAGCAAATTTCCCAAAATTGTAAAAGACCTGTGCATTACACTACAGAGTTGTGCCATATATCAAATAAAAGCTTATTTTCTGCTTTTTCGGATCAACTGTAAAATTGAATTTAAAAAAACCAAAAAAACATCAGACTCATTTTTGCAGAGTGGGTCACAAATTCTTCCAAATAGGCACTTGGGGAGACAAATTAGCGTAAGTTTTTAGGTAATAAGGAGACAGTGGCACTTAGGGAGACATTTCAGTGTCTCCCTAAGTGTCTAGCTACCCTCAAAAACGATATTTGGGAGTTATTTTTGTCCTAGAACGACAGATTTTGGTCTAAATAGCATAAATCTGGAAGATCTTAGAGAAAAGGGTTAGGGTAAACAAGTTAGGACTGTTTTAGGTTTGTGTACATCTCAATGGGATTGTCTCCCCAAGTGCCTATTATGCTCAAAGAGCTAAGATCGTCTCTATTATGACAGGGGAAATTGAACCCCATCAAACTAAAACTATAGACGACCTGAAACTAGTGACCAGGCGATTTAGATTAAAACACATTAAATAATAATTGAATATATCGATTAATATCGAGTACTTCAATCGGAGCGATTTTCACTCCAGACTGTCTGGTCCTAGTTTTAATCTTAAGATAAAGAGAGGAGAGATATTTCAGGGGCCATAGATTCCGAACTCCTGATTGGGGATCTTGTCAGCGTCTTGCGCATCCAGGTCGTAGAGACGACACTGTCCAGTCTCCGGTGCGTAGTCGAAGGACGCGCACCCGACCAGCTTGAGGCAGCTGGCGGCGCATCGAATGGCAGATTTAGCGAAACGGGTCGCTAGCGGACAGGTATTTCCGATCATGGATCCCTTGTACACCAGTCTGAAGTTTGCCGAGGCGATTTTGGCGTGAACCGGCACAGGGGTTGGGACTGGAAGTTAAGCAAATATAGGTCATATTAATTATTTTGAAAAACATATCAGTACCAGAAAGATATTATTAAAGTGAATCAAAATAATCCGTGTTGGCTCGGACTTGAAGATAAAGAGTCTATTGCACATTTTCATCGTTTGAAAGAGCAACAGTTTTAGCTCTGCGAATGATGTATGATATTTTACAAATTCGATTTTTATCTACTAACAAACGGAAATTTGTTTTTATGTTATTATTTTCAAGATGACAGCATACCAGAAACAACCATTGCAGAGTTGAGAGTAATTAATAATGTCGTCAAGTAAGTATTTGGACAATAATTTGATTGGTTACTTTTTGGATAGTTGCCAAAGGTATTTTGTCCCTTTATCTTTGTAACAAGTTACAGCGGCATGCCGAGATGACGACATTCGTGCGCGTAACACGCTATCTCGTCCGGATCTCAACATCTATAGACGGCGTACCCAGTAATGCGTAAGAGACAATCAGAAGCCTTACTTTTAGGTACAGCGCATTCATTGGCTGCAAACTCCTTCACCGTCACCTCTGCGAGCATGAGTTTGGGATTCGTAGTCTCCGGATTCGAGGCGTCTATGTCTAGACTGACGTACCGGGCCATCCGCGGTGTGTTGCAGAGGAATGTATTCACGGATCCGGGTGCGGATTGAGCCCGTGTAGCGGGTGAGCCGCATGGTTGGTTCTCGGTTATATTGGAGCTCAGACCCGCTCGTGCTACCGCGGTGATAAAACGGTCTCCAGCTTAGAAAAAAAATAAAAAGTATCCAGGAATTAGTGTACCTTAGTATAAAGTAATATAGCCTGTGTACATTTGGTTAAAACCAGAAAATCTGATTTTATTAGGATGCCGATGTGGCTTCAGACTATGAAATACGCACATGCCTAAATTAGGAGCGTGACCGGACACATGTGAGGGTTTAACCAATAGTAAGAAAATAGAAGTCCAAAAAAAGTCCAAACGCCGGCCCAATCAAAATCAGTTATAATTCTCTAAAAAAAATAAAAAAATAAAAAATTATTTAAACATTTTACAAATTCACCAACTCTCACATTCAATTTCGTTAGAGGGGAAAATCACACGCGTTTACCCAACCAATTTAGTCATTTACCATTCGATTTTAAAGTTTGGTAACTCTTATTTAAACACTGGATCGAGAATATGTGTCATTACTGACCAAATTTGTCTATAAGCTGTTGCTTAGACGACCATTGATCTGTAATGACGAATATTTTCGACCTTGTGTTTAAATAGGTGACCAAACGTTGAAATTGAATAAGTGACTAAATTGGTTTGGTAAAAGCCTTTTAATAAATGTGTCCTCGAACGATATTAAATGTAAGAGTTGGTGAATTTGTATTAGAAATATTTTAAAATAGCCCGGAAAACCTACAATATATTCACTTTTATTCCTACTAAATTTGTTATTAGGCCATGTTCGAATTGTTGGCTTTAGCTGTGATTTCGGCCGTTGCTATGCTGTTGCTAAGGGCGGACAATGACCGCCCACAGCAACATCATAGCAACGGCAGAAGTCACAGCCAAAGCCAGCAATTTGGACACGGCCTTAGACGAGCATCAATGAATTTCGTAAACTGATAAAAAACCAATTGACAACAGGTACCAATCACCAACACTATACTTAAAACAAACGCATGGAATTAGTTCGACTGGCCTTTTGATGTGTTGGGTAATGACAAAAAAAGAAGAGATTTATAGTTACCACAGCATCCTTTCCGGAGTGTGACGGTGATGTTTCCCAAGCAGTGCTCGCCTTCTAAGTCCACTTTCCACCAAGGATGCGGATCTCCGGGAACTAAATTACAAAAACAAAATATATTAAGGACATCTCGGTTACGTTTAGAATCTGTTTCTTCCGTCTGACTTGTAGGATTTTCCGGACATTTTAAAACGTTTATTGTTCGAATTTACCAATTTTAATATTCAAATTTGCCCAGCATCATGAATTTGGTGGTGAACCCTGACAAAAACATGGTTCTTGTGTTCTTGGGCAAGACATTATACTATAATTGCCTTTTTATACCATGGAGTATGAGGTAAAGACTACATGTGTCAATCTTGAGCTGTTGCAGAAATGATCTCGTTCCTGGTGAACAGGGATAATAATTGTAAAGCGCTTTTAAACCTTTGGAAAAGGCGCGTTATAAATACCGTCATTATTATTATTATTATTAATATAAGTGCACTTTCCATGTTTAATTTCGTCTTTTGTCACAATTTCAAATTTTCAAAAACATTTCACCTTGTTATTCAGAAATCACATTCGTTTATTTCCACACAATTAAAAAACAATTTGTGTTCAGTTCATTGTGATAAAGGTTGATTATAATTATTGTTTCTTAGGATTTTGTCTTCTTTTAGGGTGGTAAAAAAAAATGCAACCTCATAGGCCTACTGCCACTATTCAGAGACCTACTCTTTTGATGTTATATGAATATGAAATCTTGTTATAAGGGAAACTTATACCAAAGAAAGTGAAGTACCTGGGTGTTTACATTTTCCTGTATTGTGGGATTAAAAAATGGAGGCGCCCAGGAAACGTTAGTTTAAACTATGTTGAGGTGTTATCGATGAAATATTCGCAGATAGCGACTCTGAAACAAGTGAATTTGGAGGAGATGGCGATTATGATACTATAGAATCGGAAGGTGATACCAGGGTCGTGGCAGAGGCCGTGGTAACCGTGGCAGAGGCCGTGGTAACCGTGGCAGAGGCCGTGGTAACCCCTTTATTTAAATGTTTGTTATTGATAAATCTTTATTTTATACTTCTTTAAACAACTGCAGCACCGTGGGCGGTAGCGGTGTAAAAAATGGCAGCAGTCAAAGTTTTAAGAAACCCCGATTCGATTCAGTTAAAGTTCTGATTCTGGCGCAATTGTTTTGAATGATTGATATTAGACGAATTCAATCTCTGAATGTTGTCTTTTCTGCATAGGCTTAGACGAATTTGATCCGTAATGACGAATATTCTTGAGCCAATGTTTAAAGAGAGTGAGCAAACTTTAAATTTAAATGGTATATGACGAAATATGTTTTGGTAAAAAGGGGGTGAATTATTTTTCTCAGACAAAATTTAATGTCAGTGTTGGTAAAAAAAAATTAAAACATGTTTTTAAATAGCAAGAAAAACCTATAAAAAAACCCCACACACTTATGTCTTGTTTTGTGGGAGCATGTCACATTTGTACCTTGCACAAAACCATCGCACTCTACCCCCACTCCAGCCTTACCCCTTTGATCATAATGCCCTTTCATATATAAAGCTACATGATCTTACTTGTGTGCGAGAATGTGCCGATATCTCCATCGAGGGCGTTACTCGCCGGGTAGACGGCATATTGAGTGCTTTCCCATGCCGGTTTGCCCGTCACGTTCGAAGCTAAAAAGATGAAAACACGGCATTATGTCAACCACTTAAGCCATGACGACATTTGATAGCGAAATATACCAATACATTTATTGAAATCCAGAATTGTGTCATGATGACATTAGCGTAAATAAAAATACATTATTTAAGGTCCTATTTCACGATAATTATTCCAAACAAATATCTCAAATGAGCCGCGCGGATAATCCTCAAATGTACCTTCCTCACCCCTTCAGAGAATATGTTAGCTCTTTTATATTATTGGGCTCCTTTTCTAAAAGAGTTAAGTCTAAAAAGGCTTTTATTGTCTTTAAAAGTCTTAACAAAATGACTCCTTTGTACATGAGAAATATTTTTAAATTTGCTCTACCTAAAGATATTTTAAGTGTGAAAATGAATTCTCCTCAAAATATCTGCCTTTATATAGGCACATACGAAATCAGAAAAGCACATACCATAGAAACGAATTTGAATGTGAACATTTTGAAACATGTTTGCCAATTGATGAAAATGAATGGTTGACCAGCCTCTTGCTGCTGGCTTTTACGAAATTGAATGATCTTTGCGACCTATGAATTTAAATAATCTTACTTGGCCAGTGAATGCTAACTGCTGAAATGGAATTACTCCTTTTGACTGTTGAATGCTGATGTAACGGAGCATTCATTTTCAAATGAAATCGAATGAGCCGGGTATTAAAATGATTGAGTTTCAGTGTTTAAATTCGCCGGAAAAACCTATAAAATCATTGGAAAACCCATATACATGTATATATAATATTGTATATATTGGCCAAGACATAAGCTTCAATTTGAGACTATGTTCAAGTCGTTCACTTTTTGATTGGCTGAGCAATCATTGCTTGAATAAGGTGGATCCTAACACAGGCTCATATAGTTTTCACCCAGTTATTAAACAATGCATTTGTGAAAAAAATGTATACTTACACACAAGACTAGCAGCAGCAGCAGCATGTAAACACCACAACTGAACGACCAAAAAGATGACATAAATGGGTTTGTCGCGCCTAAAATCCGCCAAATCGTAGTTATCCATCCTGTTTTAACATAAACAGCCGACCAGCTATTTGCATCTCACTTCTTCGATGGCGATATGCTACTCAATTTGAAGCGAGCTGCTTCGCGTTGCCCGTGCGTGTTATCGATTCCCATTTAATTTCAAGGACTTAAAGGTAGGGTACATCATTGGTAATTGCTCGAATTATCACGAATGGGTAGATTTGGATAGGGGTGGGGGTGGGGGGAAGGGGGGATTTTATAGTAATTATCGTTTAACTGGCCTGTTCGCAGTTTTACAATCATGGATGCCGAGGAAAGCACGAAAACAGCGTTTGTTTTAAACCGGCGTTGAGCAGTTATTCTTAAGTTATCTTTGTTCTTTCGCGATCGCCGTCCGGCGATCCAAAATTTCTTAATAAATTGGGTAGTAAATCTTTTTGATATCTGCAAATGGTGTATCTTACCTTTAACTAATCTCATCATTCTCACACTTTTTGGCTATATTGGCAGCGTGCCAAATGGCATATTATTCCACGTCATTCAAACAATGATTGCTCAGCCAACTGGAAAATGAACGACATGATATGAAACTGGTCTCAAATTGAATCTCGCCCTAGCGCATCTATACAATATCATATACATGTATATATGGTCATGATTTGATATAATCATGGTTTTAACATGGTTTTATTAACTGTTGCGTTTTTCTAGAGACACCATGTATTTGGAGAACCGTAAGTCCTATAGGATAGAAACTTTGAGCAAAGCTACTAATCAGGTACTTGCAGTCGACAGTCGAGATGACGTCATCATAGGGAAAAGCAATAGGCCCTGTGCTCTGGTTTATCTCTACTTTTAGTGTGTAACCCCCCTTCCTTCTATAGAGTGTGCGAACATTAATAATTATTGAAGTTGATGTTTTCGGTTATAATTACTTTATGCAGTTTCCCTCGTCGAGTGTTTAACAGCATTGTAGGAGACAGTAAATTTATTGGTGACATATACTTTGAAATCAGGCATTTAGATGCCCATCCCCAATACAGTCCAGCGTTCGTAAACGCGGGAATAACGGTCTCTTATTTCAAACAAGCTGAATGTGGATTCACAGACTACAAAAGGTCTACATCAAAATGATCCTTAAAAAAAATAAAAATAGCCAAATCACGTCTAATTGCAGAACACGTTATACTCTGCAGTGATAATTTCACAACAACGTTTTTAGTTAACCAGATTATGTCAAAAAGGGAAAATGTACATGTACGTAAAAACTGTATAGTTTCAACATCGAAGCTGTAAACAGCAATTGTACAAGTGTACAAGTAAAAACTCTTTTGATACAACGCATATTCCATTTCTCTTTTTTGGTTCTCCTTTTTGAACTACCCATTTTTGTATATACCATACATGTTATTTTATTTAATACCATACAACGAAGTTGGCAACATTAGTGTCGCACTCGCAATATATTCTTACTTCATAAATATTTAAAACACTGGCGCAGCCGCACGTTATTATTATAGCGCCGATAATGGAAATTCCAATAACAAAAATGAAACGCGGCTGGATATGCCTGTAGTGATGAGATTTCCCCGGCCATTCAGCCCCCATATTATCTATATAATAATACGCTACTCTCTGTCTGTGTGTCTGTGCGCGCTTTTTCGTCCCCTTCCCGGGGTCGTGCGGCGTTCAAACTCGGTGGGTGGGTCCGGCTCGGTCCCCGCAAGAACCAGTTTGCATTCGCTAGAGCGTACGAGGTCAAAGGTCATCTAGGGTCACCTTTTTGAAGTTGGTCGGATCGTGCTTAAACTCGGTGATCGCAATGCTCGATGCGAAATAAAACGGGTTAGCGTTTTTCGGGTCTTCCGGGGTCAAAGGTCGTCTAAGGGTCGAATTTTCAAAGTTTGTCCTATCGGGCTAATGGACTGGGAAAAAAATTCTAACCCAGGAGGTCATTCAGGGGGTGAAACATCCCTTCAAAATAATGGTTTGGGCCAAAAGCCATAGAGTTGTGCAGACAAATCGAAATCTGATCCCTTTGTGTTTAGCCGCTGTCAACAAAAGTCTCTGACATCTCTTTGAGCGGCCTTGGTAGAGAACAAACACAGCTGTTATCAATCGCCACCCAGATATCCCCTGGGGGGTAGTTAAAGCTGTTGGTATTTGTATCATATGGCTGTTTCATGTCTGTATTGCGCAATACTGATTTCAATGTTTACATGCTTGCAATGGATGTCCTTAAAAAAATACATAAAATAGCCAGAATGTTTAAATCTTGATATATTTACCAGCACCAGTGTTTTCACACGGACAGCTATATGTAGCATTCTCACGAGCTCGGGCATTTCATGACATATGTGAAAGTAGAACCAACCAACTCACAAGGCTTCATGAACAATACTTTGGTTACAACCAATGTAATCTATCCTGAAGTCTTGCAAATGTAATTATTGCATCATCAAATATGTCATACATCTCCCACAAATATCTCCCATTTTAAAAGTATCATTAACCATATTTGTGAATGTGTTTCTTTCAACATTTTTATTTGGCACCTCCATGATAGAGTCAACATGTATCCACAATCCCCATCCATCCAGGGAAGTAGCTACAAACCCGAGAACCGACAAACCCCGGGTGACCGCCTAGTACATAATATTGAGCCTGCCACTTGCCGTTGACTGTTCTGGTGTGGGATAGAACGCTTTTAACACCCGAGGGGCGATATGCGTCCAGGAGGGACCTTGAGTTTGGAAAATTTGCATTAAATAATGTTGGGAAATTAATATGATTTAACACACAACGACGTTTCTAAGTATGACATAAGCATGGGCGAGCAAGTTACATCTATATTCTTCCCTTTCTTGTTTGACATTAGCGCAAAGAACGGCACTCGCGTTAAAGCTAATTTGCATAATGGTCACGTACGCCTTTTAATAGAAAGCGCAGTATGGACGCCATTTTTTTATCAAGCTTGCATTTGCACGCATTAAGCGAATGCAGCAATCTGTTTTGGGCGTACCTTAACGGCGTGGATTCCGGGCCCGCCTCAGGGCCCCGAGATTTGTTGGATTCTAGATACTCTGTGGTGCGATCTCAGGCAATATCTGACCACTTCAACCAATTTTATTTTTAGCAAAAGATCATCATTTTCGAGTTGGGAGTCATCGAATCAGCCATCCCGAGTTACAAAATCAAACTGCAGGCTACAATATTTATTCGGGGACGAACAAGTGTTGGGGGCCATTATATATCTACAATGCCTCCATCGACATGATCTTGCCTTAGTTTGCATTACAAAGAGTTACAGTTCCTATAGGCCTCTATCTAAAAAAAAACATGGCACCACGATACACCCGGAAACTGTTCGCCTTTTGCAGACGTGTAAGAAACAAATCTCCCCGTTCTCCTACACACCTCACTGAACAAAAAACTGACCGCGATAAAAACTTTGAGAGTGCTCGAGAATGGCGAGGAGAATCAACAAAAGCCAAACAAATCACAAAACAAAATAAGCAAGAGACAGATCGTTCGAGTCTCGCAAAATAAGTAAAAAGCAAAACAAAACCGAGAACGTTCACTTTCGAAATGAAGGCCCCAAAAAAGTATGCCTTATGTGAACAAACTATCAGACGCTCAACTCTCCAACATTGAGCTGGTAGCATTCGGCAGGGGTCTTAACTTTATCCCGACCCTCCGATAACCAAAAAGGTCGACCATCCTTCGCCATTCCCGATCCTTATTCAGAAATATGAGATTACGGTTAGGTAAAGTCTGACCTATAAGCTCAGACCCATTCAAACTCCCTTCAACTTGGACTTCCCACCTTACCTTCAATCTGAATCTAGAGTCATATATTGAAGGCACTCTGAAGGAACTGTCCAGACCTAAAATTCAAAATGTAAAATTCAATATAACAAAAGCAGAACGTGTTGCGCATTCTGGCCCAAGAAAGAGACAGGATATTGTCATCAAACAATTCGATAAAGGCTGCGGTGTGTGCGTCCTGAACAAACAAGACTACGTACGTGAAGGGACACGACAATTAACAGGCCCCCACTATGAAGATATTAACATGGAACTGACTGAAGAAACCGCGGAATTAGTCTCTCAAGATATACGCCAACTCTACGTGGACGGACTCATATCGAAAGACATATCTGAGTTTCTTAACCACCGCAATTACGACATTAAAACTCCTTGCCTTTACCTCCAAAGTTCACAAAGAAGTACCAGAAGAAACACGGTTCGTGGGGAGGCCAATCATTAGTGGTTGCGGAGGACCGACTCGATCCATATCCAAATACATCGACTATTAGTCCAGGAAAAATAAGTTTTGACCTCAAACAAATCGTAACAAAACAAATTTCACCACAATGCATTTCTAAAAGGTCCCCACAATGGCATATTAAAAGTCTTTAAAAAGTGGTGGAAATATGACTAATTTGCATAAATCGTTAATCCCTGCCGCGTAATATATTTATTCCCATATTTGGGTATATAATATATAAAAAAAAAATTGAAAAGTTTATTTGGGTGATTCTACTTACATATCTCTACTTCGATAACATTTTCTAAAGCGTATAAGCGACTGAATAATTATGAGAATAATGGTAATTATCCAAAATGACAACTTAGTGACCCTATAAATGTGCGTACATTACACTAGCACCAGATATCACCTAGTAGTCAGTATTGGTGAGCTTCAAATTCACCAAGTTGCTTACTGGCACAGTTATCATATTAAAACCTTATTGAAAATCATATGAACAATGATAACATTGTGATATTTAGCCCAGCAAACCAAAACTGGGGAAAAATGGTTTGTTCATAAACTGGGCGAAAAAGAAGTTAAAGTGTTACCTAACATGGGAGACTTGAACAAGTTCAAGAAAATCTTCAAAATACATTCTAATCTAGATATGATTATTGTAAGCAACAAAAATCTTAAATTTTGGAAGTCTCTCACCTTAGGTAACTTTTCACCTACTTGTTATTCCAATTTATGGACACACGATTTCCCCCAGTTGTTGTTTGCTGGGCTAAATATCACAATGTTTTCATTGTTCATAATGATTTTTCATAAGGTTTTAATAGGATAATTGTGCCAGTAAGCAACTTGGTGAATGTGAAGCTCGTCAATACTGACTACTTGATGATATCTGGAGACAAGGTAAAAGCGTGCAAATTATAGGCTAAAATTATAGTCATTTTGAACCATTACTCTATTTTCAAAATTATTCAGTCACTTACATGCTTTAGAAAATGTTATTGAAGTAAGAATGTGTAAGTAGAATCACCAAAATAAACTTTTCGAAAAATAAAAATAAAATGTATACCCAAATATGGAAATAAACATATTACACGGCAGGGATTAACGATTTATACAAATTAGATATATTTCCACCACTTTTTTAGATTTTTAAAGATTTTTAGTATGTAATTCTAGGGACCTTATAGAAGTGCACTGTGGTGAAAAAAGATTTGTTACAATTTGTTTGAGGTCAACAATACAAAATTTTGTATTTTGAGTAGACTATATTTCTTGCTCCCAATTGTCAAACAACAAAGCACATGCACACGCGATCCCGGGCATGTGCTTGAAAAACTAAATAACCTGACATTAAAGCAAGATAACCTAATGATAACACTAGATATAATATATCCATGTACACTAACTGCCAACAAGATGAGGCAATTTAATCAGTTTGTGACGCACTTGCAATGGCCGACGAAAGAATATACCAAATACCCAAGCCAACGACAGAGCACGCGCGTTGTCTCCTTGAGCTCACCATGCATCGAAAGACGTTTGAATTCAATGGCAAGTTTTTTTCAGACATAACATTGGCGTGACCATGGGCAGCGAATGCAGTCCGGAGATTTGTGTCATAACCCTATTCAAATACGAACAAGAAAAATCCTCCCTCACAATCCCTCAATTGTGAGCTACATGAGATATAGAGACGATGTTCTTATAATCTTTAACAGAAACGAAAAGCAGAAACGAATATCCACATAACCCGGCGTTACACGACCTTCAATTCAATGTCCTTCCCATGTGACCGAGAATCGTTCTAATAATTAAAAAAAGTAAGCCGCATGTATGAATACGCCCCTTCCCAAAAAACACAAACGTAACATCCTATGACACCTCATGCAGCAGAACCGTTTCAGCCTCTCAAACAAAAATTACGAAAACGATGAGAAATAGTTCTGGCTTGTGAAAACTCCCATAAACACCCTCCTTTTCCCATATAGAATGAGTTCTGATTCACTGCAGCTAACTCTAGGATTGATCAAACAACCACACACACAATAAAATGATTTTTCCTTGAAGTATGCCTGCATAAACCGGTTTCTCCTTGCTATTTTCTTGCAAAAGCACTTTATCGTTAACTAAAAAACCTGATAGTCTCACAGAAAGCTTTTTTTTCCAATACCCAGCGTTACACGTCCTTCAATTTAATGTCCTTCCCGTGTGACCGATAATCGTTCTAATAATTAAAATAAAACGTGAGGCGCATGTATAATTACGCTCGAGCGATCCTTCCCAATAAACACATTGGAGCAAGATAACCCATTGATAACACTGGATTTAGTATCCATGTACAGTTACTGCCCACAAGATGAGGCAATTGAATCAGTTTGTGACGCACTTGCAAAGGCCGACGACAGACTATACGCGATACCCAAGCCCACGACAGACCACGAGCGTTGTCTCCTTGAATCCATCATGCATCGAAACACGTTTGAATTCAATGGCAAGTTTTTTCAGACAGAAAATTGGCGTGGCCATGGGCAGCGAATGCAGTCCGGAGATTTGTGTCATAACCCTATTCAAATACGAACAAGATAAATTCTCCCTCACAATCCCTAAATTGTGAGCTACACGAGATATAGAGACGATGTTCTTATAATCTTTAACAGAAACGAAAAGCAGAAACGAATATCCACATAACCCAGCGTTACACGACCTTCAATTCAATGTCCTTCCCATGTGACCGAGAATCGTTCTAATAATTAAAAAAAAAGTAAGCCGCATGTATGATTATGCCCCTTCCCAAAAAACACAAACGTAACACCCTATGACACCTCATGCAGCAGAACCGTTTCAGCCTCTCAAACAAAAATTACGAAAACGATGAGAAATAGTTCTGGCTTGTGAAAACTCCCATAAACACCCTCCTTTTCCCATATAGAATGAGTTCTGATTCACTGCAGCTAACTCTAGGATTGATCAAACAACCACACACACAATAAAATGATTTTTCCTTGAAGTATGCCTGCATAAACCGGTTTCTCCTTGCTATTTTCTTGCAAAAGCACTTTATCGTTAACTAAAAAACCTGATAGTCTCACAGAAAGCTTTTTTTCCAATACCCAGCGTTACACGTCCTTCAATTTAATGTCCTTCCCGTGTGACCGATAATCGTTCTAATAATTAAAATAAAACGTGAGGCGCATGTATAATTACGCTCGAGCGATCCTTCCCAATAAACACACTGGATTTAGTATCCATGTACAGTTACTGCCCACAAGATGAGGCAATTGAATCGGTTTGTGACGCACTTGCAAAGGCCGACGACAGACTATACGCGATACCCAAGCCCACGACAGACCACGAGCGTTGTCTCCTTAAAACCATCATGCATCGAAACACGTTTGAATTCAATGGCAAGTTTTTTCAGACAGAAAATTGGCGTGGCCATGGGCAGCGAATGCAGTCCGGAGATTTGTGTCATAACCCTATTCAAATACGAACAAGATAAATTCTCCCTCACAATCCCTAAATTGTGAGCTACATGAGATATAGAGACGATGTTCTTATAATCTTTAACAGAAACAAAAAGCAGAAACGAATATCCACATAACCCAGCGTTACACGACCTTCAATTCAATGTCCTTCCCATGTGACCGAGAATCGTTCTAATAATTAAAAAAAGTAAGCCGCATGTATGAATACGCCCCTTCCCAAAAAACACAAACGTAACATCCTATGACACCTCATGCAGCAGAACCGTTTCAGCCTCTCAAACAAAAATTACGAAAACGATGAGAAATAGTTCTGGCTTGTGAAAACTCCCATAAACACCCTCCTTTTCCCATATAGAATGAGTTCTGATTCACTGCAGCTAACTCTAGGATTGATCAAACAACCACACACACAATAAAATGATTTTTCCTTGAAGTATGCCTGCATAAACCGGTTTCTCCTTGCTATTTTCTTGCAAAAGCACTTTATCGTTAACTAAAAAACCTGATAGTCTCACAGAAAGCTTTTTTTTCCAATACCCAGCGTTACACGTCCTTCAATTTAATGTCCTTCCCGTGTGACCGATAATCGTTCTAATAATTAAAATAAAACGTGAGGCGCATGTATAATTACGCTCGAGCGATCCTTCCCAATAAACACATTGGAGCAAGATAACCCATTGATAACACTGGATTTAGTATCGATGTACAGTTACTGCCCACAAGATGAGGCAATTGAATCAGTTTGTGACGCACTTGCAAAGGCCGACGACAGACTATACGCGATACCCAAGCCCACGACAGACCACGAGCGTTGTCTCCTTGAATCCATCATGCATCGAAACACGTTTGAATTCAATGGCAAGTTTTTTCAGACAGAAAATTGGCGTGGCCATGGGCAGCGAATGCAGTCCGGAGATTTGTGTCATAACCCTATTCAAATACGAACAAGATAAATTCTCCCTCACAATCCCTAAATTGTGAGCTACACGAGATATAGAGACGATGTTCTTATAATCTTTAACAGAAACGAAAAGCAGAAACGAATATCCACATAACCCAGCGTTACACGACCTTCAATTCAATGTCCTTCCCATGTGACCGAGAATCGTTCTAATAATTAAAAAAAAAGTAAGCCGCATGTATGATTATGCCCCTTCCCAAAAAACACAAACGTAACACCCTATGACACCTCATGCAGCAGAACCGTTTCAGCCTCTCAAACAAAAATTACGAAAACGATGAGAAATAGTTCTGGCTTGTGAAAACTCCCATAAACACCCTCCTTTTCCCATATAGAATGAGTTCTGATTCACTGCAGCTAACTCTAGGATTGATCAAACAACCACACACACAATAAAATGATTTTTCCTTGAAGTATGCCTGCATAAACCGGTTTCTCCTTGCTATTTTCTTGCAAAAGCACTTTATCGTTAACTAAAAAACCTGATAGTCTCACAGAAAGCTTTTTTTCCAATACCCAGCGTTACACGTCCTTCAATTTAATGTCCTTCCCGTGTGACCGATAATCGTTCTAATAATTAAAATAAAACGTGAGGCGCATGTATAATTACGCTCGAGCGATCCTTCCCAATAAACACACTGGATTTAGTATCCATGTACAGTTACTGCCCACAAGATGAGGCAATTGAATCGGTTTGTGACGCACTTGCAAAGGCCGACGACAGACTATACGCGATACCCAAGCCCACGACAGACCACGAGCGTTGTCTCCTTGAATCCATCATGCATCGAAACACGTTTGAATTCAATGGCAAGTTTTTTCAGACAGAAAATTGGCGTGGCCATGGGCAGCGAATGCAGTCCGGAGATTTGTGTCATAACCCTATTCAAATACGAACAAGATAAATTCTCCCTCACAATCCCTAAATTGTGAGCTACATGAGATATAGAGACGATGTTCTTATAATCTTTAACAGAAACAAAAAGCAGAAACGAATATCCACATAACCCAGCGTTACACGACCTTCAATTCAATGTCCTTCCCATGTGACCGAGAATCGTTCTAATAATTAAAAAAAAAGTAAGCCGCATGTATGATTATGCCCCTTCCCAAAAAACACAAACGTAACACCCTATGACACCTCATGCAGCAGAACCGTTTCAGCCTCTCAAACAAAAATTACGAAAACCATGAGAAATAGTTCTGGCTTGTGAAACCTCCCATAAACACCCTCCTTTTCCCATATAGAATGAGTTCTGATTCACTGCAGCTAACTCTAGGATTGATCAAACAACCACACACACAATATAATGATTTTTCCTTGAAGTATGCCTGCATAAACCGGTTTCTCCTTGCTATTTTCTTGCAAAAGCACTTGATCGTTAACTAAAAAACCTGATAGTCTCACAGAAAGATTGTTTTCCAATACCCAGCGTTACACGTCCTTCAATTTAATGTCCTTCCCGTGTGACCGATAATCGTTCTAATAATTAAAATAAAACGTGAGGCGCATGTATAATTACGCTCGAGCGATCCTTCCCAATAAACACATTGGAGCAAGATAACCCATTGATAACACTGGATTTAGTATCCATGTACAGTTACTGCCCACAAGATGAGGCAATTGAATCAGTTTGTGACGCACTTGCAAAGGCCGACGACAGACTATACGCGATACCCAAGCCCACGACAGACCACGAGCGTTGTCTCCTTGAATCCGTCATGCATCGAAACACGTTTGAATTCAATGGCAAGTTTTTTCAGACAGAAAATTGGCGTGGCCATGGGCAGCGAATGCAGTCCGGAGATTTGTGTCATAACCCTATTCAAATACGAACAAGATAAATTCTCCCTCACAATCCCTAAATTGTGAGCTACATGAGATATAGAGACGATGTTCTTATAATCTTTAACAACAAAAAAAGCAGAAACGAATATCCACATAACCCAGCGTTACACGACCTTCAATTCAATGTCCTTCCCATGTGACCGAGAATCGTTCTAATAATTAAAAAAAAAGTAAGCCACATGTATGATTATGCCCCTTCCCAAAAAACACAAACGTAACACCCTATGACACCTCATGCAGCAGAACCGTTTCAGCCTCTCAAACAAAAATTACGAAAACCATGAGAAATAGTTCTGGCTTGTGAAACCTCCCATAAACACCCTCCTTTTCCCATATAGAATGAGTTCTGATTCACTGCAGCTAACTCTAGGATTGATCAAACAACCACACACACAATATAATGATTTTTCCTTGAAGTATGCCTGCATAAACCGGTTTCTCCTTGCTATTTTCTTGCAAAAGCACTTTATCGTTAACTAAAAAACCTGATAGTCTCACAGAAAGATTGTTTTCCAATACCCAGCGTTACACGTCCTTCAATTTAATGTCCTTCCCGTGTGACCGATAATCGTTCTAATAATTAAAATAAAACGCGAGGCGCATGTATAATTACGCTCGAGCGATCCTTCCCAATAAACACATTGGAGCAAGATAACCCATTGATAACACTGGATTTAGTATCGATGTACAGTTACTGCCCACAAGATGAGGCAATTGAATCAGTTTGTGACGCACTTGCAAAGGCCGACGACAGACTATACGCGATACCCAAGCCCACGACAGACCACGAGCGTTGTCTCCTTGAATCCATCATGCATCGAAACACGTTTGAATTCAATGGCAAGTTTTTTCAGACAGAAAATTGGCGTGGCCATGGGCAGCGAATGCAGTCCGGAGATTTGTGTCATAACCCTATTCAAATACGAACAAGATAAATTCTCCCTCACAATCCCTAAATTGTGAGCTACACGAGATATAGAGACGATGTTCTTATAATCTTTAACAGAAACGAAAAGCAGAAACGAATATCCACATAACCCAGCGTTACACGACCTTCAATTCAATGTCCTTCCCATGTGACCGAGAATCGTTCTAATAATTAAAAAAAAAGTAAGCCGCATGTATGATTATGCCCCTTCCCAAAAAACACAAACGTAACACCCTATGACACCTCATGCAGCAGAACCGTTTCAGCCTCTCAAACAAAAATTACGAAAACGATGAGAAATAGTTCTGGCTTGTGAAAACTCCCATAAACACCCTCCTTTTCCCATATAGAATGAGTTCTGATTCACTGCAGCTAACTCTAGGATTGATCAAACAACCACACACACAATAAAATGATTTTTCCTTGAAGTATGCCTGCATAAACCGGTTTCTCCTTGCTATTTTCTTGCAAAAGCACTTTATCGTTAACTAAAAAACCTGATAGTCTCACAGAAAGCTTTTTTTCCAATACCCAGCGTTACACGTCCTTCAATTTAATGTCCTTCCCGTGTGACCGATAATCGTTCTAATAATTAAAATAAAACGTGAGGCGCATGTATAATTACGCTCGAGCGATCCTTCCCAATAAACACACTGGATTTAGTATCCATGTACAGTTACTGCCCACAAGATGAGGCAATTGAATCGGTTTGTGACGCACTTGCAAAGGCCGACGACAGACTATACGCGATACCCAAGCCCACGACAGACCACGAGCGTTGTCTCCTTGAATCCACCATGCATCGAAACACGTTTGAATTCAATGGCAAGTTTTTTCAGACAGAAAATTGGCGTGGCCATGGGCAGCGAATGCAGTCCGGAGATTTGTGTCATAACCCTATTCAAATACGAACAAGATAAATTCTCCCTCACAATCCCTAAATTGTGAGCTACATGAGATATAGAGACGATGTTCTTATAATCTTTAACAGAAACAAAAAGCAGAAACGAATATCCACATAACCCAGCGTTACACGACCTTCAATTCAATGTCCTTCCCATGTGACCGAGAATCGTTCTAATAATTAAAAAAAAAGTAAGCCGCATGTATGATTATGCCCCTTCCCAAAAAACACAAACGTAACACCCTATGACACCTCATGCAGCAGAACCGTTTCAGCCTCTCAAACAAAAATTACGAAAACCATGAGAAATAGTTCTGGCTTGTGAAACCTCCCATAAACACCCTCCTTTTCCCATATAGAATGAGTTCTGATTCACTGCAGCTAACTCTAGGATTGATCAAACAACCACACACACAATATAATGATTTTTCCTTGAAGTATGCCTGCATAAACCGGTTTCTCCTTGCTATTTTCTTGCAAAAGCACTTTATCGTTAACTAAAAAACCTGATAGTCTCACAGAAAGATTGTTTTCCAATACCCAGCGTTACACGTCCTTCAATTTAATGTCCTTCCCGTGTGACCGATAATCGTTCTAATAATTAAAATAAAACGTGAGGCGCATGTATAATTACGCTCGAGCGATCCTTCCCAATAAACACATTGGAGCAAGATAACCCATTGATAACACTGGATTTAGTATCCATGTACAGTTACTGCCCACAAGATGAGGCAATTGAATCAGTTTGTGACGCACTTGCAAAGGCCGACGACAGACTATACGCGATACCCAAGCCCACGGCAGACCACGAGCGTTGTCTCCTTGAATCCATCATGCATCGAAACACGTTTGAATTCAATGGCAAGTTTTTTCAGACAGAAAATTGGCGTGGCCATGGGCAGCGAATGCAGTCCGGAGATTTGTGTCATAACCCTATTCAAATACGAACAAGATAAATTCTCCCTCACAATCCCTAAATTGTGAGCTACATGAGATATAGAGACGATGTTCTTATAATCTTTAACAGAAACGAAAAGCAGAAACGAATATCCACATAACCCAGCGTTACACGACCTTCAATTCAATGTCCTTCCCATGTGACCGAGAATCGTTCTAATAATTAAAAAAAAAGTAAGCCGCATGTATGATTATGCCCCTTCCCAAAAAACACAAACGTAACACCCTATGACACCTCATGCAGCAGAACCGTTTCAGCCTCTCAAACAAAAATTACGAAAACGATGAGAAATAGTTCTGGCTTGTGAAAACTCCCATAAACACCCTCCTTTTCCCATATAGAATGAGTTCTGATTCACTGCAGCTAACTCTAGGATTGATCAAACAACCACACACACAATAAAATGATTTTTCCTTGAAGTATGCCTGCATAAACCGGTTTCTCCTTGCTATTTTCTTGCAAAAGCACTTTATCGTTAACTAAAAAACCTGATAGTCTCACAGAAAGCTTTTTTTCCAATACCCAGCGTTACACGTCCTTCAATTTAATGTCCTTCCCGTGTGACCGATAATCGTTCTAATAATTAAAATAAAACGTGAGGCGCATGTATAATTACGCTCGAGCGATCCTTCCCAATAAACACACTGGATTTAGTATCCATGTACAGTTACTGCCCACAAGATGAGGCAATTGAATCGGTTTGTGACGCACTTGTAAAGGCCGACGACAGACTATACGCGATACCCAAGCCCACGGCAGACCACGAGCGTTGTCTCCTTGAATCCATCATGCATCGAAACACGTTTGAATTCAATGGCAAGTTTTTTCAGACAGAAAATTGGCGTGGCCATGGGCAGCGAATGCAGTCCGGAGATTTGTGTCATAACCCTATTCAAATACGAACAAGATAAATTCTCCCTCACAATCCCTAAATTGTGAGCTACATGAGATATAGAGACGATGTTCTTATAATCTTTAACAGAAACGAAAAGCAGAAACGAATATCCACATAACCCAGCGTTACACGACCTTCAATTCAATGTCCTTCCCATGTGACCGAGAATCGTTCTAATAATTAAAAAAAAAGTAAGCCGCATGTATGATTATGCCCCTTCCCAAAAAACACAAACGTAACACCCTATGACACCTCATGCAGCAGAACCGTTTCAGCCTCTCAAACAAAAATTACGAAAACGATGAGAAATAGTTCTGGCTTGTGAAAACTCCCATAAACACCCTCCTTTTCCCATATAGAATGAGTTCTGATTCACTGCAGCTAACTCTAGGATTGATCAAACAACCACACACACAATAAAATGATTTTCCTTGAAGTATGCCTGCATAAACCGGTTTCTCCTTGTTATTTTCTTGCAAAAGCACTTTATCGTTAACTAAAAAACCTGATAGTCTCACAGAAAGCTTTTTTTCCAATACCCAGCGTTACACGTCCTTCAATTTAATGTCCTTCCCGTGTGACCGATAATCGTTCTAATAATTAAAATAAAACGTGAGGCGCATGTATAATTACGCTCGAGCGATCCTTCCCAATAAACACACTGGATTTAGTATCCATGTACAGTTACTGCCCACAAGATGAGGCAATTGAATCGGTTTGTGACGCACTTGCAAAGGCCGACGACAGACTATACGCGATACCCAAGCCCACGACAGACCACGAGCGTTGTCTCCTTGAATCCATCATGCATCGAAACACGTTTGAATTCAATGGCAAGTTTTTTCAGACAGAAAATTGGCGTGGCCATGGGCAGCGAATGCAGTCCGGAGATTTGTGTCATAACCCTATTCAAATACGAACAAGATAAATTCTCCCTCACAATCCCTAAATTGTGAGCTACATAAGATATAGAGACGATGTTCTTATAATCTTTAACAGAAACGAAAAGCAGAAACGAATATCCACATAACCCAGCGTTACACGACCTTCAATTCAATGTCCTTCCCATGTGACCGAGAATCGTTCTAATAATTAAAAAAAAAGTAAGCCGCATGTATGATTATGCCCCTTCCCAAAAAACACAAACGTAACACCCTATGACACCTCATGCAGCAGAACCGTTTCAGCCTCTCAAACAAAAATTACGAAAACCATGAGAAATAGTTCTGGCTTGTGAAACCTCCCATAAACACCCTCCTTTTCCCATATAGAATGAGTTCTGACTCACTGCAGCTAACTCTAGGATTGATCAAACAACCACACACACAATATAATGATTTTTCCTTGAAGTATGCCTGCATAAACCGGTTTCTCCTTGCTATTTTCTTGCAAAAGCACTTTATCGTTAACTAAAAAACCTGATAGTCTCACAGAAAGATTGTTTTCCAATACCCAGCGTTACACGTCCTTCAATTTAATGTCCTTCCCGTGTGACCGATAATCGTTCTAATAATTAAAATAAAACGTGAGGCGCATGTATAATTACGCTCGAGCGATCCTTCCCAATAAACACATTGGAGCAAGATAACCCATTGATAACACTGGATTTAGTATCCATGTACAGTTACTGCCCACAAGATGAGGCAATTGAATCAGTTTGTGACGCACTTGCAAAGGCCGACGACAGACTATACGCGATACCCAAGCCCACGACAGACCACGAGCGTTGTCTCCTTGAATCCGTCATGCATCGAAACACGTTTGAATTCAATGGCAAGTTTTTTCAGACAGAAAATTGGCGTGGCCATGGGCAGCGAATGCAGTCCGGAGATTTGTGTCATAACCCTATTCAAATACGAACAAGATAAATTCTCCCTCACAATCCCTAAATTGTGAGCTACATGAGATATAGAGACGATGTTCTTATAATCTTTAACAGAAACGAAAAGCAGAAACGAATATCCACATAACCCAGCGTTACACGACCTTCAATTCAATGTCCTTCCCATGTGACCGAGAATCGTTCTAATAATTAAAACAAAAGTAAGCCACATGTATGATTATGCCCCTTCCCAAAAAACACAAACGTAACACCCTATGACACCTCATGCAGCAGAACCGTTTCAGCCTCTCAAACAAAAATTACGAAAACCATGAGAAATAGTTCTGGCTTGTGAAACCTCCCATAAACACCCTCCTTTTCCCATATAGAATGAGTTCTGATTCACTGCAGCTAACTCTAGGATTGATCAAACAACCACACACACAATATAATGATTTTTCCTTGAAGTATGCCTGCATAAACCGGTTTCTCCTTGCTATTTTCTTGCAAAAGCACTTTATCGTTAACTAAAAAACCTGATAGTCTCACAGAAAGATTGTTTTCCAATACCCAGCGTTACACGTCCTTCAATTTAATGTCCTTCCCGTGTGACCGATAATCGTTCTAATAATTAAAATAAAACGCGAGGCGCATGTATAATTACGCTCGAGCGATCCTTCCCAATAAACACATTGGAGCAAGATAACCCATTGATAACACTGGATTTAGTATCTATGTACAGTTAGTGCCCACAAGATGAGGCAATTGAATCAGTTTGTGACGCACTTGCAAAGGCCGACGACAGACTATACGCGATACCCAAGCCCACGACAGACCACGAGCGTTGTCTCCTTGAATCCATCATGCATCGAAACACGTTTGAATTCAATGGCAAGTTTTTTCAGACAGAAAATTGGCGTGGCCATGGGCAGCGAATGCAGTCCGGAGATTTGTGTCATAACCCTATTCAAATACGAACAAGATAAATTCTCCCTCACAATCCCTAAATTGTGAGCTACACGAGATATAGAGACGATGTTCTTATAATCTTTAACAGAAACGAAAAGCAGAAACGAATATCCACATAACCCAGCGTTACACGACCTTCAATTCAATGTCCTTCCCATGTGACCGAGAATCGTTCTAATAATTAAAAAAAAAGTAAGCCGCATGTATGATTATGCCCCTTCCCAAAAAACACAAACGTAACACCCTATGACACCTCATGCAGCAGAACCGTTTCAGCCTCTCAAACAAAAATTACGAAAACGATGAGAAATAGTTCTGGCTTGTGAAAACTCCCATAAACACCCTCCTTTTCCCATATAGAATGAGTTCTGATTCACTGCAGCTAACTCTAGGATTGATCAAACAACCACACACACAATAAAATGATTTTCCTTGAAGTATGCCTGCATAAACCGGTTTCTCCTTGTTATTTTCTTGCAAAAGCACTTTATCGTTAACTAAAAAACCTGATAGTCTCACAGAAAGCTTTTTTTCCAATACCCAGCGTTACACGTCCTTCAATTTAATGTCCTTCCCGTGTGACCGATAATCGTTCTAATAATTAAAATAAAACGTGAGGCGCATGTATAATTACGCTCGAGCGATCCTTCCCAATAAACACACTGGATTTAGTATCCATGTACAGTTACTGCCCACAAGATGAGGCAATTGAATCGGTTTGTGACGCACTTGCAAAGGCCGACGACAGACTATACGCGATACCCAAGCCCACGACAGACCACGAGCGTTGTCTCCTTGAATCCATCATGCATCGAAACACGTTTGAATTCAATGGCAAGTTTTTTCAGACAGAAAATTGGCGTGGCCATGGGCAGCGAATGCAGTCCGGAGATTTGTGTCATAACCCTATTCAAATACGAACAAGATAAATTCTCCCTCACAATCCCTAAATTGTGAGCTACATAAGATATAGAGACGATGTTCTTATAATCTTTAACAGAAACGAAAAGCAGAAACGAATATCCACATAACCCAGCGTTACACGACCTTCAATTCAATGTCCTTCCCATGTGACCGAGAATCGTTCTAATAATTAAAAAAAAAGTAAGCCGCATGTATGATTATGCCCCTTCCCAAAAAACACAAACGTAACACCCTATGACACCTCATGCAGCAGAACCGTTTCAGCCTCTCAAACAAAAATTACGAAAACCATGAGAAATAGTTCTGGCTTGTGAAACCTCCCATAAACACCCTCCTTTTCCCATATAGAATGAGTTCTGACTCACTGCAGCTAACTCTAGGATTGATCAAACAACCACACACACAATATAATGATTTTTCCTTGAAGTATGCCTGCATAAACCGGTTTCTCCTTGCTATTTTCTTGCAAAAGCACTTTATCGTTAACTAAAAAACCTGATAGTCTCACAGAAAGATTGTTTTCCAATACCCAGCGTTACACGTCCTTCAATTTAATGTCCTTCCCGTGTGACCGATAATCGTTCTAATAATTAAAATAAAACGTGAGGCGCATGTATAATTACGCTCGAGCGATCCTTCCCAATAAACACATTGGAGCAAGATAACCCATTGATAACACTGGATTTAGTATCCATGTACAGTTACTGCCCACAAGATGAGGCAATTGAATCAGTTTGTGACGCACTTGCAAAGGCCGACGACAGACTATACGCGATACCCAAGCCCACGACAGACCACGAGCGTTGTCTCCTTGAATCCATCATGCATCGAAACACGTTTGAATTCAATGGCAAGTTTTTTCAGACAGAAAATTGGCGTGGCCATGGGCAGCGAATGCAGTCCGGAGATTTGTGTCATAACCCTATTCAAATACGAACAAGATAAATTCTCCCTCACAATCCCTAAATTGTGAGCTACATGAGATATAGAGACGATGTTCTTATAATCTTTAACAGAAACGAAAAGCAGAAACGAATATCCACATAACCCAGCGTTACACGACCTTCAATTCAATGTCCTTCCCATGTGACCGAGAATCGTTCTAATAATTAAAAAAAAAGTAAGCCGCATGTATGATTATGCCCCTTCCCAAAAAACACAAACGTAACACCCTATGACACCTCATGCAGCAGAACCGTTTCAGCCTCTCAAACAAAAATTACGAAAACCATGAGAAATAGTTCTGGCTTGTGAAACCTCCCATAAACACCCTCCTTTTCCCATATAGAATGAGTTCTGATTCACTGCAGCTAACTCTAGGATTGATCAAACAACCACACACACAATATAATGATTTTTCCTTGAAGTATGCCTGCATAAACCGGTTTCTCCTTGCTATTTTCTTGCAAAAGCACTTTATCGTTAACTAAAAAACCCGATAGTCTCACAGAAAGATTGTTTTCCAATACCCAGCGTTACACGTCCTTCAATTTAATGTCCTTCCCGTGTGACCGATAATCGTTCTAATAATTAAAATAAAACGCGAGGCGCATGTATAATTACGCTCGAGCGATCCTTCCCAATAAACACATTGGAGCAAGATAACCCATTGATAACACTGGATTTAGTATCCATGTACAGTTACTGCCCACAAGATGAGGCAATTGAATCAGTTTGTGACGCACTTGCAAAGGCCGACGACAGACTATACGCGATACCCAAGCCCACGACAGACCACGAGCGTTGTCTCCTTGAATCCATCATGCATCGAAACACGTTTGAATTCAATGGCAAGTTTTTTCAGACAGAAAATTGGCGTGGCCATGGGCAGCGAATGCAGTCCGGAGATTTGTGTCATAACCCTATTCAAATACGAACAAGATAAATTCTCCCTCACAATCCCTAAATTGTGAGCTACACGAGATATAGAGACGATGTTCTTATAATCTTTAACAGAAACGAAAAGCAGAAACGAATATCCACATAACCCAGCGTTACACGACCTTCAATTCAATGTCCTTCCCATGTGACCGAGAATCGTTCTAATAATTAAAAAAAAAGTAAGCCGCATGTATGATTATGCCCCTTCCCAAAAAACACAAACGTAACACCCTATGACACCTCATGCAGCAGAACCGTTTCAGCCTCTCAAACAAAAATTACGAAAACGATGAGAAATAGTTCTGGCTTGTGAAAACTCCCATAAACACCCTCCTTTTCCCATATAGAATGAGTTCTGATTCACTGCAGCTAACTCTAGGATTGATCAAACAACCACACACACAATAAAATGATTTTTCCTTGAAGTATGCCTGCATAAACCGGTTTCTCCTTGCTATTTTCTTGCAAAAGCACTTTATCGTTAACTAAAAAACCTGATAGTCTCACAGAAAGCTTTTTTTCCAATACCCAGCGTTACACGTCCTTCAATTTAATGTCCTTCCCGTGTGACCGATAATCGTTCTAATAATTAAAATAAAACGTGAGGCGCATGTATAATTACGCTCGAGCGATCCTTCCCAATAAACACACTGGATTTAGTATCCATGTACAGTTACTGCCCACAAGATGAGGCAATTGAATCAGTTTGTGACGCACTTGCAAAGGCCGACGACAGACTATACGCGATACCCAAGCCCACGACAGACCACGAGCGTTGTCTCCTTGAATCCATCATGCATCGAAACACGTTTGAATTCAATGGCAAGTTTTTTCAGACAGAAAATTGGCGTGGCCATGGGCAGCGAATGCAGTCCGGAGATTTGTGTCATAACCCTATTCAAATACGAACAAGATAAATTCTCCCTCACAATCCCTAAATTGTGAGCTACATGAGATATAGAGACGATGTTCTTATAATCTTTAACAGAAACGAAAAGCAGAAACGAATATCCACATAACCCAGCGTTACACGACCTTCAATTCAATGTCCTTCCCATGTGACCGAGAATCGTTCTAATAATTAAAAAAAAAGTAAGCCGCATGTATGATTATGCCCCTTCCCAAAAAACACAAACGTAACACCCTATGACACCTCATGCAGCAGAACCGTTTCAGCCTCTCAAACAAAAATTACGAAAACCATGAGAAATAGTTCTGGCTTGTGAAACCTCCCATAAACACCCTCCTTTTCCCATATAGAATGAGTTCTGATTCACTGCAGCTAACTCTAGGCTTGATCAAACAACCACACACACAATATAATGATTTTTCCTTGAAGTATGCCTGCATAAACCGGTTTCTCCTTGCTATTTTCTTGCAAAAGCACTTTATCGTTAACTAAAAAACCTGATAGTCTCACAGAAAGATTGTTTTCCCAATACCCAGCGTTACACGTCCTTCAATTTAATGTCCTTCCCGTGTGACCGATAATCGTTCTAATAATTAAAATAAAACGCGAGGCGCATGTATAATTACGCTCGAGCGATCCTTCCCAATAAACACATTGGAGCAAGATAACCCATTGATAACACTGGATTTAGTATCCATGTACAGTAACTGCCCACAAGATGAGGCAATTGAATCAGTTTGTGACGCACTTGCAAAGGCCGACGACAGACTATACGAAATACCCAAGCCCACGACAGACCACGAGCGTTGTCTCCTTGAATCCATCATGCATCGAAACACGTTTGAATTCAATGGCAAGTTTTTTCAGACAGAAAATTGGCGTGGCCATGGGCAGCGAATGCAGTCGAGAGATTTGTGACATAACCCTAAAAATTCTCCCTCCCAATCCCTCAATTGTGAGCTATATAAGATATAGAGACGGTGTTCTCATAATCTTTAACAGAAACGAAAAGCAGGCTGATGACCCCGTGCAATCACTTAATAAAATGTATCCAACGCTGAGGTTTACGTCCGAGATCTTAAACCGTCAAGTCATTTTTCTCGACCTTATTATCTGCAAAGGCGAACGATTTATAAATGTAGGGATATTGGATACTCAAGTATAACTACCAAAAAACTGATACATTTTAGTACCTATAGCTCGAGATTCAGCACACCCTAAGTCGGTATTTTGCGGCTTAATCAAGGACGGAGTGACTAGATACAAATTAACGTATATGTACACACTTAGAAGACTTTGAGGAGAGGGCTGAATTCTTCAAAGACAAACTTTAAAAGCGCGGATACACAAACGAATACCTAGCCCTCCTTCCTCAAAGGGGCGAGACTCCCGCGGACTCAAAACCCCCCCCCCAAAAAAAAAACAACTAAACATTATCCCACTGGTGGTTGTCCTACCAATACTACCCACAAGTTGCGCACCAAGCCCTTAAACGGGCACTCCTTAAACACGGGCACTTGATTAGTGAAAACGAATACCTAAATAGGCTATTTAAAAATCTTGGCATACAAACGGCATAAAACATAAAAGATGAACTTGTTCGATCTAGGACTAAAGCATCTCCACAGTACAACCAAGAGGAAAACAATCTGGATGAGGAGAATTGAAAATCCTTTTGGAACTATTGGAAGGACAAAACAATGATCAAAGAAACGGACTCAAGACTAAAACAAAACAAAATAAAGAAGTCAAGATATCTTCCTTTCGATCATGAGAAAAAAAACCGGTGATTGTCCTTGTAATATATTGCTGTATGTGTAAGACACTGCGGAAAGTGTGCCCTATGAAATTTGCCGTGATTCAAGAGTTGATTTTTTCTGAGCCACGTACGTCTCCTGCATTGACGCAGCATTTCTATTGTCTCTAATGAAACTTGTACTTATACGGGATAAGAATAAAGTAACCTGGAAATCACAATTTTGTGTTGTATAATTTATAAAGGCAGACACGATACATTCCAATTTGTTGGAGCGAGATAAAGACCATGATGTGTTTAACATCTAAACTCCCCTAATATTATTCAGACGTAAACAACGTGGTTCGTTCAGTGGTTTTTTTGTTCAGTATAAGACATTAGATTAGTTTCCTTCTAACCAGGTGTTTCAAAAAAGTAAACAATCCAGGACGTAATTAAGCCCCTTAAATACGAACCATGTTAGTGGTTCCAAAAACTTATAGCCAAACACACAACAAGTTAAGAGGTTCAGGACCCCCTTCCTGGATCTGTCCCTGTCTGTGTCCGGTATCTGATCACGTAAGATTTTAAATGCACGGTCCAGGGGTTCCGTGCTCAATCGTCACTTCGCACATGTACTGCTTGGCGAAATTCAGCAATGGGATATCCACCGTTACAAACTTGGCCGTCAAGGGAGGGTCGCACACGAAGTCTACGGTGGACCAGCGGACTAGGGCTTGCTGAGCGGTCAGGGCCGAGCCGCAGATAGCGTTGTTGAGCCCGGTGGAGCTTGCCCCGGCACGGACCATGGCACCTGTCAATCGATCACCTGTCGATGCGCAGGAATAGAAAAAAATAGAGTTACAACGCCCCTAAAAACACCTCCACTATCAAAATGGTAAAAAAAAACTAAAAAAAAACACCAACCTTTTTCCAGTATCCTCTGACCAGAAAACAAATAGTTTGGATGCATGGGGAATTTTTCTAGATAAACAAGATCACCTGATTAGGTCCAGTAGTCTTCATTTTAGGGACCTTTTTTACAGAACCAAGTCGGTGGTGAATTAGACAGGTCTTTTATTGCGGTGTCGCTTGTGTTGATCAACTGTCCAAATGACACCCGACTTGGTTGCAGAAAAAGGCCACTATAGAATGAAACCTGCTGGACTGAATCAGGTGATATTGGTATCATTTTGTTTTGTTTTATCTAGAAAGATTCAACGTCTATTCAAACTAGGTTTTCTGGTCTGAGGGTACTTAAAATAAACCGTTCTGTTTTAAAGACAGTTTTTTTTTTTGGGGGGGGGGGGGGGGGCATGCTTCGGGGTGTTTTTGAACCTCTGAGAAAATCATTTTCAGTATTGAAAGAATTTATATTTTAGACATTTTATCAATTTTCAATATTGTTTTTCTCAATTAACATTAAAAATGTGATGTGAATTTGGAAGAGGAAGTGAATTTGAAGCATTTGGATGCGATTTTGAAAAATGGTTAAAACTCTTGCCCATTCCTAGTGTTAGATGCCTTTGGTCTGTTATCAATAATTAATTCCCCAGTTGATTAATTTATTTAAAAACGTTAACGTTACATCGCGAAGACAATTACTTGTGCAATCTCCATGCTTCCTAACGACAACCTTCCTGATGCAGTGGTCCGTGATGAGATTCGCTTGCAGTAGAGACGTCTCCGCATTCACTGCATATAGAATTACAGAAAAAAGCCTAAGATGTTAACTCGCATTGAATGTCCACACTAACACGGTTGGAAATATACAAATCAAATAAGTTAAGAGGGCCTAATATTTCGACCTTAACAAGATCTTTAACTTAACTTTACACCAACGTAAGCCATGCCAAGTATACGAATTTTAGGTTAAAATGTAATGATAAGTTTTTGCGGCTGAATGTTTAACCTTAATTGTAATTTACGGCTATGTTAAGGCGTCTATGTTAAGGCGGCTATGTTAACGGTACGTTTTTAGTTTCGCGGATCGCAACTTATTGGGTTCTTCGTAAAGTAGGGAGACATGATAGGGTTTGCACTATTATTGGGTATTATGTTATTTTGGTAAATAACTCAGACATGATAGTGATACGTTGCAATTTCGCGATCGGTACACTGGCACTATTATTGGGTTTTCGTAAAGTACGGAGACATGATAGTGTTTGCACTATTATTGGGTTTTATGTTATTTTGGTAAATAACTGAAACATGACAGTGATGCGTTTTATTTTCGCGATCGGTACACTGGCACTGTTATTGGGTTTTAGTAAAGTACGGAGACATGATAGTGTTTGCACTATTATTTGGTTTTATGTTATTGTGGTAAATAACTGAAACATGATAGTGATGCGTTTTAATGTCGCGATCGGTACACTGGCACTATTATTGGGTTTTCGTAAGGTACGGAGACATGATAGTGTTGGCACTACATTATCGGGTTTTATGTTTTTTTGTTAAATAACTGTACATGATAGTGATACGTAGTAATTTCGCGATCGGTACATTGGCACTATTATTGGGTTTCACGTAACAAACGGGAACATAACAGTGATACTTTATTAGTTCCTGAATCGAACCGATCGGAAACAAACGTAGGCCTATATACTATTGTAATATACTATTGTAATATACTGTTGGTTGGTAATAATGTTTTGACATCAACCTGGCAATAAACTGCTTCGGCCTTACGATACAAAAAGAAAATAAACTCTTTAGGCCAATGCCTGAATATTTTGTCATGTGTTTCCTCTCGCATGGGGTGATAAACATATAAAGGCGGACATACAAGTTTTGCATGATGCACAACATGGTTGGGAGCAGAAACACACAAGATAAATAGCAGAGTGGTGTGGAACAACCAACAAAAGGAGGATTAGGCCAAGGGGATAAAAGACGAGGTCAGAGTGGTTGAGATCAAAGACAGACCAAGGGGATAAAGGGGTGCAAACCTGTGTGGGAAACAAACACGGAAGGGGTAAAACGACAAGGAAAGGGTCCAGGGTGAAGATCAAAGGGAAGAACTAACAAAGAAGTATGACTAAGAGTATTTTTTTTTTTGGGGGGGGGGGAAGGATTGGGCATATAAACAGCCATTTTGTCTCGGAAGATCCTGTTAAGATATATTAGGCTCTCTTAACATATTACATTCGAGTAGGTTTTATAACCAAGTTACCTTTCTCTTATAATTTTGGCTAGTAAACATTTCTTGCTCGTATAGAAACTTCTGCTCGTGTCAAGTGCCCCGCCCAACCCATCGTAAAATCAAGATGCATTCATACCTTCAGAGACCAGTGCAGGTACGTGTATAATTTGAGTTTCCACTTTGACTGGACTTTGTGGTTGGAACCCTGCATCGGGGAAAACAAAATGTGGAAATCCTTTTTATTTTCATATAAATTGGAAGAACAATTATTCAAACAATGCCAATCAATATCAATCTGGTTTTTCTTCTTAATATCAAGAGGCCCCCGTGAAAATAGTAGAAAGTAGAAAGGCTTTGATTGGGTATCCAAGACGGTTGAAAACGAATATAAGTGTCGCGAAAACCAAAAGGGCATTTTCAACAATCATAGCGTTTAAAGGTAGGATACACCATTTGCAGATATCGAAGAAAAAAATTACTACCAAATTATTAAGAAATATTTTACTTATTTGAAAGTAAATAACGATTGTAGGCATCCAGCAAAATGATTGCGCTAGATATCATAATTATATGTTACACACAATTGAATTGTATAAACAAAACGGACGGCGATTGCGTAAAAACCCAAGAACAGCATAACAACTGCCCGACGCCGGTTAAAAACGAACGCCGTTTTTCTTGCTTTTCTCAACATTCATGATTGTAAACCTTCGGACATGTCAGTTAAACGATATTTACTATAAAATCCACCCGTTCATGATGATTCAAGCAATAACCAATGTTGTATCCTACCTTTAAAGATTTATCTGGTACACCAATCTAAGATAAAAAAACTCACTGATCTCACAGGTGGCACCCTTGTAGCCTAGGAAACAAATGCATTTCGAGTTTCCTATACCGTCATGGATGTAGAGTCCGTTTTTACATTGATTTTCGACACGGTCATTTGACTCTAAAAAGTAAAAAAAAGAAAACAATGCAATGAATACGACATCGAATATGTAAATCAGTGATGTAATCTAGAAACCCAATACTGGGTGGCCAAAACAAATCGGGACAAGCATCTCGCATATCTTAACAGACAAGCTTATTTCCACTACCCTGAGGCCGTACCTATACCAATGGATGGAGAATCTTTCCAGAAGAAAAATGATACAAAGATATCTAATCCGTCCGGAATGCTGTAGCCAGCTGTGCTATGCCGTAGAACCTGGCGTTTGAGGCAGCTGCACGCTCGGCTCATTGTGCAGTGCAGCTACTGGACAAAGGCTTCTGTGCAGTCATATGCGTATTATCCAGTGCAGTGAGGAAAGCAGTGCAGTTAGGAAAGCGACGCCAATAATACCGGCGTCACGGGGTTAAGTTACCGGTGTTCCTGAATTGTTTTTGTTTAAATAGATCACTGACCGGAAGTGGGTGTACGTGTTACTTACTCGTCTGACAAAGAACGCCTGTAAAGCCTTCTGTGCACTTGCAGCTAACGTTAATGATACCATCCACGCAGATGCCGCCATTTTGGCATGGATCGCTGGCACACTCGTCAATATCTACGGCAAATTTTGAGACAATTTATCAACAAAGAAAGATCTCGATCACCAACCTACGTGACCAAGCTGTCATCCAGGTATGGGCAAGTCAGCGCGTCATTTATAAAACAAGGGTGGTTTTATAAGTGACTACTTTACAACTTGACCTAACATGACTACGGACTAAGATGAAGGATTCCTATCATGTTCCAGACAAGCCACCAACCAGGACAATATGTGGAATGGTCTCCCTTCCAACTACTGACCACAGTCAATGGTGCTTAACTTGGCACTTATTTGACGCAGACTAAGATGAAGCAGCCCTATCATGTCCCAGACAAGCCACTAACCAGGACAATACGTGGAATATGGTCTTCCATCTAACTTCTGACCACATACAAAAGTGCTTAACTTGGCACTTATACCACTAACTCCTCCAATTGAGTAGCTATATATTAAGGAGATATCGAGTCTTTCATGGCAGCTTACTTGTTTGACAGATGTGTCCCTGGAAACCCTTAGAGCAGTCGCATCTAATACCGTCTGCTTCAGGGATACAGACGCCGTCATTCATACACGAGTCGCTATCACATGAACTGGTGATGGGTAGAACTGCAGGCAATTCTAAAAACAGAAAGAGTGTTTCACAATTATAACCTGGTTCACTTTCAGTCATGGTACAGACTCCGATCAAAAGTATCGTAAAATGGGGTATCTTTGGCACAAAGGGGTAACTTTTAGCAGCTTGTTCCTAATAAGTGCCAAACATAGTCTTAGTAATCAATATGGTGTATCATTAGCACTCACCAGCTTTACAGAGAGGTCCTGTGAAGCCTTCTGCACATGTGCAGGTAACCTCGTTGATACCATCCTCGCAATCAGCGCCATTCTGGCATGGATTGCTAGCACACTCGTCAATATCTTGGAAGAGAAATCAAGGAAGAAAAATGCTAAAAATCGACAGGAAAACCTGCAATAGTTGAAACGGCATTGTTTCAAATACGAAAGCAGATCAGCAAGAAAAGCAATTCAATTTGTGACTCGACAAATTTTAAATTGATATCGAAATTTTGGAATATTGTTTTCTCAAAACATTCACAGAAATACAATTTGGTCAGGTAAGTTGTCGACCACCTTTCGTTAGGTTTAGAGCGCTTCAGACAGCTTCAAAATAATAACAATTCACAAATGACTACTGCAGCTTTAAGATGACGAGTAGTATAAATAGTAGGTTGGTGTCGAGGTGCAATTATTGTTATCTTACCGGTCCCGCACAAGGTACCCTCGTAGCCCAGGGAGCATTCACAGCCAAACCCGTCCACTTCATCACGACAGACGCCATTCGTACAAGGGCTGCTGTCGCACTCGTCAATGTCTATCAAGAAACAAACAGAGAAAGGAATAAAAGATTCGTTTTTATCTCTCAGTGTTGACATGCTTTTTTTCTCCACACAGATTAATGTTCGTATTATTATTTGAACCGTTTGTATTTATATTGTGTGGTTATTTTGTAATGATTGTTGTTGTTGTCAACATTGGAATAATATGTGTGAATAAACTTGAAACTTTATATGAAATGGTTCCATGATCGATATGAAATAACTTTCTCAAACTATTCTTGGTTTGTGATTTTGTGTTCGAGGAAGATCTCAAGTCGAGAAGCCAGTTTTGCGAGGAGCACTAACCAGTTTCACACAGGGATCCCGTGAAGCCTTCTGCACAAGTGCAGGAAACCTGGTTGATACCATCCATGCAAGTGGCGCTATTTAAGCATGGATCGCTGGCACACTCGTCAATATCTAAATTAAAACAGAATATAACATTGGAAGATAAATAAGAGCAAAAACTGTTTCAAAACTTTACCAGTCAATCATTTCGAAGGCACCAGTTTAGCAGAGAGCTCCAGTAAAGCCTTTACTTTAAAACCACAACCACATCGAAGTAAATCAGTTTTATTCTGTTCAAATAAACCTGGTAAATCCAGTTGCTCAAATTTTTACCAATTTTTGGGATTTTGTTACTCGTTTTGCAGAGAGCTCCAGTGAAGCCTTCTGCGCATGTGCAGATAACCTCGTTGATACCATCCTTGCAATCAGCGCCATTCTGACAAGGATCGCTAGTACACTCGTCAATATCTAAATTAAAACAAATTACAACATCGAAAGATAAATAAAGGCAAAAACTCTTTCAACAATTAACCAGTCAACCATTTTGAAGGAACCCACCAGTTTCGCAGAGAGGTCCAATGAAGCCTTCTGCGCATGTGCAGGTAACCTTGTTGATACCATTCTCGCAATCTGCGTCATTTTGGCATGGATCGCTAGCACACTCGTCAATATCTAAATTGAAACAGAATATAACATCGAAAGATAAATAAGGGCAAAATCTGTTTCAAACATTAACCAGTCAACCATTTTGAAGGAACCCACCAGTTTCGCAGAGAGGTCCAGTGAAGCCTTCTGCGCATGTGCAGGTAACCTTGTTGATACCATCCTTGCAATCTGCGTCATTTTGGCATGGATCGCTAGCACACTCGTCAATATCTAAATAAAAACAGAAAATAACACCGAAAGATAAATAAGGGCAAAATCTGTTTCAAAAATTAACCAGTGAACCATTTTGAAGGAACCCACCGGTTTCGCAGAGAGGTCCAGTGAAGCCTTCTGCGCATGTGCAGGTAACCTTGTTGATACCATCCTTGCAATCTGCGTCATTTTGGCATGGATCGCTAGCACACTCGTCAATATCTAAATTAAAAACATAATATAACACCGGAAGATAAATAAAGCAAAAACTGTCAACAATTAACCAGTCAACCATTTTGAAGGAACCCACCAGTTTCGCAGAGAGGTCCAGTGAAGCCTTCTGCGCATGTGCAGGTAACCTTGTTGATACCATTCTTGCAATCTGCGTCATTTTGGCATGGATCGCTAGCACACTCGTCAATATCTAAATTAAAAACATAATATAACACCGGAAGATAAATACAGCAAAATCTGTTTCAAAAATTAACCAGTGAACCATTTTGAAGGAACCCACCGGTTTCGCAGAGAGGTCCAGTGAAGCCTTCTGCGCATGTGCAGGTAACCTTGTCGATACCATCCTTGCACTCTGCGTCATTTTGGCAAGGATCGCTAGCACACTCGTCAATATCTAAATTAAAACAGAATATTGTTGATACCATCCTTGTAATCATGATCATGAGCGCCATTCCGGCATGTATCGCTGGCACACTCGTCAAAATAATGTGTTCATAATAAATCTCCTTTTAAATAACCACGCCAATGTAAAAGCGGTTTATTTCGCTTCATTGTAACCTTTTTTTAAAATTATCTTATGTTTCGCCTGAAGCCTAGTGAGTCCATTATCTTGATTTTTTGTTGAGAGAGCTCCGGTGAAGCCTTCTGCGCATGTGCCTGAAACCTAAATTAAAGTAGCGAACAATGGATTTGCCGTTATTGTGCACAATCAACACTCGACATCACCTCTTTAGTTTTACTACTAGTTAATACATAATGGGTTGCGGAATGAATTGTATTTGACACAGACCTGTCGCGATCGCGCAGAGCGATCCAGTGAAGCCTTCTGCGCATGTGCAGGTAAACTCGTTAATACCATCCTGACAATCAGCGCCATTCTGGCATGGATCACTGGTACACTCGTCAATATCTGTACAAAATAAGAGACCAACGCAACAGCTGCATTATAAACAAAAGTATGATTTATTTTTACTTGTATTCGTCCGGAAATGTTTTTGGGCAACAAACGAGACAACGAGGCGTGCCAGACAAACGTGGGGCGCCGGGCCAACGTGGGGCGCCGGTCTTATTTATGGGGATTTATTTAGTTGGGATGAGATTTGGTTGAACTTGAGGCATCGGACCTATGGGACTTACGAGCGAGACCCTGTTCTGCAAGCCCAACCCGAAACCGAACCGACACAAAACCAATTGCATTCTTATTACCGCGTCAACCCTGTGCGATTGTGGTTAATTGCGTAACTTTGCGGTACACGAGCTTCCATGGAATAGCGCACCTAGCTGGGCAGACCGCGTGCCCCCTTGCATTGGTGGAAGTGTTGTAAGCCACAACTGTGTCATTGTCGCATCGAACCAGGACCGCCCGACGCATCACCCATACGCAAAAAAGTTGGATTGCTCTTGAGAACGTTTATGTGACTTGAGCAAGTTCGGGGTCCCACCGACCCGCTACTTGACATGGGTGGAGGTTGGCCTCCCAGCCAGAAAGTGACGCGTCTGTCGTGACGGTTACTGACGGCTAAGGCCTGCAAAAAGCATGGCTTCCGGTGAGGTTGGCAATGTCGAGCCACCACCGGAGGTGTGGTACCAACCAAGACGTGGTCGGCACCCGATGATTTAAGTTGTGGCGACTGGGTTTGTAGAAAGAGAGTACATGCAGTTGGATGGGGCGCATCCTTAACCTGCATAACCCTACAACGTCCACCAGGCTGGACATGAGGCCCAGAAGCCTGACATGAGGCTGGACATGAGGCCCTAATTAAGCCTGTCCCGGGGCCATCGTCGACGGAAGAAATAGAGACATCCACTGTCGAAGGTTCGATGGTGCGTTTCTCTGTAGGACGGGCCAGTCCCTTCCGGAGGTCGAGTGACGCCTCCAGGAAAGTTGGGAACTGGGAGGGGAGTGGGTGTGACTTCTCGGTGTTGATAAAACCGAGGTCCGACGTGAGGCGCCATGTCAGGTCGAACGCCGCAGCCGTGGCCTCCAGAGATTGACCAACGAGGTGTGCCGCGGGGCGATATGGGTAGGAGGCCACATGGGGTGCTATTGTGTAAACTCTTAGCGGTAGAACCTGCCGGTCTAGGGGAATTTGCATAAGTAGATGGCTCTACAGGTGAGTAGAATGACGTAGACACATATCTATACTCACTGGTTTCACAGAAGGATCCCGTAAAACCCGGCGCACATACGCAGGACACCTCCATCACACCGTCCTCGCAAGTGGCGCCATTCTGGCATGAAACGCTCTCGCATTCGTCTGTAATTGAAAGGATCAAATTGGAAGGATCATTTGAGAAATAGCAAAGGTGTAGTCGAGTTCGTAACGCCATGGATCAATCAAGAGTGGATCAACAAACATAGTAGAAGACTATCACCTGCCGCAAGCCAATGCGGCCCACCCAGTCAGCGTTTGTCTCCGGTTTGAGTACTTGCAGAACTGTCAGTACTTTCCGCAAACCTTACAGGAGCAACATGAAAAAACAATTACATCTTATGAACACCACACTTTTCAATACGATAAAACTTCGTCAGATTCCCTCTCCTTATAACAAATCAACTCTTTCTTGAGAGCCAAATTTTCACTCTTGCATTTATAGAGAGTAGTGAAATGATTCCTCAAAGTTTACCTTTGCAGTACGACATCGGCAGCTCATACGCCTCCAACTCGCAGATCGTAAGAATAGCTCTTCTACTGACCATATCAAGGGAGATGTAACGCGCCCGTAGCGGTCGCTCGCACTCCCTGACGATCGTGCCACCTTTCTCAGAGACTTCTTGCAGAGTCGTGCGGCCGCCACATGCCGGATTATCGATGATTGAGCTTTGAAGCCCGGCTCTAACGAGAACACCTTGAAACCTCGTCTCTACAAAGTGAAAAGTAGGGAGCTCGGGACTAACTTGGCTGAGGAATCATCGTTATCGTAGTAATTGTGCAGACGGAACGGGTGACGTCCAGTTTATATAGGTCACACAAAATCTATCCAATCAGAGCTCAAAGTGCATTAGCGCTTCCCAGCGCCCAGTATAGGCGGTGGGACCGAGCGAATTTGTTATGTGCAGCCGGTGGTAAAAACCTGCCATTTCTGTGCAAAATCTAATCGGGTGGGCAACGGTGTGCAACCAATGTGTTTGCTGCCACCAAGTGTCACGAAGAAGGGTTAAAACTAGGTTTCCGACTTCTCGTGTATACTTACGACAACAGTCCCCTCTGTTGAGAATGGTGACCTTGCTGATGCAGTGTTCCGTTTGGAGGTCAACTTGCCATGAGGGGTTCTTCTGATACCCTGAAGATAAAACAAATCAGAGTTGTAATGACTCGAGTCAATGACTTAACTCGACTTTGACTCGAGTCCCATTTTTGGCATCTTGACTCGAATCCCGATGGGTAAATGACACGACTCGAGTCACTGCAAGCAAATGACTCGACTCGACTCCCTCATCAGAATGAGTCCACTCGAGTGAAAGCTAGTGAGACTCGAGTCCCCAAAATACGAGCAAAACTTTGCAATTTATGGACGCCACCATTTGTAAATTTCGGACTAAATTTCATGACACTGAAATTGTTTAAAAAGGTTGATTATTATAAACTTGGATCCACGAATGTTCTCATTAAAGTCTCAAAGAGCTGTGATCACATTGATAGCTTTTTTTAAGGGAGATTACTGTTTGAGAAAGTACAATTTTAAACCATTGTAAACCCATATAGCTTTACCTTACATACGCACTGTGGACATTCCTTTGTCTTCGTGTAGTTAACAAACTTTGACTAAATACTCATTTTTCTCGCTTCCCCAAAACAAATTTACCCTCAAATTTGGATTATGGGCCTCTCAGCTGTCCCTTCTATCTTTTCTATATATAACCCTAACCCGTTTTTCCTCTAGCCTCTTTTTCGGAAACTGAAAAACGGATTGTGGACGTGTGCAAGTCCACAAACCGTAACCTCTTCCCGCATCGTGTGGACCATTATTGTTCGGAGGTCCACAGTGCGTATGCAAGACTAACTCTAACATTCCGACAACAAACAAACCCAATCACACACCCAATGAGTAACGGGGCCCAAAATGGATCATTATTATAAGGCTATAAACGGAGCAGCCTTACATTTGTATTAGACACCAATTGACACTGACAGGTGCCTCGACACCCCACCCACCCCTTAAACAAAAACAATCTTACTTGTCGATGAGCATTTGCGGGCCTTATAGTTGGAATTCGCCACACCGTCGATGGCTCTGTCAGCTTTAGCGTACGTAGTAGTTTGACTCGCTGGTTTCCCGACGAGGTTCAACTTACGAGGTTCGTCTGTATTATTTGTAGGGGTAACAAAAGATTTAATTCAAAGTTAAACCATTTAACGGCTAGTTTGAATTTGAATCGTTTGAAGCGAAGCAAGTTATCAACTAACTTGACAGCTATTACCAATGAATTCCAAATTACCCTTGTATGCAATGGCTGCGCTGTATATGTAACATGTGACCATCGCTGTGCATAGCCCAATAGTGTACTGTACGCGCTCGACCTACGCGCTGCTCCCGTCAGAGTCCAGCCCGCGTGTTTCGTCGGGATCACAGCCTTGATCCTTCTGTTACTTTCAGGTTTTATGTTTTTCTTTACTTTGCTTCTCAAATCCGAGAAAAATATATAAAAAAGGGGAGAGGGAATTAAGGGGTTGGTGAGTATGCAAATCATTACAAAGGGCCTTTTCGGAACTTTTGCTTCGTCTTCGGCTTCGCCTTCGCCTCCGAATTCCGAATCACTGAAAAGCAAATAGAAATTAAAGCAAAGGGAAATAGTCTACTTTTTGGTTCACATCAATCGATTGAATGTTTCTGAAGCACAACAGGCATCAGAATGTGGCTGGAGATCCCGCAGTTGGGAATTTAAAATCACCTTAGACCAAAGACGAAGACGAAGCCAGGAATTCAAAACGGCCCTATGAATTTAGCCTTCGTGTGTTTCTCAACGGCCAATCACCGATCACAGACTGTTGGTTTGCGTCATACTCCTGAGTTATTCATTTCAAATTTCCCAATCAGCTACTTGGAATTCAACACAAAGACAAATTTAACCAAAGACCAATCAGATCCCGTGGGTAGAAAGCAGCGCTTTCTTATTAACATAACCATAAAACCCGGAAGTAGACAGAATAAGGCTGTGGTCCTGACGAAGCGTAGCATGCGGGCTGGACTCTGGCGAGATGCACTAGCGATTAAATAAACGTTGGATATACAGCGTAGCCTTGCACTCAAGGCTACCTCTGTATTTACTCCCGAGACTCACCTTCAGATCTCTCCTCTAGCATGCGATCCAGAAAATCCAGGTACGCCAGGTCTCGATCCAATAATTCATCAAGCTGAAAATGAAGTTTTAAGAAAACCAAACTTAAACAGGTCTTTCTAGACACATTATAATAACATTGTTAGCGTATACCACCAGCTAGTTCAAGCTTTACAAACATGTTCAGACCCATGAGCTCAGCTAGGGCCAATTTCATAAAACGTGTAAGCACCAAAATTTGCTTAGCATGAACATTCTTCCTTGGAAAAAACAGGGTTACAAAACCAAAATGAAGTTGATGTTTATTGTTTGTAAAGGGTATTCAGCTGGTTTTGTTTGCCTTGAATGAAATATTATTGTTAATACATGTGTAACCAGATCGCTGACTGCCGTAACCATAGCCATACAAATATGCGGGAAGAAACTATGTGTATCCAGCTGTTTTGTGACGGTGAGCACACTGCTTAAATTTCGTCTTAAAAATACAGTGTTTTTATTTTGTTTGACGCGGGACCAGTTCCTTGTTATTTTGCAATATATTTGTTGTTCAAGTTAAAAACTGGCACGAACGGGCTTCCGTACCGTGTTTCGAACTTCAGCAGTTGTGTAATAATAGTGCACATATAGTTTGCAGTCGAGACAATTAAAGTATTTCCTAACAAAACTGGAAATGTTTCTCAGTAGTGACTTTTACCGAGATGATAACATAAAAAGCAGCGTCAGGTTGGAACATTCTTTCCGCATTAAACACCGGCAAGAGATCGGCTGAGGATTTATCCTAATTTGTCGGTTTGAAGTAGGCCTTTAGGCTAGGCTAAGAGTACTACTTATCACTTGTACCGATGGGAAATGTTGTATTGGTCTGCATCTGTACTGTTTTAATTTGCTCTGCTTCACCCGCCCCCCTATTTTTTTTTACCCAGGTTTGTTTAACTAAACTCTACATACCTTGTTCTCAGGCTCCTCCTGTACGTTCACAAAAACGCCGTGGCATGATACCGCCATCATTAGCAGGAGTACTTGACCCACCATGATGATCTGTTCGCTGACTGAACGGGAAACTCTTCAAAGCTAGCATTGGAAGTGCGCGCCGCACCCGTACCCACTAGATTATTCAGCGAAACAAATATACACACCACTGCACACGGAGTCATGCATCATTGCCTCTGAGTAACCAAATCCGAATAACAGATGGAACTATGGCACATATATATACTTTTATCTACATGTGTATTTCCATTCAGTTAACTTAGTTGCCATATGGAACAGGGAAAGTATTCTTAACGTACGTTCTTTTTAATTGAAAAGTGTAACTTTAGAACTAAACACTAAAACATCCATTATGGAGTACGAATATCCTCCTGTTTTAGAAAATATTGTACTGAAAGAAGGCATCTATTCAAATTGTGCATACAATTAACTTTTTCTGTCATTTCAAATGTTATTGCAACATTGGCTTCACTCACAATATTATTGTTTAGAAACGATTAAGTATGCCCTGTAAGGTTACAGATCTAGTGTAAAATAAAATTATAGGGTGGGGCAGGCACTGTGACTTTTGGACCACAGCAACCACAAAGTGGGTACAGGGCCACAAATTTTGAACATTTCTTTGTTAATCCTCAATTATCATGTTATTATATTTATTTTAATGTCACTTTGCAATGTAATGTTCTATAAGTGAGCACAGAAGAATGTGTAGTGCTGACAAGAATAAAATGACAAACAATAGATAATAAATATATCCCTTTAAAACAAAAAAGCTGATTAACCCCCCCAAAACCCCCCCCCCCCCAAAAAAAAAAAAACCCCAAAAAACAACAACAACAAACAAACAAACAAACAACAATAATATTAATATAAAAGCAAAATATGGAATTTCCAAGAGAGACATTTATAGACACCAAGGAATTTAGTATGTGACACTTGCAGTATAGGCTCGATATTTCAATTTCAAAAGATCATGTACATTTTTAAGAAATAAGTGACAGCCTGTTAGACTGAACCCAAATTGACACTTTGGCTAATTCAATATTAAAGAGATCGTATACGTCTGGTAATTACTCAAAACATTAATGGCAATATAAACTTAATTGGTAAGAAGTACAGCAGCTTTGGATAGTATAAGGCATTTTGGAAACTTTTCACTTCGAAGTACTGCGGTTAATTATGGAAAAAGATATCACTTTGTATCCCCAAAAATTTGAATCTGAGAAGCGTTACTACAGTGAGGTTTCTCATCAGATTGTGTATTCCAATGCAGATTATTTTTCCTGCGTGGACATAACCGCTTCAGATTTTTGGCAATATCTCAAAAATCGCTACCACCTTTTGAAATGGAATTTGTTACAGGTTAGTTTGATGGTATATATCTAGAACTATATAGGATTGAAACAAACATTGGGTTCCAATTACAAAACTATACAATCCCTATAACAAACTGACAATAGTTTCTAAGTCAGTATTACTCGGAGTATTACTCGAGTAAAATATGTAGGCCTAAGTGTCATCAGCAAAAGGAATGCAAGAGCATATTGTCGAAGCTTAGCAAATATCATTTGTATATAATGAGAATAGCAATGGCCCAAAAAGAGATCCCTGCGGTACTCCACATGTAATTGTACTCATAGAAGAGAAACACGAGTCCAGTTTAGTAAATTGATTCCTGTTGGAGAGATAACTTAATTAATGAACAGTACAAAGTACGCAAAATGCTTGATGGAAGAGTGTACTTCAATTTACTCATGATACCTATATTTTGGGAAATTTTGTTTTCTAATTCCTTTATATTGAATTTCCAAGAGAGACATTTATCAATATAGACACAAAATAATTTAGTATGTGACACTTGCAGTATAGGCTCGTTAATAATTTTAACTTGACATTATTAGATGTACTCAGCTTCTTTTTTCTATTTCGAAAGACCATAAATGTACATTTTTTTTAAAGAATTAATTGACAGCCTGTTACTAGACTGAAGGCAAATTAACACTTTGGCTAATTCAATATTAATAAGACTTACAATAGTTTCTAAGTCAGTGTTATTAATCGAGTAACATACAGTATGTGAGTGTCATCAGCAGAAAGAATAAAAGAGCATAATGGTCGAAGTTTGGCAAATATTATTTATAAAATGAGAATAGCAATGGCCCAGGAAAATTTCCCTATTCCACATGTAATTGTACTCATAGAAGAGTAACACGAGTCTAGTTTGGTATATTATTATTATTATTATTATGATTATTATTATTTCTGGTAATGAAACCAAGGATCCTTTAAAAGCGCTCAAGGCACTGTAGCTCGTAAGCCAGAAGAACCCCGTAGACAGAGGCACACAGCCAGGAACACCGGGGCAAACCCCATCTCTTCGACGTTCTTTGACGTGCATTATACAATAGTATAATATTATAATGAGAAAGATAAGAAACACACATTATAAATTATACAACACACGGGACCTACAACTTTACGTCCCATCCGAAGGACGAAGCAATAGTGGTTTAATTGCATTGCTTAAGGACACACGTGTCGACACCGGGACTCGAACTCACGCTCTGTGGAACAGAAAACCCAACTCTTAACCGCTCGGCCACGACACTCCAAAATATTGATTCCTGTTGGAGTTGTGGGGGGGGGGGGGGGGGGGGGGGGGGGGTTAGAGCACGAGGCCTTCATTAACTGGGACTCGGGGCAGCAGGTTCTTTCTGGGGTCTTTCCAGCCTGAACTGCTTTTATTGTGACTGCCTGTGGGTTGCCTGCACAAGCTGATTAAGTTCATACAGGCGGTAATGATACAGAAATTATTATAAATAAACAGTTATGCGATATGTCTGACTTTGTGCACTGAAAAACATAAATAAAGTGTCGTCTATATGAATAGGCGTGTCCAATTATATGTATCAACTGGTCTTACTCAAAGTTTCACAATAACCTTCCTTTTAATAAACTCAATCTAATATTCATTTCTCAAGCAGTGATACTCAAACGACCGCTCACCCTTAATTGAACAACAATGTATTTTTTTATTAATTTGTTTTTCTTTTCTCTGAGGGATTCTTATTTATTCTTCACTGTATTTTCTTGACAGCTGACAAGTACAAGATACATTCATTAATGTTGTCAACAAATTGGCTCAACGTCAAGAAAGAGTCCCAGTAAGGATTTAACTACAGCAGTTCTACCGAGAACAGTTAAATGTCTCTTTGACCAATTACAAATTTGACTACATACGAATAAAATAACCGTATTATAATTTAACTTAGTATTATATATATATTTTTTACTGCTTAGAAGTATGATTGTTTTCCTATATAATTATGGTGTCCGTTCGTTTGTTTTTGTTTAATGGCATGCTTAATACAAGCTCTGATTACAAGGTCTTGCTACCTCTGGCATTTATATCTTGTTATTTAATTCTTATATAATTTGGTATCTATATCAAGAAGAGGAACAAAATGTGATTGAATTGACCCAATAAAAGTACACAAAACGTATTTGCAAATTATGCCTAAAACGAAATTTGTGCACGAACTTAAAAATCAACCATACAAAATTAAGCTTTTTATACAGCAACCACACAAACAAGAAACTGTCTTTGATCAGGAAATATGATACACATTTGTCTGCGTCTAAGGGAGTGTGGCAATCTCACTTCTGTTTGCGGGACAGGCGTATCCCCATACTGCGGTCTGGGCACTGGCGCAGTGAGTTTTTCTGTTTGATTAAAGTATATGTAGGTAATTTTAATGTAATGCGCTTTTGATCATAAATGTAAATGAGTCTGATGTCGCAAAATACAATTTTACATAAAGGGCTGTTTATTGTCTTGGAGGTGAATTGTTTTTCAACAAATAATATTTTTGTTTTTAGGCATTTTGGTTTCTCCGACACCTATATTTTCAGATCTGATTGATTGAAAAGATTGTTTTGATCCCTAAATTAAATGTAATACAGGTTTTGTCATTCTCTTACCATAGCATCTGATGAAGCACTACACTTGTAAATCTCCATTTCTTTTCAAAGACATTTTGAATATAATTGAGAAAAAGCTAATTTCCCAAAATTGTAAAAGACCTGTGCATTACACTACAGAGTTGTGTCATATATCAAATAAAAGCTTATTTTCTGCTTTTTCGGACCAACTTGAAATTGAATTTAAAAGAACCAAAAAACCATCAGACTCATTTTTGCAGAGTGGGTCACAAATTTCTTCAAATAGGCACTTGGGGAGACAAATTAGCGTAATTTTTTAGGTAATAAGGAGACAGTGGCACTTAGAGAGACATTTCAGTGTCTCCCTAAGTGTCTAGCTATACCCCTCAAAAACGACAGATTTTGGTCTAAATAGCATAAATCTCGAAGATCTTAGAGAAAAGGGTTAGGGTAAACAAGTTAGGACTGTTTTAGGTTTGTGTACATCTCTATGGGATTGTCTCCCCAAGTGCCTATTATGCTCAAAGAGCTAGGATCGTCTCTATTATGACAGGGAAAATTAAACCCCATCAAACTAAAACTATAGACGACCTGAAGCTAGTGACCAGGCGATTTAGATTAAAACACATTAAATAATAATTGAATAGATCGATTAATTGGCTTATTTTTCTGTCAGAGTACTTCAATCGGAGCGATTTTCACTCCAGATTGTCTGGTCCTAGTTTCAATCTTAAGATAAAGAGAGGAGAGATATTTCAGGGGCCATAGATTCCGAACTCCTGGTTTGGGATCTTGTCAGCGTCTTGCGCATCCAGGTCGTAGAGACGACACTGTCCAGTCTCCAGCGAGTAGTCGAAGGACGCGCACCCGGACAGCTTGAGGCAGCTGGCGGCGCATCGAATGGCAGATTTAGCGAAACGGGTCGCTAGCGGGCCGGCATTTCCGATCATGGATCTCTTGTACACCAGTCTGAAGTTTGCTGAGACGATGTTGGCTTGAACCGGCACAGGGGTTAGGACTGGAAGTTAAGCAAATATAGGTCATATTAATTATTTTGAAAAACAATATCAGTACCAGAAAGATATTATTAAAGTGACTCAAAATAATCCGTGTTGGCTCGGACTTGAAGCTAAAGGGTCTATTGCGCATTTTTATCGTTTGAAAGAACCACCGTTTTAGCTCTGCGAATAATGTATGATATTTTTTTACAATTTCGATTTTCATCGAACAGAAATTAGTTTTTATGTTATTAATTTCTTAAAGATGACAGCATACAAAAAACAACAATTTCTTAGTTGAGAGTCATTAATAATGACGTCAAGTAAGTATTTGGACAGTAATTTGGTTGGTTACTTTTTGGATAGTTGCCAAAGATATTTTGTCCCTTTATCTTTGTAACAAGTTACAGCGGCATGCCGAGATGACGCCATCCGTGCCCGTAACACGCTATCTCGTCCGGATCTCAACATCTATACACGGCGTATCTAGTAATGCGTGAGAGCCAATCAGAAACCTTACTTTTAGGTACAGGGCACTCATTGGCTGCAAACTCCTTCACCGTCACCTCTGCGAGCATGAGTGTGGGATCCGTATTCTCCGGATTCGAGGCGTCTATGTCTAGACTGACATACCGGGCCATCCGCGGTGTGTCGCAGAGGAACGTATTCACGGACCCGGGTGCGGATTGAGCCTGTGTAGCGGGTGAACCGCATGGTTGGTTCTCGGTTATATTGGAGCTCAGACCCGCTCGTGCTACCGCGGTGATAAAACGGTCTCCAGCTTAGAAAAAATACAAATTATTCAGGATTTAGTGTACCTCAGAGAAAGTAAAATAGTCTGATTTGATTAGGGTCCCGGTGTGGTTTCAGACTATGAAATACGCACATGCCTAAATTAGGAGCGTGACCGGTCACGTGTCGTTGATTTCGGCCGTTGCTATGCTGTTACTAAGGGCGGACAATGACCGCCCATAGCAACGGCATAGCATAGCAACGGCAGAAGTCACAGCTAAAGCCAGCAATTTAGACATGGCCTTAGTCGAGCATCAATAAATTTCGTAAATGCTCAAAAAACATTGACAACAGGTACCAATCACCAACACTACACTTGTGAACGAACGCATGGAATTAATTAGTTCGACTGGTTTTTTAATGAATTTGGTGATGACAACAAGAGAGACATTTATAGTTACCACAGCAATCTGTCCGGAGTGTGACGGTGATGCTTCCCAAGCAGTGCTCGCCTTCTAAGTCCACTTTCCACCAAGGATGCGGATCTTCGGGATCTAAATTACAAAAACAAAATAAATTAAGGACATCCCGGTTACGTTGAGGATCTGTATCTTCCGTCTGACTTGTAAGATTTGCCGGCCATTTGTAAACGTTTATTGTTCTAATTCACCGATTTTAATATTCAAAATTGCCCAGTATCACCAATTTAGTGATGAACCCTGACGAAAACATGGTTCTTGTGTTCTTGGGCAAGACATTTAACTATAATTGCATTTTTTTCCAAGGAGTATGAGATAGGGACTACATGCGCCGATCTTGAGTTGTTGCAGAAATGATCTCGTTCCTGGTAAACAGGGGTAATAATTGTAAAGCGCTTGGAAACCTCTGGAAAAGGCGCGTTATAAATACCGTCATTATTATTATCATTAATATAAGTGCACTTTCCATGTTTATTTTCGTCTTTTGTCACAATTTCAAATTGAGCTCGAGCAAACTCAAACAACGAAGACGTTTTCGTCCCCCGAATACGAGTTCACCTTGTCGATGCCAAACCTTGTTATTCAGAAATCACATTCGTTAAATTTCCACAAAATTTAAAAACAATTTGTGTTCAGTTTCGTCATTGCGTCATTGTGATATATATATAGGTTGATTATAATTTATGTTTCCTCAGATTTTGTCTTTTTTTAGGGTGGTAAAGAAAAGCAACCTCATAGGCCTACTTCCACTATACAGAGACCTACTCTTCTGATGTTATATGAATAGACAATCTTGTTATAAGGAAATCGATATTAAAGATGGACTACAACGGAATAATGATAAAGGCTGTGTTGCTTTTTTTGTTCGAGAAATGTATAATGATTACTAATATATCATTAGTATTCAATAAAACTTGTTCCTTCATGCAAAAAAAAAAAAAAAAATTGATCGGCGTTCTACGACCTAGAAAAACTTAGTTTCAGCAAAATCCCTTAACTCATGAATAATTCATACTTTGTGTGTGACGTACTACCCATGACGATTTACTCGGGTCGATCGTGTGCGTGCATTTTTACCGTACAATGCAATGCGGAATAACATGGCGTCTGTTGTTTACTCTTGGTTGCTCATGGGTAGTACGTCATCACTTTTCGCTGGTTTACAAGTCCGCTGGTACTATATCGTGGATTTCATTGTGGTTTTCAGTGGATCTTTGCCGGGAACCAGTACAGGGCGGGAAATTTCAAAATCGAAGAATCGAGGTCTAATTTTGTCGGTCAAATTGCAACAAAATTATTTAGAGAAAAACATGACCGTAACAAAAAGTGTTACCTGAACACAACATAAACAAGGTTCGATAATAAATTTAATGTGTGAGTTTTCGTTGTAGTCCATCTTTAAAAAAACCCGGTTCGATTCAGTTATAGTTCTGATTCCGGCGCCATTGTTTGGAATGATAGATATTAGACGAATTCAATCTCTGAATGTTGCCTTTTCGGCATCGGCTGAGACGAATTTGATCCGTAATAACGGATATTCTGGAGCCAATGAATAAAAAGAGTGGGCAAACTTTAACTTTAAATGGTATATGACGAAATATGTTTTGGTAAGAAGCGTGTGAATTATTTTTCGCAGACAAAATTGAATGTTAGAGTTGGTAAATTAGAATGAAAACATGTTTTTTAAATAGCCAGGAAAACCTATACAAATGGTTGCAGTTTTCTAAGTTTAAAGGAACATGAAGGAGACTATTTAAAGACAACTTTATTCATTTAAGAGTACCTTGCACAAATTCATCGCACCCTACCACCACTCCAGCCACGCCCCTTTGAGCATATAGACGATGTGCCCTCTGACGTCAAGTGTTTACATCTGTATTCAAATGTGCCCGTCAATATGCGCGCACATCGTGTTTTGCATAACAAATTTATGTAAAACACGATGCGTGCGCATATTGACGGTCACATTTGAATATAGATGTAAAAAGAGGGCACATGGTCTATACCCTTTCATCTATAAAGCTTGTGTGATCTTACTTGTGTGCGAGAATGTGCCGATATCTCCATCGAGGGCCCTACTCGCCGGGTAAAATAGAGTGCTTTCCCATGCCGGTTTGCCCCTCACGTTCAAAGCTGGAAAGGTGAAAATACGACATTATGTCAACCACTTAAGCCACGACGACATTTTGATAGCGAAATATACAAATACACTTATTGAAATACAGAAGTGTGTCATGATGACATTAGCGTAAATAAAAAAAAAATATTTAAGGTACCTATATCTCACGATAATAATCTAAACAAATGTCTCAAAAGAGTCGCGCGGATAATCCTTAAATGTATCTTCCTCACCCCTTCAGAGAATATGTTTGCTTGTCTTAATTTGGCTTCTTTTTCAAAAAGAGTTAAGTCCAAAAAAGCTTGTATTGTAAGTCTTAACAAAATGACTCCTTTGTACATGATAAATATTTTCACACCGCTTACAGGGATTCGTGAAACAAGACAATAAACCCACACGGCACTGAAAGTTCCTTTAGCCAAAAATAAATGCTACGCCACAATTTTCGCTGTGAGTGGTGCAAATAATTGGAATAATCTGCCCGAACAAATTATTGCGAACATTGGACTTCTTAAGCACATTTAAATCGAAGCTTCGTCGTGTCATCCGTTATATATTATGCCAATTGCGCTCATATCTACGAAGTTATAACTTGGTTGCCACTATAATGTGGAGCTGAATGGGAATTTCCCCCTGAAATTTTTTTTGCGGGTTTTCGCCTATCCTGTAAATCAGAATTGGCCTTAAACAATACTTTTCTAAAAGTTATCTAAAAATGTAAAGACATACCTAAGCATCAATGCTTTGTATTTTGGTAAATATCTTTGTACGTCTGTAAATATTCTGTTTGTATTTTTGTGTGTAAATGTTGTTGTATTTATATGTATTATTGTTAGTTGTCAGTTTACGGTTTTGTTGATAAATTTTGATGTATAATTTGTATCAAATTTTATTTAATGATGTATGCAGGACACCCATATAAAACAGTATTTAACAAGTTTGGGCACACACTGGGTAAAGCAATGCAATAAATAAACAAAAAAATAAAAAATAAATAACTGGAGTGTTTTAGATAAAGAAAGAAGTTTGAAAAACGCAACAGTTAATAAAATCATAGGAAAACCTATAAACATGTCTATATAATACTGTATATGCGCCAAGACATAAGCTTCGATTTGTGACTATGTTTAAGTCGTTCACTTTCCGATTAACTGAGCAATCGTTGTAGGTGGATCCTATCGGAAACCTAAATAGACTATCGTTCTGGCAATAAAACTGCTCAGGCTAGACGTAAACAAATCCGTTACCTCGTCAAAGTTGAATTCTTACAGCTTTCCTGTTGCATGGGGTAATAATCAAGTAGTCTAGTTTTCATCCTTAACAATGCATTTGTTAAAAAGTTGTATACTTACACACAAGACTAGCGGTAGCAGCAGCATGTAAACACCACAACTGAACGATCAAAAAGATGATATAAATGGGTTTGTCGCGCCTAAAATCCGCCAAATTGTAGTTATCCATCTTTCCTTAACAAACAGCCGACCCTTCATGTATCTTCTTTGATGGCGATATGCTATTCAATTTGAAGCGATCTCCTTCGCGTTGCCCGTGCGTGTTATCGATTCCCATTTAACTTCAAGGACTGAAGCGCAAACGCATATTAACTAATCTATTGGTTTTCGCCCTTTTTTTCCTCTGGTTAAAAACCCAAACCTTTTGGGCTATATCGGCAGCATGCCAAATGGCATTTTATCCTACGTCATTCTAACAATGAATGCCCAGCCAACTGAAAAGTGAACAACCTGAAACTGGTCTCAAATTGAATTATGCCCTAGCGCATCTTAACAATATCATTTCATTTGGTATGTAATACAGCTGGATAACAATAATCCCGCGCGTCGGCTCGGTGATGTTAACATAATCGGCGCAAACTGGTTACCATACAACGAAGGTGGCAACATTAGTGTCGCACTCGCAATATATTCTTACTTAATAAATATAAATGACCTTGGCGCCTGGCGCCGCCGCACGTTATTATTATAGCGCCGATAATGTAAATATCAATAACAAAAAATGAAACGGGGGTGGATAGGCCTAAGTGATTAGATTTCCACGGCTATTTCAGCACCCATATTATACATAATAAGTGAGAATGCCAATTTGTGTTAACTGTTGGGATGTGGAATAAAACAATAGAGCTATATTACATTACTAGAGCGCTGGTTCGATGTAAATGTACCATTTTCGGTTATTATTATTATTATTATTATTATTATTATTATTATTATTTCTGGTAATGAAACCAAGGATCCTTTAAAAGCGCTCAAGGCACTGTAGCTCGTAAGCCAGAAGAACCCTGTAGACAGATGCACACAGCCAGGAACACCGGAGCAAACCCCATCTCTTAGCGATAAGTGTTCGGGGTTCTTTGACGTGCATTATACAATAGTAGAATGTTATAATGAAAAAAATAAGAAACACACATTATAAATTATACAACACACGGGACCTACACCTTTACGTCCCATCCGAAGGACGAAGCAATAGTGGTTCAATTGACCGGGAGTCGAACTCACGCCCTGCGGAACAGAAAACCCAACTCTTAACCGCTCGGCCACGACACTCAAAAATATTAATTCCTGTTAGAGTTGTAAAAGGGGGGTTGGGGTGGGGGTGGGGGGGGGGGGGGGGGGGGGGGGTGGGTTAGGGGGGGGGGGGTGGGGGGGGGGGGGGGGGGGTTAGGGGGGGGGGGGGAGGGGTGGGGTGGGCTGGGTTAGAGCACGAGGCCTCCATTAACTGGGACTCGGGGCAGCAAGTTCTTTCTTGGGTGTCTCCAGCCTGGACTGGTTTTATCGTGACTGCCTGTGGGTTGCCTGGACAAGCAGATTAAGTTTGTGAAAGTGGTAAAGATAGAAAGATATTATTAAAAAGAAACAGTTATGCGATATGTCTGACTCTGTGCACTGAAATACATAAATAAAGTGTCGTCTATATGAATAGGCGTGTCCAATTATATGTATCAACTGGGGTTACTCAAAGTTTCACAATAACGTTCCTTTTAATAAACTCAATCTAATATTAATTGCTCTGAGGAATTCTTATTTATTCTTCACTGTATTTTCTTGACAGCCGTACAAACATTATTAGCTGACAAGTACAAGATACATTCATTAATGTTGTCAACAAATTGGCCCAACGTCAAGAAAAAGTCCCAGTAAGGATTTAACTACAGTAATTCTACCGAGAACAGTTAAATGTCTTCTTGACCATTTTATTTGACTACATAAGAATAAAATAACCGTATTATAATTTAACTCAGTATTATACATATTTGTTTTAATGCTTAGAAGTATGATTGTTTTCCTATAATTATGTTGTCCGTTCGTTTGTTTTTGTTTAACGGCATGCTTAATACAAGCTCTGATTACAAGGTTTTACCACCTCTGGCATTTATATCTTGTTATTCAATACTTATATAATTTGGTATCTAGGCCTATATCAAGAAGAGGAACAAAATGTGATTGAATTGACCCAATAAAAGTACACAAAACGTATTTGCAAATTATGCCTAAAACGAAATTTGTGCACGAACTTAAAAAACAAGAACCACACAAACAAGAAACTGTCTTTGATCAGAAAATATTATACACATTTGTCTGCGTCTAAGGGAGTGTGGCAATCTCACTTCTATTTGCGGGACAGGCGTATCCCCATACTGCGGTCTGGGCACTGGCGCAGTGGGTTTTTCTGTTTGATTAAAGTATATGTAGGTAATTTTAATGTAATGCGCTTTTGATCATAAATGTAAATGAGTCTGATGTCGCAAAATACATTTTTACATAAAGGGCTGTTTATTGTCTTGGAGGTGAATTGTTTTTCAACAAATAATATTTTTGTTTTTAGGCATTTTGGTTTCTCCGACACCTATATTTTCAGATCTGATTGATTGAAAAGATTGTTTTGATCCCTAAATTAAATGTAATACAGGTTTTGTCATTCTCTTACCATAGCATCTGATGAAGCACTACACTTGTAAATCTCCATTTCTTTTCAAAGACATTTTGAATATAATTGAGAAAAAGCAAATTTCCCAAAATTGTAAAAGACCTGTGCATTACACTACAGAGTTGTGCCATATATCAAATAAAAGCTTATTTTCTGCTTTTTCGGATCAACTGTAAAATTGAATTTAAAAAAACCAAAAAAACATCAGACTCATTTTTGCAGAGTGGGTCACAAATTCTTCCAAATAGGCACTTGGGGAGACAAATTAGCGTAAGTTTTTAGGTAATAAGGAGACAGTGGCACTTAGGGAGACATTTCAGTGTCTCCCTAAGTGTCTAGCTACCCTCAAAAACGATATTTGGGAGTTATTTTTGTCCTAGAACGACAGATTTTGGTCTAAATAGCATAAATCTCGAAGATCTTAGAGAAAAGGGTTAGGGTAAACAAGTTAGGACTGTTTTAGGTTTGTGTACATCTCAATGGGATTGTCTCCCCAAGTGCCTATTATGCTCAAAGAGCTAAGATCGTCTCTATTATGACAGGGGAAATTGAACCCCATCAAACTAAAACTATAGACGACCTGAAACTAGTGACCAGGCGATTTAGATTAAAACACATTAAATAATAATTGAATATATCGATTAATATCGAGTACTTCAATCGGAGCGATTTTCACTCCAGACTGTCTGGTCCTAGTTTTAATCTTAAGATAAAGAGAGGAGAGATATTTCAGGGGCCATAGATTCCGAACTCCTGATTGGGGATCTTGTCAGCGTCTTGCGCATCCAGGTCGTAGAGACGACACTGTCCAGTCTCCGGTGCGTAGTCGAAGGACGCGCACCCGACCAGCTTGAGGCAGCTGGCGGCGCATCGAATGGCAGATTTAGCGAAACGGGTCGCTAGCGGGCAGGTATTTCCGATCATGGATCCCTTGTACACCAGTCTGAAGTTTGCCGAGGCGATTTTGGCGTGAACCGGCACAGGGGTTGGGACTGGAAGTTAAGCAAATATAGGTCATATTAATTATTTTGAAAAACATATCAGTACCAGAAAGATATTATTAAAGTGAATCAAAATAATCCGTGTTGGCTCGGACTTGAAGATAAAGAGTCTATTGCACATTTTCATCGTTTGAAAGAGCAACAGTTTTAGCTCTGCGAATGATGTATGATATTTTACAAATTCGATTTTTATCTACTAACAAACGGAAATTTGTTTTTATGTTATTATTTTCAAGATGACAGCATACCAGAAACAACCATTGCAGAGTTGAGAGTAATTAATAATGTCGTCAAGTAAGTATTTGGACAATAATTTGATTGGTTACTTTTTGGATAGTTGCCAAAGGTATTTTGTCCCTTTATCTTTGTAACAAGTTACAGCGGCATGCCGAGATGACGACATTCGTGCGCGTAACACGCTATCTCGTCCGGATCTCAACATCTATAGACGGCGTACCCAGTAATGCGTGAGAGACAATCAGAAGCCTTACTTTTAGGTACAGCGCATTCATTGGCTGCAAACTCCTTCACCGTCACCTCTGCGAGCATGAGTTTGGGATTCGTAGTCTCCGGATTCGAGGCGTCTATGTCTAGACTGACGTACCGGGCCATCCGCGGTGTGTTGCAGAGGAACGTATTCACGGATCCGGGTGCGGATTGAGCCTGTGTAGCGGGTGAGCCGCATGGTTGGTTCTCGGTTATATTGGAGCTCAGACCCGCTCGTGCTACCGTGGTGATAAAACGGTCTTCAGCTTTAAAAAAAACAAAAAAAACAGGATTTAGTGTACCTCAGTATAAAGTAAAATAGCCTGTGTATATTTGGTTAAAACCAGAAAATCTGATTTTATTAGGATGCCGATGTGGCTTCAGACTATGAAATACGCACATGCCTAAATTAGGAGCGTGACCGGACACATGTGAGGGTTTAACCAATAGTAAGAAAATAGAAGTCCAAAAAAAGTCCAAACAACGGCCCAATCAAAATCAGTTATAATTCTCTAAAAAAAATAAAAAAATAAAAAATTATTTAAACATTTTACAAATTCATCAACTCTCACATTCAATTTCGTTAGAGGGGAAAATCACACGCGTTTACCCAACCAATTTAGTCATTTACCATTCGATTTTAAAGTTTGGTAACTTTATTTAAACACTGGATCGAGAATATTTGTCATTACTGATCAAATTTGTCTATAAGCTGTTGCTTAGACGACCATTGATCTGTAATGACGAATATTTTCGACCTTGTGTTTAAATAGGTGACCAAACGTTGAAATTGAATAAGTGACTAAATTGGTTTGATAAAAGCCTTGATAAATTGATAAATTTGTCCTCGGACGATATTAAATGTGAGAGTTGGTGAATTTGTATTAGAAATATTTAAAATAGCCCAGAAAACCTTTATCCCTACTAAATTTGTTATTAGGCCATGTTCGATTTGTTGGCTTTTGGCTGTGATTTCGACTGTTGCTATGCCGTTGTTAAGGGCGGAAAATGACCGCCCATAGCAACATCATAGCAACGGCAGAAGTCACAGCCAAAGCCAGTAATTTGGACACGGCCTTAGACGAGCATCAATGAATTTCGTAAACTGAAATTGCCGACAGGTACCAATCAGGATACTTGTAATGAACGCATGGAATTAGTTCGACTGGCCTTTTGATGAGTTGGGTAATGACAAAGAAAAAAAGAGATTCATAGTTACAACAGCATCCTTCCCGGAGTGTAACGGTGATGCTTCCCAAGCAGTGTTCGCCTTCTAAGTCCACTTTCCACCAAGGATGCGGATCTACGGCAACTAAATTACAGAAACACAATAAGTTAAGGACATCTAGATTACGTTTAGGATCCGTTTCTTCCGTCTGACTTGTATATAGAATTTTCCTGCCATTTTAAAAGGTTTATTGTTTGAATTCACCGATTTTATTATTCAAATTTGCCCAGCATCATCAATTTAGTGATGAACCCTGACGAAAACATGGTTATAATTGACTGTTTCCATCAAGGATTATGAGGTAGGGAATACATGCGCCGATCTTGAGCTGTTGCAGAAATGATCTCGTTTCTGGTAAACAGGGATAATAATTGTAAAGCGCTTGGAAACCTCTGAAAAAGGTGCGTTATAAATACCGTCATTATTATTATTATTATTATTATTAATATAAGTGCACTTTCCATGTTTAATTTCGTCTTTTGTCACAATTTCAATTTTTCAAAAACATTTCACCTTGTTATTCAGAAATCACATTTGTTTATTTCCACACAATTTAAAAACAATTTGTGTTCAGTTTCGTCATTGCGTCATTGTGATATATATATATATATATATATATTTATGAAATAAATTCAGGATACGAGTTAGAATAACTTTGGCATATTTATTTCTGGACAGACTGTTTCGTACCGTGTGGCACTCATCAGCAGAATGACATAGAATACCGTGTAGCATCTTCGTATACACATGGAATCAGGCTTGCGTTGCGCGCGTTATGTATCGAACCCTGATCGCGCTCCGCGTTTATACATTATTGAACTTATTGCGCGCGTTACGTCACTGACCCTAGCACGCACCTGTCTCGGTGTCTACACTTAGAGACGATTTTTGCTATAGGAGGCGCTACAGAAAAGCGGGTACAGGTACCAGTTATCTTACAAACCGAGTGAAAAGAAAAGGAAGAATACCAGAAAACGAGACGTGACGTGGTACAACCCACCATACCAACATTGGTAAGAGATTTCTCCAGATCATCGATAGATGCTTCCCCAAGGAACATATACTCCACAAGATACTGAACCGGAATACGGTAAAATTGTCGTACAGCTGCATGCTAAACGTCAAAACAGCAATTCAGTCACCCAACAAGCGAAAAGTAAAGCAAGTATAGAAGAAATCAAAGATAAGATGTGCAGCTGCCCCCGCAACACAGAATGCCCACTAAACGGAGAGTGCCTAAGTAAAAACATTATCTACCAGGCCACCGTCGCGAGTGAGAAGGGAAGAATAGAATTGTACGTCGGGCTAACTTCCACAACATTCAAGGCGAGGCTGGCAAACCACAAGCAGTCGTTCAGATGCGAGAGCAAGAGAGCACAGACCGAACTGAGCAAACACGTATGGGCCCTGAAGGACGAAGGAAAGAACTTTGAAATCAAATGGGACATTATCCAAAGAGCACTATCATACTCTAATGTAAACACAAGATGCAACTTGTGTATAGCAGATAAATATATAATCATATGCAAGCCCAACCTAGGTACACTAAATAAGAGGAGCGAAATCGTCTCTAAGTGTAGGCACCGAGAAAGGTGCGTGCTAGGGTCAGTGACGTAACGCGCGCAATAAGTTCAATAACGTATAAACGCGGAGCGCGATCAGGGTTCGATACATAACGCGCGCAACGCAAGCCTGATTCCATGTGTATACGAAGATGCTACACGGTATTCTATGTCATTCTGCTGATGAGTGCCACACGGTACGAAACAGTCTGTCCAGAAATAAATATGCCAAAGTTATTTTAACTCGTATCCTGAATTTATTTCATAATTATAGCTCTACAGAGATGTATCGAGCACTTTGGATTGTGATAGATGCCAATTTCATTGGATATATATATATATGTGACACTTTAAATAAATTGGGGGATCGGCAAGTCACAGTTTGGCTCTGAGGTTACGGCAGGTCGTTTATTGCTGTTAGCTGTAAGATGGCGGAGTACAAATAAAATAGAAGTTTAGTGGTCTTCGCCGACTAACAGAATCACCGTTAATAAATACTTAGTCTAAGCACATTCAAACAAGGATGAAATGATAGTAATTCACGATTATATATAATTAATTAATCTTATGTTTTAGATCGTTGCCGCCAAAACTCTAGTGGCTATCGCCATCTTGGAATACATTATATTTACAAATAGTTTCATCAAATTGACTAAAATATATTCACGATTTGTCGGAAATGAGAATGATGAATGTGATTACTATTTACAGTAGTTGGTATACATTAATTGTAACAAACTAATTATAAAGAACGTCAAGTATATGACTTATCGTATCTGAGTGACTTATTTTATGTCTTTAAACTTACAGTCTCAAAATACTTATAAAAGCAAATATAACTTACGACAGATCAATCAAAAGTGTACTTAACCTGTTGTTAGCTGTAAATACAAATAATTAGAAAACCTTTAAATAAATAGAATAAGACGTATCATACCTGTAAGATGGCGGAGTACAAATAAAATAGAAGTTTAGTGGTCTTCGCCGACTAACAGAATGACCGTCGTGAGCGCGCGAAATTCAAACTACAACGTTGAGGGCGCTCCACAAATATTTTAAATAACAAAAAGAAATGTATGCACGCTTGAGTGACACATGAATAAATACATGGTAATGCAAAATAGGATATGGCTACATAACTAATTAATATTGAAAAGGATAGCAATACTAAAGCAAAATTAAAGGGGGTGTATTTTTTACAACTGCCACATTGCTCCCCTTATAGAATAAATGTCGTCCTCGACATGTTATGTTATCTATTTACATCAGATACATGTACATATACAAGATTAAGGAAAATATATAAATAAACGTGTGGTCTTTAGTTTTAAATGTGTGTAAACATTACACTATCTCTTTAAATAACTAAGATTTAACCGGCGCCTGGTCTCATCATGTAATCAAAAAGTAATATATATTCTTCAAATCTATAAAGAATACAGTAAGTCCTAAAACACCACAAATCCTAATAATGAAACATATGTCTGCAGCCTCGCTTCTTATATGCATAGTACAATAACACAATAGCATACAAAATAATGTCGAAGCTATATATTTGAAACTTTAATACATACAATTATAATGGAAAATATACCTCATACCAATCAATACTGTACAAATATTGTTTCATGAGAAAACAATCGTATCTTTTTTTTTTTTTGGTTTATATTATGTACCGGTACCTCAAAAACAATACAAAATAATGATCTATGTAAGCACGCGATCTCAAGTAGAAAATATGAATGAAATGAATAAACAAGACATAAATAAACAGTATCTTACAACAAATACAAATTTTGGTTATGGTTGGGGTTGGGTCATCGGATTACTTTGTGCTCTGTTCTTGTAGTAGCAATCTCATAGCAGCCTTTTTTCTTACTTCAGCCATCTCTGGTCGCTTCCATCTCTCTAATAATTTCTTTCCGGCATGCAATTTCAACTCGTAGAGATCATCCGACATCTGTTTTCCAGTGACTCTGTGTTGCTTTGTCTGTCCTAGACGGGTGTATGTCAACCTATCTACTGGTTTTCGATGTCTTTTTGGTCTGGGCATAATTGGCGATGATGTTTCAATGACATCCTCAGTAACTGCTGCCAAATCGGAAATTGTGTCCTCTTGAGATTGTTGACCTCGATTGGTGTAAGGAGAACTATCGTCGACCTCTGGTGAAGACTGTGGGACATTTTGTAGAATTTCTGACGAGGTGTCTTGTGTACCATTCATTTCAGTTGCTACAGGGGATTGTGTACTTGGTTCTTCTGTCTCACTGGCATCCATGACGGAAGATGGTAAATGCTGATCAACTATCGCGGGAATAAAGACTATGTCAACTTCTTCGTCGCTTGTTTCGCTGTTTAGCTGGTCCCCGTCCATACCTTTGTTTTCGTTGGATTTCTCTTCAGTGTCTGGCTTAGATATCTCCTCTATAATGACCGGCTGCTTAGTCTCTTTGCTTCCAGTACTGTCTTGGTCGATGGGGAAGAACATGCACGGGGTGAGCAAATTACGATGAAGTGTTCTTTCTCTTCCATCTTCAAGGCAGCAAACCGTGTAGACAGGAAGGTCAGGTTTCTTGGCGATGATAACGTACGGATGAGGTTCCCATCTATCTTTGAGCTTCTGCGTACCAACGATGTGTTTGTGTTGTACGAGCACTCTATCACCTGGATGAAGGGGGGCCTCTCTTGTTCCTCTGTCATACAAACGTTTTTGCTTTGACTTGGCTTTGTCGGTGTGCTTATTAGCTGCTTTATAGGCGAATCTCAATCTTTCCAGGTGCTTTTCTACAAATTCTTCGTATGCGGGAGCTTCGTCAGTGTTCCTCTTGAGGTTGAACATCAGATCGATGGGCAGATTTGGGTGACGCCCAAACATAAGAAAGTACGGCGCATAACCAGTGGAATCGTGGCGCGTTGCATTATACGCGTGTGCCATGGGTCCGACGTACTTCCTCCATTCTGTCTTTTGTTCTTTGTCTAACGTGCCTAGCATATTCAGAAGTGTGTGGTTGAACCGCTCCGTTAAACCGTTTCCTTGAGGGTGGTAGGGTGTCGTTCTACTTTTCTTTATTCCAGTTGCTTTGCAAAGTTCCCCAATGAGGTGACTCTCGAAGTTCCTACCTTGATCTGCATGGATGCGTACTGGAAAGCCGTAGTGTTGTATAAATTGCTCCCACAAGATTCTTGCGACTGTATCTGCTTTTTGATCCCGTGTCGGAAAGGCTTGGGCATACTTCGTGTAGTGATCTGTAATAACGAGTATATTTTCGTGACCACCCTTGGACTGTTCTAGCTTCAAGAAATCGATGCAGATTAGCTCCAATGGCTCGCTGGTAGAGATATTGACTAGCGGTACTCGTGTTTTTGTTACTGGTGTTTTGCGTAGGCAACATCGTTTGCAAGTTTCGCACCATTGTTTGACGTCTTCGGCCATCTTGGGCCAAAAGAAGCGACTTCTCACCAGATCTATAGTCCTGTCGTATCCCAAGTGACCCAGATCATCATGCAGTCCGGTCATGGCAGTAGCTCGAAACTGTTTCGGGAGGACGAGTTGGTAATCGGCCGTCCCGTCTGGTGGCTTCCTCTTGCGATAAAGCAAGTTGTCCCTAATCTGAAGTTTCTCAAATTGCCGTAAATAGGTCGGAGATTCAGACGATTCTCTTTGCTTTTCTTGGCGAGTTGGTCTTCTACCCATTTCAACATACCGTATTATTCTGGAGATAAGGGGGTCATCGCGCTGAGATAGAGCCACGTCTTTCGGTGAGATGTTTGGAAGCTCGTATGTTTCTGCCTGTTTAACTTGAGGAAGGCCTGCTTGGTATCTGGTGGTAATTTGACATTGTGCCACTGTAGGTTCTAGGAATGGCCGATAGATGGGAGGATGGCCACTACAGACAGCTTGTATGACATCAGGTGAGATAGTCGTTGCTTCTTTCTGGAACAAAAATGTAGCTCTCGAGACATCTGATTCATTCTTTCTGGACAGGGCATCTGCAGCTTGGTTATGTTTTCCAGGTTTATATTTGATGGAAAAGTCAAATTGAGACAGTGCCGCTACCCATCGCTGACCGGTTGCATCGAGTTTAGCGCTTGATGTGACATAGATTAGTGGATTGTTGTCAGTGAGAACAGTGAAATGGTTACCGATGAGGTACTCACGGAGTTTATCTGTGACAGCCCATTTCAGTGCGAGGAATTCCAGCTTGTGGGCCGGATACCTCGACTCGGCAGGGTTGAGTCCTCTGCTGACGTATGCAACCACTCTCTCGGTTCCATGTTGGATTTGACTCAAAACCGCTCCTAGACCAGTACCTGATGCATCCGTTTGAAGGATAAAAGGTAGGTTATAGTCTGCATACGCCAGGATTGGTGGAGATGTCATGTACTCTTTCAGTACAGCCATAGCTTTGCTGCATTCGTCTGTCCAGATGAAAGGTTGAGGTGCAGGAAGACGTTTTCTTTTCCCTTTCTTCTTCCTCCTGGGGTCTCTAGACGTGAGCTTGTACAACGGCGAAACTATGTTGGAGTACCCTTTTATGAAGCGACGATAGTAGCCAGTAAACCCCAAGAATCGTAGAACTTCTTTCCGATTCGTCGGTGTCGGCCAGTCTTTCACCTGAGATGTCTTGTCTGGATCTGTTGCTATGCCTTTGCCTGATACAATGTGTCCCAAGTACTTAACTTCCTCTTGAAGTAGTTTGCACTTCGATGGCTTCAGTTTCAGGCCATGCTGACGGAGGCACGACAAGACTTTCTCAAGGCGATCGATATGTTCGTCGAAGGTAGAGGAAAATATAATGATGTCGTCTAGGTACAGGAGACACGTTGAGTAGTTCAGGTCCCCGAGACAAGTCATCATCAGCCTTTGGAATGTAGCAGGGGCGTTTTGTAACCCGAATGGCATTCGATTACATTCGAATAACCCCATTGGAGTTGTAAATGCCGTTTTGGGTTTGTCTTCTTCTTCGACCTCCACTTGCCAGTATCCTGACGTAAGGTCCAGGGTACTAAAAAGGGTTGCTTTACCTAGGGCGTCAAGTGCTTCTTCAATGCGGGGCAAGGGGTAGGCGTCGCGGATGGTCTTGCTATTCAGTTGTCTGTAATCGATACAAAGTCGAATGGAGCCGTCTTTCTTGTACGCAATCACTATTGGAGAAGCATATGGGCTACAACTTCGTCCTATCGCGTTTGAGTCTTCCATCCCCTTCAGGTGATCCTTGACTGCCTGGTATTGGGAAGGAGGGATCCTGCGATATGGTAGTCGAAAGGGCTGGTTGTCTACGAGTGGAATGTTGTGTTTTATAGTAGAGGTGCATCCAAAGTCGAGGGAAGACAACGAAAAAAAACATCTGAGTTGTTGCGAAGAAGATCTCTAATTTGTTGCTTCTGTTGGTCGGTTTCCAATTTTGCCGACGACAAGTCGAGAGAGGGTATTACCGCATCTTCGTATATTGTGATGTTTCTAACCTGCCCTCTTGTCGAGTCATCCGACGGCGAACATTCAGTAGTTGTCTCCTGAGGGGTCGGTGCAGTACGAAGGACGGAAGACAATCGAGCAAGTTTGCAATTTCGTGTTATGGTGATAGGTTTTGCTGACAAATTGCAAAGTCGTACCGGAACTCTCCGATTGGGACCAATGTCCGCGATGATAGATCCAACCTTCAGGCATGATTGGCTGTGTGGGAAGCTTTCTATCACGGCTGTATATGGCTGGTTACCGGGGCTTCTTGGAGCTTCACAGATAATGTCGTCTTCTGCACCAGATGGGATTATTCTAGGGAATCGGCCAACATACTTGGCATACCCAATATTTCCATGCTGATCACCCAGGTCTGATACTGCTATATTTGTGTACGCCGTATGCCATGATCTGTTTTCTGCTTTGACCTGCTGCATGAAGTGTTGTCCCTTTGCTATCTGTTGGTCTCTTTTGGATGCCTGGATGACGTTGGTGCCTATCAACACAGGTACTTGTTTCCTGTAGCTATCTGCTTGCACTACAAAGGCCGGTACATCACTGTACATAACACCGAGTATGCTCAAAGAGATAGGTATAACACCCAGGTGCGGGACTGTCTGACCTCCGGCTCCTTCGATAGAGACATCTACGGCTGTCAACTTCCTGTCTTGGAGCTTCGGATTTGTTTTCCACATGTCCTCTGTGATGGATGTTATCTGCGAACCAGAGTCTATTAAAGCTTTGTATATTTCGCCGTTTACTTCCACATCATCCTCGTTGTTTGGACCGATGAGGCGTTGGTACTCTGGTTTAGTTCCCTCGTCGTGGACCACTGCAGACTGCACACCCGATTTATTGTAGACTACTGGGCTATGTTGTGTGGAGGCTCCATCGGCTTGCCCTGTGGCCGTGGGCCCTGGGAGTTTAACGGCACATTTCTGCATCCCCTTGCGATGTGTCCTTCTTGCCCACATTTGTGGCAAATAAAGACACCTTGGCTGGACGGATACTGGCTTTGTGTCGGTCTCTTGCTTTGTCGAGAATTGTTCATACTCAGCTTATTTACCTGTAGTGTCAACTGTTCTACCTTCTGAAGGAGATCTTGGAGCATGATGGTGTCTGGCTTCTGGTTTTTAATGTTAGATTGGTTGTTGGGCCACGCTGGTTGGGACGGCTGTTGTTGGGGAGGTTGGGGCGGCTGTTGTTGGGGAGGTTGGGGCGGCTGTTGTTGGGGAGGTTTGGGCGGCTGTTGTTGCTGCTGGTACGGTCGTTGGTACTGTACTTTGGTTGTCGACTTAAGTGCTGCTGCCATTTTAGACTCTCGCTCTAGTTGTCGTAGTTCTACTTGAAGCTCATGGAAAGTCATGTCTCTGGGTCTCATTGGAGCTAGTCGCTGTGTCACCTTTTCATCCCGCACACCTCTCATAAACTGTTGTGTAAGCATACTATTCCTGTTATACAGTGGACCATTGTTCATTCTTTCCTCTACAGAGCGGAGAGTTGCTTCTAGCTCCACAGTGTATATTGTAGGGGATTCATTCGGCCATCTGACGCGTTCATAAAAGTCAGCCAGTGGGTCGCCTGTCAATAAAATCTCTCCAAACTGTGCCTTTAACTCGGTGAAAGCGTGTTTTGGAGTTTGTTGCTGAGGTGGCAAATTCAGTACCAGCTTTCTTGCAGCCCCTCCAAGATATCGTACTATAGTAGAGAACTGCAAATCGACGGGTATGGATGTAGTCTGGATCAGATATTTTGTATCTCTCACCCAGTCCTCAATGCATATGGTTGAGCCCTCACGTCCTGTGAATACCGGCACACTTTTCACTTGGTGAGATGGCAAGAGGTGAAGGTGTGATGAAGGAGATTCAGATTGAATACTCCGAGACGGGAGATGTTGGTAACTTGATGATGTTGAATGTCGGGGTGGTGCTGGTCCAACTGTAGCATGAACAGAGGGGGTTCTCCCATGTTGGAGTGGTGTTGGTATTAGTGGTCCTTGTTGTGGCAGGCTCTGGGGCATTCTTTGCTCAATGTCATTCAGTTCCGCAAGAAACTGCTGTGCTGCTGGCTGAAAATTCGGTATCATTGGCATCTGTGCAGTAGGGGTTGCCTGCTGTGGTCGGCTTTGACGCTCAGCTTGAGGTCTCTGGGGGTGAGTGTAGGTACAGATGGAGAGGTACGAGTCTGGTGAGTAGAGCGGGTTGGTGGGTGACCGAGAGTTGTGAGTGGTGTCGGAAAGATTTCATCGTCGAAGTGAAGTCTTCCGGAGCTGGCCATGCTTACAATTTGGGGCAGATCACAACATTTAGAGGGAACACAACATTGATTGGTCTCAAGCAAGTGACTTATGTTGTGAGTGTGGGGAAATCTAGTCAATTGTGCAAAAATACAGGCAGATATAAACAACAAAGCAATGCAATACATGAATCTGCTCACTTGGGGGAACATTAAAAGTTGAATATGACAACACAATCAGGGTAAGTATATCTGAATACTGATTTCAATTCACTACAATGAAAAAGAACAAATGTTATTCTTAACCAACAAATTATCCGAATAAACAGATGAATGTAAAACAAATCCAGTACGAGCTTGGTTAGAGTTTCAAATACTGGACGTACTTCTCAAAAACTTAAAAAGAGTAAATGCAATTCAATGGCAATCAAAGTACATGTACATATACCCGCGGACTAAACAAGTAATCCAACGTGTCAAAAGAATGCGTATCGATTGTGATTGCACCTTTGCACCTGTAATTGACACAAAATGCAATACAAAAGAACACAAATGCACCAACAGTCGACTTAGCAAGCGGAATTTCTTTTGTTTAGAACAATGCTGAGCTATTATAACTTACAAGTCTTGAGACAATTTGGTGGGTGGCCTGCCTTGATTTGTAGTGGTTGACGTGAGCTTGTTTGGTCACCGTGGCGATGCACATCAACAATTACGAGTCCGCGAAAAGCCCAGGGGATACAAGATGCAAGAGTTTTTCGATGGTGTGCACTTGTCGTCTGCCAATGATACACTGAGCCGGTGAACGGGACTGTCGACGAATCGGGCAATAACTCCGTTACCAGGACACGGCTGGTCACGATCAGATCCGGACAGCAATGCCAGGCTACGGGGTAGCAGACGTGATGATTCTTCCGGTCAGGCAAGATGTGAACTCAGTGAACAAGGGGGCCGGTACGGGCAGACGGTGATCAGCACTCAGGCGGCAGTCTGTTGAAGGGGCAAAGGGGGCTGACGATATGGTGGTGACCTCACCTCAGGCGTTCCGATGTCTACAGCACCAGATAGGGTGCTTTTGACGTTGCTGTTCCTCAGATCCGGATCTTCCACCATTTGTGACACTTTAAATAAATTGGGGGATCGGCAAGTCACAGTTTGGCTCTGAGGTTACGGCAGGTGGTTTATTGCTGTTAGCTGTAAGATGGCGGAGTACAAATAAAATAGAAGTTTAGTGGTCTTCGCCGACTAACAGAATCACCGTTAATAAATACTTAGTCTAAGCACATTCAAACAAGGATGGAATGATATTAATTCACGATTATATATAATTAATTAATCTTATGTTTTAGATCGTTGCCGCCAAAACTCTAGTGGCTATCGCCATCTTGGAATACATTATATTTACAAATAGTTTCATCAAATTGACTAAAAAATATTCACGATTTGTCGGAAATGAGAATGATGAATGTGATTACTATTTACAGTAGTTGGTATACATTAATTGTAACAAACTAATTATAAAGAACGTCAAGTATATGACTTATCGTATCTGAGTGACTTATTTTATGTCTTTAAACTTACAGTCTCAAAATACTTATAAAAGCAAATATAACTTACGACAGATCAATCAAAAGTGTACTTAACCTGTTGTTAGCTGTAAATACAAATAATTAGAAAACCTTTAAATAAATAGAATAAGACGTATCATACCTGTAAGATGGCGGAGTACAAATAAAATAGAAGTTTAGTGGTCTTCGCCGACTAACAGAATGACCGTCGTGAGCGCGCGAAATTCAAACTACAACGTTGAGGGCGCTCCACAAATATTTTAAATAACAAAAAGAAATGTATGCACGCTTGAGTGACACATGAATAAATACATGGTAATGCAAAATAGGATATGGCTACATAACTAATTAATATTGAAAAGGATAGCAATACTAAAGCAAAATTAAAGGGGGTGTATTTTTTACAACTGCCACATATATATATATATATATATAGAAAATGTGAAAATATAAATATAACAGTGCTCACCGGAAATAAAACCGAGCTTTCGGTGCGAATGCACCTTCTTCAGGGAGAATTATGACTTGTTGTGATGTCCCGCTGGTAGAACAAACGCGGAGAAGGTGAATTCCGCGTTCATCCCGTCAGGTTGGAGCGTGCCCAGTTGGAACATCACACGCTGTTCCAAAGATCGGCGCTGCGTGTCCGACGATGCCGTGTTATCGATGAAATATTCGCAGGTAGCGACTCTGAAGCAAGTGAATTTTGAGGAGATGGCGATTCTGATACTATAGAATCGGAAGGTTATATACCAGTGACGTTGGAAGTGAATCTAATCATTCTGAGGAATTGTACGATAGTCGATGACGATGTTTAGGCAATCGACAGTGTTAGTAAACATAGGGAATCTAGCGGTTCGGACCGTGGTCGTGGCAGAGGCCGTGGTAACCGTGGCAGAGGCCGTGGTAACCCCTTTATTTAAATGTTTTTTATTGTTAAATCTTTATTTTGTACTTCTCTAAACAACTGCAGCATAATGGGGAGTGACGGGGGTGAAAAGGCATCTTCATTTACGGTGTAAAAATGGCAGCAGTCAAAGTGTTAAGAACCCCCATTCGATTCAGTTATAGTTCTGATTCTGGCGCAATTGTTTTGAATGATTGATATTAGACGAATTCAATCTCTAAATGTTGTCTTTTCTGCATCGGCTTAGACGAATTTGATCCGTAATGACGAATATTCTCGAGCCAATGTTTAAAGAGAGTGAGCAAACTTTAAATTTAAATGGTATATGACGAAATATGTTTTGGTAAAAAGGGGGTGAATTATTTTTCTCAGACAAAATTGAATGTCAGTGTTGGTAAATTTAAATGAAAACATGTTTTTAAATAGCAAGAAAAACCTATAAAAATGGTTGCAGTTTTCTAAGCTTAAAGGAACATGAAGCAAACCAAGACAACTTTATTCAATTGAGAGCAATCTTCGAAGTACATTTGTGACCCGCTCCTACGAAACCCGACATAGGTCGCACAGGCTATTTCGTGATACAGCTCGTCAAAGTTGAAATGGGGTTAAAAATCTAGCGGACATCGATTTTAGTTTTTCGTTATTATTTTATTCTTTAATATTTATACTTTAACCCTCAGTTAATCAAAATCCACTTTATTGATGAGAAAGTACAAAAATCATGCATTTATTGAGGCAAACTGTGCCCTAAAATTGGTATTTTATCTCGTAAATACATCGAATTTTGCATAGATTATAGGAAATTGGAAATCCAATCCAATCTGCATTTGTAAAGCGCCAATCAATCTAGTTGCCTATTCCGAAGCGCTGCCAGGAACACCGGGGCAAAACCCCTCCTCTTAGCTATGAGTGTTACTGGGTTCGCTTACGTGCATTACACGGGACCTCCAGCTTTACGTCCCATCCGAAGGACGAAGCAATAATGGTTTAATTGCCTTGCTTAAGGACACACGTATCAACACCGGGACTCGAACTTACGCTTTTCGGAACAGAAAACCGGGTTCTTAACCGCCCGGCCACGACACTCCACTGTATGGTATGTATGGTATAAAGGTGGTTTTGGTACCAAAAAAAACCTGAAGATGTGTACTAAATGGAAATAACAATATCTCACTTTTCAAAAAAACACACACTTATGTCTGGTTTTGTAGGAGCATGTCACATTTGTACCTTGCACAAAGTCATCGCACCCTACCACCACTCCAGCCTCACCCCTTTAATCATATGCCCTTTCATATATAAAGCTGTATGATCTTACTTGTGTGCGAGAATGTGTCGATATCTCCATCGAGGGCACTACTCGCACTGAAGACGCCATGTTGAGTGCTTCCCTCTGTCGGTTTGCCCGTCACATTCAAAGCTAGAAAGATGAAAACACGGCATTATGTCAACCACTTAAGCCATGACGACATTTGATAGCGAAATATACCAATACATTTATTGAAATCCAGAATTGTGTCATGATGACACTAGCGTAAATAAAAAATACATTATTTAAGCTACCTATCTCACGATAATTATTCTAAACAAATATCTCAAAAGAGCCGCGCGGATAATCATTAAATGTACCTTCCTCACCCCTTAAGAGAATATGTTTGCTCTTTTATATAATTGGGCTTCTTTTCTAAAAGAGTTAAGTCTAAAAAGGCTTTTATTGTCTTCAAAAGTCTTAACAAAATGACTCCTTCGTACATGAGAAATATTTTCAAATTCGCAAAGAAGAATAAGTGTGAAAATGAATTCTCCTCAAAATATCTCCCTTTATATATACAAAATCAGAAAAGCACATACCATAGAAACGAAATTTTGAAACATGTTTGCCAATTGATGACAATAAATGGCTGCGGACCAGCCTCTTGCTGCTGGGTTTTACTAAATTGAATGATCTTTGCGACCTATGAATTTGAATAATCTTACTTGGCCAGTGAATGCTAACTGCTGAAAGGGAATTACTCCTTTTGACTGTTGAATGCTGATGCAACGGAGCATTAATTTTCAAATTAAATCGAATGAGCCGGGTATTAAATTGATTGAATTTATGTTTAAATTCGCCGGAAAAACCTATAAAATCATTGGAAAACCCATATACGTGTATATGTGTCCCAGCACGAGTAAATGAGACACTTTGAGGCAAAAATAAAAATTGAGATTTTGATTTCATTATATAAAGCTAAACAAGCTTTAAATGATGAAATCAAAATCTAAATTTTCATTTTTGCCTCAAAGTGTCTCATTTACTCGTGCTGGGTCACATATATAATATTGTATATATTGGCCAAGACGTAAGCTTCAATTTGAGACTATGTTCAAGTCGTTCACTTTTCGATTGGCTGAGCAATCATTGCTTGAATAAGGTGGATCCTAACACAGGCTCATATAGTTTTCACCCAGTTATTAAACAATGCATTCGTGAAAAAGTGTATACTTACACACAAGACTAGCAGCAGAAGCAGCAAGTAAACACCACAACTGAACGACCAAAAAGATGACATAAATCGGTTTGTCGCGCCTAAAATCCGCCAAATCGTAGTTATCCATCCTGTTTTAACATAAACAGCCGACCAGCTATTTGCATCTCACTTCTTCGATGGCGATATGCTACTCAATTTGAAGCGAGCTGCTTCGCGTTGCCCGTGCGTGTTATCGATTCCCATTTAATTTCAAGGACTTAAAGGTAGGGTACATCATTGGTAATTGCTCGAATTATCACGAATGGGTAGATTTGGATGGGGGTGGGGGTGGGGGGGGGGGGGGGGGGGGGGGGGGGATTTTATAGTAATTATCGTTTAACTGGCCTGTTCGCAGTTTTACAATCATGGATGCCGAGGAAAGCACGAAAACAGCGTTTGTTTTAAACTGGCGTTGAGCAGTTATTCTTAAGTTATCTTTGTTCTTTCGCGATCGCCGTCCGGCGATCCAAAATTTCTTAATAATTCGGTAGTAAATCTTTTTGATATCTGCAAATGGTGTATCTTACCTTTAACTAATCTCATCATTCTCACACTTTTTGGCTATATTGGCAGCGTGCCAAATGGCATATTATTCCACGTCATTCAAACAATGATTGCTCAGCCAACTGGAAAATGAACGACATGATATGAAACTGGTCTCAAATTGAATCATCCCCTAGCGCATCTATACAATATCATATACATGTATATGTCATGATTTGATATAATCATGGTTTTAACATGGTTTTATTAACTGTTGCGTTTTTCTAGAGACACCATGTATTTGGAGAACCGTAAGTCCTATAGGATAGAAACTTTGAGCAAAGCTAATAATCAGGTACTTGCAGTCGACAGTCGAGATGACGTCATCATAGGGAAAAGCAATAGGCCCTGTGCTCTGGTTTATCTCTACTTTTAGTGTGTAACCCCCCTTCCTTCTATAGAGTGTGCGAACATTAATAATTATTGAAGTTGATGTTTTCGGTTATAATTATTTTATGCAGTTTCCCTCGTCGAGTGTTTAACAGCATTGTAGGAGACAGTAAATTTATTGGTGACATATACTTTGAAATCAGGCATTTAGATGCCCATCCCCAATACAGTCCAGCGTTCGTAAACGCGGGAATAACGGTCTCTTATTTCAAACAAGCTGAATGTGGATTCACAGACTCCAAAGGAATACAAAAAGTCTGCATCAAAATGATCCGTTAAAAAAAAAAAATAGCCAAATCACGTGTAATTGCAGAACACGTTATACTCTGCAGTGATAATTTCACAACAACATTTTTAGTTAACCAGGTTATGTCACAAAGGAAAAATGTACATGTACGTAAAAACTGTATAGTTTCAACATCGAAGCTGTAAACAGCAATTACAAGAGTGGATCTGTGAAAAGGTAAGTGTAAAATTAAAAACTCTTTTGATACAACGCATATTCCATTTCTCTTTTTTGGTTCTCCTTTTTGAACTACCCATTTTTGTATATACCATACATGTTATTTTATTTAATACCATACAACGAAGTTGGCAACATTAGTGTCGCACTCGCAATATATTCTTACTTTATAAATATATAAAACACTGGCGCAGCCGCACGTTATTATTATAGCAACGATAATGGACATTTCAATAACAAAAATGAAACGCGGCTGGATATGCCTGTAGTGATGAGATTTCCCCGGCCATTCAGCCCCCATATTATACATAATATTGAGCCTGCCAATTGTTGTTGACTGTCTGATGTGGGAAAGAACGCTTTTAACACCCGAGGGACGATATGCATCCAGGAGGGACCTTGAGTTTGGAAAATTTGCATTACAAATTTTTGGAAAAATGATTTAACACACAACGACGTTTCTAAATATGACATAAGCATGGGCGTGCGATTTATTTACATCTATATTCAACCCTTTCGTTTTTGACATTAGCGCAAAGAACGGCACTCGCGTTAAAGCTAATTTGCATAATGGTCGCGTACGCCTTTTAATGGAAAGCGCAGTATGGACGCCATTTTTTTATATCAAACTTGCATTTGCACGCATTAAGCGAATGCAGCAATGTGTTTTGGGCGTACCTTAACGGCGTGGATTCCGGGCCCGCCTCAGGGCCCCGAGATTTGTTGGATTCTAGATACTCTGTGGTGCGATCTCAGGCAATATCTGACCACTTCAACCAATTTTATTTTTAGCAAAAGATCATCATTTTCGAGTTGGGAGTCATCGAATCAGCCATCCCGAGTTACAAAATCAAACTGCAGGCTACAATATTTATTCGGGGACGAACAAGTGTTGGGGGCCATGATATATCTACAATGCCTCCACCGACATGATCTTGCCTTAGTTTGCATTACAAACAGTTACAGTTCCTATAGGCCGCTATCTAAAAAAAAACATGGCACCACGATACACCCGGAAACTGTTCGCCTTTTGCAGACGTGTAAGAAACAAATCTCCCCGTTCTCCTACACACCTCACTGAACAAAAAACTGACCGCGATAAAACATTGAGAGTGCTTGAGAATGGCGAGGAGAATCAACAAAAGCCAAACAAATCACAAAACAAAATAAGCAAGAGACAGATCGTTCGAGTCTCGCAAAATAAGTAAAAAGCAAAAAAAAACCGCGAACGTTCACTTTCGAAATGAAGGCCCCCAAAAAGTATGCCTTATGTGAACAAACTATCAGACGCTCAACTCTCCAACATTGAGCTGGTAGCATTCGGCAGGGGTCTTAACTTTATCCCGACCCTCCGAAAACCAAAAAGGTCGACCATCCTTCGCCATTCCCGATCCTTATTCAGAAATATGAGATTACGGTTAGGAATGATAGGGAAAGTCTGACCTATAAGCTCATACCCATTCAAACTCCCTTTAACTTGGACTTCCCACCTTACCTTCAATCTGAATCTAGAGTCATATATTGAAGGCACTCTGAAGGAACTGTCCAGACCTAAAATTCAAAATGTAAAATTCAATTTAACAAAAGCAGAACGTGTTGCGCATTCTGGCCCAAGAAAGAGACAGGATATTGTCATCAAACAATTCGATAAAGGCTGCGGTGTGTGCGTCATGAACAAACAAGACTACGTACGTGAAGGGACACGACAATTAACAGGCCCCCCACTATGAAGATATTAACATGGACCTGACTGAAGAAACCGCGGAACTAGTCTCTCAAGATATACGCCAACTCTACGTGGACGGACTCATATCGAAAGACATATCTGAGTTTCTTAACCCCCGCAATTACGACATTAAAACTCCTTGCCTTTACCACCAAAGTTCACAAAGAAGTACCAGAAGAAACACGGTTCGTGGGGAGGCCATTCATTAGTGGTTGCGGAGGACCGACTCGATCCATATCCAAATACATCGACTATTAGTCCAGGAAAAATAAGTTTTGACCTCAAACAAATCGTAACAAAACAAATTTCACCACAATGCATTTCTAAAAGGTCCCCACAATGGCATATTAAAAGTCTTTAAAAATTCAAGTGGTGGAAATATGACTAATTTGCATAAATCGGTAATCCCTGCCGCGTAATATATTTATTCCCATATTTGGGTATATAATATATAAAAAAAAAAATGAAAAGTTTATTTGGGTGATTCTACTTACATATCCCTACTTCGATAACATTTTCTAAAGCGTATAAGCGACTGAATAATTATGAGAACATGGTAATTATCCAAAATGACAACTTAGTGACCCTATAAATGTGCGTACATTACACTAGCACCAGATATCACCTAGTAGTCAGTATTGGTGAGCTTCAAATTCACCAAGTTGCTTACTGGCACAGTTATCATATTAAAACCTTATTGAAAATCATATGAACAATGATAACATTGTGATATTTAGCCCAGCAAACCAAAACTGGGGGAAAATGGTTTGTTCATAAACTGGGCGAAAAAGTTAAAGGGTTACCTAACATGGGAGACTTGAACAAGTTCAAGAAAATCTTCAAAATACATTATAATGTAGATATGATTATTGTAAGCAACACAAATCTTTAATTTTGGGGGTTTCCTTGAACTTGTTCAAGTCTCTCACCTTAGGTAACTCTTCACCTACTTGTTATTCCAATTTATGGACACACGATTCCCCCCAGTTGTTGTTTGCGGGGCTAAATATCACAATGTTTTCATTGTTCATAATGATTTTTCATAAGGTTTTAATAGGATAATTGTGCCAGTAAGCAACTTGGTGAATGTGAAGCTCGTCAATACTGACTACTTGATGATATCTGGAGACAAGGTAAAAGCGTGCAAATTATAGGCTAAAATTATAGTCATTTTGAACCATTACTCTATTTTCAAAATTATTCAGTCACTTACATGCTTTAGAAAATGTTATTGAAGTTAGAATGTGTAAGTAGAATCACCAAAATAAACTTTTCGAAAAATAAAAATAAAATGTATACCCAAATATGGAAATAAACATATTACACGGCAGGGATTAACGATTTATACAAATTAGATATATTTCCACCACTTAGATTTTTAAAAATTTTTAGTATGTAATTCTAGGGACCTTATAGAAGTGCACTGTGGTGAAAAAAGATTTGTTACAATTTGTTTGAGGTCAACAATACAAAATTTTGTATTTTGAGTAGACTATATTTCTTGCTCCCAATTGTCAAACAACAAAGCACATACACACGCGATCCCGGGCATGTGCTTGAAAAACTAAATAACCTGACATTAAAGCAAGATAACCTAATGATAACACTAGATATAATATCCATGTACACTAACTGCCAACAAGATGAGGCAATTTAATCAGTTTGTGACGCACTTGCAATGGCCGACGACAAACTATACCAAATACCCAAGCCAACGACAGAGCACGCGCGTTGTCTCCTTGAGCTCACCATGCATCGAAAGACGTTTGAATTCAATGGCAAGTTTTTTTCAGACATAACATTGGCGTGACCATGGGCAGCGAATGCAGTCCGGAGATTTGTGTCATAACCCTATTCAAATACGAACAAGAAAAATCCTCCCTCACAATCCCTCAATTGTGAGCTACATGAGATATAGAGACGATGTTCTTATAATCTTTAACAGAAACGAAAAGCAGAAACGAATATCCACATAACCCAGCGTTACACGACCTTCAATTCAATGTCCTTCCCATGTGACCGAGAATCGTTCTAATAATTAAAAAAAGTAAGCCGCATGTATGATTACGCCCCTTCCCAAAAAACACAAACGTAACATCCTATGACACCTCATGCAGCAGAACCGTTTCAGCCTCTCAAACAAAAATTACGAAAACGATGAGAAATAGTTCTGGCTTGTGAAAACTCCCATAAACACCCTACTTTTCCCATATAGAATGAGTTCTGATTCACTGCAGCTAACTCTAGGATTGATCAAACAACCACACACACAATAAAATGATTTTTCCTTGAAGTATGCCTGCATAAACCGGTTTCTCCTTGCTATTTTCTTGCAAAAGCACTTTATCGTTAACTAAAAAACCTGATAGTCTCACAGAAAGCTTTTTTTCCAATACCCAGCGTTACACGTCCTTCAATTTAATGTCCCTCCCGTGTGACCGATAATCGTTCTAATAATTAAAATAAAACGTGAGGCGCATGTATAATTACGCTCGAGCGATCCTTCCCAATAAACACATTGGAGCAAGATAACCCATTGATAACACTGGATTTAGTATCCATGTACAGTTACTGCCCACAAGATGAGGCAATTGAATCAGTTTGTGACGCACTTGCAAAGGCCGACGACAGACTATACGCGATACCCAAGCCCACGACAGACCACGAGCGTTGTCTCCTTGAATCCATCATGCATCGAAACACGTTTGAATTCAATGGCAAGTTTTTTCAGACAGAAAATTGGCGTGGCCATGGGCAGCGAATGCAGTCCGGAGATTTGTGTCATAACCCTATTCAAATACGAACAAGATAAATTCTCCCTCACAATCCCTAAATTGTGAGCTACATGAGATATAGAGACGATGTTCTTATAATCTTTAACAGAAACGAAAAGCAGAAACGAATATCCACATAACCCAGCGTTACACGACCTTCAATTCAATGTCCTTCCCATGTGACCGAGAATCGTTCTAATAATTAAAAAAAAAGTAAGCCGCATGTATGATTATGCCCCTTCCCAAAAAACACAAACGTAACATCCTATGACACCTCATGCAGCAGAACCGTTTCAGCCTCTCAAACAAAAATTACGAAAACGATGAGAAATAGTTCTGGCTTGTGAAAACTCCCATAAACACCCTCCTTTTCCCATATAGAATGAGTTCTGATTCACTGCAGCTAACTCTAGGATTGATCAAACAACCACACACACAATAAAATGATTTTTCCTTGAAGTATGCCTGCATAAACCGGTTTCTCCTTGCTATTTTCTTGCAAAAGCACTTTATCGTTAACTAAAAAACCTGATAGTCTCACAGAAAGATTGTTTTCCAATACCCAGCGTTACACGTCCTTCAATTTAATGTCCTTCCCGTGTGACCGATAATCGTTCTAATAATTAAAATAAAACGTGAGGCGCATGTATAATTACGCTCGAGCGATCCTTCCCAATAAACACATTGGAGCAAGATAACCCATTGATAACACAGGATTTAGTATCCATGTACAGTAACTGCCCACAAGATGAGGCAATTGAATCAGTTTGTGACGCACTTGCAAAGGCCGACGACAGACTATACGAAATACCCAAGCCCACGACAGACCACGAGCGTTGTCTCCTTGAATCCATCATGCATCGAAACACGTTTGAATTCAATGGCAAGTTTTTTCAGACAGAAAATTGGCGTGGCCATGGGCAGCGAATGCAGTCCAGAGATTTGTGACATAACCCTAAAAATTCTCCTTCCCAATCCCTCAATTGTGAGCTATATAAGATATAGAGACGGTGTTCTCATAATCTTTAACAGAAACGAAAAGCAGGCTGATGACCCCGTGCAATCACTTAATAAAATGTATCCAACGCTGAGGTTTACGTCCGAGATCTTAAACCGTCAAGTCATTTTTCTCGACCTTATTATCTGCAAAGGCGAACGATTTATTGAATCTTTGGAATCAACTGCCGGTTATTATAAGGGAAGCGGCGTCCATTGCGATCTTCAAGCGCCTACTGAAAACACACTTATTTCCCATTTTGTTATAAATATATAATATTTGTGTGTACAAATGTATATGTGTGCTGCATGTTGATTGTTAGGCGCTGTGATCTTTGTAGAGCGCCATATAAATGCCTTGTATTATTATTATTATTATTATTTATAAATGTAGGGATATTGGATACTCAAGTATAACTACCAAAAAACTGATACATTTCAGTACCTATAGCTCGAGATTCAGCACACCCTAAGTCGGTATTTTGCGGCTTAATCAAGGACGGAGTGACTAGATACAAACGTATATGTACACACTTAGAAGACTTTGAGGAGAGGGCTGAATTCTTCAAAGACAAACTTTAAAAGCGCGGATACACAAACGAATACCTAGCCCTCCTTCCTCAAAGGGGCGAGACTCCCGCGGACTCAAAACCCCCCCCAAAACTAAACATTATCCCACTGGTGGTTGTCCTACCAATACTACCCACAAGTTGCGCACCAAGCCCTTAAACGGGCACTCCTTAAACACGGGCACTTGATTAGTGAAAACGAATACCTAAATAGGCTATTTAAAAATCTTGGCATACAAACGGCATAAAACATAAAAGATGAACTTGTTCGATCTAGGACTAAAGCATCTCCACAGTACAACCAAGAGGAAAACAATCTGGATGAGGAGAATTGAAAATCCTTTTGGAACTATTGGAAGGACAAAACAATGATCAAAGAAACGGACTCAAGACTAAAACAAAACAAAATAAAGAAGTCAAGATATCTTCCTTTCGATCATGAGAAAAAAACCCGGTGATTGTCCTTGTAATATATTGCTCTATGTGTAAGACACTGCTGAAAGTGTGCCCTATGAAATTTGCCGTGATTCAAGAGTTGATTTTTTTCTGAGCCACGTACGTCTCCTGCATTGACGCAGCATTTCTATTGTCTCTAATGAAACTTGTACTTATACGGGATAAGAATAAAGTAACCTGGAAATCACAATTTTGTGTTGTATAATTTATAAAGGCAGACACGATACATTCCAATTTGTTGGAGCGAGATAAAGACCATGATGTGTTTAACATCTAAACTCCCTAATATTATTCAGACGTAAACAACGTGGTTCGTTCAGTGGTTTTTTTGTTCAGTATAAGACATTAGATTAGTTTCCTTCCAACCAGATATTTCAAAAAGTAGACAATCCAGGACGTAATTAAGCCCCTTAAATACGAACCATGTTAGTGGTTCCAAAAACTTATAGCCAAACACACAAAAGGTTAAGGGGTTCAGGACCCCCTCCCTGGATCTGTCCCTGTCTGTGTCCGGTATCTGATCAAGTGAGATTTTAAATGCACGGTCCCGGGGTCCCTTGCTCAATCGTCACTTCGCACATGTACTGCTTGGCGAAATTCAGCAATGGGATATCCACCGTTACAAACTTGGCCGTCAAGGGAGGGTCACACACGAAGTCTACGGTGGACCAGCGGACTAGGGCTTGCTGAGCGGTCAGGGCCGAGCCGCAGATAGCGTTGTTGAGCCCGGTGGAGCTTGCCCCGGCACGGACCATGGCACCTGTCAATCGATCACCTGTCGATGCGCAGGAGTAAGAAATAATAGAGTTACAACACCCCAAAACACACCTCCACTATCAAAATGGTAAAAACATCAACAAACCGAAACGGCCTATTTTCAGTACCCTCCGACCAAATAGTTTGGATGGATGGATGGGGAATCTTTCTAGATAAACAAGATCACCTGATTAGGTCCAGTAGTCTTCATTTTAGGGACCTTTTTTACAGAACCAAGTCGGTGGTGAATTAGACAGGTCTTTTATTGCGGTGTCGCTTGTGTTGATCAACTGTCCAAATGACACCCTACTTGGTTGCAGAAAAAGGCCACTATAGAATGAAACCTGCTGGACTGAATCAGGTGATATTGGTATCATTTTGTTTTGTTTTATCTAGAAAGATTCAACGTCTATTCAAACTAGGTTTTCTGGTCTGAGGGTACTTAAAATAAACCGTTCTGTTTTAAAGACAATTTTTTTTTTTTTTTGGGGGGGGGGGGGGGCATGCTTCGGGGTGTTTTTGAACCTCTGAGAAAATCATGTTCAGTATTGAAAGAATTTATATTTTAGACATTTTATCAATTTTCAATATTGTTTTTCTCAATTAACATTAAAAATGTGATGTGAATTTGGAAGAGGAAGTGAATTTGAAGCATTTGGATGCGATTTTGAAAAATGGTTAAAACTCTTGCCCATTCCTAGTGTTAGATGCCTTTGGTCTGTTATCAATAATTAATTCCCCAGTTGATCAATTTATTTAAAAACGTTAACGTTACATCGCGAAGACAATTACTTGTGCAATCTCCATGCTTCCTAACGACAACCTTCCTGATGCAGTGGTCCGTGATGAGATTCGCTTGCAGTAGAGACGTCTCCGCATTCACTGCATATAGAATTACAGAAAAAATCCTAAGATGTTAACTCGCATTGAATGTCCACACTAACACGGTTGGAAATATACAAATCAAATAAGTTAAGAGGGCCTAATATTTCGACCTTAACAAGATCTTTAACTTAACTTTACACCAACGTAAGCCATGCCAAGTATACGAATTTTAGGTTAAAATGTAATGATAAGTTTTTGCGGCTGAATGTTTAACCTTAATTGTAATTTACGGCTATGTTAAGGCGTCTATGTTAAGGCGGCTATGTTAACGGTACGTTTTTAGTTTCGCGGATCGCAACTTATTGGGTTCTTCGTAAAGTACGGAGACATGATAGGGTTTGCACTATTATTGGGTTTTATGTTATTTTGGTAAATAACTCAGACATGATAGTGATACGTTGCAATTTCGCGATCGGTACACTGGCACTATTATTGGGTTTTCGTAAAGTACAGAGACATGATAGTGTTTGCACTATTATTGGGTTTTATGTTATTTTGGTAAATAACTGAAACATGACAGTGATGCGTTTTATTTTCGCGATCGGTACACTGGCACTGTTATTGGGTTTTAGTAAAGTACGGAGACATGATAGTGTTTGCACTATTATTTGGTTTTATGTTATTGTGGTAAATAACTGAAACATGATAGTGATGCGTTTTAATGTCGCGATCGGTACACTGGCACTATTATTGGGTTTTCGTAAGGTACGGAGACATGATAGTGTTGGCACTACATTATCGGGTTTTATGTTTTTTTGTTAAATAACTGTACATGATAGTGATACGTAGTAATTTCGCGATCGGTACATTGGCACTATTATTGGGTTTCACGTAACAAACGGGAACATAACAGTGATACTTTATTAGTTCCTGAATCGAACCGATCGGAAACAAACGTAGGCCTATATACTATTGTAATATACTATTGTAATATACTATTGTAATATACTGTTGGTTGGTAATAATGTTTTGAGATCAACCTGGCAATAAACTGCTTCGGCCTTACGATACAAAAAGAAAATAAACTCTTTAGGCCAATGCCTGAATATTTTGTCATGTGTTTCCTCTCGCATGGGGTGATAAACATATAAAGGCGGACATACAAGTTTTGCATGATGCACAACATGGTTGGGAGCAGAAACACACAAGATAAATAACAGAGTGGTGTGGAACAACCAACAAAAGGAGGATTAGGCCAAGGGGATAAAAGACGAGGTCAGAGTGGTTGGGATCAAAGACAGACCAAGGGGATAAAGGGGTGCAAACCTGTGTGGGAAACAAACACGGAAGGGGTAAAACGACAAGGAAAGGGTCCAGGGTGAAGATCAAAGGGAAGAACTAACAAAGAAGTATGACTAAGAGTATTTTTTTTGGGGGGGGGGGGGGGGGGGGAAGGATTGGGCATATAAACAGCCAATTTGTCTCGGAAGATCCTGTTAAGATATATTAGGCTCTCTTAACATATTACATTCGAGTAGGTTTTATAACCAAGTTACCTTTCTCTTATAATTTTGGCTAGTAAACATTTCTTGCTCGTATAGAAACTTCTGCTCGTGTCAAGTGCCCCGCCCAACCCATCGTAAAATCAAGATGCATTTATACCTTCAGAGACCAGTGCAGGTACGTGTATAATTTGAGTTTCCACTTTGACTGGACTTTGTGGTTGGAACCATGCATCGGGGAAAACAAAATGTGGAAATCCTTTTTATTTTCATATAAATTGGAAGAACAATTATTCAAACAATGCCAATCAATATCAATCTGGTTTTTCTTCTTAATATCAAGAGGCCCCCGTGAAAATAGTAGAAAGTAGAAAGGCTTTGATTGGGTATCCAAGACGGTTGAAAACGAATATAAGTGTCGCGAAAACCAAAAGGGCATTTTCAACAATCATAGCGTTTAAAGGTAGGATACACCATTTGCAGATATCGAAGAAACAAATTACTACCAAATTATTAAGAAATATTTTACTTATTTGAAAGTAAATAACGATTGTAGGCATCCAGCAAAATGATTGCGCTAGATATCATAATTATATGTTACACACAATTGAATTTTTTTAACAAAACGGACGGCGATTGCGTAAAAACCCAAGAACAACATAACAACTGCCCGACGCCGGTTAAAAACGAACGCCGTTTTTCTTGCTTTTCTCAACATTCATGATTGTAAACCTTCGGACATGTCAGTTAAACGATATTTACTATAAAATCCACCCGTTCATGAAGATTCAAGCAATAACCAATGTTGTATCCTACCTTTAAAGATTTATCTGGTACACCAATCTAAGATACAAAAAACTCACTGATCTTGCAGGTGGCACCCTTGTAGCCTAGGAAACAAATGCATTTCGAGTTTCCTATACCGTCATGGATGTAGAGTCCGTTTTTACATTGATTTTCGACACGGTCATTTGACTCTAAAAAGTAAAAAAAAGAAAACAATGCAATGAATACGACATCGAATATGTAAATCAGTGATGTAATCTAGAAACCCAATACTGGGTGGCCAAAAAAAATCGGGACAAGCATCTCGCATATCTTAACAGACAAGCATACTTCCACTACCCTGAGGCCGTACCTATACCAATAGATTGGGAATCTTTCCAGAAGAAAAATGATACAAAGATATCAAATCAGTCCGGGATGCTGTGGCCAGCTGCGCTATGCCGTAGAACCTGGCCTTTGAGGCAGCTGCACGCTCAGCTCATTGTGCAGTGCAGCTTCAGAACAAAGGCTTCTGTGCAGTCATGCGTATAATCCGGTGCAGTGAGAAAAGCGACGCCAGTAATACCGGTGTGGCGGTCTCACTTCTCCGGGGTGCTAACTTCTCCGAAATGGAAATTTCGCTTCAACACGCATGCGCAACATTGCGCAGTGGTTCACATTTTCGCCGACTTTATTCTGTGTGCTGAGTTCTTTGGTGATGTTCTGGTGCACGTAAGATTGTAGGATATATATGTGTCTGCGTTACAGGGTACCAGTAGAATCCAGGATTTCCGCGGCGACGGGGCGCGTGTGGCAAAATTGTCCTACAGTACATCGTACAACTACTGTACTCAAACCAACATATCGATTATATTGTATATTTATTATACTTATTCATGATGAAAGAAATAGGGTCAAATAAAATGTGTTTAAAAAGTGTACAGTTGCCTGTTGCATTTATTTGTAATAATAATAATAACGAATATTTGTAATGCGGTGGTAGGCCTATACATCAAAAAGATATATACTAGCCCGCCTCATGTGAGTGCTCAGAGATATAATTAAAACTCCCCCTCAGTTCAGTCAATCATCCATATCTGACGAAAACAACTTGCTACAATCTTCAAATTAAATTATTTTCCAATCTTTGTTGATCTTGTTGCCCAATTTGGTCTTTTCCTTATAGTTATTGAAAATTGGTCCTGAAATCAGCCACATTTTGTCATAAATGCGATTTAAAAAAATGGTAATAGTGCCCTCTGTTGGTGGCCCGGCATCAGGAGAAGTAAGCACAGCGGATAAATGAGTATGTAATTGTAACGTGCTGACTTATCCGCTCAATCTGCCCGGAGAAGCTAGCACGCCGGAGAAGTGAGACCGCCACACCGTCGTCAAGGGGTTAAGTGACCGGTGTTCCTGAATTGTTTTTGAAAGGAAGTGGGTGTACGTATTACTTACTCGTTTGACAAAGAACGCCTGTGAAGCCTTCTGTGCACTTGCAGCTAACGTTAATGATACCATCCACGCAGATACCGCCATTTTGGCATGGATCGCTGGCACACTCGTCAATATCTAAGGCAAATTTGAAGACAATCCATCAACAAAAAAAGCTCTCGTTCACCGACCTACGTGACCAAGTTGACATCCAGGTACCGGCAAGTCAGCGTGTCACTTAAAAAACAAGGATGGTTGTGCGATTACCCTACTTTACCACTTGACCTAAAATGACTACGGTTAAGATGAAGGATCCCTATCATGTTCCAGACAAGCCACAAACCAGGACAATTATGTGGAATGGTCTTCCATACGTTTCCCATACGTGGAATGGTCTCCCAGAATTATCTGACCACCGTCAATAGTGCTCAACTTGGCATTTTTATGACGTAGGCTAAGATGAAGGAGCCCTATCCCAGACAAGCCAATAACCAGGAAAATGCGTAGAATGGTCTCCCATCCAACTACTGATCACAGTCAATGGTGCTTAACTTGGCACGTATGACGCAGGCTAAGATGAAGGAGCCCTACCATGTCCCAAACAAGCCACCAACCAGGACAATATGTGGAATAGTCTCCCAGAATGATATGACCACAGTCAATAGTGCTTACCTTGGCATTTATATGACGTAGGCTCAGATGACGGAGCCCTATCATATCCTAGACAAGCCACCAACCAGGACAACACTCGGAATATGGTCTTCCATCTAAATACTGATCACATACACAAGTGCTTAACTTGGCACTTATACCAATTGAGTAACTATATATTAACGAGATATCGAGTCATTCAAGACAGCTTACTTATTTGACAGATGTGTCCCTGAAAACCCTGAGAGCAGTCGCATCTAAAACCGTCTGCTTCAGGGATACATACGCCGTCATTCATACACGAGTCGCTATCACATGAACTGGTGATGGGTAGAACTACAGGCAAATCTGAAACGGAAAGAGTGTTTCACAATTATAACCTGGTTCACCTTCAGTCATGGTACAGACTCCGATCAAAAGTATCGTAAAATAGGGTATCTTTGGCACAAAGGGGTAACTTTTAGCAACTTTTAGCAAGTGCCAAACATAGTAATCAATATGGTGTATCATTAGCACTCACCAGCTTTACAGAGTGGTCCCGTGAAGCCTTCTGCGCATGTGCAGGTAACCTCGTTGATACCATCCTCGCAATCAGCGCCATTCTGGCATGGATCGCTAGCACACTCGTCAATATCTTGGAAGAGAAATCGAGGAAGACAAATAGTAATAATCGACAGGAAAACCTGCAATAGTTGAAACGACATTGTTTCAAATATGAAAACAGAAAAGCAATTCAATTTGTGACTCGACAAATTTTAAATTGATATCGAAATCTTGGAATATTGTTTTTTCGAAACATTCACAGAAATAAACTTTCATCAGGTAAGTTGTCAACCACTTTTTTTTAGGTTTAGAGCACTTCAGACAGCTTCAAAATGATAACAATTCACAAATGACTACTGCAGCTTTAAGATAACGAGAAGTATAAATAGTAGGTTGATGTCGAGATGCAATTATTGTTATCTTACCGGTCCCGCACAAGGTACCCTCGTAGCCCGGGGAGCATTCACAGCCAAACCCGTCCACTTCATCACGACAGACGCCATTCCGACAAGGGCTGCTGTCGCACTCGTCAATGTCTATCAAGACAGAAATAGAGAAAGGAATAAAAGATTCGTATTTTATCTCTCAGTGTTGACATGTTTTTTATCTCCACACAGATTAATGTTCGTATTATTATTTTAACCGTTTGTATTTATATTGTGTGGTTATTTTGTAATGATTGTTGTTGTTGTCAACATTGGAATATGTGTGAGGAGCACTAACCAGTTTCACACAGGGATCCCGTGAAGCCTTCTGCACAAGTGCAGGTAACCTGGTTGATACCATCCATGCAAGTGGCGCCATTCAAGCATGGATCGCTGGCACACTCGTCAGTTTCTAAATTAAAACAGAATATAACATCGAAAGATAAATAAGGGCAACATCTGTTTCAAAAAATAACCAGGCAACCATTTTGAAGCAACCCACCAGTTTCGCAGAGAGGTCCAGTGAAGCCTTCTGCGCATGTGCAGGTAACCTCGTTGATACCATCCTTGCAATCAGCGCCATTCTGACAAGGATCGCTAGCACACTCGTCAATATCTAAATAAAAACAGAAAATAACATCAAAAGATAAATAAGGGCAACATCTGTTTCAAACATCAACCAGTCAACCATTTTAAAGAAACCCACCAATTTCGCAGAGAGGCCCAGTGAAGCCTTCTGCGCATGTACAGGTAACCTTGTTGATACCATCCTTGCAATCTGCGTCATTTTGGCATGGATCGCTGGCACACTCGTCAAAATCTAAATTAAAACAGAGAAAACAACATCGTTAGAAAAATAGGAATTAATATTTCAAAACGTTAATCAGTCAACACCCAATGTGAAGATACTCACCAGTTTCGCAGAGAGGTCCAGTAAAGCCTTCTGCGCATGTGCAGGTAACCTTGTTGATACCATCTTTGCAATCTGCGCCATTTTGACAAGGATCGCTAGCACACTCGTCAATATCTAAATTAAAACAGAATATAACACCGGAAGATAAATAAAGCAAAATCTGTTTCAACAATTAACCAGTCAACCATTTTGAAGCAACCCACCAGTTTCGCAGAGAGGTCCAGTGAAGCCTTCTGCGCATGTGCAGGTAACCTCGTTGATACCATCCTTGCAATCAGCGCCATTCTGACAAGGATCGCTAGCACACTCGTCAATATCTAAATAAAAACAGAAAATAACATCGAAAGATAAATAAGGGCAAAATCTGTTTCAAACATAAACCAGTCAACCATTTTGAAGCAACCCACCAGTTTCGCAGAGAGGTCCAGTAAAGCCTTCTGCGCATGTGCAGGTAACCTTGTTGATACCATCCTTGCAATCTGCGTCATTTTGGCATGGATCGCTAGCACACTCGTCAATATCTAAGTTAAAACAGAATATTGTTGATACCATTGTTGATACCTTGTTGATACCTTGTTGATACCATCCTTGTAATCATGATCATGAGCGCCATTCCGGCATGGATCGCTGGCACACCAGTCAAAATATGTGTTTATAATAAATCTCTTTTTTAATAACCAAACCAATGTAAAATCGGTTTACTTCGCTTCATTGTAACCCTTTTTATAAATTCCCTGATGTTTCGCCTGTAGCCTAGTGAGTCCATCAGCTTGTTTTTTTGTTGAGAGAGCTCCGGTGAAGGCTTCTGCGCATGTGCCTGAAACCTAAATTAAAGTAGCGAACAATGGATTTGCCGTAATTGTGCACAATCAACAATCGACATCACCACTTAGTTGTACTACTAGTTAATACATAATGGGTTGCGGAATGAATTGTATTCGACACAGACCTGTCGAGATCGCGCAGAGCGATCCAGTGAAGCCTTCTGCGCATGTGCAGGTAAACTCGTTAATACCATCCTGACAATCAGCGCCATTCTGGCATGGATCACTGGTACACTCATCAATATCTGTGCAAAATAAGAGACCAACGCAACAGCTGCATTATAAAAAAGTATGATTTATTTTTAGTTGTATTCGTCCGGAAATGTTTTTTGGCAACAAACGAGACAAACAAGGCGTGCCAGACAAACGTGGGGCGCCGGGCCAACGTGGGGCGCCGGGCCAACGTGGGGCGCCGGGCCAACGTGGGGCGCCGGGCCAACATGCGCCGGACTTATTTATGGGAATTTATTTAGTTGGGATGAGATTTTGTTGAACTTGAGGCATCGGACCTATGAGACTTATGAGCGAGACTCTGTTCTGCAAACCCAATCCGAAACCGAACCGACCCAAAACCAATTGCATTCTTAGTATCGCGTCAACCCTGTGCGATTGTGGTTTGCGTGACCTGCGGTATACGTACGGTGTAGACTGACATGAACCAGTGGGTCACGGTTAGAAGTGTTCCTTATTTACTGACAAATAATGCTAAAAACAAAATCACGTGATGCAATAATTAACGTTCAGGCAAGTTTTTTATACCAAATTTGTCGGGTCGGGAAATTTGTCGGGTCGTTTAGACGTAGCTATACTGCCAACAAGAAGGCAACCTTAATGGACAAGTTCAGTTCAGTAATGGGAATCTCGATAACGTGGATAACACGTTAAAAAGGTCCCATTTGGGAACCAGCCTGCGCGTCGGAGGGCGTGAAACAAACATCCCCCTGACTAGCTGACTGAGAGCTTGATTATCTGACACGGAGGTTCCGTCTGGGAAACCTCCGTGGATAGCTGCTATGGCCGAACGGTAATTTATAACCGTGGCCGTAGCAAGGTTACTCTCGAACAAATATACCAGATAATTTGCAACCTCCCCTACAGAAGTATTAGGGGGATGCAAAAATCGGCTTCTATACCATTTGTAAAAATGGCGTAATCTACTACTACTCTACTCGGTCGCCCACAGGCGGGCTCGAGTATGGCTTTTCCAAGTAATTCGGACTTGCATGAGGGTTGCGAGTTCGTCTATTGATTCCACACCTGTGTCCTTTTGCAGCACCCCTGTGTAAGACATTTTCGATCTTCCACGACTCCTATGTCCGTGAGTTGGTTTCCAGAGAATGACTTTGTGAGCCTCCAACTCCGGGTGCCTGTAACAATGGCCTGCTAACTGCATCCGACGAGTTGCGATTTTGTCTCCGACCCTAGGGAGGTTGCCATATAGGTCGTCATTGGTTACGTGGTCCTCCCAGGATACATTGAGCGCAACTCGGAGCATGCGTGTGTAGCATCCATTGAACGACTTCTCCATTGTAGGAGTTAGAGTCCAAGTTTCGCATCCATACAGAAGCACTGACTCGATGGTTGCCAAGAAGAAAGAGATCTTTACGTTGCGGCTAATAGTGGAGCTCCACACCTTCTTCATGTCAGCCAGTGCCCTCCATGCCTTTCCTTTCCTGACCTTGATGTCCTGGTCACTAGAGTTGATCCATGCGCCAAGGTACTTAAAGTCAGGGACTTCATTCAGTTCTCTACCCTCCAGCGTCATTAATGGAGTGTGTTCGGGCGTGTTGTAAGTGGCGTACTCAGTTTTCTTTGCATTGAGTCTGAGACCTACCTTCTTGCACTCAGCTTCTACACGGTGTAGGAGTACTTGCGCCTGCTCGACTAAATCAGACATCAGCGCAATGTCATCAGCAAAGTCGAGATCAGTTTCAGTGACCGCTGGATACCTTCTTGATCTTCTCGGAGTGATAGTGAATCCGAGCTCGGTCTCTCTCCCACTGATGGCTCTACCGAGGGCATAGTCGAGAACGATGATAAACAGGAAGGGTGCCAGGGTGTCACCTTGTAGCACTCCTGCTGTGATGTCAAACCAGTCAGTCTCACCATCTGGAGTAACCACCTTAGCCTTTGTGTTGGCGTACATTGACTCTATGGCACGGAGTAGCAGAGGAGGAACTCCGTAGGCCTTTAAGATTTTTATCATTTTCCCCCGATGTATGGAATCGAATGCCTTCTTGAAATCGATAAATGTGAATACTGCTGGTAGGTTGTTTAATTTCACTTCCTCGATAATGCGTCTCAGAGCTAGGATTTGTGCAGTGGTTGTGCGCTTTGAACGGAAGCCATTTTGGTTATTTCTGAGCAGTGGATCAATGACGCCACTGATGCGATTAAGGATTAGACGGTTGTACATCTTCGCAATGATGCATGAGAGACTGATGCCTCTGTAGTTGTCAGGGGATGAGAGATTACCGGCCTTAGGTACTGTTATGATTTTGTTGATCGACCACTGTGCCGGCTTCCGGTTCTCCATTAGGGCCGTGTTACACATCTCCAGCACTATGGCGTCAAGGTCACAGTTCTTGAGTACCTCTGGTGGAATGTCATCCGGCCCTGCTGCCTTGCCTTGTTTGAGGGAAGCCTTGACTCTGGCGTATTCTGCAGCCGAGAATGGACCATCATCGATGTCAAGGTCAGGAAAGATATCGGGAATCTCCTCATCCGAATACTCAATCTCTGGTGCGCTGCCTAGCAGGTTGCGGAAATGGGTGTACCATGTGTCAACTCTTTCCTGTGGGGTAGCTCCAGCTACCTGCCCTTCCTTTGCTTTCCTGCGCCCAGTAATTTCGTTGATGACCTTCCAGGCCTCGCCGTAGCGTGCTCCGCCATGTTCCGCCTCAATCCTTTGGGTCCTCTCATCGAGGACTTCTTCTTTTAGCTTATCATAGGTGTAAAATAAATGTAAAATAAATGTTGTTTTGCCACTCTATGTGCTTGCTTGTTCGCTTCAGACTGGTCACTGTCGCAGGACAGGCGTGCCAGTTTGACAGCCTCTCTCGCAGCTGTGATATCTGGGTGCTTCGTCTGAAGAGACTTCTTTACCAGTTCCTGTTTAGGTACGCACTCCCTTGTTGCTATCTTGTTTGCTTTAATGAACCTTTCGTACCACTCAGTAGGGTCTTCATCCACCTGTAACAATTGGTAGTGGTTGCGCACTACCACCGTATAACGATCTTGGATATCAGGGCAGGATGAGAACTCCTTCCAGTTGTACCTAATCCTATAGCTCGGCTTTGGTACTCTGAGACTGAGACGCACCCTCATGGAGACCACTCTGTGGTCTGAGCCGACCGAGTTGAAAGAAGAGTACGGTTCAGAATTCAGAATGCTGTTTCTCCACTTGCGCCTCACTAGGATGTAGTCTAGTTGTCGTCTCATCCCCAAGCCTCTGTCTTGGAAGGTCCACATTTTCCCCTTGCGTTTCTTGAACAATGTATTAGCCGCCAAAAGTTGATGTTCCGATATGAACTCGGCTAGTAGTGCTCCATTTCGGTTGTTAGCATCATGGTAGGTGAACGGTGCATCTTCAGGGCCCAGTCTAGCGTTGAAATCGCCCAGTATTGTCAAGAAATTGTGAGCCGGCACTCCCATTACAGCTGTTGTAAAGGTCTCGTAGAATTTCTCAACCTGCTCCAGTGGTGTAGCGTTGGTGGGCGAGTAAACTACGATGACGGTTGTGAGTGGGTTGCTGTTGAACTCAGCAATGAGGATCCTCTCAGAATGAGATCTCACTCCCATTAGTGCCTTCTTCGCTCTCTGGCTAATCATCAGACCAACTCCTCCTTGTGATGCTTGTGCCTCGTTCCGCCATGCTGATGAAGTAATGAAGTATCTCTTCTCGACCTTCTTGAAATTGAGCGGGTCTGCATGCACTTGTCTATGTTCCTGCACCCCCAAGATCTCAATATCAAATTCATCAGCACAATGGGCTAGTTCTTGTGCTCTAGCATCCTCTCTTACGGTATTTGCGTTGAAAGTGGCCATGATAAATGGCCTCTTGCAACGCAAGAGGGCCTTGGACTGAGTACTGCTCTCGGACGAATCCCTCCGATGACGGTTTAAGGAGTCGTCGTCATCCTGTCTTACCCGTGTGGGCTGACCAGTACTGCTGGCCGTGGCATTGTTCCTGGGGACTCCCGCCCCTGGAAGTATAGGATTTGATTTACTTGTGTCTGCCATAATCTTTGCCTTACTATGCGAAAAATAAGTCACAGGGTTCGCAACTTCTCACCGTGACTGCTGTGGTCGTTGGGGTGTTCAACCTTCATCCGTCCTTATAGGCACAAGCAGCACCTTTGCTGTTGGTCGTTTCGGAATTTCATCTAAAGACCTCATCCGTCCTTCGCCGTTGAGAATTCATGGGAATCCTTTCTCTGCCCAGGCTACAACTGCCTGACTATTTAACCCATAATTGGGGGATTTGAAATCAAAGTGTACCATCTCTTAGGTGGGCTGCCAACCAAGGCTGCGAGCCCCACCTGACCGAAGCAATCTGGTTTTAAGGCGCCAGAGATTCGCCTTCACACCTCTGCCCTCAGTTTGTAACAGGGATCGGCACGTGAAGCCGGGCAGTAGGAATTTGAATTAGGAGAGGCTATTTGAGACGCTGATCATATGGGACATTTCAGTGGATGAGGAGTGGCTCAATTCTCCGCACCGCCCCGATCATCCTAAAACCTTTGGATCCCCAAAGCTGCTATGGCCGAACGGTAATTTATAACCGTGGCCGTAGCAAGGTTACTCTCGAACAAATATACCAGATAATTTGCAACCTCCCCTACAGAAGTATTAGGGGGATGCAAAAATCGGCTTCTATACCATTTGTAAAAATGGCGTAATCTGCTGTCGTACATTTTTCGGGTCGATTCTCCACGGCTGCTGGCTACAATAGCTGCAGCTCGATGCAAAAGGCCTGTCGTGCGGAGGGATTGCGTGACAGTGCCCAGCACGTCAGGTGAAGTTCCTGCGGAGCCGGGTGAAGGAGACCCGAGCTGGGCTGGGAAAGAATGTCCGCTTTGCGCGGAAGGATCACTGGCCGGTGAATCAAGAGTCTGATCAGTCTTGAAAACCACGGTTGGCGAGGCCATATTGGAGCTATGAGGAAGACCTTGTAGTTCCTTGCTCTAGTTTGGTCAGTACCTGAGGAATGAGGGAGAACGGGGGGAAGGCATACGCAAGTAGCCTGTCCTACCGAATCGTCAGTGCATCCGTCTGCCCGAGCAGGGGTCGGGGCCCCTCGCGCAGTAGACCGTCAATTGGTGATTGACCCGTGAAGCAAACAGGTCGACATGTGGTCTGTCGATCAGCAAGAATAGTGACTAAGCGACCTGCGGCTGCAGGATCCACCCCCTGGAAAGGACGTCAGCAGCGACGTTTTCCTTGCTGAAAGAGTGACGTTGTGGCGCAAACACCAATGGAGGAGCTTCCATGTTAGCGCACACAGCTGGGCAAACCGCGTGCCCCCTTGATGGTTGATGTAAGCTACAACTGTGTCATTGTCGCATCGAACCAGGAACGCCCGACCCATCACCGATATGCGAAAAAGTTGAAGAGCTCTGGAGACGGCCAACATCTCGAGTACGTTTATGTGACTTGAGCGAGTTCGGGGTCCCACCGACCCGCTACTTGACATGGGTGGAGGTAGCCCCCCCCCCCCCCCCCCTCCACTCCCCACCCCCCCCCCCCCCCCCCCCCCCCCAGCCAGAAAGTGACGCGTCTGTCGTGACGGTTACTGACAGCTGAGGCCTGAGAAAAACATGGCTTCCGGTGAGGTTGGCAATGTCGAGCCACCACCGGAGGTGAGGTACCAACCAAGACGTGGTCGGCACCCGATAATTTAAGTGGTGGCGACTGGGTTGGTAGAAAGAGAGTAGATGCAGTTTGATGGGGCGCATCCTTAACCTGCATAACCCTACAACGTCCACCAGGCTGGACATGAGGCCCAGAAGCCTGAGCCAATTAAGCCTGTGCCGAGGCCATCGTCGACGGAAAAAATAGAGACATCCACTGTCGTAGGTTCGATAGTGCGTTTCTCTGTAGGACGGGCCAGTCCCTTCCGGAGGTCGAGTGACGCCTCCAGGAAAGTTGGGAACTGGGAGGGGAGCGGGTGTGACATCTCGGTGTTGATTATAAAACCGAGGTCCGACGTAAGGCGCCATGTCAGGTCGAACGCCGCAGCCGTGGCCTCCAGAGATTGACCCACGAGGTGTGCCGCGGGACGCCGGTCTAGGGACATGCATAAGTAGATAGCTCTACATGTGAGTAGAATGACGTAGACACGTATGTATACTCACTGGTTTCACAGAAGGATCCCGTAAAACCCGGCGCACATACGCAGGACACCTCCATCACACCGTCCTCGCAAGTGGCGCCATTCTGGCATGGAACGCTCTCGCATCCGTCTGTAATTGAAAGGATCAAATTGGAAGGATCATTTGAGAAATAGCAAAGGTGTAGTCGAGTTCGTAACGCCATGGATAAATCAAGAGTGGATCAACAAACATAGTAGAAGACTTATCTGCCGCAAGCCAATGCGGCCCACCCAGTCAGCGTTTGTCTCCGGTTTGAGTACTTGCAGAACTGTCAGTACTTTCCACAAACCTTACAGGGGCAACATGGACAAAAAATTACATCTTATGAACACCACACTTTTCAATACGGTAAAACTTCGTCAGATTCCCTCTTCTTATAACAAATCAGAAAGCGAAATGTTCACTCTTGCATTGATAGAGAGTAGTGAAATGATTCCTCAAAGTTTACCTTTGCAGTACGACATCGGCAGCTCATACGCCTCCAATTCGCAGATCGTAAGAATAGCTCTTCTACTGACCATATCAAGGGAGATATAACGCGCTAGTAGCGGTCGCTCGCACTCCCTGACGATCGTGCCACCTTTCTCAGAGACTTCTTGCAGAGTCGTGCGGCCACCACATGCCGGATTCTCGATGATTGAGCTTTGAAGCCCGGCTCTAACGAGAACACCTTGAAACCTCGTCTCTGCAAAGTTAAAAGTAGGGAGCTCGGGACTAACTTGGCTGAGGAATCATCGTTATCGTAGTAATTGTGTAGACGGAACTGGTGACGTCCAGTTTATATAGGTCACACAAAATCTATCCAATCAGAGCTCAAAGTGCATCAGCGCTTCCCAGCGCCCAGTATAGGCGGTGGGACCGAGCGAATTTGTTATGTGCAGCCGGTGGTAAAAACCTGCCGTTTCTGTGCAAAATCTAATCGGGTGGGCAACGGTGTGCAACCAATGTGTTTGCTGCCACCAAGTGTCACGAAGAAGGGTTAAAACTAGGTTTCCGACTTCTCGTGTATACTTACGACAACAGTCCCCTCTGTTGAGAATGGTGACCTTGCTGATGCAGTGTTCCGTTTGGAGGTCAACTTGCCATGAGGGGTTCTTCTGATACCCTGAAGATAAAACAAATCAGAGTTGTAATGACTCGAGTCAATGACTTAACTCAACTTGGTCTCGAGTCCCATTTTTGGCATCTTGACTCGAATCCCGATGGGTAAATGACACGACTCGAGTCACTGCGAGCAAATGACTCGACTCGACTCACTCATCAGAATGAGTCCATTCGAGTGAAAGCTAATGAGACTCGAGTCCCCAAAATACGAGCAAAACTTTTCAATTTACGGACGCCACCATTTGTACTAAATTTCGGACTAAATTTCATGACACTGAAAATTGTTTACAAAGGTTGATTATTATAAACTTGGATCCACGAATGTTCTCATTAAAGTCTCAAAGAGCTGTGATCACATTGATAGCTTTTTTAAAGGGAGATTACTGTTTGAGAAAGTACAATTTTAAACCATTGTAAACACTAACATTCCGACCACAAACAATCCCAATCACAATCCCAATGAGTTACGGGGCCCAAAATGGATCATTATTATAAGGCTATAAAAGGAGCAGCCTTACATTTGTATTATACACCAATTGACACTGACAGGTGCCTCGACAGGTACCCATCCCTTAAAACAAAAACAATCTTACTTGTCGATGAGCATTTTCGGGCCTTATAGTTGGAATTCGCCACACCGTCGATGGCTCTGTCAGCTTTAGCGTACGTAGTAGATTGCTTCGCTGGTTTCCCGACGAGGTTCAACTTATGAGGTTCGTCTATTATTTGTAGGGGTAACAAAATATTTAATTCAAAATTACATCATTTGTCGGCTTTGAATTTGTATCGTTTGAAGCAAAACAAGTTCTCAACTAACTTGACAGCTATTACCAATGAATCCCAAATTACCCTTGTATGCAATGGCTGCGCTGTATATGCAACGTGTGACCATCGCTGTGCATAGCCCACTAGTGTACTGTACGCGCTCGACCTATACGCGCGCTGCTCCCGTCAGAGTCCAGCCCGCGTGTTTCGTCGGGATCACAGCCTTGATCCTTCTGTTACTTTCAGGTTTTATGTTTTTCTTTACTTTGCTTCTCAAATCCGAGAAAAATATATAAAAAAAGGGGGGAGGGAATTAAGGGGTTGGTGAGTATGCAAATCGTTAAAAAGGGCCTTTTCGAAACCTTTGCTTCGTCTTCGGCTTTGGCTTCGCCTCCGAATTCCGAATCACTGAAAAGCAAATAGAAATTAAAGCAAAGGGGAATAGTCTAACTTTTGGGTTCACATCAATCGATTGAATGTTTCTGAAGCACAACTGGCATCAGAATGTGGCTGGAGATCTCGCAGTTGACAATCTAATATCGCCTTAAGCCAAAGACGAAGTCTGGGATTCGAAACAGCCCTATGAATTTAACCTTCGTGTGTTTTTCAACGGCCAATCACCGATCACAGACTGTTGGTTTGCGTCATACTCCTGAGTTATTCATTTCAAATTGCCCAAATCAGCTACTTGGAATTCAACACAAAGACAAATTTAACCAAAGACCAATCAGATCCCGTGGGTAGAAAGCAGCGCTTTCTTATTAACATAACCATAAAACCCGGAAGTAGACAGAATGATAAAGGCTGTGGTCCTGACGAAGCGTAGCATGCGGGCTGGACTCTGGCGAGATGCACTAGCGATTAAAGAAACGTTGGATATACAGCGTAGCCTTGCACTCAAGGCTACTTCCGTATTTGCTTCCGAGACTCACCTTCAGATCTCTCCTCTAGCATGCGATCCAGGAAATCCAGGTACGCCAGGTCTCGATACAATAATTCATCAAGCTGAAAATGAAGTTTTAAGAAAACCAAACTTTAAACAGGTCTTTCTAGACACATTATAATAACATTATTAGCGTATACCACCAGTTAGTTCAAGCTTTACAAACATGTTCAGGCCCATGAGCTCAGCTAGGGCCAATTTCATAAAACGTGTAAGCACCAAAATTTGCTTAGCATGAACATTCTTCCTTGGAAAAAACAGGGTTACAAAATCCAAATTAAGTTGATGTTTATTGTTTGTAAAGGGTATTCAGCTGGTTTTGTTTGCTTTGAATGAAATAATATTGTTAATACATGTGTAACCAGATCGCTGACTGCCGTAACCATAGCCATACAAATATGCGGGAAGAAACTATGTGTATCCAGCTGTTTTGTGACGGTGAGCACACTGCTTAAATTTCGTCTTAAAAATACAGTGTTTTTATTTTGTTTGACGCGGGACCAGTTCTTTCGTTATTTTGCAATATATTGTTTTGTTCAAGTTAAAACCTGGCACGAAGGGGCCTCCGTACCGTGTTTCGAACTTCAGCAGTTGTGTAATTCCGTGTACAAACAGTTTGCAGTCGAGACAGTTAAAGTATTTCCTAACAAAACTGGAAATGTTTCTCAGTAGTGACTTTTACCGAGATGATAACAGAAAAAGCAGCGTCAGGTTGGAACATTCTTTCCGCATTGAACACCGGCCAGAGATCGATTGAGGATTTATCCTAATTTGTTGGTTTAAAGTAGGTCTATAGGCTATAGGCTATGAGTAGTACTTATCACTTGTGCCGATGGTAAATGTTGTATTGGTCTGCATCCGTACTGTTTCAATTTGCTCTGCTTCCTCACCACCCCCCCCCCCCCCCCCCATCCATTTTTTCACCCAGGTCTGTTTAACTAAACTCTACATACCTTGTTATCAGGCTTCTCCTGTACGTTCACAAAAACGCCGTGGCATGATACCGCCATCAGTAGCAGGAGTACTTGACCCACCATGATGATCTGTTCGCTGACTGAACGGGAAACTCTCCAAAGCTAGCAGCGGCAGTGCGCGCCGCACCCGTACCCACTCGATTATTCAGCGAAACAAATAATACACACCACTAGCACTGCACTCTGAGACAAGCACCAGTGGCCCTGAGTAACCAAATCTGAATAACAGATGGAACTATGGCACATATATATACTTTTATCTACATGTGTATTTCCATTCAGTTAACTTAGTTGCCATATGGAACAGGGAAAGTATTCTTAACGCTCTTTTTAATTGAAAAGTGTAACTTTAGAACTAAACACTAAAACATCCATTATGGAGTACGAATATCCTCCTTTTTTTGAAAATATTGTACTGGAAATAGGCATCTATTCAAATTGTGCATACAAATAACTCTTTCTGTCATTTCAAATGTTATTGCAACATTGGCTTCACTCACAATATTATTGTTTAGAAACGATTAAGTATGCCCTGTAAGGTTACAGATCTAGTGTAAAATAAAACTATAGGGTGGGGCAGGCACTATGACTTTTGGACCACAGCAACCACAAAGTGGGTACAGGGCCACAAATTTTGAACATTTATTTGTTAATCCTCAATTATCATGTTATTGTATTTATTTTAATGTCACTTTGCAATGTTATGTTCCATAAGTGAGCACAGAAGAATGTGTAGTGCTGACAAGAATAAAATGACAAACAATAGATAATAAATATATCCCTTTAAACAAAAAAGCTGATTAACCCCCACAAAACCCCCCCCCCCAAAAAAAAAAAACACACACAAAAAAAACCAACAACAAACAAACAAACAAACAACAATAATATTAATATAAAAGCAAAATATGGAATTTACAAGAGAGACATTTATAGACACCAAGGAATTTAGTATGTGACACTTGCAGTATAGGCTCGATATTTCAATTTCAAAAGACCATGTACATTTTTAAGAAATAAGTGACAGCCTGTTAGACTGAACCCAAATTGACACTTTGGCTAATTCAATATTAAAGGGATCGTATACGTCTGGTAATTACTCAAAACATTAATGGCAATATAAACTTAATTGGTAAGAAGTACAGCAGCTTTGGATAGTATAAGGCATTTTGGAAACTTTTCACTTCGAAGTACTGCGGTTAATTATGGAAAAAGATATCACTTTGTATCCCCAAAAATTTGAATCTGAGAAGCGTTACTACAGTGAGGTTTCTCATCAGATTGTGTATTCCAATGTAGATTATTTTTCCTGCGTGGACATAACCGCTTCAGATTTTTGGCAATATCTCAAAAATCGCTACCACCTTTTGAAATGGAATTTGTTACAGGTTAGTTTGATGGTATATATCTAGAACTATATAGGATTGAAACAAACATTGGGTTCCAATTACAAAACTATACAATCCCTATAACAAACTGACAATAGTTTCTAAGTCAGTATTACTCGGAGTATTACTCGAGTAAAATATGTAGGCCTAAGTGTCATCAGCAAAAGGAATGCAAGAGCATATTGTCGAAGCTTAGCAAATATCATTATATATAGTGAGAATAGCAATGGCCCAAAAAGAGATCCCTGCGGTACTCCACATGTAATTGTACTCATAGAAGAGTAACACGAGTCCAGTTTAGTAAATTGATTCCTGTTGGAGAGATAACTTAATTAATGAACAGTACAAAGTACGCAAAATGCTTGATGGAAGAGTGTACTTTAATCTACTCATGATACCTATATTTTGGGAAATTTTGTTTTCTAATTCCTTTATATGGAATTTCCAAGAGAGACATTTATCAATATAGACACAAAATAATTTAGTATGTGACACTTGCAGTATAGGCTCGTTAATAATTTTAACTTGACATTATTAGATGTACTCAACTTCTTTTTTATATTTCGAAAGACCATAAATGTACATTTATTTTTAAGAATTAATTGACAGCCTGTTACTAGACTGAAGGCAAATTAACACTTTGGCTAATTCAATATTAATAAGACTTACAATAGTTTCTAAGTCAGTGTTATTAATCGAGTAACATACAGTATGTGAGTGTCATCAGCAGAAAGAATAAAAGAGCATAATGGTCGAAGTTTGGCAAATATTATTTATAAAATGAGAATAGCAATGGCCCAGGAAAAGATCCCTATTCCACATGTAATTGTACTCATAGAAGAGTAACACGAGTCTAGTTTGGTATATTATTATTATTATTATTATTATTATTATTTCTGGTAATGAAACCAAGGATCCTTTAAAAGCGCTCAAGGCACTGTAGCTCGTAAGCCAGAAGAACCCCGTAGACAGAGGCACACAGCCAGGAACACCGGGGCAAACCCCATCTCTTAGCGATAAGTGTTCGGGGTTCTTTGACGTGCATTATACAATAGTATAATATTATAATGAGAAAGATAAGAAACACACATTATAAATTATACAACACACGGGACCTACAACTTTACGTCCCATCCGAAGGACGAAGCAATAGTGGTTTAATTGCATTGCTTAAGGACACACGTGTCGACACCGGGACTCGAACTCACGCTCTGTGGAACAGAAAACCCAACTCTTAACCGCTCGGCCACGACACTCCAAAATATTGATTCCTGTTGGAGTTGTGTGGGGGGGGGGGGGGGGGGGGGGTTAGAGCACGAGGCCTTCATTAACTGGGACTCGGGGCAGCAGGTTCTTTCTGGGGACTTTCCAGCCTGAACTGCTTTTATTGTGACTGCCTGTGGGTTGCCTGCACAAGCTGATTAAGTTCGTACAGGCGGTAATGATACAGAAATTATTATAAATAAACAGTTATGCGATATGTCTGACTTTGTGCACTGAAAAACATAAATAAAGTGTCGTCTATATGAATAGGCGTGTCCAATTATATGTATCAACTGGTCTTACTCAAAGTTTCACAATAACCTTCCTTTTAATAAACTCAATCTAATATTCATTTCTCAAGCAGTGATACTCAAACGACCGCTCACCCTTAATTGAACAACAATGTATTTTTTTATTAATTTGTTTTTCTTTTCTCTGAGGGATTCTTATTTATTCTTCACTGTATTTTCTTGACAGCTGACAAGTACAAGATACATTCATTAATGTTGTCAACAAATTAACTTTGGCCCAACGTCAAGAAAAAGTCCCAGTAAGGATTTAACTAGAGCAATTCTACCGAGAACAGTTAAATGTCTCTTTGACCAGTTACAAATTTGACTACATACGAATAAAATAACCGTATTATAATTTAACTTAGTATTATATATATTTGTTTTACTGCTTAGAAGTATGATTGTTTTTCTTTAATTATGGTGTCCGTTCGTTTGTTTTTGTTTAATGGCATGCTTAATACAAGCTCTGCTTACAAGGTCTTGCTACCTCTGGCATTTATATCTTGTTATTCAATTCTTATATGATTTGGTATCTATATCAAGAAGAGGAACAAAATGTGATTGAATTGACCCAATAAACGTGAACAAAACGTATTTGCAAATTATGCCTAAAACGAAATTTGTGCACGAACTTAAAAATCAACCATACAAAATTAAGCTTTTTATACAGCAACCACACAAACAAGAAACTGTCTTTGATCAGGAAATATTATACACATTTGTCTGCGTCTAAGGGAGTGTGGCAATCTCACTTCTGTTTGCGGGACAGGCGTATCCCCATACTGCGGTCTGGGCACTGGCGCAGTGACATGATACAATAACTTTTTATACAAATCTCTGTGTCTTTTGGGTTTTTCTGTTTAATTAAAGTATATGTAGTTAATGTTAATGTAATGCGCTTTTGATCATAACTGTAAATGAGTCTGATGTCGCAAAATACATTTGTACGTAAAGGGCTGTTTATTGTCTCGGAGGTGATTTTTTTTTTTTACAAATAATATTTTTGTTTTTAAGCATTTTGGTTTCTCCGACACCTATATTTTCAGATCTGATTGATTGAAAAGATTGTTTTGATCTCTAAATTAAATGTAATACAGGTTTTGTCATTCTCTTACCATAGCATCTGATGAAGCACTACACTTGTAAATCTTCATTTCTTTTCAAAGACATTTTGAATATAATTGAGAAAAAGCAAATTTCCCAAAATTGTAAAAGACCTGTGCATTACACTACAGAGTTGTGCCATATATCAATTAAAAGCTTATTTCCTGCTTTTTCGGACCAACTGTAAAATTGAAAAAAACAAAATTCTTCACAAATTCTTCCAAATAGGCACTTGGGGAGACAAATTAGCGTAAGTTTTTAGGTAATAAGTAGACAGTGGCACTTAGGGAGACATGTTAGTGTCTCCCTAAGTGTCTAGCTACCCTAAAAAAACAACCCCGATATTTGGGAGTTATTTTTGTCCTAGAACGACATATTTTGGTCTAAATACATGTAGCATAAATCTCGAAGATCTTAGAGAAAAGGGTTAGGGTAAACAAGTTAGGACTGTTTGAAGGATGTGTACATCTTTATGGGATTGTCTCCCCAAGTGCCTATTATGCTCAAAAAGCTAAGATCTTCTCTATTATGACAGGGAAAATTAAACACCATCAAACTAAAACTATAGACGACCTAAAGCTAGTGACCAGGCGATTTAGATTAAAACACATTAAATAATAATTGAATAGATCGATTAATTGGCTTATTTTTCTGTCAGAGTACTTCAATCGGAGCGATTTTCACTCCAGATTGTCTGGTCCTTGTTCTAATCTTAAAGGTAGGATACACCATTGGTAATTGCTTGAATTATCATGAATGGGTAGATTTGGGGGGTTGTATTTTATAGTAAATATCGTTTAACTGACCTGTTCGAAGTTTTACAATCATGGATGCGAGAAAAGCATGATAAACAGTGTTTGTTTTCAACCGGCGTCGAGCAGTTATTCGTATGTTATCTCTGGTTTTTTTCGCAATCGCCGTCCGGCGATCGCGAATTTTTCTTTATAAAATTCTATTTGTCAGGATAATTACAGGATATCTAGCGCAATCATTTTGCTGGATGCCTAGAATCATTATTTACTTTCAAATGAGTAAGATATTTCTTAATAATTCGATAGTAAATATTTTTGATATCTGCAAATGGTGTATCCTGCCTTTAAGATAAAGAGAGGAAAGATATTTCAGAGGCCATAGATCCCGAACTCCTGGTTTGGGATCTTGTCAGCGTCTTGCGCATCCAGGTCGTAGAGACGACACTGTCCAGTCTCCGGCGCGTAGTCGAAGGACGCGCACCCGACCAGCTTGAGGCAGCTAGCGGCGCATCGCTTGGCAGATTTGGCCAAACGGGTCGCTAGCGGGCCGGCATTTCCGATCATGGCTCCCTTGTACACCAGTCTGAAGTTTGCTGAGACGATGTTGGCTTGAACCGGCACAGGGGTTGGGACTGGAAGTTAAACAAATATAGATCATATAAAAATTATGTGCATTATTTTGAAAAACATATCAGTACCAGAAAGATAGTATTAAAGTGACTTAAAATCCGTGTTGGCTCGGACTTGAAGCTATAGGCTACAGTTAGTCATGACTTGTATATCATTTTGTCTATTGTGCATTTTTATCGTTAGAAAGAGCAAAAGTATTAGCTCTGCAAATGAAGTATGATATTTTACAATTTCGATTGTGATCTACTAACTAGCGGAAATCTGTTTTATGTTATTAGTTTCTTAAAGTTGACAGCATATCAGAAACAACAATTTCAGAGTTGAGAGTCATTAATAATGACGTCAAGTAAGTTTTTGGACAATAATTTGATTGGTTACTTTTTTGATAGTTGCCAAAGGTATTTTGTCTCTTTATCTTTGTAACAAGTTACAGCGGCGTGCCGAGATGACGCCTTGTGCCCGTGACACGCTATCTCATTAGGATCTCAACATCTATACACGGCGTATCCAGTAATGCGTGAGAGCCAATCGGAAGCCTTACTTTTAGGTACAGGGCACTCATTGGCTGCAAACTCTTCCACCGTCACCTCTGCGAGCATGAATACGGGATCCGTAGTCTCTGGATTCGAGGCGTCTATGTCTAGACTGACGTACCGGGCCATCCGCGGTGTGTCGCAGAGGAACGTATTCACGGATCCGGGTGCGGATTGAGCCCGTGTAGCGGGTGAGCCGCATGGTTGGTTCTCGGTTATATTGGAGCTCAGACCCGCTCGTGCTACCGCGGTGATAAAACGGTCTACAGCTTAAAAAAACACCAAAAAACCCCAGGATTTAGTGTACCTCAGTATAAAGTAAAATAGCCTGTGTATATTTCTGATCTGATTTTATTAGGGTGCCGGTGTGGTTTCAGACTATGAAATACGCACATGCCTAAATTAGGAGCGTGACCGGTCACGTGTCTTTGATTGCTATGCTGTTGCTAAGGGCGGACAATGACCGCCCATAGCAACAGCATAGCAACGGCAGAAGTCACACTAAAGCCAGCAATTTGGACACGGCCTTAGACGAGCATCAATAAATTTCGTAAATGCTAAAAAAACAATTGACAACAGGTACCAATCACCAACACTATACTTGTGAACGAACGCATGGAATCGGTTTGACTGGCCTTTTTGAATGAGTTTGGGGAACACAAAAAAAGGAAAAGATTTATAGTTACAACAGCAATCTGTACGGAGTTTGACGGTGATGCTTCCCAAGCAGTGCTCGCCTTCTAAGTCCACTTTCCACCAAGGATGCGGATCTCCGGAAACTAAATTACAGAAACAAAATAAATTAAGGACATCTCGGTTACGTTTAGGATCTGTATCTTCCCTGACGGTCTGACTTGTAGGATTTTTCGGCCATTTTTAAACGTTTATTGTTCGAATTCACCGATTCTAATATTCAAATTAGCCCAGCATCATCAATAGTGATGAACCCTGACGAAAACATGGTTCTTGTGTTCTTGGGCAAGACATTTAACTATAATTGCATTTTTTCCACCAAGGAGTATGAGATAGGGACTACATGCGCCGATCTTGAGTTGTTGCAGAAATGATCTCGTTCCTGGTAAACAGGGATAGTAATTGTAAAGCTTTGGAAAAGGCGCGTTATAAATACGGTCATTATTATTATTATTATTAATATAAGTGCACTTTCCATGTTTAATTTCAAACTCAAACAACGAAGACGTTTTCGTCCCCCGAATACGATTTCACCTTGTCGATGCCAAACCTTGTTATTCAGAAATCACATTCGTTTATTTCCACACAATTTAAAAACATTTTTTGTTCAGTTTCGACATTGCGTCATTGTAATATATATAATGCGTGTTTTTGAAAATAGAATGACGGACTTAATCCAAAACATTGAGTTTGACAAGAACACCAACGACTTCCAATGCCAATTAAAGAATGACATCAGGCAGATCAATGAAGAACCAAAGCTGATAGTAAAAGCGGATAAAACCACGAACTTTTACAAAATGACACCGAACGACTACGACGAACTGGTTGATAAAAACATCTGCAAAACGTACAAAAAAAGCACAAACAGACAAGTTAACAAAATCAACGACGAAGCGAAAAAGATCGCAGGGGAGCTCCAACTGGATGACCGAATTGATGTGATTGCCCAGCGCGAACCATTTATTACGCTAAAGGACCACAAGCCAAATTTTACCAACGTTCCTACTTGCCGCTTAATCAACCCCTGCAAGTCGGAATTAGGCAGAGCTAGCAAACAGATCACGGAGAAGATCGTTACAAAGGTAGCGGAAGCAAGTAAAGTAAACTTGTGGCGAAACACTAATGCCGTACTTGAATGGTTCAACGACATCCCGAACAAGACTGAAGGTGTGTTTATATGCTTTGACATTGTTGAATTCTACCCGTCAATCACCGAGAAACTCTTAAATGACGCACTAGACTACGCATCACAATACGCAGAGATCGCCCCATTGGACAAGAAAACTATCCTTCATGCCAAGCAAACATTGCTCTTCAGACATAACGAACCATGGGTAAAGAAAAGCAGTAATCTTTTTGACGTCACCATGGGATCGTATGACGGCGCAGAATGCTGTGAACTAGTCGTCGTCTACCTGCTGTCCCAACTTAAACCCCACTACGGCAATGCGATTGGCCTCTACAGGGACGACGGGTTGGCCATCTTCCACGAGCCACCGAACGTAGTAGAGCGCATCAAGAAGGAGATATGCGAAACATTCAAAAGAAACGGACTTCGCATAGCTATTGAAGCAAACAAAAAAATTGTCAACTATCTTGATGTCACGCTCGACCTCAATCGCGGAGTGCATAGGCCATACCTAAAACCAGGAAACACCCCAATATACGTGAACGCAAAGAGCAATCACCCGCAGAACGTCATTCGAGCAATTCCACAAGGCATCAATCGCAGACTCTCGGACATTTCATCAAACGAAGACGAATTCAAGAAGGCAACCAGCGTATACCAGGAGGCATTGAAGGAAAGCGGCTACGACCACAAGCTTGAATTCAAAACAAGCGTACCAAATGGGCATAATACACGAAAGAAGCGATCCAGAAAAAGAAACGTCACTTGGTACAACCCGCCGTTTGACTTAAGAGTAAAAACCAACGTTGGACGCCAATTCTTGAAGATCGTTAACGAGAGTTTCCCCAAAGCACACGCACTGCAACAAATCTTCAACAAGAACACAATGAAGCTGTCATACAGTTGTATGCCTAACATGAAGTCAACCTTGGACGCTCACAACAAAAATATAATAAAGAAGCAGGCACCAGAACCAGAAACCAAACCTTGCAACTGCAGAGTAAAGAATGAATGCCCCCCGGATGGAAGATGCAGAACACCAAACATCGTCTACCAAGCCACTGTAAAAACCAACACGAGTGAAGAGACGTATGTAGGCCTAACCAGCACCGAGTTTAAGCAAAGACTCGGAAACCACCGACAATCATTCAAGAAAGAAGCGCACAGGAACCAGACAGAACTATCAAAACATGTATGGACGCTAAAAGACAAAAACACTGAATTCACAACCAAGTGGAAAATCTTGAGCAATGCTCAACCGTACTCTAACATCAGTAAACAATGCAACTTGTGCACTATGAAGAAATTCTATATCATCTGCCACCCAGAAAAGGCTACTCTAAACAAAAGATCTGAGCTAACTAGCGCATGCCGGCACGCGGCTAAATTCAAACTGATAAAGCACGCCAAAACCACGCCCAGAGTGTAACGTTAGGCCGTGTCCGAATTGTTTGGCTGCGGCTTCAAGTTACACGCGGGCCTATGGTAGTTACTGCAGCCACTTCCCATGGACTCGTGTGCGATGTCAAGCCGTGGCCGGGTAGTTCGGGCGCGGCCATATAATTTTCCCACGCCCGCGTCAAGTTGCCCACATACGCCCGCAATCCAAGCGCGCGTTATTGCGTTCGCGCGCCCCCCCTATAACTTGATGCACAGGTAGAACGTTTCGAGAATGCCATTAAAATAATATTCCCTGACGAGTGGAGGTATATCCACGAAACAAATTTGTCGGAATAAAAAAATGGTGAACAAAAACCTATCCTAGTTTTTGTGATTGATTTTATATCGCTCCTTTTATAAAGTAGAGCACTCTCCGAAGTTGAATCGGTTTACAAACACGTATATATATATATATATATATATATAAAATGTGAAAATATAAATATAACAGTGCTCACCGGAAATAAGACCGAGCTTTCGGTGCGAATGCACCTTCTTCAGGGAGAATTATGGCTTGTTGAGAGTTGCAAAATCAATCACAAAAACTAGGATAGGTTTTTGTTCACCATTTTTTTATTCCGACAAATTTGTTTCGTGGATATACCTCCACTCGTCAGGGAATATTATTTTAATGGCATTCTCGAAACGTTCTACCTGTGCCTCAACAAGCCATAATTCTCCCTGAAGAAGGTGCATTCGCACCGAAAGCTCGGTCTTATTTCCGGTGAGCACTGTTATATTTATATTTTCACATTTTCTATGCTCTTCAGTGCTACGCAGCATCCCAAATTTTTATATATATATATACGTGTTTGTAAACCGATTCAACTTCGGAGAGTGCTCTACTTTATAAAAGGAGCGATATAAAATCAATCACAAAAACTAGGATAGGTTTTTGTTCACCATTTTTTTATTCCGACAAATTTGTTTCGTGGATATACCTCCACTCGTCAGGGAATATTATTTTAAATTAAAATAATATTCCCTGACGAGTGGAGGCACATCCACGAAACAAACCTGTCGGAACAAAAAACAAAAAAAAACAAAAAAAAACAAAATATAATATTGCAGGTTTTATGCCAGTTGATACTTATATATATATAAGTTGATTATAATTATTGTTTCCTCGGATTTTGTCTTCTTTTAGGGTGATAGATATTAGACGAATTCAATCTCTGAATGTTGCCTTTCGGCATCGGCTGAGACAAATTTGATAATGACGGATATTCTCGAGCTAATGTTTAAAAAGAGTGAGCAAACGATAAATGATATATGACGAAATATGTTTTGGTAAAAAGCGTGTGAATTATTTTTCTCAGTCAAAATTTAATGTCAGAGTTGGTAAATTTGAATGAAAACATGTTTTTCAATAGCCAGAAAAAACCTATGAAAATGGTTGCAGTTTTCTAAGTTTAAAGGAACATGAAGCAAACTATTTAAAGACAACTTTTGAGAGTACCTTGCACAAATTCATCGCACCCTACCACCACTCCAGCCACGCCCCCTTGAGCATATAGACGATGTGCCCTCTGACGTCAAGAGTTTACATCTGTATTCAAATGTGCCCGTCAATAAGCGCACACATCGTGTTTTGCATAACATTTGGTTGAGGAGTGACGCCACAGGTCAGACCACTTTGAATTATGTGACTTCTGATGTCGCCTCTTAACCAAATTTATGTAAAACACGATGCGTGCGCATATTGACAGGCACATTTGAATATAGATGTAAAAAGAGGGCACATGGTCCATACCCTTTCATCTATTATATAAAGCTCGTGTGATCTTACGTGTGTGCGAGAATGTGCTGATATCTCCATCGAGGGCGTTACTCGCCGGGTAGGCGGGCAAGAGAGTGCTTTCCCATGCCGGTTTGCCCCTCACGTTCAAAGCTAGAAAGATGAAAACACGGCATTATGTCACCACTTAAGCCATGACGACATTTGATAGCGAAATATACCAATACATTTATTGAAATACAGAAATGTGTCAGGATGATATTAGCGTAAATACAAAAACAATAAAGGTACATATCTCACGATAATATTCTAAACAACGGTCTCAAAACAGCCGCGCGGATAATCCTTAACTGTACCTTCGTAACCCATTCAGAGGATACGTTTGCTCGTCTATAATTGGGCTCCTTTCTCTAAGAAAGTTAGGTCCAAAAAAGATTGTTATTGTCTTGAAAAGTCCTAACAAAATTACTCCTTCGTACAAGAGAAATATTTAACTTGGTTGCCACTAATGTGGAAACGGATGGGAATTTCCCCTAAAAGTTTTTTTGCGGGTTTTCGCCTATCCTGTAAATCAGAATTGGCCTTAAACAATACTTTTCAAATAGTTAATGTACATACATACCTAAGCATCAATGTTAAAATATCCTTGTACGTCTGTAAATATTCTGTTTGTTTTTTGTGTGTAAATGTTGCTGTGTTTATATGTATTTTTGTTATAGTTGTCAGTTTACGGTTTTGTTGATGATTTTTGATGTTTTCTTTTTATCCAATTTTATTTATTGATGTATGCAGGGCCCCAATAAGAAACAGTGTTTAAAAAGTTTGGGCACACACTGGGTAAAGCAATGCGATAAATAAATAAATAACTGGAGTGTTTTAGATAAAGAAGGAATTTTGAAAAACGCAACAGTTAATAAAATCATAGAAAAACCCATAAACATGTATATATAATACTGTATATATGCGCCAAAACATAAGCTTTATTTTGAGACTATGTTCAAGTCGTTCACTTTCCGATTAACTGAGCAATCGTTGTATAAGGTGGATCCTATCGGAAACCTAAATGGTATTGGTATTGGCATTGTTTTATTTCCATACATCACCATAAATAATGTCGCACAGTTATTCATACAATGCACAAAGAGTGATGAATGGGGGAACCAGGCAAAAAGCAAATGCTTGTACGTGGCTTGGTTCCTTCGTTAACACATTGATATAAATGTACAACTATTGTTACAAGAAAAAAGAAAAAATATAAAAACAAATAACTAGCTGAAAGTACAGCTGAATTCCAGATTTAAAAAACAAGAATGTTTAAAACTTAATGCAATACGTACAAATATAATAGACATGAAATATATCTACTACGTGCTACGGGATAAATGAATTATATTTCACAGGAAATAAGAATATTCTTAAGGAACGTGTTATAACCGTTTATATTTCTAAAGTAAGATACTGGGGTGATTTTATTCCGGAGCATTCCAGTTAATAAAATAGGATATCGTTCTGGCAATAAAACTGCTCAGGCCATACGTAAACAAATCCGTTACCTTGTCAAAGTTGAATTCTTACAGCTGTCCTGTTACATGGGTAATAATCAAGTAGGCTAGTTTTTATCCTTATAACAATGTATTTGTTAAAAAGTTGTATACTTACGCACAAGACTAGCGGCAGCAGTAGCATGTAAACACCACAACTCAACGACCAAAAAGATGACATAAATGGGTTTGTCGCGCCTAAAATCCGCCAAATTGTAGTTATCCATCTTTTCTTAACAAACAGCCGACCCTTCATGTATCTTCTTCGATGGCGATATGCTACTCAATTTGAAGCGAGCTGCCTCGCGTTGCCCGTGCGTGTTATCGATTCCCATTTCCAGGACTGAAGCGCAAACGCATAACTAATCTAATCGTTTTCACACTTTTGTTTTCCTCTGGTCAAAAAACCAAACTTTTTGGCTATATCGGCAGCGTGCGCGTGCCAAATGGCATTTTATCCCACGTCATTCAAACATTGATTGCTCAGCCAACTGGACAGTGAACGACCTGAAACTGGTCTCAAATTGAATCATGCCCTAGCGCATCTATACAATATCATATCGCTGTCAACATCACTGTCAACAAAAATTGAATCATGCCCTAGCGCATCTATACAATATCATATCACTCTCAATAGCACTGTCAAACAAAATTGAAATATGCCATAGCACATCTAAACAATATTACATGTACATGTATATAATGGTCATGATTTGATATAATCATGGTTTTAACATGGTTTTATTAACTGTTGCGTTTTTCTAGAAACACCATGTATTTGGAGAACCGTAAGTCCTAGGATTGAAACTTGGAACAAAGCTAGTCAGGTACTTGCAGTTGACAGTCGATATGACGTCATCATAGGGAAAAGCCATTGGCCCTATGTTCTGTTTATCTCTGCTTTTAGTGTGTAACTCCCCTTCCTTCTATGGAGTGTGTGAAAATTCATAATTATTAAAGTTGATGTTTTCGGTTATAAATACTTTATGCAGTTTCCATCGTCGAGTGTTTAACAGTATTGTAGGAGACAGTAGACATCGAAATGGGTGCAAATATTTGTGTATTTATGAAGTCAAACCAGGCAGTAAACCCTAACAAACTACTACAAAATAATCTCTAATTATTGCTTATTATAAATATAAGACAAATACATAATTTGCATTACAACTCCGTTAATCTAATTACCGAACAATTGAAAATAAATAATGCGGCACTGCTGTCATTTACAAAAATGTGGATTTATTGGTGAAATATACTGTGAAATCAGGCATTTAGATGCCCATCACCAAATACAGTTCAGCGTTCGTAAACGCGGGAATAACGGTCTCTAATTTCAATCAAGCTAAATGTGGATTCACAGATTACAAAAGGTCTAGGCCTACATCAAAATGATGCGTTTCAAAATAAAACAAAACTAGCCTATCATTTTCCCGCCAAACCACGTGTAATTGCCGAACACGTTATACTCTGCACTGCTAATTTTACAACAACATTTTTAGTTAGCCAGATTATGTCAAAAAAGGGTAATGTACATGTACGTAAACACTGTTTAGTTTTAACATCAAAGCTGTAAACAGCAATTACAAGCGTGAATCTGTAAAAAGTAAAGTGTAAAATTAAAAAAAAGAATTATACAACGCATATCCCATTCCTCTCCTTTGGTTCTCTTTTCTAAACGACCAATTTTTGTATATACCATAAATTGTATTTAAAACCAGTTCGCGCCGGATGACGTATATAAACGCAAAGTTTTCCCCAGATTCAAAACGGATGACGCATAAACACGCCACGGGCAAAGCTGGAAATGTCTAGTCAGCAGCGAGCAGGTCGGAAATGCGTCGGTATTACTTCCCAGTACTACCAGCCCGAACCCGCCACGGAGAGAGTTTCGTTAAAAATAATCCCGCCCGTCGGCTCGGTGATGTTAACATAGTCCCAGCGCGAACTGGTAACCATACAACGAAGGTGGCAACATTAGTGTCGCACTCGCATTGTATTGTATTCTTACTCGTTATTATTATAACGCCGATAATGGAAATATCAATACAAAAATGAAACAGGGAAAGGTAAGGCCTAAGTGATGAAATTTTCCCGGCTATTTCAGCACCCATATTATACATAATAGTGAGCATGGCAATTTGTGTTGACTGTTGTGATGTGGGATATAACGCTTTTAACACCCGAGGAACGCTATGCGTCTAGGAGGGACTTTGAGTTTAAACGTTTTGCATTCATTCATTTCTAGGAATTTGATTTAACCCACCACGATGTTTCCAAATTATGACGTAAGCATTAACGATTCATTTAAAACTATATATTCAACCCTTTCTTGTTCGACATTAGCGCACAGAACAGCACTCCCGTTGATGCTAATTTGCATAACGGTCACGTACGCCTTTTAGTGAAAATCGCAGTATGGACGCCATTTTTTGTTATCAAGCTTGCATTTGCACGCATTAGGCAAATGCAACAACAAGTTTTGGTCGTGCCAATATTGGCGTAGTCTTTGACCAAGACGACAGTATTCGATATGGATCGCGCAGTGCGCCCGCTAACGACACGACTAGACCAGCTCCCCACTTACAGTGCGAGAAAAGTACACTGTCAAAAACAGTTTTGCGATAGGGCGCTACAACAATCACTATCGACGTTCCACAGCGATCACTGTCGATGACTGACGTCTCGGGCTAAGACTAATATTGGCGGTGCTGACGTGTACATGTACATAATTACCTGTATGAACATTGAACTTTAGACCATCGAGGCATCCGAACAGTAACATTACTGTGTATACCGATAGCGTTTGTATCTGCGTAAAGAAGCCAAACGGGTTACAATTGCAGTAAGTGTTGAAGTATTTCGTAAATCTAATAACTCAACTTCATTTTATAGAAATGTTACATTCCAATGTTATTTTGATGCGGGAACGATAATAAATAAAGAAAGAATGAATGATTGAATAAATGAATGAAAAAAATGAATGAACGGACGAACGAAGGGGTGGTGGTTGAATGAATGGTGGATGAATATTTACACGTTTCAAAATAAACTCGTCATTTTGTTTAAGTGTTTTCACCATAGTGTTTTTGTGTTAACAAAATTAACGTGTCAACGCGCGTCTAGTATCAAATTTGAACACAGAAATGCATTTTGCCATTAACTATAATAACGCCGTGTTGTGGACGAGGTTTCGATTAATAGTTGTACTGTTGTTTAGCGTTCGTGCGTAGATCTCTGTTCAACCAGTTTGTCGTGGGTTAAAGTCCCACCCGAGTCAGTTTTGTTTTAAGAATCCCTCTGAAAGGGCCAACATCTACAGGGTGTCTCAAACAAATTACAACGCTCATTTAGGTGATCGTAACTTCCTAAGTAAGTGTTGGAATCGAACAATTCAAACGACAAAATAAAGTCCAATTAGTTGGCTATGATGTAAAGAAAACCGCGTTTGATTCGGTTCCGTAATCACGGAGAAATGAGCGATTACGTAAAACTACAAAACAAAAAATGTGTGTCACTTTACTCATTTTTTGAAAATGTTCATGAGTCATAGGGGCCAATGAGTCAATTGACTCAAATGTGAAACAATACGCGATTGTTTTGCGTAGATTGTGTATCGGTGACCCATGTTTATTGGTTTACTCATCAGCACTAATTTCGCGCGCCCTTGCGAGGACGCATGGGAAACCCGTACAGCTCGAGCGTCCGCCATTTTGCAATTGCAGTCGCGCAGTGGGAGCCGGCCGGAGTTTTTCTGTTATACTATTGGTCGAATAAACTTTAATTTTTTTTTAATTTTTTTTTTTTTGGGGGGGGGGCAGCAAAGTGCGCCACCAACGTTGAATGTATCTCATTCATTCTTCCACGCTCACGAGCCGCACATCTCACACAGTAAATACGTATAGATCGCTACCTCGAAGCGCACCATTGAAACACGTACAAATTTGCTCCGTGCATCGCTCCCCGAATTATCCAACGTCCGCAAAGCGAGGTACACATGCACGATCTACACAGAATTTGTTTGGGGAGATGTCATTTTCTGCCATTTCCGTTCGAAAACAACACAATAAAACGCATGGGGTTCACAGACAGATTTTTTCAACAATTCAGTATATCACTGCGACATCCTTTTTAAAAGTATCCATGGAAAAAAATTAGTGGGATCGAAGCAGGATTTTCCACAATTTATCGATTATTATTGCCCTTTTTAGGGGAGGTATTTGTTGACGTCGATAGGGTATTTGTGCACAATCTCCACGTGCATCAACGGTACGTCAACGTTTTTATTTTTCGACTGCTTTTTTCATTTTCAATACAATTTTTGTCCTTGGATGATAAAAATTAAGGTAAATAACAACCTTTTTTTAACTACAAAAGAAAAGATGTTAAGATTGGATGCCAAAAAATTCTTATTTTTCGCATGAAAAAAATGTTCCCCCCTATTTTGAGAAACATTTCATTGACTGTTGGCAATACAAAATGGGATCAGATTTCGGTTTCTGGGAACAAGTCAATGGCTTTTGGCCCAAACCGTTATTGTGTAGGGTTGGTTTACCCCCTGAATGACTTCTTGGGTAAGAAATGTTGTTCCAGTCTATTGAGCAGGGTCTAGTGATAGATGGAGAAAAACAATTCAGCTCCATTGACTGAAGGAATCTTTTTTAATTAACAAAAATAATTTCCTGGTCCACCCGTTGGAGGGGTTTCACTTCTCCCAGGGTAGTATTAAACAGTGTTGGCTAATTGAAAAGGGAAAGAGTAAGCATAGAGCAAGGAGTAAGGAGTAAGGAACCACATGCTTACACAAACTTGAATGGAAGTGTTCTTTGACTACTGTTACGTAATTGCTCATTTCTCCGTAATAACTGAACCAAATCAAGCGCGGTTTTCTTTAAATTATAGCCAACTAAACTTTATTTTGTCGTTTGAATTCTTCTACTACGACACTTATTGAGGAAGTTACGATCACCTAAAGGTGCGTTGTAATTGTTTTAGACACCCTGACTAAATTTGCGCAGCAAATTTAATTTTATGGAACTAAGGTGTGTCTCGTTTAATAGAAACATGTTTTTTTCCTACCCTGTATTGTTAATCAGCTTAGATTTAATGGCTGCAAGTAAAGAACTACCGATGGCTAAGGTTTTAGAGAAGTTCAGCCAAGATCACTTGGAGTGTGGCATCTGCCACGAGAGCTACAAGACACCGAAGATCCTCAACTGTCTTCACAGTTTCTGTGAGAAATGTCTTCTGACGTACCAGAAAACTCTCGAAGATGCGTCTACAATCCTATGTCCTGTCTGCCGACGAGATTCTAAGCTCCCGTCTGACGGAGTCTCTGGTCTCAAGACAAATTTCCACCTGAAGGGGATCGTTGATGACTTCGCTCTGAAGGAGGAGCTGGCGCAGAAGGGAAGTCAGAAGGTGCTCTGCGACCTCTGCGGTCAGCAAGAAGCTCAAGTGAGATGCATGAACTGTTCTCTTGTACTCTGCGACCAGTGTCGCAGTCGTCACGGTCGCATTGCCGGTACAGCTGACCACCAGATCTTGACCTTGGCCGATTTACGCTTGGGGTCAGTCTCCTACCTCAAGGTCAAACTTGAGCCACCATGTGAAAAACACTCGGGTGAAAAGAAGAGGTTCTTCTGCCAGTCCTGTGACAACTTGATCTGCAGGGACTGCACCATTATTGACCATAAAGGGCACAACCTGACTGCGATTGGGGATGCTGCCTCTAGCTTCAAAGACTCTACCATACAGTTGATGACACAAATGGACAAACTGTTGGCTGCTATTGGGAACAGAACCGAACAAGACAAAGCTGGCAGCGCTGATGTATCTGCAGCAAAGGAGCAGGTGATCAATCAAGCTGAGGTTGAGGCTAATAAAATATCGCAAATCGAGCAAAACATCCTTCGCGATCTTTCTCTTCGAGAGGATCTCCGGATACAATCTCTTGAGGTGTCTGGATACACTTCCACAGAGCTCAGAGCTCACGATTTGCAACTGCCGAAGCAGACGCAGTTGTACTCTTCAAAGACAGAGACTAGGCTCAGAAAACTCGAGGGTGAAATTCAGCAGTTCCAACAAGAGATTCATCAGTTGCGATCAAAGGATCACACACTAACCTGCGAGTTGAAGACCCTCAGAAATGACTTCCAAGAGGAAGCCAGGAGTGATCAGAACAAAGTAGAAGCAAGGAAAAACAAACTCATTGCGCAATGTGATGTCATCATCGTAGACAGGAAGGCCTTAGAGAACCAGACAGTTGCTTGCGTTAGCCGCATGCGTCATGCATTAAAGACTGCCGCTGACCTGGTCGAGACCGCCAGTGACGCAGACTTCCTCGATCTCCACTCGGTGGTCGACGCAGATCTCAAGGCGCAGGCACGGGAAGCTCGCGTCTTGATCCCCGGCTACCCAGGGGTGGAGTTCAAGAGCAGACATGGCTTTGGGCTCGGCGATTTGGTGAGCCCTGCTGGTACAACGTTGGAATTCATCGAACAGATTAAAACCGAGCTCAAAAGCCAGTACCAATACATCACAATAAATGTCTTCGATGCCTTCCAAGATGATGGGATATTGTACGGTTACCAAGAGAACGGAACAGTTATCTCCACAGCTGCAAAATCTTACAGAAAACAGCTGAAGCCCGCAGGTAATATATTTTTTAAATAAGACATTAGAACACATCGGACTATCAATATTAAATATAACATATGTTTTAAATTGATTGATATAAGACGATCGAATTCGATCTCTGAATGCGGCCTTTCGGCAACAGCTTAGACGAATTTGATCTGTAATTACATCAACAACAAAAAGATTGGTTGAAAATAACAAATTAATTGGCAGATATGTGTCCAACCAATATATTGGTTATTTTCATTAGTTATTTTGACAAATATTTTTGTTACAATTACCAATATAATTAGGTATTTCGACCACTATTTTGGTTAACATTTATTAATATCATTGGTTGGACACATATCTATACCAATCAATTATTTTCAACCAATCTGTTTTTAGGGTGTATGAATATCCTCAACCCTGTGTTGAAATTGAATGATAGATGACTAAATTGGTTTGGCAAAGGCGTGTGGAATTGATTGTAAGAGTTGGTGAATTAAATGAAACACGTTAGCCGTGAAAACCGGCAAGAACAAAATTACGACAGAACTAATCACGCGTGTTCATTTTTGTGCGTTTTTTTTTCCATAGCCGGCTTGGCAGTTACGTTAATCGATGGAAGTGTTATCGCTCTCTGCAGCAATGATTGTTATTTGTATCCAGTCGATGCGTTATCTACCCCCGGCGGTGGTCAGACAGTGGACGGGGTGGCACTTTTCAATACTACGTCTACGTCAAAACTCACCTGGAGTTGCGGCCCATGCAGCATTGCTCGTTACCAAGATAACAAGGTTGTTCTTGGTTTCTCGATGAACCCTCGCGAAATCGTCATCCGGGGGTTACCCAGTGGAGCGGTGGTTGGTCAAGTACCCATCAGCATCTCTCCCGATTTCCTGGCTGTTACCCGCACAGGGCGAATCCTGGTGGCGGCAAGAAACCCGGCTGTCGTCCAGGGGGTCATCTTGAACCAGGCCAACGCTTTCACCATACACCCGGCCGTCGAGGGCGGCGTCACTGATGATCGGAAGACTGTGATGTGCTACGGCGTTTGCTGTGATAGTCGAGACAACATTTATGTCGTTGTGCATGATCCCAGTGTATTAAGCAAAACCCACCTTCACCAATACAGTCCGTATGGTTGTTTCCTGGGTTGCTTGATACGCAGCAGCGTAACTGTACCAACCGCTGGCACTGCAGCAAGTGGGGGTGTGCCACCGGCAGAGGCCTCGAGAGGGCGGGCTCTTGACATCGAACTACACCTACCAATCCTTGGCATTGCAGCAAGTCGGGATGATACCTTTGCTGTAGCGAGTCAACGCGATATAAAGTTGTTCAAAATTAAACAGCAGTCGGTCTAAAGCAGACCTGCTGCATGGGGGGTTAATATTCCCTGTTGCTAATATACGCGCAAATTTGCAAGAGGTATCAAATCATTTTTGGCGCCTCTAAAGGTAGATTTACTTTGCTTACGACACCAAATTAGCCTTTTTGACGTATGTAATTGGACCCAATCAGTCAAATTTGTCCACTTTCTTTTATATTTAAAAAAAGCTAATAGCAACTGAAAATATGGGCGTCAATCGGTTGGGGACGGGGGGGGGGGGGGGGGGGGGGGGCATACCCCATCAAAAACTCGATGTGTATAAATTATGTGTGATTTAGAAAGTTATACTATTGACATAATCGTTGGTGTCAGGACGCACGGTGGACAAAACTCTCGCTGTAATAATTATATGCTCGAGTAGAAATATGTACTCGGGGTAGGGAAGGGTGTTGCTCTACGTGTTGGAAGGTGGCTGCACTGGCCAGGTTTTATTTTACCGTCAGCCGGTCTATATCGGCACGAAATCCCAAAAGACTGGAAGGGGAGCTTGATACCATCATGACTATTGGAGGCGCTGTTCAGTGCAGATCTTGTTGGACATAATCGGACAGTGGGTGGCGCTTTTCTACGCAACACTACGTGGAACGTTTTAGGTGGAGAGAAAAACCAAGCCTTTGCCTCGTATAGTTGTGAACTACATCAACATATAAATTGGAAAATAAATAAGTATAATTTCTCAATAAGACTAATTGCCCTTATAATAACCTGTAATTAGTGTTGTAGTGTATTATGTTTGGTGTCCAACACACAAACAAAAGGTTATTATACATAATTATACTTAATGCTTTGAATGGTGAAGTAAACTAGCCTCCCGAGGTGATCCATGGAGCATTCTGTTTTCCCAAGGCGAAGACGAGGGAAAATGGAATGCTCCATAGATCAACTAGGCTAGAAAGGCTAGTTTTACTACATCACGATACAAAGCATTAATAATCATTAAATACCCATGTTTGTTTAAATAAACTCTACATACCTTGTTATAAGGCTCCTGTGTGTGTCCACAACAACGCCGTGGCATGATACCGCCATCATTAGCAGGAGTACTAGACCCATCGTTATGATCTGACTGAACGGGAAACTCTTCGCGGCTAGCTAGCAGTGGCAGTGCGCACTGCACCCGGAACACCGTACCCACTCGATTATTCAGCGAAACAAATATTTAGACACACACTCTGAGTCGAGCATCAGTGGCTTTGAATAACCAAATCTGAATAACAGTTGACATTATGGCACAGTGTCATTGTGGGCATTGCTGGCGGTAAATCGTGAAAGTACACTGTGCATGTGCCATAGGCCCTAGTGCCAAAGTGCCAACTCAAGTTATTCAGATTTGGATATTCAGAGCCATCGATGCTCAACTCAGAGTGGGTGTCTAACTTTGTTTCGCGGAATCGTGTGGGTACAGGTATCCCTCGCACGGATGCAGGGTAATATCGTTGCGTCAGTGAACATTGAACAAACAGTTGCAAATAAAAAGAAGAATTCAGGCCATATTTTATTAACAATACACACAAGTTAATATTAAATGCATAATAATGTAGCTACACGAATGACACGGCGCTTAAATATATTACATTGATGAGAAAGCAGTCTACGATCGTGCAGCTCACATCAAACCTCTTATAAACGAATCCAACATTCGTCACGGCGGCGCTGTTTTACTGTCAGTAAGGCCGTGCAAGGCTTATGCTGCGCTCCAATCGCGTCATATTTATCGTGTTCACCGTGCATTTCTCTATTTTCACTAGTAGGTTGCATTCCAAACGCTACTCACCAACCCGCACGCGCACAGTCGAGTTTAGTTGTGCGGTAAGGACATTCTCGTGCGAGAACTCGTACGTGAACCAACACGCATGCGCGAGTATTTCATTCGTTTATGAAGTCGTGAACATGGAGAAAAAAATCCATCTCGAGTCCACCACTGGTGAACATGAGTTACCAGGCGATTAGAACGCCATTATACGACTCGTGAACTCGTGAACACGATAAACACGACGCGATTGGAACGCAGCATAATTTCCTACAGCAATAGGGCTACTGGCCCCCCACAATGTCCGTGTCGCGATCCACCCTATGTTTGGTTGGATTTGTCTATAGGCTTTAAACAAATTATATAAATTAACCGATTACCCTGAATTCTGACAAATCAACCATAAACAATAACGCATTTACAGCAACCACACGAACATGAAACTGTCTTTGCTCAGAAAATTGTATTACATACATATTTTGTCTGCGTTTAATTAGTGTGACAATCTTACTTATCTTGTTGGCGGGACAGACGTATCCCCATACTGCGGTCTAGGCGTTGGCGGCCTGGCGCGGTGTTATGATACAGTGACTGTTAGTGTTATACAAATCTCTGTGTCTTTTGGGTTTTTATTTTTAGTTAATTTTAATGTAATACACTTTTGATAATTTGTATGGAAAAGGCGTATTATAAAATTTAAATTATTATTAATATTATGTTCAAAGAGCTAATATCGTCTCTATATGACAAACTAAAACTATAGACGACCTGAAGCTTAGAGTGAAATACATTAAATAATAATTAAATAGATCGATTCATTGGCTTATTTTCCTGTCGGAGTACTTCAATCGGAGCGATTTTCACTCCAAATTGTCTCGTCCTAGTTTCAATCTTAAGATAAAGAGAGGAGAGCTATTTCAGGGGCCATAGATCCCGAACTCCTGGTTGGGGATCTTGTCAGCGTCTTGCGCATCCAGGTCGTAGAGACGACACTGTCCTGTCTCCGGCGCGTAGTCGAAGGACGCGCACCCGACCAGCTTGAGGCAGCTGGCGGCGCATCGAATGGCAGATTTAGCCAAACGGGTCGCTAGCGGGCCGGCATTTCCGATCATGGCTCCCTTGTACACCAGTCTGAAGTTTGCTGAGACGATGTTGGCTTGAACCGGCACAGGGGTTGGGACTGGAAGTTAAGCAAATATAGATCATATAAAAATTATGTGCATTATTTTGAAAAACATATCAGTACCAGAAAGATAGTATTAAAGTGACTTAAAATCCGTGTTGGCTCGGACTTGAAGCTATAGGCTACAGTTAGTCATGACTTGTATATCATTTTGTCTATTGTGCATTTTTATCGTTAGAAAGAGCAAAAGTATTAGCTCTGCAAATGAAGTATGATATTTTACAATTTCGATTGTGATCTACTAACTAGCGGAAATCTGTTTTATGTTATTAGTTTCTTAAAGTTGACAGCATATCAGAAACAACAATTTCAGAGTTGAGAGTCATTAATAATGACGTCAAGTAAGTTTTTGGACAATAATTTGATTGGTTACTTTTTGGATAGTTGCCAAAGGTATTTTGTCTCTTTATCTTTGTAACAAGTTACAGCGGCGTGCCGAGATGACGCCTTGTGCCCGTGACACGCTATCTCATTAGGATCTCAACATCTATACACGGCGTATCCAGTAATGCGTGAGAGCCAATCGGAAGCCTTACTTTTAGGTACAGGGCACTCATTGGCTGCAAACTCTTCCACCGTCACCTCTGCGAGCATGAATACGGGATCCGTAGTCTCTGGATTCGAGGCGTCTATGTCTAGACTGACGTACCGGGCCATCCGCGGTGTGTCGCAGAGGAACGTATTCACGGATCCGGGTGCGGATTGAGCCCGTGTAGCGGGTGAGCCGCATGGTTGGTTCTCGGTTATATTGGAGCTCAGACCCGCTCGTGCTACCGCGGTGATAAAACGGTCTACAGCTTAAAAAAACACCAAAAACCCCCAGGATTTAGTGTACCTCAGTATAAAGTAAAATAGCCTGTGTATATTTCTGATCTGATTTTATTAGGGTGCCGGTGTGGTTTCAGACTATGAAATACGCACATGCCTAAATTAGGAGCGTGACCGGTCACGTGTCTTTGATTGCTATGCTGTTGCTAAGGGCGGACAATGACCGCCCATAGCAACAGCATAGCAACGGCAGAAGTCACACTAAAGCCAGCAATTTGGACACGGCCTTAGACGAGCATCAATAAATTTCGTAAATGCTAAAAAAACAATTGACAACAGGTACCAATCACCAACACTATACTTGTGAACGAACGCATGGAATCGGTTTGACTGGCCTTTTTGAATGAGTTTGGGGAACACACAAAAAGGAAGAGATTTATAGTTACAACAGCAATCTGTACGGAGTTTGACGGTGATGCTTCCCAAGCAGTGCTCGCCTTCTAAGTCCACTTTCCACCAAGGATGCGGATCTCCGGAAACTAAATTACAGAAACAAAATAAATTAAGGACATCTCGGTTACGTTTAGGATCTGTATCTTCCCTGACGGTCTGACTTGTAGGATTTTTCGGCCATTTTTAAACGTTTATTGTTCGAATTCACCGATTCTAATATTCAAATTAGCCCAGCATCATCAATAGTGATGAACCCTGACGAAAACATGGTTCTTGTGTTCTTGGGCAAGACATTTAACTATAATTGCATTTTTTCCACCAAGGAGTATGAGATAGGGACTACATGCGCCGATCTTGAGTTGTTGCAGAAATGATCTCGTTCCTGGTAAACAGGGATAGTAATTGTAAAGCTTTGGAAAAGGCGCGTTATAAATACGGTCATTATTATTATTATTATTAATATAAGTGCACTTTCCATGTTTAATTTCAAACTCAAACAACGAAGACGTTTTCGTCCCCCGAATACGATTTCACCTTGTCGATGCCAAACCTTGTTATTCAGAAATCACATTCGTTTATTTCCACACAATTTAAAAACATTTTTTGTTCAGTTTCGTCATTGCGTCATTGTAATATATATAATGCGTGTTTTTGAAAATAGAATGACGGACTTAATCCAAAACATTGAGTTTGACAAGAACACCAACGACTTCCAATGCCAATTAAAGAATGACATCAGGCAGATCAATGAAGAACCAAAGCTGATAGTAAAAGCGGATAAAACCACGAACTTTTACAAAATGACACCGAACGACTACGACGAACTGGTTGATAAAAACATCTGCAAAACGTACAAAAAAAGCACAAACAGACAAGTTAACAAAATCAACGACGAAGCGAAAAAGATCGCAGGGGAGCTCCAACTGGATGACCGAATTGATGTGATTGCCCAGCGCGAACCACTTATCACGCTAAAGGACCACAAGCCAAATTTTACCAACGTTCCTACTTGCCGCTTAATCAACCCCTGCAAGTCGGAATTAGGCAGAGCTAGCAAACAGATCACGGAGAAGATCGTTACAAAGGTAGCGGAAGCAAGTAAAGTAAACTTGTGGCGAAACACTAATGCCGTACTTGAATGGTTCAACGACATCCCGAACAAGACTGAAGGTGTGTTTATATGCTTTGACATTGTTGAATTCTACCCGTCAATCACCGAGAAACTCTTAAATGACGCACTAGACTACGCATCAAAATACGCAGAGATCGCCCCATTGGACAAGAAAACTATCCTTCATGCCAAGCAAACATTGCTCTTCAGACATAACGAACCATGGGTAAAGAAAAGCAGTAATCTTTTTGACGTCACCATGGGATCGTATGACGGCGCAGAATGCTGTGAACTAGTCGTCGTCTACCTGCTGTCCCAACTTAAACCCCACTACGGCAATGCGATTGGCCTCTACAGGGACGACGGGTTGGCCATCTTCCACGAGCCACCGAACGTAGTAGAGCGCATCAAGAAGGAGATATGCGAAACATTCAAAAGAAACGGACTTCGCATAGCTATTGAAGCAAACAAAAAAATTGTCAACTATCTTGATGTCACGCTCGACCTCAATCGCGGAGTGCATAGGCCATACCTAAAACCAGGAAACACCCCAATATACGTGAACGCAAAGAGCAATCACCCGCAGAACGTCATTCGAGCAATTCCACAAGGCATCAATCGCAGACTCTCGGACATTTCATCAAACGAAGACGAATTCAAGAAGGCAACCAGCGTATACCAGGAGGCATTGAAGGAAAGCGGCTACGACCACAAGCTTGAATTCAAAACAAGCGTACCAAATGGGCATAATACACGAAAGAAGCGATCCAGAAAAAGAAACGTCACTTGGTACAACCCGCCGTTTGACTTAAGAGTAAAAACCAACGTTGGACGCCAATTCTTGAAGATCGTTAACGAGAGTTTCCCCAAAGCACACGCACTGCAACAAATCTTCAACAAGAACACACTGAAGCTGTCATACAGTTGTATGCCTAACATGAAGTCAACCTTGGACGCTCACAACAAAAATATAATAAAGAAGCAGGCACCAGAACCAGAAACCAAACCTTGCAACTGCAGAGTAAAGAATGAATGCCCCCTGGATGGAAGATGCAGAACACCAAACCTCGTCTACCAAGCCACTGTAAAAACCAACACGAGTGAAGAGACGTATGTAGGCCTAACCAGCACCGAGTTTAAGCAAAGACTCGGAAACCACCGACAATCATTCAAGAAAGAAGCGCACAGGAACCAGACAGAACTATCAAAACATGTATGGACGCTAAAAGACAAAACACTGAATTCACAACCAAGTGGAAAATCTTGAGCAATGCTCAACCGTACTCTAACATCAGTAAACAATGCAACTTGTGCACCATGGAGAAATTCTATATCATCTGCCACCCAGAAAAGGCTACTCTAAACAAAAGATCTGAGCTAACTAGCGCATGCCGGCACGCGGCTAAATTCAAACTGATAAAGCACGCCAAAACCACGCCCAGAGTGTAACGTTAGGCCGTGTCCGAATTGTTTGGCTGCGGCTTCAAGTTACACGCGGGCCTATGGTAGTTACTGCAGCCACTTCCCATGGACTCGTGTGCGATGTCAAGCCGTGGCCGGGTAGTTCGGGCGCGGCCATATAATTTTCCCACGCCCGCGTCAAGTTGCCCACATACGCCCGCAATCCAAGCACGCGTTATTGCGTTCGCGCGCCCCCCCTATAACTTGATGCACAGGTAGAACGTTTCGAGAATGCCATTAAAATAATATTCCCTGACGAGTGGAGGTATATCCACGAAACAAATTTGTCGGAATAAAAAAATGGTGAACAAAAACCTATCCTAGTTTTTGTGATTGATTTTATATCGCTCCTTTTATAAAGTAGAGCACTCTCCGAAGTTGAATCGGTTTACAAACACGTATATATATATATATATATATATATATAAGTTGATTATAATTATTGTTTCCTCGGATTTTGTCTTCTTTTAGGGTGATAGATATTAGACGAATTCAATCTCTGAATGTTGCCTTTCGGCATCGGCTGAGACATATTTGATAATGACGGATATTCTCGAGCTAATGTTTAAAAAGAGTGAGCAAACGATAAATGATATATGACGAAATATGTTTTGGTAAAAAGCGTGTGAATTATTTTTCTCAGACAAAATTTAATGTCAGAGTTGGTAAATTTGAATGAAAACATGTTTTTAAATAGCCAGAAAAAACCTATGAAAATGGTTGCAGTTTTCTAAGTTTAAAGGAACATGAAGCAAACTATTTAAAGACAACTTTTGAGAGTACCTTGCACAAATTCATCGCACTCTACCACCACTCCAGCCACGCCCCCTTGAGCATATAGACGATGTGCCCTCTGACGTCAAGAGTTTACATCTGTATTCAAATGTGCCCGTCAATAAGCGCACACATCGTGTTTTGCATAACATTTGGTTGAGGAGTGACGCCACAGGTCAGACCACTTTGAATTATGTGACTTCTGATGTCGCCTCTTAACCAAATTTATGTAAAACACGATGCGTGCGCATATTGACAGGCACATTTGAATATAGATGTAAAAAGAGGGCACATGGTCCATACCCTTTCATCTATTATATAAAGCTCGTGTGATCTTACGTGTGTGCGAGAATGTACTGATATCTCCATCGAGGGCGTTACTCGCCGGGTAGGCGGGCAAGAGAGTGCTTTCCCATGCCGGTTTGCCCCTCACGTTCAAAGCTAGAAAGATGAAAACACGGCATTGTGTCAACCACTTAAGCCATGACGACATTTGATAGCGAAATATACCAATACATTTATTGAAATACAGAAATGTGTCAGGATGATATTAGCGTAAAAAAAAAAACAATAAAGGTACATATCTCACGATAATATTCTAAACAACGGTCTCAAAACAGCCGCGCGGATAATCCTTAACTGTACCTTCGTAACCCATTCAGAGGATACGTTTGCTCGTCTATAATTGGGCTCCTTTCTCTAAGAAAGTTAGGTCCAAAAAAGATTTTTATTGTCTTGAAAAGTCCTAACAAAATTACTCCTTCGTACAAGAGAAATATTTAACTTGGTTGCCACTATAATGTGGAAACGGATGGGAATTTCCCCTAAAAGTTTTTTTGCGGGTTTTCGCCTATCCTGTAAATCAGAATTGGCCTTAAACAATACTTTTCAAATAGTTAATGTACATACATACCTAAGCATCAATGTTAAAATATCCTTGTACGTCTGTAAATATTCTGTTTGTTTTTTGTGTGTAAATGTTGCTGTGTTTATATGTATTTTTGTTATAGTTGTCAGTTTACGGTTTTGTTGATGATTTTTGATGTTTTCTTTTTATCCAATTTTATTTATTGATGTATGCAGGGCCCCAATAAGAAACAGTGTTTAAAAAGTTTGGGCACACACTGGGTAAAGCAATGCGATAAATAAATAAATAACTGGAGTGTTTTAGATAAAGAAGGAATTTTGAAAAACGCAACAGTTAATAAAATCATAGAAAAACCCATAAACATGTATATATAATACTGTATATATGCGCCAAAACATAAGCTTTATTTTGAGACTATGTTCAAGTCGTTCACTTTCCGATTAACTGAGCAATCGTTGTATAAGGTGGATCCTATCGGAAACCTAAATGGTATTGGTATTGGCATTGTTTTATTTCCATACATCACCATAAATAATGTCGCACAGTTATTCATACAATGCACAAAGAGTGATGAATGGGGGAACCAGGCAAAAAGCAAATGCTTGTACGTGGCTTGGTTCCTTCGTTAACACATTGATATAAATGTACAACTATTGTTACAAGAAAAAAGAAAAAATATAAAAACAAATAACTAGCTGAAAGTACAGCTGAATTCCAGATTTAAAAAACAAGAATCTTTAAAACTTAATGCAATATACAACGTACAAATATAATAGGCATGAAATATATGTACTACGTGCTACGGGATAAATGAATTATATTTCACAGGAAATAAGAATATTCTTAAGGAACGTGTTATAACCGTTTATATTTCTAAAGTAAGATACTGGGGTGATTTTATTCCGGAGCATTCCAGTTAATAAAATAGGATATCGTTCTGGCAATAAAACTGCTCAGGCCATACGTAAACAAATCCGTTACCTTGTCAAAGTTGAATTCTTACAGCTGTCCTGTTACATGGGTAATAATCAAGTAGGCTAGTTGTTATCCTTATAACAATGTATTTGTTAAAAAGTTGTATACTTACGCACAAGACTAGCGGCAGCAGTAGCATGTAAACACCACAACTCAACGACCAAAAAGATGACATAAATGGGTTTGTCGCGCCTAAAATCCGCCAAATTGTAGTTATCCATCTTTTCTTAACAAACAGCCGACCCTTCATGTATCTTCTTCGATGGCGATATGCTACTCAATTTGAAGCGAGCTGCCTCGCGTTGCCCGTGCGTGTTATCGATTCCCATTTCCAGGACTGAAGCGCAAACGCATAACTAATCTAATCGTTTTCACACTTTTGTTTTCCTCTGGTCAAAAAACCAAACTTTTTGGCTATATCGGCAGCGTGCGCGTGCCAAATGGCATTTTATCCCACGTCATTCAAACATTGATTGCTCAGCCAACTGGACAGTGAACGACCTGAAACTGGTCTCAAATTGAATCATGCCCTAGCGCATCTATACAATATCATATCGCTGTCAACATCACTGTCAACAAAAATTGAATCATGCCCTAGCGCATCTATACAATATCATATCACTCTCAATAGCACTGTCAAACAAAATTGAAATATGCCATAGCACATCTAAACAATATTACATGTACATGTATATAATGGTCATGATTTGATATAATCATGGTTTTAACATGGTTTTATTAACTGTTGCGTTTTTCTAGAAACACCATGTATTTGGAGAACCGTAAGTCCTAGGATTGAAACTTGGAACAAAGCTAGTCAGGTACTTGCAGTTGACAGTCGATATGACGTCATCATAGGGAAAAGCCATTGGCCCTATGTTCTGTTTATCTCTGCTTTTAGTGTGTAACTCCCCTTCCTTCTATAGAGTGTGTGAAAATTCATAATTATTAAAGTTGATGTTTTCGGTTATAAATACTTTATGCAGTTTCCATCGTCGAGTGTTTAACAGTATTGTAGGAGACAGTAGACATCGAAATGGGTGCAAATATTTGTGTATTTATGAAGTCAAACCAGGCAGTAAACCCTAACAAACTACTACAAAATAATCTCTAATTATTGCTTATTATAAATATAAGACAAATACATAATTTGCATTACAACTCCGTTAATCTAATTACCGAACAATTGAAAATAAATAATGCGGCACTGCTGTCATTTACAAAAATGTGGATTTATTGGTGAAATATACTGTGAAATCAGGCATTTAGATGCCCATCACCAAATACAGTTCAGCGTTCGTAAACGCGGGAATAACGGTCTCTAATTTCAATCAAGCTAAATGTGGATTCACAGATTACAAAAGGTCTAGGCCTACATCAAAATGATGCGTTTCAAAATAAAACAAAACTAGCCTATCATTTCCCCGCCAAACCACGTGTAATTGCCGAACACGTTATACTCTGCACTGCTAATTTTACAACAACATTTTTAGTTAGCCAGATTATGTCAAAAAAGAGTAATGTACATGTACGTAAACACTGTTTAGTTTTAACATCAAAGCTGTAAACAGCAATTACAAGCGTGAATCTGTAAAAAGTAAAGTGTAAAATTAAAAAAAAGAATTATACAACGCATATCCCATTCCTCTCCTTTGGTTCTCTTTTCTAAACGACCAATTTTTGTATATACCATAAATTGTATTTAAAACCAGTTCGCGCCGGATGACGTATATAAACGCAAAGTTTTCCCCAGATTCAAAACGGATGACGCATAAACACGCCACGGGCAAAGCTGGAAATGTCTAGTCAGCAGCGAGCAGGTCGGAAATGCGTCGGTATTACTTCCCAGTACTACCGGCCCGAACCCGCCACGGAGAGAGTTTCGTTAAAAATAATCCCGCCCGTCGGCTCGGTGATGTTAACATAGTCCCAGCGCGAACTGGTAACCATACAACGAAGGTGGCAACATTAGTGTCGCACTCGCATTGTATTGTATTCTTACTTTATAAATATAAATGACCCTGGCGCCGCCGCTCGTTATTATTATAACGCCGATAATGGAAATATCAATACAAAAATGAAACAGGGAAAGGTAAGGCCTAAGTGATGAAATTTTCCCGGCTATTTCAGCACCCATATTATACATAATAGTGAGCATGGCAATTTGTGTTGACTGTTGTGATGTGGGATATAACGCTTTTAACACCCGAGGAACGCTATGCGTCTAGGAGGGACTTTGAGTTTAAACGTTTTGCATTCATTCATTTCTAGGAATTTGATTTAACCCACCACGATGTTTCCAAATTATGACGTAAGCATTAACGATTCATTTAAAACTATATATTCAACCCTTTCTTGTTCGACATTAGCGCACAGAACAGCACTCCCGTTGATGCTAATTTGCATAACGGTCACGTACGCCTTTTAGTGAAAATCGCAGTATGGACGCCATTTTTTGTTATCAAGCTTGCATTTGCACGCATTAGGCAAATGCAACAACAAGTTTTGGTCGTGCCAATATTGGCGTAGTCTTTGACCAAGACGACAGTATTCGATATGGATCGCGCAGTGCGCCCGCTAACGACACGATTAGACCAGCTCCCCACTTACAGTGCGAGAAAAGTACACTGTCAAAAACAGTTTTGCGATAGGGCGCTACAACAATCACTATCGACGTTCCACAGCGATCACTGTCGATGACTGACGTCTCGGGCTAAGACTAATATTGGCGGTGCTGACGTGTACATGTACATAATTACCTGTATGAACATTGAACTTTAGACCATCGAGGCATTACTGTGTATACCGATAGCGTTTGTATCTGCGTAAAGAAGCCAAACGGGTTACAATTGCAGTAAGTGTTGATTATTTCGTAAATCTAATAACTCAACTTCATTTTATAGAAATGTTACATTCCAATGTTATTTTGATGCGGGAACGATAATAAATAAAGAAAGAATGAATGATTGAATAAATGAATGAAAAAAATGAATGAACGGACGAACGAAGGGGTGGTGGTTGAATGAATGGTGGATGAATATTTACACGTTTCAAAATAAACTCGTCATTTTGTTTAAGTGTTTTCACCATAGTGTTTTTGTGTTAACAAAATTAACGTGTCAACGCGCGTCTAGTATCAAATTTGAACACAGAAATGCATTTTGCCATTAACTATAATAACGCCGTGTTGTGGACGAGGTTTCGATTAATAGTTGTACTGTTGTTTAGCGTTCGTGCGTAGATCTCTGTTCAACCAGTTTGTCGTGGGTTAAAGTCCCACCCGAGTCAGTTTTGTTTTAAGAATCCCTCTGAAAGGGCCAACATCTACAGGGTGTCTCAAACAAATTACAACGCTCATTTAGGTGATCGTAACTTCCTAAGTAAGTGTTGGAATCGAACAATTCAAACGACAAAATAAAGTCCAATTAGTTGGCTATGGTGTAAAGAAAACCGCGTTTGATTCGGTTCCGTAATCACGGAGAAATGAGCGATTACGTAAAACTACAAAACAAAAAATGTGTGTCACTTTACTCATTTTTTGAAAATGTTCATGAGTCAAAGGGGCCAATGAGTCAATTGACTCAAATGTGAAACAATACGCGATTGTTTTGCGTAGATTGTGTATCGGTGACCCATGTTTATTGGTTTACTCATCAGCACTAATTTCGCGCGCCCTTGCGAGGACGCATGGGAAACCCGTACAGCTCGAGCGTCCGCCATTTTGCAATTGCAGTCGCGCAGTGGGAGCCGGCCGGAGTTTTTCTGTTATACTATTGGTCGAATAAACTTTAATTTTTGTTAATTTTTTATTTTTTTTTGGGGGGGGGGCAGCAAAGTGCGCCACCAACGTTGAAATGTATCTCATTCATTCTTCCACGCTCACGAGCCGCACATCTCACACAGTAAATACGTATAGATCGCTACCTCGAAGCGCACCATTGAAACACGTACAAATTTGCTCCGTGCATCGCTCCCCGAATTATCCAACGTCCGCAAAGCGAGGTACACATGCACGATCTACACAGAATTTGTTTGGGGAGATGTCATTTTCTGCCATTTCCGTTCGAAAACAACACAATAAAACGCATGGGGTTCACAGACAGATTTTTTCAACAATTCAGTATATCACTGCGACATCCTTTTTAAAAGTATCCATGGAAATAAATTAGTGGGATCGAAGCAGGATTTTCCACAATTTATCGATTATTATTGCCCTTTTTAGGGGAGGTATTTGTTGACGTCGGTAGGGTATTTGTGCACAATCTCCACGTGCATCAACGGTACGTCAACGTTCTTTTTTTTTCGACTGCTTTTTTCATTTTCAATACAATTTTTGTCCTTGGATGATAAAAATTAAGGTAAATAACAACCTTTTTTTAACTACAAAAGAAAAGATGTTAAGATTGGATGCCAAAAACTTCTTATTTTTCGCATGAAAAAAATGTTCCCCCTATTTTGAGAAACATTTCATTGACTGTTGGCAATACAAAATGGGATCAGATTTCGGTTTCTGGGAACAAGTCAATGGCTTTTGGCCCAAACCGTTATTGTGTAGGGTTGGTTTACCCCCTGAATGACTTCTTGGGTAAGAAATGTTGTTCCAGTCTATTGAGCAGGGTCTAGTGATAGATGGAGAAAAACAATTCAGCTCCATTGACTGAAGGAATCTTTTTTAATTAACAAAAATAATTTCCTGGTCCACCCGTTGGAGGGGTTTCACTTCTCCCAGGGTAGTATTAAACAGTGTTGGCTAATTGAAAAGGGAAAGAGTAAGCATAGAGCAAGGAGTAAGGAGTAAGGAACCACATGCATACACAAACTTGAATGGAAGTGTTCTTTGACTACTGTTACGTAATTGCTCATTTCTCCGTAATAACTGAACCAAATCAAGCGCGGTTTTTTTTAAATTATAGCCAACTAAACTTTATTTTGTCGTTTGAATTCTTCTACTACGACACTTATTGAGGAAGTTACGATCACCTAAAGGTGCGTTGTAATTGTTTTAGACACCCTGACTAAATTTGCGCAGCAAATTTAATTTTATGGAACTAAGGTGTGTCTCGTTTAATAGAAACATGTTTTTTTCCTACCCTGTATTGTTAATCAGCTTAGATATAATGGCTGCAAGTAAAGAACTACCGATGGCTAAGGTTTTAGAGAAGTTCAGCCAAGATCACTTGGAGTGTGGCATCTGCCACGAGAGCTACAAGACACCGAAGATCCTCAACTGTCTTCACAGTTTCTGTGAGAAATGTCTTCTGACGTACCAGAAAACTCTCGAAGATGCGTCTACAATCCTATGTCCTGTCTGCCGACGAGATTCTAAGCTCCCGTCTGACGGAGTCTCTGGTCTCAAGACAAATTTCCACCTGAAGGGGATCGTTGATGACTTCGCTCTGAAGGAGGAGCTGGCGCAGAAGGGAAGTCAGAAGGTTCTCTGCGATCTCTGCGGTCAGCAAGAAGCTCAAGTGAGATGCATGAACTGTTCTCTCGTTCTCTGCGACCAGTGTCGCAGTCGTCACGGTCGCATTGCCGGTACAGCTGACCACCAGATCTTGACCCTGGCCGATTTACGCTTGGGGTCAGTCTCCTACCTCAAGGTCAAACTTGAGCCACCATGTGAAAAACACTCGGGTGAAAAGAAGAGGTTCTTCTGCCAGTCCTGTGACAACTTGATCTGCAGGGACTGCACCATTATTGACCATAAAGGGCACAACCTGACTGCGATTGGGGATGCTGCCTCTAGCTTCAAAGACTCTACCATACAGTTGATGACACAAATGGACAAACTGTTGGCTGCTATTGGGAACAGAACCGAACAAGACAAAGCTGGCAGCGCTGATGTATCTGCAGCAAAGGAGCAGGTGATCAATCAAGCTGAGGTTGAGGCTAATAAAATATCGCAAATCGAGCAAAACATCCTTCGCGATCTTTCTCTTCGAGAGGATCTCCGGATACAATCTCCTGAGGTGTCTGGATACACTTCCACAGAGCTCAGAGCTCACGATTTGCAACTGCCGAAGCAGACGCAGTTGTACTCTCCAAAGACAGAGACTAGGCTCAGAAAACTCGAGGGTGAAATTCAGCAGTTCCAACAAGAGATTCATCAGTTGCGATCAAAGGATCACACACTAACCTGCGAGTTGAAGACCCTCAGAAATGACTTCCAAGAGGAAGCCAGGAGTGATCAGAACAAAGTAGAAGCAAGGAAAAACAAACTCATTGCGCAATGTGATGTCATCATCGTAGACAGGAAGGCCTTAGAAAACCAGACAGTTGCTTGCGTTAGCCGCATGCGTCATGCATTAAAGACTGCCGCTGACCTGGTCGAGACCGCCAGTGACGCAGACTTCCTCGATCTCCACTCGGTGGTCGACGCAGATCTCAAGGCGCAGGCACGGGAAGCTCGCGTCTTGATCCCCGGCTACCCAGGGGTGGAGTTCAAGAGCAGACATGGCTTTGGGCTCGGCGATTTGGTGAGCCCTGCTGGTACAACGTTGGAATTCATCGAACAGATTAAAACCGAGCTCAAAAGCCAGTACCAATACATCACAATAAATGTCTTCGATGCCTTCCAAGATGATGGGATATTGTACGGTTACCAAGAGAACGGAACAGTTATCTCCACAGCTGCAAAATCTTACAGAAAACAGCTGAAGCCCGCAGGTAATATATTTTTTAAATAAGACATTAGAACACATCGGACTATCAATATTAAATATAACATATGTTTTAAATTGATTGATATAAGACGATCGAATTCGATCTCTGAATGCGGCCTTTCAGCAACAGCTTAGACGAATTTGATCTGTAATTACATTTAAAAAAAAGATTGGTTGAAAATAACAAATTAATTGGCAGATATGTGTCCAACCAATATATTGGTTATTTTCATTAGTTATTTTGACAAATATTTTTGTTACAATTACCAATATAATTAGGTATTTCGACCACTATTTTGGTTAACATTTATTAATATCAGTGGTTGGACATATATCTATACCAATCAATTATTGTCAACCAATCTGTTTTTAGGGTGTATGAATATCCTCAACCCTGTGTTGAAATTGAATAATAGATCACTAAATTGGTTCGGCAAAGGCGTGCGGAATTATTTCCAGGACAAAATTGATTGTAAGAGTTGATGAATATAAATGAAACACGTTAGCCGTGAAAACCGGCAAGAACAAAATTACGACAGAACTAATCACGCGTGTTCATTTTTGTGCGTTTTTTTCCATAGCCCGCTTGGCAGTTACGCTAATCGATGGAAGTGTTATCGCTCTCTGCAGCAATTCTTGCTATTTGTATCCAGTCGATGCGTTATCTACCCCCCACGGTGGTCAGACAGTGGACGGGGTGGCACTTTTCAATGCTACATCTGCGCCAAAACTCACTTGGAGTTGCGGCCCATGCAGCATTGCTCGCTACCAAGATAACCAGGTTGTTCTTGGTTTCTCGATGAACCCTCGCGAAATCGTCATCCGGGGGTTACCCAGTGGAGCGGTGGTTGGCCAAGTACCCATCAGCATCTCTCCTGATTTCCTGGCTGTTACACGCACGGGGCGAATCCTGGTGGCGGCAAGAAACCCGGCTGTCGTCCAGGGGGTCATCTTAAACCAGGCCAACGCTTTCACCATACACCCGACCATTGAGGGCGGCGTCACTGATGATCGGACGACTGTGACCTGCTACGGCGTTTGCTGTGATAGTCGAGACAACATTTATGTCGTTGTGCATGATCCTAGTGTATTAAGCAAAACCCACCTTCACCAGTACAGTCCATATGGTTGTTTCCTGGGTTGCTTGATACGCAGCAGCGTAACTGTACCAACCACTGGCACTGCAGCAAGTGTTGGTGTGCCACCGGTAGAGGCCTCGAGAGGGCGGGCTCTTGACATCCAACTAGACCTACCAATCCTTGGCATTGCAGCAAGTCGGGATGATACCTTTGCTGTAGCAAGTCAACGCGATATAAAGTTTTTCAAAATTAAACAGCAGTCAGTCTAAAGCAGACCTGCTGCATATATAGGGCGTTACTATCGCCCTGTTGCGCATAAAATACGCGCACATTTTCAAGAGGCATCAAATCATTGTTAGCGCCTTTAAAGGTAGATTTACTTTGCTTACGACACCAAATTAGCCTGTTTGACGTATGTAATTGGACCCAATTAGTCAAATTTCTCCATTTTCTATTATATTGTAAAAAGGCTAATAGCCACTGAAAATACGGGCGTCAATTGGTAGAGGAAGGGGGACATACCCCCACTTTTTAAATAAAGTGGTAGGGGGGGGGGGGGAATATCATTTGCACTCCCCCCCCCCCCCCCCCCCCCCACCCACACACACACACTTCTGTTTTGACCCCGAATAAACAAATGTAGCCATACTGTGTCAGGGTTGTAGTCGAGTCCCTGCAAGTCCTTTCACACGTCCTTTCGTGAAGCCAGTCACAAGTCCCTTCATGAAGGCAGTCACAAGTAACTGGATGAACAATGACAAAGTAATGCCTTTGTCAAAACTGATTTGAATAGCTTATTTGAATTGGAACTGAAGGACTTGTGATGGACTTGCAGGGACTTACAGGGACTTGCGGGGACTTGTGATGGACTCGACTACATCACTGTACTGTGTACATTTGAATCTATACCACAGAACACCTTCCTCCATGCTCAGAATAACCAAAGACGGATTAAATGACTCCAAACTCGAAACAATTAGATGAAGTGATCAGAAATTGCCTCAGATCGAACCACAGAGCGTCTAGAATCCAACAAATTCCCGGCCCCTAAAGCGGGCACCGGACCCCACGCCGCTCGGTTAGGGCTTCGCGCTCGCTTTACTTCTGATCCAGGTATGTCCCTCCACTTCTCAAAAGCGATGGACGCCCTTGCCTGAAAATAATACCAACGGCAAACTTTACCTGTGTGCCATTCCGGATAACTGGGTATACAATGTATATGATTACGCTGGGTATATGGGTATACGCTGATTCAGAGAAATATCGTGTCATTATTTAGTATGCCAGATTTGTAATAACACTTCAAAAGCAAGGTCTTTCTATGCTCACCTTCTGAATTGCGAGGCCAATGGTGACTTAGCTTATAAGAATACTTTACTCGATAGAGTTAATAATTGTTTCAACATGCATGCTGATTTTTCGTTGGTGAAATGCATTGTTAGTTCATCATTAAAGGGATCGTATACGTTTGGTAATTGGAACCTATTGTTTGTTTCAATCCTATACAGTTATAGATATATACCATAAAACTAACCTGTAAACATTTCATTTCAAAAGGTGGTAGCGTACTTCAAAGTGAAAAGTTTCTAAAAATGCATTATACTATCCAAAGCTTCTCTACTTCTTACCAAGTAAGTTTTTATTGCCATTATTTTTTGGAGTAATTACCAAACGTATACCATCCCTTTAGGACAAAGATTCGTTTGTTCCTTCAAGAGTATAATGTAGACTGTGTCAACCATGATATTTGTGATAGTCTATAGACAGTTTTGTATCGTAACGAATTTCTTGATAGTGATGATCTTATAACACTCTTGGTCGACTGCTTAGTGCATGTTGATAGTTCTTGGGTTTGTCTCTATGGTCTGGGCAGCCGTGCTCGTCTGTCTGGTGTTTCTGATTTTAACTTAAACCTGATTTTTACTTTAATGTAATTTTTTTATTCCAACATTTTATTTGTTGGCTGTATTTCTTACACATGCATATTTGTATACGTGTAATGTGTTTTATCCTCTTCATTTATGAAGGTTTAAAAAAAAAAATATATATATATAAAATATACAATAGCAAGGTTTTTATTTGAGCAAGTTACTTTCAATTGAAAACTGTATGATTTATGTACAACTTTTTGAAACATGAAACAAACTTTTTCGACACATTTGAAAAGCATCATGGAATGACAAACAAGCAAGTTTATACACATGTATCTATAGCTGGCTCTCTACTCCCAAAGTTTCGCGGTTTGTTTGTCATACATTCCTATTAATTATGTTTTCAGGACGTCAACAAGGTTTTTCTATAAGTTATGATTCCACCCAGCTAGCAGGTGCCGCGCTTTGCGCGGCATCTCGCTAGTGTACATAATTACCTGAATGAACATTGAACTTTGCCATCGAGGCATCCGAACAGTAACATTACCGTGTATACAGATAGCGTTTGTATCTGCGTAAAGAAGCCAAAGTGTTTAAGTATTTCGTAAATCTAATAATTCAACTTCATCTCATAGAGATCTTACATTATAATGTTATCTGGATGTGGAAACAATAATATATAAATAAAGAATGAATGAACGAACGAAGGGATAGCGAATGAATGATTGATGGATGAATATTAACACGTTTCAAAATAAACTCGTCATTGTGTTAAAGTGTTGTCACCATAGTGTTTTTGTGGTAACAAAAATAACTTGTCAACGCGCGTCTATATCAGAAATGCATTTTGTCATTAACTACAATGAACGCTGTGTGGTGGACGAAGTTTCGGCCATCATTCTGGGATTCAGCTTCACGAACAACGGACAAGCATCACAACCGACATCCCTAAGGCCAACACTATACCAATGGATGGAGAATCTGTCTCGAAGAAATATGATACCAAGATATCTCAATTTGGGCTAGTAGTTTTAGCTCCAGACTTAATTTTGTGAAGTTAAGTTAAATTTGCGGGCGCGGTTTAGTTATTTCTCGGTGCGAAAGGACTCCTGACTGTGCTTCACAAAACAGGGACTGGAGCTAAAACTACTAGCCCAAATCGATATATCTTGGAATCACTTTTATTCTAGAAAGATTCTCCATCCATTGGTGTAGGTAGTTTTGGCCTCATGGGTAGTGTAATTATGCGTATAAATATAAATTGGGACCTTTAGAAATTGTGCAGGCACAATATACTTATAATTATATGCGGTACGAACAATCTGTTGTTGTATAAACATCGTGTGTTGTTATTTCGAGAAACTGGTATTATCATGATTACATTTTCGTCAAGATAATGTATAACGCCCATAGTCAGTCAGCTATTTAAGCACCCATTTTATACATAATAGTGAGCCTGCAAATGTTTGTTGACTGTTGTGATGTGGGATAGAACGCTTCACCCAATGGGCGCTAAGAGTCAAAATTAATGAACGCAAAACGTTAAAAAAGTGTTGCATTTATTAATTTTGAGAAACTTAATTTTACTGATAACGACGTTTCCAAATTATGACATAAGCATGAGCGATTTATTTACATCTTTATTCAACCTTTTCTTGTTTGACAGTAGCGCACAGAACAGCACTCGCGTTGAAGCTAATTTGCATAACGGTCACGTAAGCCTTTTAGTGGAAAGCGCAGTATTGCCGCCATTTTTTTTTAATCAAGCTTGCATTTGCACGCAGTGAGCGAATACAACAACGTGTTTTGGGCGTGCCAATATTGGCGTAGTCTTTGACCAAGGCGACAGTATTCGATATAGATCGCGCAGTGCGCCCGCTAACCACACGATTAGACCAGCTCCCCACTCAAAGTGCAAAAAAACTTATAGACTGTCAAAAATAGTTGCGCGACAGAGCGCCACAATAACCACTATCGATGTTCCATCACTATCGATCACTGACGTCTTGGGCTAAGACTAATATTGACGGTGCTGACGTGCGTGTGGCGTGGTACAGCCAAATATAATTATATTACATTTTGTACGTGTACATAATTACCTGGATGAACATTGAATTTCAGATCATCGAGGCATCCAAACAGTAACATTGCCGTGTCAACAGATAGAGTTTGTATCTGCGTAGTGAAGCCAAACGGGTTACAATTGCCGTAAGTGTTGAAGTATTTCGTAAATCGAATAAATCAACTGTATAGAGATGTTACATTATAATGTGATTTGGATGTGGGAACAAATAAATAAATAAGGAATGAATAAATGAACGAAGGGATGGCGGAGAAATGCATTAATGATGAATGAATATTTACCGTTTCAAAATAAACTCGTCATTGTGTAAACGGTTTTTTTTTACCATCAAGTTTTTGTGTTAACAAAACTAACGTGTCAACGCGCGTCTATATCAGATTGTTAATACAGAAATTGCGTTTTGCCATTAACTATAATAAACATTGTGATGGACGAGGTTTTGGCCATTATTCTGGCATTCAACTTCACGATTAAGAACTCAGTAAAATAAGACACATGCACAATCATGATTTATGTACTCACAAATTTATTAAACAGGGTGACCCCCAAAACCCACGGACAAGCATACAATCATCAACGGACATCCCTGAGGCCAACACTACCTATACCAATGGATGGAGAATCTTTCTAGAGTAGAATAAATATGATACCAAGATATCTCAATTTGGGCTAGTAGTTTTAGCTCCAGATTTATTTTTGTGAAGTTAAGTCAGTGGTCCTTTCGCATTAAGAAATAACTAAACCGTGTCATATGTTAAGTTTGCGGGCGCGGTTTAGTTATTTCTCGGTGCGAAAGGACTCCTGACTGTGCTTCACAAAACAGGGTCTGAAGATAAAACTACTAGCCCAAATCGATATATCTTGGAATCACTATTCTTATAGAAATATTCTCCATCCATTGGTGTAAGGAGTTTTGGCCTCATGGGTAGTGGAATTATGCATATAAATATTAACTGGGACCTTTAGAAATTGTGCGGGCACAGTATACATATAATTATATGCGGTACGAACAATCTGTTGTTGTACATGTATAAACATCGTGTGATGTTATTTACCATATGGTATTACCATAATAAATGGGTGAGGAATGGGGGTTGGGGGAGAGGTGGACGGGGAAGAGGGGGAGGGGGAGGGGGAGGGGGAGGGGGAAGAGGGGAAGGTTGGGGGGGGGGGGGGGGGGGGGGGGAGTCCGCGTGCGATGAATAGCTGTTATTCATCGTGAATGCGTATTGTTCGCAGATACGCTTGGTTGAGCAAAGTTAAGTTTTAACCCGTACACAATTAAAGTTGTGTCTCGTTTAACAGGAACATATGTTTTTTTTCCATACCCTTTATTGTTAATCAGCTTAAGTAAAGAACCACCGATGACTAAGGTTTTAGGGAAGTTCAGCCGAGATCACTTGGAGTGTGGCATCTGTCACGAGAGCTACCAGACACCGAAGATCCTCAAATGTCTTCACAGCTTCTGTGAGAAATGTCTTCTGACGTACCGGAAAACTCTTAAAGATGCGTCCACGATCCCTTGTCCTGTCTGTCGACGAGATTCTAAGCTCCCGTCTGACGGAGTTTCGGGTCTTAAGACAAATTTCCATCTGAAGGAGATCGTTGACGACTTCGCTCTGAAGAAGGAGCTGGCGCAGAAGGGAAGCCAGAAGGTGCTCTGCGATCTCTGCGATCAGCAAGAAGCTCGGGTGAGATGCATGAACTGTTCTCTCGTACTCTGCAACCAGTGTCGCAGTCGTCACAGTCTCATTGCCGGTACAGCTGATCACCAGATCTTGACCCTGGCTGATTTACGCTTGGGGTCGGTCTCCTACTTTAAGGTCAAAGTTGAACCACCATGTGAAAAACACTCGGGTGAAAAGAAGAGGTTCTTCTGCCAGTCCTGTGACAAGTTGATCTGCAGGGACTGCAACATTGTTGACCATAAAGGGCACAACCTGACTGCGATTGAGGAGGCTGCCTCTAGCTTCAGAGACTCCACAAAACAGCTGATGACACAAATGGACAAACAAATGGCTGCTATTGAGAACAGAACCGAACAAGACAAAGCTGGCCGCGCTAATGTCTCTGCTGCAAAGGAACAGGTGATCCAACGAGCTGAGGTTGCGGCTAAACAAATATCGAAAATCAAGCAAAACATCCTTCGCGATCTTTCTCTTCGAGAGGATCTCCGGATAAAATCGCTGGAGGTGTCTGGATACACTTCCACAAAGCTCAGAGCTCACAATTTGCAACTGCCGAAGCAGACGCAGTTGTACTCTTCAAAGACAGAGACCAGGCTCAGAAAACTCGAGGGTGAAATTAAACAGTTCCAACAAGAGATTCGTCAGTTGCGATTCAAGGATCACACCGTAGACAGGAAGACCTTGGAAAACCTGACAGTTGCTTGCGTTAGCCGCATGCGTCATCCCAGCAAACACAAAACGTTTAAAAAACGTTTTTTAAACGTTTAGGTAGGTCCGCTAGGTCTTCGTCCTAAATAAACGTTTAAAAAACGTTATTTAAACGTTTAATTAGGCCCGCTAGGTCTTCGTCCTAAATAAACGTTTAAAAAACGTTTTTTAAACGTCCGCTACGTCTTGATTTTTAACAAACGTTTAAAAAACGTTTGGAGAACATCTAATTTTGACCTAATATTTGCCCCAAAGCAAAGGTTTTTTTAAAACGTTTACAAAACGTTTACGAAACGTTTGAAAAAGACGATTTTTTTTCTGGACGTTTAAAAAACGTTTTCTTTACGTCCAAGTCAAATAAAAACTAATTGTAATTAATTATTGTTTTTTAATATTATGATTTAATATGATTATTATTTTGATGATTAAATTGAGTAGCCTAATGATGGTGATATGATGATGATTATGATGATCGATGATGATTATGATTATGATGATGATCATGATCGTCATCCTCATCGTGTGGCCCATATGGTCGTCGTCGACGTCGTTGATGTACGTAATTGTTATATTTTGTGACATCGATATCATGCGGTGCGCCGGCGCGGCCTGGCTGGCCGCCTACGTACAGCGTGCATGCCATCGTTTATATTCAAACGCTATGTTGGATGTTCTTGAAAGGTTTTCTGAACGTTCTGAATAGGTTTTCTGAACGTTCTTAAAAGGTTTTCTAGACGTTCTTAAAAGGTTTTCTGAACGTTCTTAAAAGGTTTTTTGAACGTTTTTAAAAGGTTTTCTAGACGTTCTTAAAAGGTTTTTTAAACGTCTAAAGGTTTTCTAGACGTCCTAAAAAGGCACTGCAAAAACTGTGGTGTTAAAATTTTAACACCAATGTTTTTTTTAATCTTTTGGAATGAACATTGGTGTTAAAATGAAGTAAAATGATTCTTGAAGTATTAGTTTCAAATCAAGTACTGGTGTTACGTACTTTTGGTGTTAAATTTGACCTAGTGCGCATGCGTGTGTGAAATAAAGCCCTCTGATTGGTCGATAAGGAATTATGGTATATGTTAACAATAGTCGATGTTAAATTGTTGTATTTAGTCCAAAAACCCATTTATTTTACCATAATATGTAATTATTTAAACGATTCCATGATTGAATTTTGATTTTTGTGCAAACATAGTTAAAAATTCGCGTTACATTTTATTCGTTTTCAAATTTTGACATTATTCATAAAAACTAGCTGCGACTTCGTCGTGGACAAAAAGGCGTAGTATAAAACTAACAACGGCAATGGCTATGTGTGTAGTACGTATTCAGTAGGAATAGATTATTATTGTATATGGATGTGTAATGTGTAATAAGTCAGTTCTTTGTAATATTTCATTACGTAATTTGTCCATGCAGTTAATATGTACAAAATTATAGTGTTAAAACGGTATGATCCTCAAACTGGTGTTATTCAACACTCAAATTTTTTGCAGTGTAGACGTTCTTAAAGGGTTTTCTAAACGTTCTTAAAAGGTTTTCTAGACGTTCTTAAAGGTTTTCTAAACGTTCTTAAAAGGTTTTCTAAACGTCTAAATGTTTTCTGGAGAGCTGGTCTGGAAAACGAATACGAGACAAGGTTTTAAATTGGTTTTTTAAACGTTTTAAATTGTTTTTTTAAACGTTCAATAAAAACGTTTTTTAAACGTCCAAAACCTACCACAAAAAAAACGTTTACAAAACGTTTTTTTGAACGTTTAAAAAACCAATTTAAAACGTTAAAAAAACGTTCAGAAAACGTCCGATTGTTAGCTGGGATGCATTAAAGACTGCCGCCGACCTGTTCAAAACCGCCAGTGACGCGGACTTCCTCGATCTTCACTCGGTGGTCGACGCAGATCTCAAGGCGCAGGCACGAGAAGCTAGCGTCTTGATCCCCGGCTACCCAGGGGTGGAGTTCAAGAGCAGACAAGGCTTTGGGCTCGGCGATTTGGTGAGTCCTTCTGGTACAACGTTGGAATTCATCGAACAGATTAAAACCGAGATCGACATGCAGGGTTCACAAATGACAATAAATGTCTTTAGTGCCTTCCAAGATGATGGTATAATGTACGGTTACCGAGATAACGGAACAGTTATCTCCACAGCTGCAACATTTTACAGAAAACAGCTGAAGCCAGCAGGTAATATTTTTTGTTTAAGTAAGACATTAGCCAAACATCAAACTATTATAATAACATACGTTTTAAATTGATTGACGCTCGAATTCGATCTCTGAATGCGGCCTTTCGGCAACAGCTTAGACGAATTTGATCTGTAATTACACCCTAATAACAGATTGATTAAAAAAAACCAATTGATTGGTATAAATTGACCAATATTTTTGTTACAATTCCCAATATCATTAGTTATTTCGACCACTATTTTGGTTAACATTTATCACTATCATTGGTTGGACACATATATATATACCAATCAATTGTTTATTTTCAACCAATCTGTTTTTAGGGTGTCATTACAGATCAAATTCGTCTAAGCTGTTGCCGAAAGGCCGCATCTGTTTTTGGGTGTACGAATATTCTCGACCCTGTTTTTGAAATTGAATGATAAATGACTAAATTGGTTTGGCAAAAGCGTGTGGAATTATTTCAAGGACAAAATTGATTGTAAGAGTTGGTGAATATTAATGAAACACGTTTTAAAATAGCCGTGAACACCGGCAAGAACAAAACGACAGAACTAATAATGCGTGTTCATTTTTGTGTGTACTTTCCATAGCTCGCTTGGCAGTTACGTTAATTGATGGAAGTGTTATCGCTCTGGGCAATGACAATGTTTGCTATTTGTATCCAGTCGATGCGCTATCTATCGCCTACAATGATCAGACAGTCGGCGGGGAGGCACTTTTCAAACTCTCCTGGGGTGGCGGCCCATGCAGCATTGCTCGCTACCAAGATAACCAGGTTATTCTTGGTTTATCGAACCCTTCCGAAATCGTCATCCGGGGGTTACCCAGTGGAGCGGTGGTTGGTCAAGTACCCATCAGCATCTCTCCCGATTTCCTGGCTGTTACCCGCACGGGGCGAATCCTGGTGGCGGCAAGAAACCCGGCTGTCGTCAAGGGTTTCGTCTTGAACCAGGCCAACGCTTTCACCATACACCCGACCGTTAAGGGCGGCGTCACTGGTGATAGGAAGGAGGTGACCTGCTGCGGCGTTTGCTGTGATAGTCGAGACAACATTTATGTCGTTGTGCATGATCCCAGTGTATTAAGCGAAACCCACCTTCACCAGTACAGTCCATATGGTTGTTTCCTGGGTTGCTTGATACGCAGCATGCAGCGTAACGGAGCCGGAATATTTGATAAACCCGCGGTTGGTGCCGGAATATTATATACACCATCTGTTGGAATATGAGACAGACCAGCAGTCGGATTATTGTATACACCCGGAGCCGGAAGAGTGTGCGCCATTGTCTCCAGGGAGTTATAACCAGCCATACCCGCACCTACCAACCGTTGGCAGTGCAGCAAGTGGGGGTGTGCCACCGGCAGAGGCCTCGAGAGGGCGGGCTCTTGACATCCAACTAGACCTACCAATCATTGGCATTGCAGCAAGTGGAGACGATACCCTTGCCGTAGCTAGTAAACACGAAATAAAGTTGTTCAAAATTAAACGCGCAAATTGTCAATAGCCAAAGGGATCAAATCATTTGAGGCGCCTCTATATAAAAGGTAGATCAACTTTGCTTACGACACAAACAAACAATAATTAGCCTTTCTGACGTATGTAATTGGACCCAAATAAGAGGCCACTATTTGGAGAAGGCAATTAGTCAAATTTGTTCACTTTTAATTATATTTTAAAAAGGATAATAGCAACTAAAAATAACACCAAACGTGAACTTTAACTGTGTGCCAGTCCGGATAACTGGGTATATGTATGGTACGCTGATTTTAAGAAGCACTGTGTCCTTATTTTGTTTAAATTGGGTATCTGGAGGGGTGGTGGTGGGGTGGTGGGCGGAAATGACGTGCTGGTATACTTTTGCATATCCAAACAAACAAAATATAGTACGGTATAAGTTTCTTTAAGTATAAGTATAATGTGTTTTTTGGATTTTTTTACGATCACCAACATGGATGGGATTCGAACCCACGACTTCCTGCTTCTTAACTGCAAGATGTCGAGTAACAAGACATGAGAAAAAGTACGCAGGAGGAACGAACATTTTTCTCGAAAGAATCCCTTATGGACAGAACTTAGTGTACAGTGTAAAATACATAGGTGAAGGGAAAAAAGCTAACATTTTATTATTTAAAGTAAAAAAACTCGATGAATATAAATTATGTGTGATTTAGAGAGTTATACTATTGACATAATCGTTGGTGTCAGGACGCACGGTGAACAAAACTCTCGCTGTATTATATGCTCGTAATATATGAGATTTCCCCGGCTATTTCAGCACCCATGTTATACATAATAGTGAGCATGCCAATTTTTGTTGACTGTTGTGATGTGGGATAGAACGCTTTTAACACCCGAGGACGCTATGCGTCCAGGAGTGACCTTGAGTTCATAAATATAACATAAGCTTGGCCGATTTATTTACATCTATATTCTACCTTTTCTTGTTGGACGTTAGCGCACAGAACGACACCCGCGTTGAAGTTAATTTGCATAAAGGCCACGTACGTACGCCTTTTACTAGCTTTAGTGGAAAGCGCAGTATGGACGTTATTTTTGTTAAGCTTGCATTTGCACGCAGTGAGCAAACGTAACAACGTGTTTTGGGCGTGCCAATATTGGTGTATTTTTTTCCAGTATTTACTTTAATTTTATTTTGGGGGGGGCTGTTTCAGTTATTATTATTATTATTATTTTTGATATTTCGTGTTTTTTTGTGTGTGTTTTCAGGTAGACCTATTTAGTGTGTTTTTTCGGTGATTTTCGGGAGGCCGATTAATAATCTTTTAGGGTGTTTTCATTATTTAGTATTTTTTGAGGGGTGGGGGTGGGGGGGGGGGGGGGGGGGGGGGGGGGTTTCCAGTGTTTGGGATTATACAGGGTGGCCCCAAAAAACAAAAACGGACAAGCATTATATAAACGAACACCCCTGAGGGCAAAACTACCTATACCAATAGACGAATAATCTTTCTATAAGAAATATGATAACAAGATATCTCAATTTGGGCTCAAGTAGTTTTACGCTCGGTTCAGACAGGCGTTCCACAGTCGCGCCAAACCAAATTGAAATCAAGTCGCTCCTGAGTCGCTCTAACAACTCCAGCAGTCGATCGTTCGCCGTCTGGCGCGCCTTGTCGCCCTTATTCGTTTCAGACGTCAGACTCAATTCACTCATTTGGTTCAGCGCGACTGCGGAACGCCTGTCTAAACCAAGCGTTAGCTCCAGACCTTTTTTTGAGAGGTAAGATCAGTGGTCCTTTCGCACCAAGAAATAACTAAACCGTGCCATATGTTAAATTCGCGGGCGCGAAAGGACTCCTGGCTGTGCTAAACAAAACAGGGTCTGGAGCAAAAACTACTAGCCCAAATCGATATATCTTGGAATCACTTTTCTTCCAGAAAAATTCTTCATCCATATTGGTGTATGTAGTTTTTGCCTCATGGGTAGTGGAAGTATGCGTATAAATATAAATTTGGACCATTAGAAACTGTGCGGGCAAGTTATACGTATTATTATATGCGGTACAAATATGAATTATTCATTTGTATACGTGTTGTTGTAAACCATTGTACCTGTGTTGTTATTTCGAGAAACTGGTATTGTTGTGAGGATACGGTATTTCTATGATACCATTGTCCACACCGCATTGCGTGCTGGTGGGAATTCCAGGTGTGAGAGATATTTTTCCCGCTTACATGCATGTTATAGCTATGCGAAATTGGTTGGATTCAGTACACGGCAAGGCGGATTATATTGGTAGCTGATTCACTTCAGCGCTACATTTTTAGGTTTTGCTATTTTTAAACCTAAAAATAATTGTTCATGGGCCTGATTCTTATCCCATCAATTGTGTGAAGTAAGTATTTATTATTCATAGATGTGTGTTAGTATATTTGGCAAGTTCACAGCTGTCTATAATTCACTGAATTTGCGTGAATTCCAAGTTCAAAACTCGGACATTCTTTGTAAACATAATTATGTACATGTACATGTACATACTCATCATAAATGTGTTGTAGCGCATTGATCGGTATGTAGTCGCCATGCATCGCGCGCGCTCTGCAGATCTTTGCGTAGTCATGTTGTCTATACAGGGGACCCATAAAAACGGACAATTATCTGCGTAAAAATGCGGTTGGCTTTTTTCATTGACGCAAAATGGGGGAGGGGGAGGAGGAGGAGGACGGGGGGATGACAAGAGAGAGGGAAGGGGAGGGAGGGGGTAGGGGGAGGGGGGGGGGGGGGGGGGTGAGGTCCGCGTGCGACAAATAGTTGGGCTGTAATTGTAGCGTGTATGCATACATCTCTATTCACAATTTTATGAAACTACGTTGTGTCTCGGTTAACAGGAACATATGTTTTGTTTTCTATCCTATATTGTTGACCAGCTTAGATATTAATGGCTGCAAGTAAAGAACCACCGATGGCTAAGGTTTTAGGGAAGTTCAGCCGAGATCACTTGGAGTGTGGCATCTGCCACGAGAGCTACCAGACACCGAAGATCCTCAACTGTCTTCACAGTTTCTGTGAGAAATGTCTTCTGACGTACCAGAAAACTCTCGAAGATGCGTCCACGATCCCATGTCCTGTCTGCCGACGAGAATCTAAGCTCCCGTCTGACGGAGTCTCGGGTCTCAAGACAAATTTCCACCTGAAGGAGATCGTTGACGACTTTGCTCTGAAGGAGGAGCTGGCGCAGAAGGGAAGTCAGAAGGTGCTTTGCGATCTATGTGGTCAGCAAGAAGCTCAGGTGAGATGCATGAACTGTTCTCTTGTACTCTGTAACCAGTGTCACAGTCGTCACGGTCGCATTGCCGGTACAGCTGACCACCAGATCTTGGCCCTGGCCGATTTACGCTTGGGGTCGGTCTCCTACCTCAAGGTGAAAGTTGAGCCACCATGTGAAAAACACTCGGGTGAAAAGAAGAGGTTCTTCTGCCAGTCCTGTGACAAGTTGATCTGCAGGGACTGCACCATTGTTGACCATAAAGGGCACAACCTGACTGCGATTGAGGAGGCTGCCTCTAGCTTCAGAGACTCCACAAAACAGCTGATGACACAAATGGACAAACTGTTGGCTGCTATTGGGAACAGAACCGAACAAGACAAAGCTGGCAGCGCTGATGTCTCTGCTGCAAAGGAGCAGGTGATCAAACGAGCTGAGGTTGAGGCTAAACAAATATCGAAAATCAAGCAAAACATCCTTCGCGATCTTTCTCTTCGAGAGGATCTCCGGATAAAATCGCTGGAGGTGTCTGGATACACTTCCACAGAGCTCAGAGCTCACGATTTGCAACTGCCGAAGCAGATGCAGTTGTATTCTTCAAAGACAGAGACTAGGCTCAGAAAACTCGAGGGTGAAATTAAGCAGTTCCAACAAGAGATTCATCAGTTGCGATCAAAGGATCGCACACTAACCTTTGAGTTGAAGACTCTCAGAAATGACTTCCAAGAAGAAGCCAGGAGTGATCAGAACAAAGTAGAAGCAAGGAAAAACGAACTCATTGCGCAATGTGATGTCATCACCGTAGACAGGAAGACCTTGGAGAACCTGACAGTTGCTTGCGTTAGCCGCATGCGTCATGCATTAAAGACTGCCGCCGACCTGGTCGAAATCGCCAGTGACGCGGACTTCCTCGATCTCCACCTGGTGGTCGACGCAGATCTCAAGGCGCAGGCACGAGAAGCTCGCGTCTTGATCCCCGGCTACCCAAGGGTGGAGTTCAAGAGCAGACATGGTTTTGGGCTCGGCGATTTGGTGATTCCTCCTGGTACAACGTTGGAATTCATCAGACAGATTGAAACCGAGATCAACATGTATAACGAGTACCAGGATTCTACCTCTATTTTGTATAATAACCAGTACCAACGTCCACAAATGAAAATAAATGTCTTTGATGCCTTCCAAGATGATGGGATATTGTACGGTTACCAAGAGAACGGAACAGTTATCTCCACAGCTGCAAAATATTACAGTAAACAGCTGAAGCCCGCAGGTAATATTTTGTTTTTTAAATAAGACATTAGCACACATAAGATGTTTAAAATTGATTGATATAAGACGATCGAATTCGATCTCCAAATGCGGCCCTTCGGCAACAGCTATTAGACGAATTTGAGTTTTAATTACACCCCAAAAACAGATTGGTTGAAAATAACCAATTGATTGGTAGATATGTCCTACCAATATATTGGTCAATTTTAACAAAACATTGGTTATTTTGACCAATAGTTTTGTTACCAATATCATTAGTTATTTCGACCACTATTTTGATTAACATATAATAATATCATTGTTGGACACAAACCAATCAGTTAGTTTTTTAACCAATTAGTATTTAGGGTGTACGAATATTCTCGACCCTGTGTTGAAATTGAATGATAAATGACTTAATTGGTTTGGCAAAGGCGTGTACAATTATTTTGTTGACAAAATTGATTGTAAGAGCTGGTGAATTTAAAGGTAGGATACACCATTGGTAATTGTTTGAATTTTCATGAATGGGTGGATTTGGGGTTTGTATTTTATAGTAAATATCGTTTAACTGACATGTCCACAGTTTCATAATCATGGATGCTGAGAAAAGCAAGAAAAATGGCGTTCGTTTTCAGCCGGCAATGGGCAGTTGTTCTTATGTTGTTCTTATTCTATTTTACGGAACAATCATAGATATTTAGCGCAATCATTTTGCTGGATGCTTAAAATCATTATTTACTTTCAAAATAAGTAAGTTATTTTATAATAATTTGATAGTACATTTTTTCGATATTTGAAAATAGTGTATCCCACCTTTAAATGAAACACGTTTTAACCAGTTCGCGCCGGGATTATTTTAACATCGCTGAGCCGAGGGGCGGGATTATTTTTAACGAAACTCGATCCAAAGCGCGTTCAGGCTGATAGTGCCGGGAAGCACACCCACGCATTTCCGGCCTTGCTCGCTGCTGACATACATTTCCGAACTTGAACTTGGCGTGTTTATGCGTCATCCGTTTTTAATTTGGGGAAATCTTTGCGAACTGGTTAAATAGCCGTGAAAACCGGCAAAAACAAAACGAAAGAACTAATAATGCGTGTTCATTTGTGTGTATTTTCCATAGCCCGCTTGGCAGTTACGTTAATTGATGGAAGTGTTATCGCTCTCGGCAATGACAATGTTTGCTATTTGTATCCAGTCGATGCGTTATCTGCCCCCCATGGTGGTCAGACAGTGGACGGGGTGGCACTTTTCAATGCTACGTCTGCGTCAAAACTCACCTGGAGTTGCGGCCCATGCAGCATTGCTCGCTACCACGATAACCAGGTTGTTCTTGGTTTCTCGATGAACCCTCGCGAAATCGTCATCCGGGGGTTACCCAGTGGAGCGGTGGTTGGTCAAGTACCCATCAGCATCTCTCCCGATTTCCTAGCTGTTACACGCACGGGGCGAATCCTGGTGGCGGCAAGAAACCCGGCTGTCGTCCAGGGGGTCATCTTGAACCAGGCCAACGCTTTCACCATACACCCGACTGTTGAGGGCGGCGTCACTGATGATCGTACGACTGTGACCTGCTACGGCGTTTGCTGTGATAGTCGAGACAACATTTATGTCGTTGTGCATGATCCTAGTGTATTAAGCAAAACCCACCTTCACCAATACAGTCCGTATGGTTGTTTCCTGGGTTGCTTGATAGTGATACGCAGCAGCAAAACTGTGGTGGAACATGTGGTACTGCCGATGCAGCTGTCGTTTTCGGCGCGTTTAAATTATAGCCAAAGATACCTTCCAACCATTGACACTGCAGCAAGTGGGGGTGTGCCACTGGCAGAGGCCTCGAGAGGGCGGGCTCTTGACATCCAACTAGACCTACCAATCATTGGCATTGCAGCAAGTCGGGGTGATACCCTTGCTGTAGCGAGTCAACACCAAATAAAGTTGTTCAAAATTAAACGCGCACATTTGCAATAGCCAAAGGGATCAAATCATTTGAGGCGCCTCTATACACTTTGCTTGCGCCACCAAATTCGCCTTTTTGACGTATGTAATTGGACCTAAATAAGAGGCCGCTATTTGGAGAAGGCAATTGGTCAAATTTGTCAACTTTCTATTATATTTTGAAAAGGCTAATAGTAGTAGCAACTGAAAATAATACCAAACGCGAACTTTAACTATGTGCCAGTCCAGATAACTGGGTATATGTATAGTACGCTGCTTTTAATAAGCACTGTGTCCTTATTTTTGTTTGAATTGGGTATACGGAGGGGTGTGGGTGTGGGTGTTGGTGTGGTGGGCGGAAATGCCATGCTGGCATACTTTTGCATATCCGAACAAACAAAATATAGTATAAGCTTTGTTAAAGGGATCGTATACGTTTGGTAATTGGAACCTACTGTTTGTTTCGATCCTATATAGATATATACCATAACATTAACCTGTAAACATTTCATTTAAAAAATGTTGAGATATTGCCGAAAACCTGGAGCGGTTATGTCCACGCAGGAAGAATAATTTGCATTGGAATACACAATCTGAGAAACGTCACTGCAGTAACGCTTTTCAGATTCATTTTTGTTTGGGGGTGGGGGGGGGGGGGGGGGGGGCGAAGTGATATATTTTCCATAACCGCAGTACTTCGAAGTGAACAGTTTTAAAAAATGCCTTATACTATCCGAAGCTGCTGTACTTCTTACCAAGTAAGTTTTTATTGCCGTTAATTTTTGGAGTAATTAACAAACGTATACAATCCCTTTAAATATAAGTATTTTTTTTTAAATTTTGTACGATCACTTACATGGATGGAACTCGAACCCACGACTTCCTGCTTCATAACTGCAATATGTCGAGTGGCAAGACATATGCAAGGGGACGCATGGGAAACGGTGGGTTGGATCGAGTCCCATCCAACTTGGTCATTTTTTCGAAAGAATCCCTTAGGGACAGAACTTAGTGTACAGTGTAAAATACAATGGTGAAGGGAAAACATATAATACTGAATTCTATAAAGTTCTAAAACTCGATGTATATAAATTATGTGTGATTTAGAGAGTTATACTATTGACATAATCGTTGGTGTCAGGACGCACAATTAACAAAACTCTTGCTGTAATAATTATATGCTCGTGTAGAAGAATGTACTCGGGGTAGGGTAGGGTGTTACTTTACGTGTTTGAAGGTGGCTGCACTGGCCAGGTTATATTTTACCGTCAGCCGGTTGATCGCCGCTCGAAATCTCAAAAGACTGGAAGGGGAGCTTGATACCATCAGACTATTGGAGGCGCTGTTCAGTGTAGATCGTGTTGGACATAATCGGACAATGGGTGGCGCTCTTCTACGCAGCACTACGCGAAACGTTTTAGGTAGGGAGAAAACCAAGCCTGTAGTTGTGAACTACGTTAAAAAGTAAACTGTAAAAGCACTGTTGGAAAAAAAAAAAGTATAATTTTTCAATATGAATAATTGCCCTTATAAGAACCTGTAATTAGTGTTGTAGTGTATATGTTTGATGTCCAACACACAAACAAAATGTATATATATATAAATATTTAATGCTTCGAGTGGTGTAGTAAAACTAGCCTCCCGAGGTGATCCATGGAGCATTCTGTTTTCCCAAGGCGAAGCCGAGAGAAAATGGAATGCTCCATGGATCACCGAGGGGAAGGCTAGTTTTACTTCATCAAGAGATAAAGCATTTAACAATTGTTTTATAACACCTCACCCACAGATTCTACTTAGTTTTAATTAAAACTATCTAAATCTAAATACAGTTAAAATGAACTTCGATTTCAATACAAAATTGGTGGAAAATGTCTGCGCTCTTTTCGAAACCACCCCTTTAACGTGCACACCAGCATGTATTTGCACCATAGAGCTATTTTAAATCTTATATAGCTCTGACGATTTGCACACAAATACCGCGCCATGGGTATAGTACTTTGGTTGCTAATGGTATAGTACTTTGGTTGCTATGATATAGTACTTTGGCAGTAAAAATAGAAACTGCCACGTGACTAGCTCTCTACCAATCAAGACACAGCATATGTGGGCAAGGTGTTATACACAATAATATGAACTCGAAGAGCACTTTTTGTTGTATTTTAAACTAAAATTGTCAAAACAGTAGAATGCAGCGATGTATATAGATTAATGTATCCAATGCCAAGGTTTCGGTAGAAAGGTTATGAAAAATAGTCTTTGATTGAACCATATTTATGGCCATCAAGTTCAGAGCCTGCTCAATTTGTATCGCCTTGTTTGTGGGTTACCTTTTTGGGGACACCCACAAATGTTGGTATTACTGCGTATGTTGTTTTGTACTCTGAAAGAAACCTAGAAATATTGATAATAAAGGCGTAGGCCTAATTTGTTTAACTGATAAATATAACCGTTTCGGGTTCGTTTCTTGTTATTCTGTCAGCAATAATGTATTCCAGCTTTGCTGATAAGAAACCCAACGATTAATTGTTTATTTGTTTTGCTTTAGTGGTTTGACGTCGTCGGCACAGTTAGTTATTGTGAGTACATACAGTGAATGTTTAGTGTGATCTACGATGTAAATCCATGTATAGGTGTATGTATAGGCCCCATAGTCACTCGATAATTTAAAAAGACCTGTTTGATGTATACCGTAAGTCACATGCACTACACACGGCACATGTATATGCCAGTTCCATCTTATTATTCTTATAATGTATGCCAGTCTTTTAATACTTGTTCTCTAAAGTGTTCCCCCATAAAGTAAATGGACTCGTCTTAATACCACTCGTGCATTTTTATTTCATCAGGTATAGAAGGGCGATTTCAATAATAATAAGGTGTATAATGGTTTGAGCGTTTAATGAAATAAAATGATTGGAGCAAAATACTATGGAGTTCTATATCTGCCATTTCGCATCTCGCATCTCGCACCGCGGATCTATGAAGCTCTATATCTGCCATCTCGCACCTTGCGTCGCGGATGTCCCCTTGCGAGATCCGCGACATGAAATGTGAGATGCTAGATGGCAGATATAGAACTCCATAAAACAAAATCCAGAAGTTACGAACGAAGTCGAATGCGCGGCTGAATTTTTAGTATAAAAACGAATGGACTGGCGCAGTCGTGAATTATTGCTCCTCGCATAAACCTCCGTGTTTGAGTACTGAGACTGCTGCCGAGCTGTACCGACTTGAGGCAAGATGTTTGAGACGAGTTTCGTAGTCATGAAGTTGATGATTGTGGTGGTGCCTTTGGTGGTATTCATGGGGCGGGCCAGCGCTGTAGCGTTAGGTAAGCACTGTTTATAGTCGTGTCGAGTATTTAGCTCGAGTCAAATCGAGTCAAATATTTGAACATAAAGCACAACAGAAGAGTTATTATTTTTTGTTTGTTTTAATTTACATCCGGGCTTCTACATGGTGACACCACATTTTACTCAATGAATATGAGAAGGAGGTGGCAGCTGATCGCCATTCAACAAATTGGGACACTGTTCAAACCGCGGATGCATGTAACCGTGGTTTGACTTCAGGAAAACCAATTATGAAAGCAACCGCTGGAGAACAACTTAATTAGCATTTTATACAAGCTACAAAACCACGATCGGCGACGCGGTTTCAGACGGCTTCTGTGTGTATTTATGCGTTTGTTTATGATGTAAATGGAGGACACATATACCTGGCGACACGAAGGTGAATTGGGGTTAGGGTTAGAATCGAGGACGTCCTTGATTGAGATTCGTGTACAAAACCAATGAGAGCCGTCGGAAAAAGTTAGAGTACAAACAAAGGAAATTATCGAGAGGAACAAAAGAAACTCCTCTATTTACACCATAAACAAACGTGTATGTACTTGAACTGTACATGCCCACATATGTATTACAGGGGTCGTATACGTTTGGTAATTGGAACCCACTGTTTGTTTCAATCCTATAGTTATAGATATATACCATAAAACTAACCTGTAAAAATTTCATTTCAAAAGGTGGTATCGATTTTGAGATATTGCCGAAAATCTGAAGCGGTTATGTCCACGCAGAAAGAATAATCTGCAATGGAATACACAATCTGAGAAACGTCAATGCAGTAACGCTTCTCAGATTCAAATTTTTGGGGATAAAAAGTGATATCTTTTTCCATAACCGCAGTACTTCGAAGTGAACAGTTTCTAAAAATGCATTATACTATCCAAAGCTGCTGTACTTCTTACCAAGTAAGTTTTTATTGCGATTAATTTTTTGGAGTAATTACCAAACGTATACGATCCCTTTAATGTACCGTCGCATACATGAAACTGATATGACATAAAGCGTCAGCGGCGTAAGTCATTGCAAACAAGTGTTGCTTTTATTTTTGAGAGTCAAGTTGAGTCATTTATCCGTGGGGACTCAAATCGAGTCGAGTCGCGAAAAAATGTCACTCAAGTCAGAGTCGAGTCATTAACTCGAGTTATTACAACTCTTCCACTGTTACACGTTGAACATTTTCCTCTTACTAAAATGAAGGGAAATTACGTCCTGGAAGCGCCCAATTGGGTTAGGGGCAAATGCACAAGAGGTTCCTGTGGGCTAACCGCAATAAACCGCACGGCAGCGCGCGACACCGCGCGGTAAAGCTCGAAGTTTTTGGGGGTTTGGACGTCGATGCATACAAACGATGCATTCATGACTATTCTCCCCCAGTATGGGGTCAACATCAGCTCAGCCCATAAGTTTATTGCTAATACCCCCGTCACACCGGGGGTGCCGTGCAACTGCGGTGCTTGTACGGCATAAACCGCAGTGGCACCGCCATGATCGCCGTGGTTCCGCAGTGGTTCCGCCATTGATCGCCGTAGTATCGCAGAAAATGTAAAAACCGCGGACCTTCGCGGTGACACGGCGGAAACTTGAACATGATCAAAACTTCCGCAGTGCTACCGCGGGTTGGATCAATCCGCAGTGAAATCGCCGCGGCACCGCCATGACCGCCGTGGCACCGTACAATGACCGCAGTAGCACCTCCATCACCGCCGTGCCTCCGCAGTACAACCGTCGTGCAATCGCCGAAAAAGTAGACTGGCGACCCTACGGCGATCCCGTGGCGGTTCTACTGCGGTTATGGCGGTGCTAGTACGTGAGCACTGCGATCCCACCGCAGTCCTGCCGCCATCAAACCGCAGTGGTAACTCAATGGGATCGCCATGTCCGCGGTTCCGCCGTGATTCCGCCCTGGTTCCTCTGTAGCGAAAAAACACACATTTGTGACGGGTAGGGGAAAACTATTAAAAAGTATACTGGCGGTGTCACTACGGTGATGGCGGTTTCGACCAAAAACCGTAGTGTCACCGCACCTCCGGTGTGACGGGGGTATACGAAAAGAAGCAGGTTTAATGGGGCGCTTTGATGCACAGAAGCCTTCATTTTCGGAGGGACTCTTATAATTAGGGTATTACAGGATTTAGTGGTCACGTTTGTGACGTTTGATAAACACTGGGTTCGACTCGAGTCACAACAATCATTGCCTCGTTACAACTCTGGTGAACGAAGCTAAAGACGGAGACGAAACTCAGGTTTGGAAAACGCCCCCGGTTTCACACCAAGATTGGTAATCACTGATTAAGCTTAAGTCACATAGAAGCCGGCGTGTTCCCGGTGACCCACGGAGAGCCACGGTGCTGAAAATAGCCGCGCCGTGGCTCACCGTGACGAAAATTGCAAAAAAATCGTCGATGCTCGACACGAGACCGTCCAGCAAGGTGAACCACGGGGTGGAGCCGGCGTGGACCCGGCGACCCACGGCGACAATACGGTTTCTTCCCGGCGTGCTCCCGGTGAGCTCCCGGCGTCGCCCCGGTAGGGCACGGTGCCCCACGGTGGAATACGGCGAGCTCCCGGTCTGCCACGGCGAGCTCCCGGCGTCGGGCCGGTGCGTCACGGTGCGACACGGCGTGCTCCCGGTGATGCACCGTGGCTACGCCGTATCTCTGCCGTGGTTCACCGTGGTCCACCGTGTCGAGGCCGGGATGCACCGTGCTCGAAAATACACTCCCGGTACGTCATGGCCCCAACACGGCCCCAACACGGTGCTCCCGGCGTCAATACGGCGCCGAGACGGTGTCGTCCCGGAGCATCACGGTGTCACGGCGCCTCACGGCGCTTCACGGCGAGTCACGGTAGTTTAAAGCATGTTTAAAAATTATTTTTTGGCCCACGGCGCGCCACGTTTCATCACGGCTTATCACGGAGTGCCAAGGTGTCAAGACGGCGTCAAGACGGCGTGGCCCCGATCGACCACGGTTCGTCACGGTTCTCACGCCGTGGCTCGCCGTGACTCACCGGGAGCCCTATGTGACTGTAGCTTTAAGTCAGGTGCTTCCCACACTGAAATTAAAAAAAAAAATATAAAAAGTAAAATCCCCAATTCTTTAGATGATAAGACACTATATTTTGGACTGACAATTATTATTAATATATTTATATATCTTATACCAGCACTTTTTTACTTTCGTGTCCTTGCCACTTCAGTAAAGAAATTATTGTGGGTCTGCTGATAATTAAAAAGTAAAATGCTGATAATTAAAATTGTTGTTTACAATGGAAACGTGTAGGTCATAAGGCTTGTTCTATTAAAACAGAAATATATTGCTGTTTTAACCACTTACAAAAACAACAGGTGTTTTAAAGTAATGGTGTCCTAAATTGCGCCCGGGGATACCGGATGCCGTATTGAACACGTTGTGTGTTTAACCGCGTTTTGTTAAAACACAATTGGAATTTTAATTTCCAGAACACTCGAAACAAAGTGACCTGATTTAATTTGTTTTAATGCCTGAACAAGTGGCCTACAAGTGGGTAAGCAATCAAACTTAACCTTGCTACACGTGTAATGCGCAAATATATATTGTTATGAAGACCACACAATACACATTTCAATTGTATTTATTATTATTTATTATCACGATTCTGGTTATAGCCATGGGTAGCCATACTTGTTTTGATTTGGTTTAGTTCCAATATGGGGCCCATAATGGGTCTGTCCATGGTCTGCTTATAATCAGCCCATAATACATTCTATATGAGCTACCCGTGTGCCCTTATGGGGCCCATATGCCTAAATAAGCAGGGGCCATATGGGTCTGCTATGGGCTACCCATGGCAACCCATGGGGGAAAAAAGTAGCGGGCGTATAAACAAAAACACTCCGAGCTTTAATTAAACAGGTGTAAGCCACACCACCCATGATAACAAATCTCTACCATAAACATTACTCTTATCGATTAACCTATATTGACACAGTTAGATTCTTCTAATTAATAACAACCAAATGAACATTGCTAGGATACTGTCCTTGTTTTGTTTTTCCAGGGCAGATATTGATTACAGGATAGGCCTACTAATTTGTTGTCACCAAAAAAATAGGACAGTTTTTTTTGACAGACTAAAATAATGGTGAGAACGGAAAAGGGTTGCATAAAAATAACAACATATGGCACAACAACGATATGATTATGTGGGATGGGAGCGGATGGGAGTCGACCCCATGTTCTGTTCCACAGACTTTACAGGGTCGGAATTGTGATAGAAAGACAAGCACATTTAGTGGTCTTTCCAAGAGGGTTAGGTTGTGGTCTTGGCGGGGCCGCCGAATGGATCTAAGGGTGTTCCATCCCCGCCCATGGGCGTCAATCGTTGGGGGATGGGTGGGGGACTAGTCCCCCCTCCCGACCCCCTTGTTTAAGTGGGAGGAAGGAAGGGTGGGGGGGGGGGGGGGGGGGGGGAGGGGGCGTATCATATCGATTGACTTTTTGTTTTACAACAACTATCTTCTCTTAAAGATGGGGTAAGTTGAAAATGAAAATGCAAAAAAGTTCCAAACCCCTTATAAGAAACTTTGAAAGAGCAATATTACTCAGGGCGCGCTCACATTATTACTCCAGTCATTGGGCCCATGAAACATCCCAAATACCATTTCAGCTCCCTGGGGAGTATACAGCTCGATGCTGCCATTTCGGTGCAAAGCTGCTAAATCAATCTCATTAACCATCTCTGCCCTGACAGGTACCCATTTACTCCTGGGTGGAGAGAAGCAATGAGTGACAAAGTGCCTTGCCCAAGAGCACACGCACCATAGTCCCAGGCCAGACTCGAACCCACAACCTGTAGCTTTACCTACAGATTATAAATTCACTGATGCAGACCACGATACTACGGCACTCCACTTGACAGTTGTTATCAGTACCCCTCGAAGAAAAGGTGCACATTGGGTGCCTCCCAACGAATTCAACCCTAATTACGTCACCGTGTGAAACGCACCGTGCTTTCTTCACCCAATAACAAGTAGAATGTTAACAACCGATTGTCCGTCTTTTATCAGGAACGGTAAGACATTAGGTTGATTTCCCTTCAATCAGATGTTTGAAATAGGATAAGTAAACAATCCAAAATATGATATTGCGAGGGATTTTATGACATATTAAACCTGTAATTATGCGAGATGCTCAACTCTCAAAACAGTTCTTAGTTGCAACCCATTTTTGTATTTATTTATTTATTTATTATTATTATTATTATTATTATTATTTTTTTTTTGGGGGGGGGGGGGGGGGGAAGTAGCAGGCGTATAAACAAAAACATTCCGAGCTTTAATTAAACAGGTGTAAGCCAGACCGCCCGTAACAAATCTCTACCATAAACATTACTCTTATTGATTAATCTACATTCACACAGCGGGATTTTTCTAATTAATAACAACCAAATGAACATTCCTGGGATAGTGTCTTGGTTTTTCCCAGGGCACATATTGATTACAGGATAGACCTACTATTGTTTTTGTCACAAAAAAATAGGACAGTTTGTCTGTACATCCCTGCCTTACAGACTAAAATAATGGTGAGAACGAAAGCAGTTGCATACAAATAACAACATATGGCGCAACAGCGATATATGTTGGATGGGAGTTGACCCCATGTTAGGTTCCACAGACTTTATAGGGTCGGAACTTTAACACACGCACCGTAGTCCCAGGCCGGATTCGAACCCATAAACCTTCAGCTTTACCTACAGATCACAAATTTAATGCTCCAGACCTATAGGTACTCCACTTGACAGTTGTCATCAGTAACCCTTGAAGAAAAGGTGCACTCTGGGCGCCTCCCAACGAGTTCAACCCTAATTACGTCGCCGTGTGAAACGCACCGTGCATTCAACCCCCAATAACACAAAATGTAATGTTGCCGGGAGACGCCCCCATGCGCTGACTGTGAAAACATGTCAATTATATTGCGGCAGCGATCTACGATACAGTTTATTCACGAGTTGGCCATTTTAAATTAAGGTAACATCTGTATTTTTGAACTTTGCGGAAAGGCCTAAACCTAATTGAAAATTAATACCAGTCTTCTCTGATGAATAATTTTACATTTGTGATTAAACATATCTTAACGTTTTAAGCCAAATAAATAGACAAAACATTGAGGCCAGAATGCAAAAAATAGTCTGGCATCATCTCATTTAACAGCACACAGTTTAAAAAAATACATTTAAGGAACACGCCCAAAATGGCTTCCTCGTGAATAAGGTCTATTAAGCTTTCCCCTATCCTTGAAAAGGCATCTTCTCCTATCCTTGAAAAGGCACCTTCTCCTATCCTTGAAAAGGCACCTTCTCCTATCCTGGAAAAGGCACATTCTCCTATCCTGGAAAAGGCACTTTCTCCTATCCTGGAAAAGGCACCTTCTCCAATCCTGAAAAAGGCACCTTCTTCTATCCTGGAAAAGGCACCTTCTCCTATCCTTGAAAAGGCACCTTCTCCTATCCTTGAAAAGGCACCTTCTCCTATCCTTGAAAAGGCATCTTCTCCTATCCAGGAAAAGGCACCTTCTCTTATCCTGGAAAAGGCACCTTCTCCTATCCTGGAAAAAGGCACCTTCTCCAATCCTGCAAAAGGCACCTTCTCCTATCCTGGAAAAGGCATCTTCTCCTATCCTTGAAAAGGCACCTTCTCCTATCCTTGAAAAGGCACCTTCTCCTATCCAGGAAAAGGCACCTTCTCTTATCCTGGAAAAGGCACCTTCTCCTATCCTGGAAAAAGGCACCTTCTCCAATCCTGAAAAAGGCACCTTCTCCTATCCTGGAAAAGGCACCTTCTCCTATCCTGGAAAAGGCACCTTCTCCTATCCTGAAAAAGGCACCTTCTCCTATCCTGAAAACGGCACCTTCTCCAATCCTGGAAAAGGCACCTTCTCCAATCCTAAAAGGCACCTTCTCCTATCCTGGAAAAGGTACCTTCTTTTATCCTGGAAATAACACCTTCTCCTATCTTGGAAAAGGCACCTTTTCGACTTATACACGCAAATGCAAAATATTCAAAAGCGAGCCTAAATTAACCACTACAAGAGAGAGCCGACATTAGAATCTGTGTTGCCAATTGTAAAACTGAACCTTTTGGGGGTACCGTTCACGAAAACATGTCGGTCAAGTTATCCATATGTATTGGCAGGATTTGCGATGATGCCAGCGACGGCTGTTTGTATGACACGTGTTTGCGAATGGCTCACTTTAATATATTTGTTTTTAATGTTTCGAATATTTTGTATATTTTTCAGGCTCTTACGAAGCGGACTCGAGTAAGGTGTCCGTTAGCGGGGTGTCGTCAGGTGCCAACATGGCCGTTCAGCTGCATGTCGCCTACTCTGCCTCCATCATGGGGGCTGGTGCCGTGGCCGGAGGTGGGCAAGTTTATTTATGATATGATAAAGGAAACCAGACCCAGGTATTACAATCATATGGTGCATACACTCTCAGATACTGACGCCAGCCAGCCACTTTGTTTCGTACATTGCCTTATGGGGGGAAATCTCTCTAAAATAAAGCTCAGAACACTCTAAAATTCTAATTTTTTCAACATCACCCTAATTTGTCGTTTTCCTCATTTTCTGTTATTATACCCTAACCCAATTTTACCATTGTATACCTTTACTGAAGACCCAACGTGCTATGGGGACTCGAAAATGTCCCCACTATTCAGTATTTTTCTTTCAAAAAAAAGAACCTGTCCCCACAACTAGGTGGAGGCTAGAACACAGTGGAAGGTGGTGCGAAATACGGTACCTTCTGGAGACGTGAACACAATGGGGGCAATGGGAGTGAAAAGGTCTCTAAAGGGTAATTTATATAGATGAATAGGTCTCCACTGAGAATTTCAAGAATTAGATTTTTGGATTGTACATGTACTTAAATTACTCAAAGACTAGGGTTAGGATGGGGGTTAGGGTTAGTGATTGAGTTAGGGTATAGTATAGGGTATATTGGGTCGAAATTTCAACCCAGGAAATAATTGTGGTTAAACTTGGGAGCATTTTGAAAAACGTGCTCGACTTTTTAACCATTTTGTACACGAGAACAAAGCCCTGTCTCCACAGTGATACACAAATGCGAATCGGTGTTTACACACGTGTGTGTGTGTGCTCTGGCACCACATAACGACCGAGGGGCGAGACACAAAGGAGAACAAAGGAAACAAAAGCCCCTCGGTCGGCGGTATGAATGGACAAATTCGGTCCTCGATCGACGGTGCAAGCGCAAAGCAATGGGGATTGGGTATAACATATATAGGAATAAAGGAAAACACAATATCGAGCCTCGATTGTTATGTGGTCCACGACTATATGTGTCGACACCGAAAGTGTCGGGCACTGAGGGCAATGGTCTGTCGACATTGCCACGTGTTTGTCGCTATCCCAATATTTCTTCTTATTGCAATCTTCTTATTGCTCGACCATGTAGCGCCTTACTACTGTGCACAGGGCAGTGCATACAGAGCCAGCCTGGGCGATTGTTCCGCTCTTGGCGATCCAGCCAATGTTGACATATCCGTCTTGAAGTCTCAGACAGAGACTTATGCTTCCGCTGGCAAAGTAGACGCCATAAGCAACCTGGAGTCCGACCGAGTCTACCTCTTCAGTGGAACAGAAGATGAAGTCGTACCAACAGGTAACAAAAACATGCACAGCGTAATACATTTCTGGGTATGCAAATGTGACCCAGCACGAGTAAATGAGACACTTTGAGGCAAAAATGAAAATTGAGATTTTGATTCCATCGTTTAAAACTAAACAAGCTTTAAATGATGAAATCAAAATCTCAATTTTTATTTTTGCCTCAAAGTGTCTCATTTACTCGTGCTGGGTCACATTTGTTATGTATCACTCTATTTAGATTAAAATATGGGAGGCCTTACGACGCGTCGGACTTACGAGGCGTCGGACCTACGAGGCGTCGGAGCTGTGAGGCGTTGGACCTATGGGTCGTTGGACCTATGGGGCGTCGGACTAAAGAGCCTTAATTTAGTTTGAGGATGAGATTAAGGACACATAAAGCGTCGGACTGTACGAACGGTCCCTTTTCCCTAATTACGTATTTATTAAAAATGTTGTCTGATAACTCATTGCTCCCACGAAACATCGAATTGGCTTAATTCAGCGCCGGTAGCCCAATGAGAAGAAATTAAGCTCGGCGATGTTCGGGCACCAAATTAAAGTTTCGTTGTGAGGAATTTGTGTGGTATTAGTGTTAGAATAAATAGCAAAACCTTCACTCTGAGAGCTGAATCTTCAACAAGTGAGGTTTTAAACATTCTATGTACTCTGTCTGTACTGGAATTTAACAAAATGCAAGAACACTAAACGAATCTATCATGCCATTAAGAAATCACGCTTTTGAAGATATTATTTTATTAATTGCTGGCTTTCCCCGTTTATTTCGTCAGGTCTTGTAGAGAAACTTGAAGAGTACTACAATGAATTCATCCCTACGGCAAACATCAAGACGGTCGACACCATACCGGCCGGTCATGCATTCGTAAGTATGACACCAATCAGCTATCAATCCATGTCAGTGTAGCCGTTTGCCACGACCGTCGTGGATAATTAGCCGGACCCATCCACGATCAAGGGCAATACATTGGTATTTTGAAAGAAAATAAAGCATTCCGATTTACAACATATTCTGGAGCCAATTTCATAGAGCTGCTAAGCACAACAATTTGCTTAGCATGAACATTTGTCCTTGGCAAAAACAACGTTACAGACCAAATTTTCAAGTGATCTTTATTGTTTTCGGTTGATAATCAGCTGGTTTTTGCTTAGCTTGAAAAACCTGTAGAATTTTTGCTGGTAACCTGTTTTTAATGAGCAAAACTTGTTTGTGCTAAGCAAATTGTTGTGATTAGCAGCTCTATGAAATTGGCCCCTGGTGTTATCGCTATGTTTGTACGACTAGCGAGGGTGGTTTTGTTATCGCACGGCGTTTACGTGATCTAGCTGCCGATCAGGATTTGGAATAAAACGAACAGGTTCCATACGCTTGTGCGTAAGGTACCGGTGTCATTATGAAAACCAGACTCCTCTGAAAATCAAACTATAGTTGCCTATTGGTTGAACCCTCTCACGTGGCCAGTCACTCTCCTTACTGGGTCGTATAAATAAAAACAACCCTGTCAGCATACGAGCATTTACTACTATATCAGCCGGTAAATGCTAAACAGTAACACTTTATTTTATGCATACTTATTTAAGCTTACACAAATTTTAAACTTACTTTTTGCTTGTACTTCGTAGCATTTGTTCGTTTGTATTCATACGAACCATTATATTCACCTAGGCCTAATACTCACGTAACACTACCAACAACGAGTCTGTATTTTATTGAGTCTTAAATCTATAATAAGCTTGATTCTTGACCCAATTAGACATCGCCTTTGATTACTTTTTCAGATCACCAAGGACTACGGAGGGAGTTGTGGAACAAAAAATTCAAATCCGCACATTAACCAATGTAACTACAACCAGGCGTATGAAATCCTCAACCACATCTACGGCAATCTGCAGGTATTTCATATCATACGACTCTGTGGGTGTTCGTGCAATAATTCCATACAACAATGGCAAGGTGATCATTTTGGTGAATGTGATATTGGAGCTATAGAATGTGTTTTGGGCAGGGAATTTTCCAAAATCAAATCCAGTTTCTGGGCTCTAGCCAAAATCACATCGTGTATTTGCACACCTCTCCATTGTGAAATCACAATGATTTCTGGTGGTATTGGATAATCCATACCTAAATTTTAAATTAGGAGCGTCAAAATCCTAATTCGTCGGGGGTCGCAGTCTGCGCAACTGAACTAGAGCGCGCAATTGGCGCAATGTTAACAACACTTTTTAACAATGTGTAAAACAACCTGCCAATAAAATTTAAAAAAATAATAATAATAATTTAACGTCGACTGTTAGGATACACCATTTATAATTGCTTGAATTATAACGATTGGGTGGATTTAGGGGGTTGTATTTTATAGTAAATACCGTTTAACTGACCTGTCCAAAGTTTTACAATCATGGATGAAGAGAAAAGCAAGAAAAACGGCGTTCGTTTTAAACCGGCGTCGGACAGTGGTTCTTTATTCTTGTGTTTTTTCGCGATCGATCAGGAATCGTTTTTTATACAAATATACAAATATTGCACAATCATTATTTAATATCAAATAAGTAAGATATTTCTTAATAATTTGGTAGTGACAATTTTAACCTTTAAACCCCCAACACATCGACTTTGCTCTTTAACGATTCTGATGGCTATTTCATGATTATGTCATTGTGTTTTTTTTGTGTCCAGGAACCGAACAGCAGCACCACTACGAACGACGTATGTAATTCATGTTCAGTTCCCACTTTCTTTACATATTTTACTCCCTTTTTACTGCATTTTTAACAGGTAACAAAAAATCTCAACTAGTAAGGCCAGATAGAAAAAAAGTTGTTGATCGTCCCCGCCCGACCCTACAAAACACGCCCGACATTAAACTTTTGTTATTTTTTATTAAACAAAAATAAATAAATAAATTAAGTATACAATCAAAAACCTTTTAAAAGACCAGTTAATAAATTCAATCCATGAATCAGAGCTCATTCACTCTGAACTTTTATTCACATGAAAACTAAACCGAATATGCCAAAGTGGAAAAATACACACTTGTACTAACACACCTTAGAAATTGTTGCATAAGGAATATCGGGTTTGGTAACGTTTTGTCTCCAAGTCGAGCACGGTGGGGCGCATGATGATCCCGCCATGACTGAAGACGCGCTCTATACTGATGAACTCAAAGCCGGTACCCCTAATACGCTATCGGTACCACATTGGCACAAGGTACATGCCAAAATCATCTGTTAATATATCCATGCAAGCCCAAGCTATGTGTTAACAATTTTCTTAAATTTATCCCCTGTGAGTTAGAGTGAAGAAATACATCCATGTTGAGAAGAAAGTAGTCTTTATTCTATATTTGTACGTCAACAAAACTCAATGGAAAGTAAAAGGAAAAAAAAAAATAAAAAAATAAAAACTCCCTCCCTACCCGAACCTTGGCTCACTATCAAGAGAACACGAATGGTATTGATGGCTTGGGATAATGCACATAGAAAGAAAATACATTTTCTAAGCTTTCTAATGATGTTCATCAAAAGCCTGTAAACAAAGCCATTATGTCTTATGCCTATCGGTGGTGAGCCCGTCATGTGGATGATTTTAACCACCGGTGGAACACTGCCAATTTCCATATAAAGATATATTTTTACTTTTGTGAGGGATATTGTTAGAAAGCTTAGGAAATTTCAAATCTTACACCAACAACAAAACAAATAATTTTCCGAATTATTTCTGATTTTGATGTGCTCGGTCACGATTTCAGAACTTGAAATTTCAGTTAAAACCTTTGCTCTAGAGAGGCGAAACAGGCAACAAGTCAAAGTGCGCCACGTCCGAGACCGCGCCAAGCCAGGGCCCGCGCCACACCAGAGACCGTGCCACATTTATATGTACACCAACAATAATTGATTAGTTATTATTTTATTTTTGCTATAGGTATTGTCCTTCTCGCAGAACGAGTTCTTCCCAATTACCTTTTCCTGGTTATGCGGCCTCTACTGTCCCATGTACCCAACGGGTTATGTCTACATACCGACCGGATGTGCGTCTACACAAAGTAAGGGGTGATGTACGATAGATACACGAAATGTCAGGTGTTTTCTACCTTCACATTCACCCATTCCTGATAATTCAAGCAATTACCAATGATTTATCCCACCTTTACACCCACCTATTCATTATATTTCAAGCAATTACCAATGATGTATCCTACCTTTACCTCCACCTATTCCTGATAATTCAAGCCATTACCAATGGTGTATCCTACCTTTACACCCACCCATTCCTGATAATTCAAGCAATTACCAATGGTGGTGCGAAATACGGTACCCTCTAGAGACTTAAACACAATGGGGACCATGGGAGTGAAAAGGTCTCCAAAGGGTAATTTCTTTAGATGAATAGGTCTCCATTAGGAATTTCACGAATTAGATTTTTCGATTGTACTTAAATTAATCAAACACTAGGGTTAGAATGTTAGGGTTAGGGTGTAATATAGGGTATATTAGGTCGAAATTTCAACCCAGGAAAATAATTGTGGTGAAAATGGGAGCATTTTGTAAAACGTGCTCGACTTTCTAACCATTTTGTACACGAGAACAAAGCCATGTCTCCACAGTGATACAAAAACGCGAATGTGTGTATCCTAATTTTAATACATGTACAGTGCCAGTGTGGACTTTTTTGCTGGGCTGTGACTTCCTCTGTATTAATTAACACCGTCACTCATCACTGAATACTCTTTTCTCACAGACTGCAAGTTACATGTGGCCCTCCATGGATGCTCACAAACCAAGTAAGTTTGTATATTTCAAAAGCAATCCAGTTGCACGCCACACAGCAATCCTGCATGTTTACAACATGGAATCAATTTATGTAGAGCCACCACTTGTACAGGGTGTTAATGGTGCAAGTAAAACGCATCTTTTTAATCATAAAGTTATACAAATTCCTTTAAAAAACCTACATAATCGGGGAGACTACGAATTAGGTTTTCAGATGATTGCCAACATGATAGGGCAAGATAGCTCAGTTGGTAGAGCGTCGGCTGTCTGGTATTCCTGAGGTCGCAGGTTCAAGTCACACCTTGCCGATTTCTTTGTTCACTTTGGATTGTTTAAATTGTAAGATAAAGACAAAGGATGTGCAAAAAGAACTGTCTCGTTTTGATATAGAACTTCGATCGGAAACAAATTCTACACGCACACCGGTTACAACGAGGTTGGGGAGCTCAATAACATCATCATCCTGTATCCCCAAGCCTTGATGAATCCGTATCTGCTGAACCCCCTGGGCTGCTGGGATTGGTACGTATGCTGCTTCTTTACGTTCGTATCTCATATAGGAACCAGCGATATAATCGCCACGTATATGTAATAGTACGATCTAGATGGCGCAATGTCTGTCAAATTGAACGTGTCACCACCATTGCAGTTTAATACAATTCTTTCTTTAATTACTTGCCGTTTTAACCTTTTTAACCAGAGCGTATTAGTTTTAAAATATTTGAACATCCCCGAGCCGATGCGCGGGATTATTTTTAACGAAACTCGATCCGAAGCAGGTTCAGGCCGCCAGTACCGGGAAGCACACTCACGCATTTCCGGCCTTACTCGCTGCTGACAGACATTTCCGGCCTTGCTTGTGGCGTGTTTATGCGTCATCCGTTTTGAATCTGGGGAAAACTTTGCGTTTATATTCGTCATCCGGCGCGAACTGGTTAACTGGTGGTATTGGACCGGTCCGTAATGCTCACGCTGACGCTCCCGTCGTCCCAGCGGTATTGCGCTATTGAACATACCCCAGTATTTGTCTGGTATTCAAAAATTTACCCCACATATTCTCTATCGTTTCCCATAGGTGGGGCTACAAGGATAACGACTACGGTAAGTCTGTTTCTTTTTAACTCATTACCTGAGTACACACACACACATGCACAACTATGTTACTACAACAGAACGATGCAAAATAAATTTTATTTTTTTCACTTTATTCATCAAAATCAACATTTCTTTTAATGAAACCTTAAACTGTAGATATTAAGGATTTCATTCATGACAAAAAATAAAAAACACATTTTGAGGAAATGTTCACCCTCTCAACGTTGAGCGGGCCATTACATGATAGTGCATAGCGCGACTTAGACACTTTTTTGTAGAGCCGGTCACATACAGATCCAGTCTTCGTTCATGTGACCATATCCAACATATTGAATTTGATGAACTCCCTGAACTTACTGAAATATATTTCAGATATAACTTGATTTGACATTTCGATTGGAGTTTAATTAAAACAAAACTGATCGTCAACAAATCTTCTGTCATTAATTTCATTTTTGTTTTTCGGTTTTTTATAGCTACCAATACTGGTTGGGAGATGGAAGCCATCAAAGCAATGATCGACCGCATTCTGGAGTAATGCCATGCGATAGGCGGTGTGAAGGGCGTGGCCAAAGGGTGTGGCAAAAGGGTTTGACCTGACCACGCCCAATAAAAACAATACTTGGAAAAAGCAAAGTATTAGAATTAAGTACATAGTTTTAGAAGTATGGATATATTAAGATAATACCTGGGACAGTTTACACAGTCCTGAATCCTCAACAAAATCAATATGATTTTGCACACATCTTACGGAGTTAGTAGGGTTCAAGGTAGGATACACCAATGGTAATTGCTTGAATTTTTATGAATGTGTGGATTTGGATGGGTTGTTTTTAATAGTAATTATTTTTTAACTGACCTGTACGAAGTTTCATAATCATGGATGCTGAGAAAAGCAAGAAAAACGGTGTTCGTTTTCAACTGGCGTCAGGCATTGTTTCTTATGCTGTTCTTGTTTTTTCGCGACCGCCGTCCGGCGATCGTTATTTTTATAAAATTCAATTTTCGTAAACACAATTACAGGATATCTAGAGCAATCATTTTGCTGGATGGCTATAATCATTATCAACTTTCAAATAAGTAAGATATTTCCTAATAATTCGGTAGTAATTTTTTTTCAAAATATCTGCAATTGGTGTATCCTACTTGTAATAGCCATTCCTATTGGTTGAGAGACGGACACGTGGGTAGTTTTAACAGCCAATAAAACATACCAAGTTTTAAACACCTTTCCTTTGTCGGAATAAATGTCTCCTTTGAAGTCTGGTCCATTTGACTCCGTCATTCGTTTTAAAAACCAAGCACTTCGTATTTAGTCCTTTAGTTTCCATCATGTTCACCAACAAAATCTTCATTAATCTTGACACGATGACAGTTGCCCCTTTCAACTTGGCCGCCAGGCTTTTTAGGGCTGCCATTGGTGTTGCCCCTGACTATCTGTGCCAGAAGCTTAACCGGGTCCAGCCTGGCGATCGACCAAAGGCGTGGCCAAAGGGAGTGGCCCAACCACACCCAATACAAAAATCATAATAGGCAACAATAAAAAAGGATGAAGAATAAGTATGAAAAAGTAGTTTATATGTGACCTGCTCCAACAAAACCCGGACAAAGTTGACAGTTTTTGTTTTTTAGATTTAGTTTTTTTCCTCAAATTCTCTAGGTTCTAAGCTTTAAAATGATGTATCATTTACATATGTACCCCGACCCTATCTCCCATGGGGGAAAGATATAGTGATAAACCCCTGACAACCTAATTATAAAATAAACAGCTTTGAAGTTCAGAAAATCATGTTATTTCTATGCACAATTGTTTCACAAAATCGACAAAAAAACACATTTCTGGGTGACCGATAATGTTTAAATTTGAAAAGATTGTAGATTAATAGTTCATGATTCAGGAAAACAAAAAACCTCGAAATGGTAAAACCCACCCCGAAATGACGTCACAAGTACATTGTAATAAAACACAATGTGCGACTTTGTTCGGGTTTCGTTTGAACAGGTCACATCAAGTCAAATAAAATGTAATAAGTTTTTTGTTGTGCTTAAATCAATAAAGTTTAATGTTGACAACAACATTGTGTGTGTGATTGTGCTTATTTTCTGTAATAAATGGGGGAAAACAATTTTTGAAAATTTTGGTCAAACCACTCCGCCCCTCGAAGGGAAGCCTCGTTAACATAAAATTACCACACTGAACGTACACTAGAACCAAATTTAATACACATAAATCTATTAATTTAAAACAAAAATTGCGTAATGAAAATGTTACACTGCATGTTTCCTTTAATCAATGAGACTTTGACCAAAGAAATGGACAAGGCGTGGAGGAACCTGCAGGCCTCAGAAACACCATGCCAGGATCTAGAAGCAGAGCTATCTATAGCACATTGGTGTTGTACTACCAAAGAGAACTTTTGAATTGCTTGCACCTCTAAGGCCGGGTGTTGGACAACTGAAGATATTTGTGACCCGCTCCAGGAAAAGGAGTTTATGTACATGATTGAAAAAATCCAGGATATAAGCTTTCATTTGGTACATAGTACAGCTCCATAGCCCCTCCCGTTCCGGTGATATGACGTTTTTGCATATTAAGGGTTCCATGGAATTCAAAATACAAAACTAAGAAAACAGGCTTTGAAACACAACAAAACTAAGACAATACATTTGAATCATGCACTCTTAAAAGGTTTCGTTTCACTTTATTTATTGAATTCCAGCTTTTTGTTAATTAAATCTGAAACTGTGGATATTAAAGATGGCATTTAGAACAAAAAATGAAAATCAAATTTGACAAAAATATTTACCCTATTAACTTTAACAGGCCATTACTCATAAATGCATAGCGTGACTTATGTCACCTTTTCCTAGAGCGGGTCACATTTATACATTGTAATAATGTTTTAGAGGCATATTCCAACGAAACTAAACAACAAAAGTCGCACACGTTCATTTTTAGATCTTACATTTTGTTGATGCATTTGGTAACATTAATATCTTATGCAAATGATTGACCTTTGACCTTCTGGTTATGTCACGTTGCTTCGTCTTCTCTGTAGTTCTCTGTTTTCATTTGGAGTAAACCCAAGTCATCGTTTTGCTCTTCGGTTCTCTCGTATTCCTCAACAGTCAACTCGGGGTCTTCATCTGGGGCATACACATTCTGTTCCCAAAATTTAACAACAATTAAGTTTAGCATATGTGACCTGTCACCACAATATGAGAGTAAGGTCGGAAAAATTGAAAATTGAGATAATGGTATTTTTAATTTCTTGAGAAAGAGAGCTTTACAATAGTATATAACACTTTTGCAATAAATACATTTTACAGCGCTCCAGAAAGTCATGGGTTTCACAAAACGTGTTTGTGAGAAAACTTACTTAATAAGCATCCTAAACAAAACACAAAAGATTGCCAAACAAGACAAGTAAGGTTCGGTTGAGCATAGCAACGGCTATGTTCTAATCATTATTACTTCTTGAAACTTTCCACACATAAGGACTATTGTATACCGTACTTTCGCAAACTTGAGACAGTTACGAAGACCTAATTTGCATATTTAATTACCGTGTTAATTAGACCACTGATGGACTTTAATCCAAACACTAACTACGCAAACAATACGCAAAATCGCGTAATTTGAGAGGTTTTTGAACATCTGATTGAACCCAAAAAATGAGAAATATGTAGAGGAGGACTTAGGCTTTTTAAATTACGCAAAATCTCAAAATTGACCACCCCTTCATATTTTGACTTTGGATGGCCATATCTCCAAATCACATTGTGCGACTTCACTCTCATTTTGTGATGACAGGTCACATATAAACTAGAGATAGTCCTGTTTGCAAGACGACCTAATCGCGGTATGCAGCGCGTAGGCCGGCGATGCGGGCCACCCTCTAACGTACGCCGTAGACCACGCCATGACCTTCCAATAGGTCGTCTTGTCTATCTCCTCTAATCGCTTGTAAAATTCAGACTGAAATTGTGTTGCATTTGCATGCGCGTGTGACGTTGCGTGAATATTCGCGTGACGTAACATGCATAAGCGCCGACTCATTGATTAATTTTTTTTTACGTCACGTAATTATGAAAAAATTAATAACAATATATTTGAAAAAAAAAAAAAAAAAAAATAATAACAAAAATAAAATGTTGGTCTTATACAAACGACTTCATTTTCTAAAAATCAGCCGAATGCCAATGAGCAATGGGGTCAACTTCATGAAGCTGCTAAGCACACAAATTCGCTTAGCACACAAAAATCATACTTAGTAAAAACAGTTTACCATACCAGCCATCCAAAACAAAATTTTTATGCTAAGCAAAAACCAGCTGAATACCAGTCACAAACAATATACAACACCGTGACAATTTGGTTTGTAAGCCTGTTTTTGTCAAGGAATGTTTTTCGTGCTAAGCAAATGTTTGCGCTCAGCTGCTCCATGAAATGGGCTCCATGAAAAGTCTTCCTTTGCAAAGTTTTCCAGAGTACAAACCAAATTGTCAGGTGATGTATATTGTACGTATTCAGCTGGTTTTTGCTTAGCATGAAAAGCACCTGAATTTTTTGCTACTTTGGCAATTTTTTGTACTTTACATGTTTTATAAAAATTGGGCTTTAGCCTCACCTGAATATAGCAATTGCCAGCAGAATCATCTAGGACCACGGACACCAGCAGCTCACCGGCGATGATCTGAGTGAAGATTGAACAAATGACGTCAAAGCAGAAGTGTTTTTTTTTTACCAATCAATTACTACTTTTGGATTTGAAACATAAAAAGAGATCGAGAAGGATATATATTTTTAATTGGTTGCTTTCTCGTTAAAATTCAAATTCGCATCCAGTGGATGTGTTTTGGGATTGTATCGACTTAATTCAACATTTGAATTTGGAAGAGGATGTGAATTTGGAGCATTAACACGACTGCCGACTACAATGACAGGACGTACACGATCGCTTAGACGCATTCGTTTTTGGCAATGACTAGGGTGTGTGGGGATGGGAGTGCCAACAATTTTACCTTGTCAATCTTGTCAATGAACTCCTTGAGTCTGGACCCGGACCCCTCGGTCGCGCTGTCCTGGCCCTGCACCATGCTGTACGGACGCATAAGCTGATTCCTGACATCCGTCAGGAGGCCCTCTAGTGTCGTAAACTTACCCCCCAGGGTGCCCATCATCAGCTCGAAGTTGAGGTCGGGTATTAGGAATCTGGACGTGTCTGACTGAATGATGACAAATTAATAAGATTTGCACGGATTTGATTCGTATACAGCTCTGCTTTATGACAACTACTTCGACTTGATTTCCTTAAAAACTCTGCGACGTGCCACCGCACTTTTTTTCGAAGTCGCTTCACTGTAAAAAAACAATAGATTTTTCTTTATTTGTTAAACAAATCTCATATTACATGTTTTCCTATGCCGAATAGCATGGTAAGTGCCGCTTGAACCCTGGTTGAACCGGTGACCCAGCTTTTAGCAAAGCAAAGTGCTGCCTCATTCACAATTGTTTTACAAATTAAAAAAAAAAAACCACACTTCTGGGTGGCGGAATCTGTTAAAATTTGGTGAGATTGTAGATTATTAGATCGTGATTCAGAAAAAATAAAAAACCTCAAAAATAGTAAAATCCACCCCGAAATTACTTCACGAGTACATTGTATTAAAAACACATTGTGCGACTTTGTCCGGGTTTTAGTTGGAACAGGTCACATATATTTATGTAATATTAACGTTCACATTTGCTGTTGAGGAATGGCGCTAATGAATATGATTTTTCGTAAACATAGACAAACCATTTATTTATTACATTTTTTATTTACAACCATCTTTAACGAGGGTAGCCCATCCAGCAGAAGCTGATCCTCTGGGGCCCTCATGAACAATGAGAAGAAAGTACAGTTTTAAGAGGTGGGAGGAAAACCTTAGAAGAAAATCCTGGGGGAAACCCACGGAGTCAGGCAGGGACTGAAAACCCAATCCACATACTGGCCCAGGCGGGGTTCGAACCCGGGCCATAGTGGTGGAAGGCGAGGAAAGAACCGCTGCGCCAACCAGACTCCCCCATAGAAACAAAAGGGACGACCTTAGCCTTTCTGAGATGTGGTGGTAGGCTCATTAGAAGGAGGATCCCATTTTGTCCAGCAACCCTTCCTCCAAGACCACATTTCCTTTTGGCTCTCACCTTCAAGATGTCTCTGTTCAGATCCATGGCCGCGTCGGTCATCTTCAAGGTTATCCGCTTCCCTCTGGTCTCAATCCCCGCTCCAGATTTGACCTCACTGTCCTTGAAGCCACAGGAGTCACAGTTGGAGGCCATGAGGATGACTTCCTTGAAGTATGGGATGTCTGGTTGGTAGTAACGTTCAGGAAAAAAAAAGGAGCCTCAAAAGTACTCTCTTAAAGGTAGGATACACCATTGATAATTGCTTGAACTTTCATGAATGGGTGGATTTAGGGGGTTTGTATTTCATAGTAAATATCGTTTAACTGACCTGTCCGAAGTTTTACAATCATGGATGCTGAGAAAAGCAAGAAAAACTGCGTTTATTTTCAACCGGCGTCGGGCAGTTGTTCTTATGTTATTCTTGTGTTTTTTGTGTGTTTTTTCATCTCCGCCCATCAAAGGATACTGACAAGTTTCATTCTGGACTTGGTGGGCATGCTGCAGTTGGAGCAGGTCACGTTAAACTGCAGCACCTCGTCTGCGAGGTTGGTTGGCTCTGAGGAGTCGGATGCTTCATCAGTGGCCTCCTCCCCGTCTCCTTCCTCCTCCTCCTTCTCCTCTCTTTGCCTTTCCTCTTCATCCTCATCCGGGTCTGCACTCGCAGCACCTTGGTCCTCATCAACCTATGTGCGGAAACCAGTCAGCAATGATCAACACTCCTAGGGCCAATTTCATAAAGCTGCTAAAAGCACACCAATTTGCTTAGCACAACAAAAATCTTGCTTAGTAAAAACAGGTTACCAGCCAAAGCAAAAACCAACTGAATATCATGCGAGAGTACGTTGTATCACCATGAGTCCTAGGGATATGTTGTGGTCTCTGGTCCTGGCGTACGTGTTGATGGTCATTGAAGGGTCCGTCTCTGGGGCGTTTGGGTTCTCAATGAAGCTGTTGCCTGCTGGATCATCCAGAATCTTAAAAGAAAAATAATGGGAATGTCTTCTTCACTTCCCTCTGAAATATTTAGCATAGTCTTCATTGGGAGTTCAGGTCTGGATTGTACATAAGAATTGGAAGAAGCATCTTAAAAAACTATAAAAAACAAACCGATTTGTAATTTATGTATTAATGTTGGCAAGAAATATCTTACTAATTTGGAAGTAAATAATGATTGTAGACATCCAGCAAAATTATCGCACTAGATATGCTGTAATTGTTGCGAAAAATAGCTTTTAGCATCATGTGGATTTGTTTGTCCAAAAGGTCTGTCTCAGAATTCATTGCTCACAGGAAACATCGCATTGGCTTATTATATAAACCAGCAGACAATGGTGAATCTTACCAGGTGGAATGGCGGTGCAAGGTTCTTGAGTTTGCCGATGAACTCTTCAATCAGGGCTGCGTCTTCTGGATACCTTGCCTTGGGACAAAACAAAAAGAGGTGTAAGTTAGTCCATGAAATCGCTGTTAGTGTGTATGCGAGGAGATTTGGTGAATAACCCCAACTCCCTAGGCTCTCGCACTAGAAAGCATGCCAAACCTAACAAACTTCAACAGCTGCAAACAGGTTCAGTAATTATTGGTACACTGTACTGAACCTAACAGTACTAAACCTAACAGTACTAAACCTGCCAAACTCCAACAGTTGAGGTTTTATTGACTTGGTACAGTGATGACTGGCCAGTGGTATTATGTGCTTGAGTGGGGACACACAGGTTGGTAAATGCCGCCAATCGTGGACGGGGCATTGTCCGACTGTCTTCCCTTCTTTTGTTTGTACTCTTATATTTTCGGATGACCTCCATAGGATTTGTACACGATTTGAAATTGTAGACGTTTTGTCAATCGTGGACGTACCCACTTCTTTTGTCTGACGACCACGATTGGCGGTCAATACATACGCACACATACAGGGTGTACGTGTACCAGTGTTGTAGTCGAGTCACCTATGTCGAGTCCGAGTCCGAGTCCCGAGTCACTTGGTCCGAGTCCGAGTCCGAGTCCGAGTCCCGAGTCACTTGGTCCGAGTCCGAGTCCGAGTCACGAGTCACTTGGTTCGAGTCCGAGTCCGAGTCACGAGTCACTTGTTTAAATAATTAAATAGTTAAAATACTTCAACCAGTTCACTTAGATGACTGGATCACTATTGATCGCAAACAACACACAGCCATCTCAGTGCAATATACAGGAGGTGTTTTTACAGGTACCGTACATGCCAGACTATGGTCAGCTTCGGTTGCGTCTATGGCTAGATCAGCGCGTAAGCCGCCTATGTTTTTAGAGGTAGCGATATAGCCGCAGCCAGCTAAAGCCGTCATTCGGATTCCGGAGACGAATTCCTATTTCCCTGGTAATATGCATCAAGCAGTGGCTATGGTGTTAAGGTTGACAGAATACCAGCGTTAATATTGGTGTCGTGCACAATAATGCTTTACATAAATATATACCAGTGTTATTATGCGTATTGAACATACACATGTACATGTACGTGCGCTGTACACTACATGGCCATAGCAACACAGTAATCACAAACACTATTACTTGCAACATCAGTGTAACTGCTTATTTCGTGTGCTAAACGTTAATATTCCTCCATGTGCATGACGATTGAATCATTGGAATTGTTTTTAATATTTACAAAAAACTAAAAAAGGTATTGTTGGTGAAAATACGTGACTCGAGTCACGAGTCCTCGAGGTCAAGTCCGAGTCATGGTAGTCGAGTCCGAGTCTTTTGCCGACGTGACTCGAGTCAAGTCCGAGTCACCAAAATTGTGACTCGAGACGGACTCGAGTCATACAACTCTGACGTGTACATACACTTACAGTTGACCAGGAACTGTTCTGTATGCACGCATGCTGACAAAACGCACGTATGCTGACAAAACGCACGTATGCTGACAAAACGCACGTATGCTGACAAAACGCACGTAAGTTGACAAAACGCACGTACATGTATGCTGACAAAACGCACGCATGCTGACAAAACGCACGTATGTTGACAAAACGCACGTATGCGGACAAAACGCACGTATGCTGACAAAACAAACGTATGCTGACAAAACGCACGTATGCTGACAAAACGCACGTATGCTGACAAAACGCACGTATGCTGACAAAACGCACGTATATGGTAATGGTAACAATAAAGTAATTGATACAAAGGACAGGGGAAAAGGTAAATTGATTCTTATACATGTACCTTGCGAATCGGCTGTTCTTGTTCCAGTCCCTCAATTGCTCTAGATATTACCCCCTCCACTGTGGTAAAAGCTGATTGTGATATAAATTAAATGCGATTCCAAATTAGCATTAATTTTCACAGTATTTTTACAAAATACGACAGGCTTTAGAAATGTATCTACATCCAAATACACATAGAGTTTTTGAACATGTCAATTATTGTAAACATGCATTCAATCCGAGTCAAGAATAATTAAACAGATGTGCATTATCAAGTAATAACCCACTCAACGTTGAAAGGGTGACAACAAATTTATCATGAATGACATCTTTAATATCTACAGTTTAAGCATGTACAGTTCCATTCACAGAAATGTTGATTTTGATGGATAAAGTGGAAAAACCGACCATTTGGTGTGCATCGATCTGTTGTTCTACAACAGAGCCGGCTATTTCAAAGCCTGTTTTCTCAGTTGTGTATTTTGAACTCCAAGGAAGTAATCAATATGCCAACATGTCATATCTCCATACTGGGAGGGGCTGTGGAGCTCTATTATATACCAAATGAAAGCTGGCGTTGTGGGCTTCCATCCATGTACAATGTACAGTATATCTCCATTTCATATACATGTACCCATATACCCATTTTTGTAGAGTGGGTCACATGGTATATATGTGACCCGCTCCATTGAAATCAGGAATAAGTCTCGAAATGACTTTTTGAGATATGCACATGGTGAGAAAGGGAATTTCATAAGCTTTCTAATGATACCCATCACAAGTGTGTATACATCTTCTTAGGTTAACGAGTTATGGTCTGATGAAGATGACAGGTGTATATTTATTTGCCGAATCGACTTTCCGAGAAAAACAGCTTTGAAATACACAAAATTGACCAAAATCATACGGACAGCGCACACAAATCCTCTTTATTTTCATCTTTATTGATTTTTTTTACATATAAGACATTAATGACAATAATCTGTGATAACTACAATACAGTATTCAATATTCAGTAAAACGACTTGGTCACGATTTTCACCCATGCGTTAACTTCAACGACCGATTGCGTAAAACGGCCCCAGCGACTTATTCCTGATTACGATGGAGCGGGTCACATATTGTGTTAGCCATGTGTGCTAAATCTATCAACATCTACATGTACCAGCACTTGGGGGCTCCATTATCCCAAACTAGAAACAGATCAGATAAATGATGCATTTTGGCCGATTTGGTTCAGGAAAACAGTGGGGAGTTAGGGGTAATAATGATTTGTTTAAACCACTTACAGCCTTTTTGAGAACCACAAGGGACTTCAAACTCTAACTCTGGAATTTTTATGGATGCTGTGTCTGCCTTCACCACTTGTCTGTTAAAGTCCTAAAAAAGGAAAATTAACAAAAGAAATGATGAGAAAAATAAAAATGATGAAAATCAGCTCCTGCCAAGATACATTTTATCAACAAGAGCTATAACAAGTATTTATACAAGTACAAGTACAAATACAGGACGGGCTATCCCGAGAAGTGCGAATAATCGAACGCCTGAATCACGCTGTACTGCACACCTTGGCATACATTTATTATACTTCATTATTTTACTTCATAATTTGTGAAAAATATGTGACCTGTCATCACAAAATGAGCGTAAAGTCGGCAAAATCAAAAATTGAGATATGGTATTTCTAAATTCTGTGGAAACAGAGCTTTCCAATGGTATATAACACTTAGAGGTTTGATACTCAATATTTTTTTTATTTTTATTTTTTAGTCTATGAGAAAACGGTCATTTCTTGCGAGAAATTGTGTGAAATGCATAGAAAGGCATAGTCAAAATTGTCTCAAAAACTAATTTTGTTTTTATCTGATCGTCCTGAAAAATTGGGAATTGATTGTTGGAGATTTAGTCTTTAAAAAAACCATATAATCTCAAAATCTACCACCCCTTCAAATTTTGACTTTGACTGGCCGTACTGGGAAATCACTCCGTGCGACTTTACGCTTATTTTGTGATGACAGGTCACATATGTCAGTGAACTGAATTAAAAATGGCTTTACAGTAAAATTAAAAAAAAAAAAATGAATGAAAATGAAATGAATGAAAATGAAATGAATGAAAATGAAATGAATGAAAATGAAATGAAAAAACATATAGAATCACACGCCTTGAAAAATCACACGCCTTGAAAAATTACACGCCTCGAAAAATCACACAACTTAACAAATTCAGCTGTGCCTTTTCCACATGTCTGTGATTTTTAAATCAGAAGGACTGAATAAATATATTTCAATTGAAATGCCCCTAATTGAAATGACCTTAATCAGTCAATTTAGCCAACCAACATTATGTACAATGCACCCCCTCCTCATCGTGCCCTATTCCCTGCCTCACCCCCCTGTACCTTTTGTACCTTTTTATTCTTAATTTGGACAGTGATCCGACAGCCCTTGTCCTGAATCCTTCCAGCAGGTTGGATGTCATTGTTGGAACAGCCGCAGTGGGAACAGGAAAACGACATCACGACGATCTCCCGGAAAAATGGGATTTTGGTCAAGAGCAGTCTTGTCAAGCCCTAAAAACAAAAATAGCGTTTGGAAATTTGGGTAGAGAATGTAGTGTCCTGACGCTACCTCAGCGGTTGTGTACAAAGTACTCTGTATCACACCTACATGTATTCTGTTATCTCTGTTATTTGTATTGATCTTGAGCATTATCTTAAAGGTAGTATACACCATTGGTAATTTCTTTAATTATCATGAATGGGTAGATTTGGGGGGTTGTATTTCATAGTAAATATCGTTTAACTGACTTTTCCGAAGTTTTACAATCATGGACGCCGAGAAAAGCACGAAAAACAACTTTTGTTTTCAACCGGGGTCGAGCAGTTATTCTTATGTTATCTTTGTTTTTTCGCGCTCGCCGTCCGGCGATCGCGAATTTTTCTTTATAAAATTCATTTTTTTGGAATAATTACAGGATATCTAGTGCAATCCTTTTGCTGAATGCCTAGAATCTTTATTTACTTTCAATTGAGTAAGGTATTTCCTAATAATTCGGTAGTAAATATTTTCGATATCTGCAAATGGTGTATACTACTGTACGTTTAAACTTGGTGTTGTCTTTAATAAGTGTATTCTTTCTTTTTCACTAAATTTGTGTCAAAGGGGATTCCTACTCGACAAGCTTTGCTTCTTTTGGGGATCCCCTTCCGCATGTATAAAATTTAAAAGAATGTACATGATTAGCTCACAAATTTATAGCTTATTATTTATTGATGACTTGCATCCTCTTGTAACCTTTATGATATGTGGTAGAAATAATTTTAAAAAAGAAAGTATATTGAGAGTTGAAAACATTTTCTGACTATTTCTTAACAAAATTTAAACAATTTTGTTCACTCCCAGATTGATGTCTTTTTAACTGATTAACCATCATTAAGATGTTATGTATGTAGCCCCACAAATATGGCTGTAATTAGCTTTTTTGTGTCATTTGTCTTTATCTTGTCGCTATTTAAATAGATAAACACAGGTGAGCTGAATACAGCCCCATTTGTGGGGCCATATGTACGAAGAAAAAAAACAGCGTTTAGGTTGCAACATTCTGTTCACATTTGTCAACAAGAGTGAAGAGCTAAAAAGAACAGATTTTGTTATAAAAGATTTTTATAATAGAATTAGTTCAACAAACATGGGACTCTCCTCAATACAAAAAATCATCAACAAAACCGTAAGGCGTAAACGCGTAAATGAGTGACAGTGCAGTGACAATATGATAATTATAATTACACAACACTAAACAGCATTTTAATATTTACACAAAAATACAAACAGAATATTTACAGACGCGTACAAGGAAATCTACAGGAATACAAAACATTGATACTTTATGTATATCGCTGTACATTATTACTATTGTTTATGCCCATATTTGTAAAACAGGTTCAATGGCAATGCCCCCCCCCCCCCCCACCCCCGGCCATTTAAATATTACATGATGCGTGATCATGTGTTGCCAAATATTTTTACAAACCTGCTCATGACAATTCATGCAAAGGCTCTCAATTTCGGTAGCTTCCAAATCACCCATGTCCTCTGCCGTTAACTCTCGAAAGAGCGGGACGTTCCCGTAGGGTTGCTCTGTCATTTTACTTCACTTCAAAGCCAAAAATAATTCCACAAAAATCACCTTCTCAAATGCAATATGCGGTCGTGGTTGCGTTCGTTTAGCTCACCCGAGTCGACACGGGTTACCCTCCGGGTCTCATGATCATCCGGGTAATAGCTGACTATATCTTTGCCAAATACCATTGTATTCGACCATAGATCTATTCGACAGTGCGCCCGCAAATCTAATTAGCGCGCAGTTCTGCGATCGCTGATCGGTTCCCCATAAAACCGGCAGAGAAATAAGGAAAAAGATAAACCGCTGGATGCAATTTGCAAAGACCACTGTGCGATCGAGGAAACTGGACTATAAATCGTGACGTTATAATAACGGGTGCACTGTTGTTGAATATAGTGGGTGTTCGTTCCAAGCAACATATACATTTATGGCGGCCGGACATACGTTCAAGTTTGCACATAATTATTAACTTTATTGGAGGCCTAAACATAATTATTTATTGAGCTCATTAGTTGTGATTTTACAAATATTTTAGCCCGACGTTGTTACGAAAAACTAGGGACTGTATACAATTAAAATGGGTCACAGACTATTCGATGGTAAGAGTTGAGCGCCCAACATTAATACATAACTGTCAGGTTATCAATCGTGTAGTACGTGTAGTAACCAGTATAACTACTCAGCACGACCGTCCAAATTATTCCCCCCCCCCCCAAATGATGCACCATATGCTAACCCTAGTATTATTATTATTTTATTATAGCGCCCAAGGCACTGTAGCTCGCAATTAGCCTGAAGAAAACCTGTACAACCTGTAGAAGACAATTAGAAGAAAGTACAGTTTACTTTTAGAGGTGGGAGGAAAACCTCAGAAGAATAGCCTGAGGAAAACACACGGAGTCAGGCAGGGACTCAAACACAATCCATCTACATAATTGGCCCAGGCCAGATTCAAACACAAGTCGATAGTGGTGGAAGGCGAGGAAAGAACCGCTCGCCACTGACCATGACTCCCCCCTTGAGTGCAAGTATTGCAACGTATAATCATAGAGAAAGGAATAATGCAGCCTACACTAGCACTGCATGCAACCATAGAGAAAGGAACCGTGATGCACGTTGCAGAAACACAACAGCCTTGGTTAGCTCTCAAGGCTAGGCTTACCGTACGCGGGTGTCTAACCATGGAGCTATGGAGCTTCATAACTCCATGGTCTAACCTAACTTCAAGTTACTTTATCCCTGTTGGTGCGGGTGAGCTAAACGAACGCACCAATACATTTCGTTATGTGATCACGATTTTGCGGTCATGACCTCTCAACAGTGACCTACATCTCGCAAAGGACCAATCACAGCTCCTGTACAATATTCCCGATGATTATTGTCCAATTAAATCGGCTTTTTCTTACAACTTACCATGGTGAAGAAGAGTCTAGTCCCCTGAATCAGACTTCACGTGTTGTATGTTAAAGCAACGGCAATTCACAAATTAGTCTAACGAACAGACTAAACACTGGCAACAGCGTGGAACTGCACGACACACACGGTTTGGTTAATTTTACCGGTAATATTTCCCGGATATTTGTTTGTAAAAACAAACGCACACACAATTACAAATGGGCAACGTATTAGCCGCTGAAGCATCGCCGACGATGCCCAGTCCTCTGATCCCCGGCATGCCCCCGGCTCCTCCCGCTACAGCGGCCGGACCGGTTCCAGGGATTTTGACAACGAACGGTGGAATACAGAATCCGGGAAGTTTCGAAGATTTGTTCAAGAAGGTCAAAGGTGAAATTTGTATTGTAGTGACAACATTAGGGAATAGGAAGGACATTTATCGGGGGGGGGGGGGGGGGGGGTTCGATTATCAGACTACTTTGACATAAACTTGACGAGTATCTGCATAGAAGTAGAAGTAGAAATAAAAGTAGGCCTAAAAATTGTAATAAAGGGGTTGCATTGACGTCACGCGCGCTACGCGTACGCGCTAATCGCACGTACAACCATGCGGAGCGGTGAGGTCAAACAAAGTGTGTTTGACCTCACCGCTCCGCCCGGTTGTACGTGCGATTAGCGCGTACGCGTAGCGCGTGTGACATCACATGCATTCACTTTATTGGGTAGACCGAGTTACTGGCCTCTAGTTATCGCTTTTTTAACATTTGGGCATTATCTTGCGCTACTAGAGGCCGAGCCAGGAGAATATTGAAATTCGATCAGCTCTAGAAAGTGGTTCAAAATGTCGCACAAATCCACACAAATACTCAACAAAATACCTCTAAATCGTCTAAATAACCTTTCATATGTGTCCAAGCTGAGTTAACGAACTTCTAAGGTATTCACGATCAATTCTTGACCTGCAAATCAAGGAAATTCGACGCCAGTTTTCCAGCGCGTACTGAACTTTTGCATGGCCGCCATTTTTGTGATGAGCAAACCGAGCATTGTGGGTATTCTGTGACGTCACTGCCAAAGTGCGTGCCGACCGTACCACTATACGCGGGGGTCAGAGGTCATTGTATCGCGCGCGCAACGCGATACTCCGACCTGTGACATCGGAGAGCAACCCCGCGTATAGTCCAATTTTACAGTTGGTCAGAAAAAGCAGGAAATAAGTAGGGACTTTTAAAAAGTAATCAGAATAGTATTACTGGTAAAAAAATAAGTAGAGCGTATCGATTTTAAATCACATATTCCAAAACTACTTCGATTTCCCAAAATTAACAAGCGGTTGGGGAGATACGCTTGTTTAAACCATGGAAACGCGGCCGTTTTCTAACCGCGCCGATAGTGTAATTGAATATAAGAGAAGAACACAATAATGTGATATTACGCGCAGTGCGGGTTTTGCCGCACAAATCCTCTTTCCTATTGTCAAGATAAATCTTTTGTGTTGTTTAGTCTAGAATTCAAACGTTTGAAAACCATGATCGAACCATGATCGAACGTACAGATAGCTAGCTCTGCCCTTGGCAGAAGAACGCCCTCGTGTGACAAAGCAAACTCCAGAAAGCATACGTTCGCATTGGCGCTTGACTCGCAACTTATTATTAGGATCCCCTGTAGTTTTTATTCTGTGTACGGTTTATTGCTTTTTAAATGTTATTGTTGCACTTTCCGTTTTAACATCAATTGTTAATGACATTTCCCCGTGTAATTGGTTAAATCTCTTCTTTACGTAGGTCAATGTGTTTTATGTTGTTAATCACAGACCTAGTATTTTCTTTTCATTTTTTTTTGTAAACTGTTTTTATTCACATATAATCGTTAATCACTTCATTATTTTATTCATACTTCTTTGTTATAATTTTAGTATTTATTCTTGGAGTTTGTTCTTTTTTCCGTTCTCATTTACAGCTCAGAATTTATATATTTTCATCCTTGCATTTCATCCGCGATGAAGTTATATGTCTCCATTAACAAAATATTAGTTTGTACCATGTCACAACATAGCTTAAATAGTGTTTGTATGTAAGCAAAACCGATGCACGCCATGTCAATTTTATGTACTTGCCCATCACATGGTGATTTAACGAATATCGCGTCGTTAAAGACAGTTTTTTTAAACGAAATTTACATGAAGATATAATTAACAAAAATATATTAATACATTACTTTTAGTAGTTTCAAGTTATTATTACGTACACACCAATCGTTGCCAACAAATACTGTGAGTTCGAGACAGTACTAACCAGTTTAGGTTTAACCATCTAATCCGCCGCAACGTGTCTTGAGCCAGTTTACGGTTAAAATAGTCCTATGGGTATTTCTTTGATGATTATGAATAGCAGCAATCTTGAAGGGACATTGCTTATTCCTTGTTTTTATGTATGTCTGTGATAGTACGTAGACAATTATGTGAAGGTATATAGAGCAAGGCTCATTTATACACATGTACAATTTGTTTTAGTAACGTTGCGCTCTCTTCATCAGTTTCATACCGACTCGAGTTCGTATAACGACGTGCGTTGTATGCGCGATGCTGCGTGCAGGCTTAATAATAATATCAATGCGCGCAGCATGCAGCATGCATATCGCAGATTCGCGAAGGGCGGAAGGCGCGCGTGCGATGCACGCACTCATACGAACTCGGTGTGAAACTGACGAAGAGAGTCTACAAGTTTAACGCTGTTTTGAGTTTATTTTTTTTCACTTGTTAGTTCTTTCAGCGCTTTAACCGTTGTGATTAACTTTGCAACAGAAGCACGTTATTGAGCACACTTGTCATCACAGTCTGTTCGCAACCGTCAGTTTGATGGACGAAGGTTGTTATCACCACCAGTCGGGCACCGTTCCGTCTAATGCCGGTTAAGAACGAGTCGACTGAGACAGAAGGATTTTCACTTTTAGGCCTACAAAAGTATATATGACCGGCTCACGGCTCACCACTTGTAGCTGTTTCCGACGATGTCATGTGGAAATGGTAGAATGATCGTGAAGACCAGCAACAACATGAGCAAACATTTTGGTCAATTATTTTCTTTCTTAGAAGTGCTCCACACCACAAGCCTCTTGACGGAGCGTGATGTGGTTAAATTCAGTCTCTACAGGGAGAGTAAACGGAAATGGATCAAATTATAAAAAGTACTTTATCAATAGGCCTATGTGGCTTGCTCTCTTGAAGAAAAAAATATTGTATACAGTGTGACCCACAAAAATACGGACCAGCCTGAGGCCAACCTAGGCCTATACTAATGAATGAATAATCTTTCTATAAATATTACTAATATAATGATTACGATTTGGGGCAGTAGTGTAGCTCCCAACCTTATTTTTAGGAAGCGAAGTCGGAGGTCTTTCGCAACAAGAAATATTCACAGCACCTTCGAATTTAACATGTCCAAACGACAAGTTACAAACGTGCAGGTAATATATTTAAAATGGTAACATTGTGAGTGTATTACACAACAAGTCCGACACTATTAAATCTGGTATGGATAATGAATACAAATTGGAATGCTGTTAGAAGCAATGTATTTTAAGGTAAAAAACCTTACCTACCGGTATTATTGGGTAAATAACATGACATATACATGTATATGGTTTAAGACGCACTTAATTTTCGTGCTGTTCCAATATACGTACATATCTGTATTGCGCCATCTGCAAGAATGATACCCGTTTAATTGGTATACGCTTCAGGCAGCGATTAAAACGGGCGACGCAGTCGATTGGCATGATATTTATTGCCTGCTACCTAAATAAGCGTGTGTTATTTACGTACTTTTTGACTGCATATTATTATTGGCCTGGGTAATTGACAAAGCCTTGTGAAGACATTTTCTTTGTACATCATAATTTTAGAAGATTGTCAAAGTCATTGGTGGCTATTTTATATTTATGTATTTCTTAATTTGTATATTAGGCTTGCCATCAGTATACATGTATGTAATTTAGTCGTACTACATGTATACAGAAACCCACCTAGTCAGAGTTGAATTAATTAAAACTAAATAAAAGAACAGAGAACAATCGAAGCCATTGTCCAACAAAACGTTTCTTCAACGTCACATTATTTGAGTGTCCGATGTTTGAGTTACCAAAACAAAATCTTAAGGAAAAACCCAACCACAAAAACCCCGTCGTCCAGGTTGGACGCGGCGGCGCTGACAAAATAAATTGCCGCGCTAGATAGTTGAAAGCGGAGGACGCATGAGGGTGCATTAATGCGAGTCTATCGTCGATTAAATTAGAGCGTTTGGAATCAAGACTAAACAGTTGACAGGCGTCGGATACTGCCGACTTTATTAATTTTATGGGCGTCATAAAAACTAAGAGCACATCCGGATTGACATGAAATTCGGCCAATATGTTAAACAAACTTCCCTTTTGCCGCCTACATTAAAAAAAATCGCGCCCGGTAACGCAAAAGGTTTCATTTTCACTGTTTAATATTTGCACTAATTTAAAAATTATCAATGCTTTCCCGTTATAATAAAATCACCCACCCGCAAAAACAAAAAAATGTAAGAAATCACACAAGCTCCTGGCTAAAACAAATTATACTCTAATTCATCAAGAATATAAATAAAAGAGGGCATTTTCTTATTAGCGCCGACAGCGCGTGAACATAATTAACGCGTGAAATCTGACACCACTTTTTTAAAAACGTTTGCGGCTGATGACGTCACACTATTTCCAACGCGCTAAAATAAGCTTTCATTTGATATGGCGCAACCCTGTAGTGTAATGCATTGGTCTTTTACAATTTTGGGAAATTTGCTTTTTCTCAGTTATATTCAAAATGTCTTTGAAAAGAAATGAAGATTTACAATTGTAGTGCTTCATCAGATGCTATGGTAAGAGAATGACAAAACCTGTATTAAATTAAATTTAGGGATCAGAACAATCGATCAGATCTAAAAATATAGGTGTCGGAGAAACAAAAACTAATTTTTGCAAATCGGGTCACATATGACGTCAGATACAGAAGGGACAATTGTTGACCTAATTTGTGACCCATTCCACAATAATGGGTATTATGTCACAAAATGTGAAATTGAGTTATAATATACATGGTTGGAATGCCAACAGCGTAAGCCTCCAGTTGGTATATAATAGAGCTCCATAGCTACTCCCGTTTTGGAGATATGACATGTTTGCTTTTGATTACTTCCTTAGAGTTCAAATTACACAACTGAGAAAATTAAGCCGGCTTTGTTGTAGAACAACAGAACGATGAACACAACATGGGCGTGTTTTCCACATTAATCATCAAAATCAACATTTCTTTGAATGAAACCTGAAAATATTGGTGTTAAAGATGTCATTAATGGCAAAAAATGTAAATCCCATTTTGAGGAAATGTTTATCCTCTCAACGTTGAGTAGTCCATTACATGATAGTGCACAGCGCAACTTAATACCCTTTATTGCAGAGCCGGTCACATTTTGACCAGTAGTTTATTTTCAATCTTTTCCTGTCTCCAGAGATTTTTCCCCAACCCATTGAGGGCTGCAAGCTGGTCATTAACAAGGGACTGAGCAACCACTTTCAAGTCAGTCATACGTTGTCGCTGGGTGCATTCAGCCCCTCTTCGTATCACTTCGGAACGACGTATGTTGGCACCAAGCAAATCGGCCCGTCGGAGGTAATAATAATAATGGGTGTGTGATTAAATGTTCCCCAGCACAAGAAAATGGGTCCTACATGTATGAGTTTCAAGAGCTCTGGCGTTTAAAGGTAGGATACACCTTTGGTAATTGCTTGAATTAGCAGGAATGGCTGGATGTAGGGGGTTGAACTTTATAGTAAATATCCTTTAACTGACCTGTCCGAAGTTTTACAATTGTGGATGCTGAGAAAAGCAAGAAAAATGCCGTTCGTTTTCACCCGGCGTCGGGCATTGGTTTTTATGTGGTTCTTGTTTTTTTCGCAATTGCCAGCCGGCGATCAAATTTTCGGAACAATTACTGGATATGTAGCGAACAAATTTTGCCTAGGATGTCTAGACTCATTATTCACTTTCAAATAAGTAAGATATCTTTTAATAATTTGGTGGTAAAAATGTTCGATATCTGCAAATAGTGTATCCTGCCTTTAAGCCGTGTGACTGGACGTGTGACTGGACGTGCGGCTGGACGTGCGGCTGGACGTGCGACTGGACTTGCGACTGGACTTGCGACTGGACTTGCGACTGGACTTGTGACTGGACTTGCGACTGGACTTGTGACTGGACTTGTGACTGGACTTGTGACTGGACTTGTGACTGGACTTGTGACTGGACTTGTGACTGGACTTGCGACTGGACTTGCGACTGGACTTGCGACTGGACTTGCGACTGGACTTGCGACTGGACTTGCGACTGGACTTGTGACTGGACTTGTGACTAGACTTGTGATTTTTGAGACAATTGCTAGTGCTGCAATGCTATGTCAAGTTAGACTGACATTTGAATTTTGAAGATCACCCCTACTATATTTTGCCCTATCCAATATGTACAGTATTTTGCAATTTTTTTGCAGGCTTTTCCCGTCATGCTAGGAGACCTTGATACCAGCGGCAGCCTAAACGCACAAATCATTCACCAGTTAGCCAAACGGTTACGGGGGAAACTGGTTGTACAGGTAAAAATGACGGCTGAAGATCGTGCAGAGTAATCCCCCCCCCCCCCCAGTTTGTGTGTACAGTTTGCCATATGGTGTTGGAATTTGCCAGGATGGGTATGGTTCCTAGTAAATTACACTAGGGAAGTTTAACCCTAACACTCCCCATTCAGTCAAACTCTATCATCGGGTTTTGTTGGGATCTGTTAGGATGGGTACTGGACCCCTAAACTGCTTCCAGAATCAGAGTCCAAAAGTTTGTGTGTACAGTTTGCCATGATAATGTTGCTGGTATTTGCCAGGATGGGTATGGTTCCTAGTAAATTGCACTACTGAAGTTTAAACAAAAAAATCCCCATTTAGTCAAACTCTATCATCGGGTTTTATTGGGATCTGTTAGGATGGGTACTGGACCCCTAAACTGGCAGTCTTTTATACTGGGTTAGGCATACCTCCAGAACCAGAGTCCAGCAGTTTGTGTGTACAGTTTGCCATATGATGTTGGAATTTTCATGGATGGGTATGGTTCCTAGTAAATTACACTAGGGAGGTAGGGTTAATGTTTAGATCCAAGTGGACGGAATTTTAATAATCACTGTAGCTCTTTTTTTAATCTCTGCTTGACAGACACAACAGACGAAGTGGGGGGTCTACCAGGGAGAGCTTGAATACAAAGGGCCGACTTACACCGGTACCCTGACGGCAGCTAACATCAACCCTCTAGATAACTCGGGCATCCTCGTGGGTCACTATCTACAGAGTCTGACTGAGCGACTAGCGCTGGGCGCCGAGATCTTGTTTCACTACGGGCAGGGCCAACAGGCGACAGTTCTATCACTAGCGGGCAAATATTCAAGTAGGCCAAATAACCTGTTTTATTCAATATTAAATGTTGGCCCCTCACCAGTGTTGTAGTCAAATACTTTGTTTAGTACCAAATATTGAGCTGTTTGTTGCAAACAGAACGAGACAAGCATTGACAGTAGACAACAAATAAAGTCGGTGTTAAAAAAAACCATTTGGACTTTGGATGCCTAAAAAATACTTTTTAATCAAAGTTTTGAGACAGAAGTACTCGTAAAGTACTTGGTGGAGTACTTATCGAATGCTTTTGTCTTAAAAGCTTAATTAATTTGGTGCAGTGATGCATTTATACTAGCGTCAAGGGGTTAACTTCGTATTATTATTTTTTTTACCAGCGGATAACTGGATAGCTGCAGGTACAGTTGGCATGACGGCATGCCACGCAGCGTACTACCACAAGGGGAAAGATGTCCAGTACGGGGTAGAATTTGAGAGCAACTACCGAGCTCAGGAGAGCGCAGTAGCGTTTGGTTACCAAGTAGATATCAACCAAGCGAACGTCACAGTGAAAGGTAAACAGTGTTGTATTCGAGTCCCTGCAAGTCAAGTCACAAGTCTTTTCATAAAGCCAGTCGCAAGTCCAGTCGCAAGTCCAGTCGCAAGTCCAGTCGCAAGTCCAGTCGCAAGTCCAGTCGCAAGTCCAGTCGCAAGTCCAGTCGCAAGTCCAGTCGCAAGTCCAGTCGCAAGTCCAGTCGCAAGTCCAGTCGCAAGTCCAGTCGCAAGTCCAGTCGCAAGTCCAGTCGCAAGTCCAGTCGCAAGTCCAGTCGCAAGTCTTTTCATAAAGCCAGTCGCAAGTCTTTTCATAAAGCCAGTCGCAAGTAACTGGTTGAACAATGACAAGGAAATGCTTTTGTTAACAGTTCATCTGAATAGCTAGCGACTTGACTTGACTTGAGACTGAAGAACTTGTGATGGACTTGCAGGAACTCGCAGGGACTTGAATACAACTCTGAATGTAAATACATGTCTTCACATAATGTTCGTATATTAAAAATAGAATGGTTCCCACTGTATCCTGGAATACCTGGAATTCCGGGAAAACCTGGAAAATGAATTTCCAGCCTTGCCCGTGAATCCGTGATGTGTTTATCCGTCATCCGTTTTGAATTACGGAATTTGGGTTGCATGTATACACACGTCATTAAGCGCAAACTGGTTAAAAAAACTCACAAAACCTGAATTTCACATAGAAAAACAAGGTGCTAAAATGATTACCTCCATTATTAATTTCAAGCAAAAGATTTCTTTAATTAACCCTAACCCTGCCAAATCCAGCACAGTGCATCTGTGGTGACTGCTTGACCTTGCTGGACTCTGCACACAAGTCAATGTGACAAAGTATGCAATCTGTTGCGTCTGGCAGGGTTTCTAGCCAAAATACCCTGGAGGGTTAGGGAACAAAACAATACAGTATTTCATTTTACATCTCATTACTGCGTCACTCAAGCGAAAAGCCTAGGCCACTTTTGTGATGAGTTGCCACGTATGAATTATTCATTTTCATGCAGTAATAGCGACCACTAATTGGGCATCAAGTTTCACTGTTCATGAATTATTCATGTTTCCTGCAGGCATGTTGGACTCCAATTGGACAGTCGCTGCTGTCATGGAGAAGAGACTACAGCCCCTGCCATTCACGTTCCTCCTAAGCGCCGTCCTCAACCACTGGAAGAGCCAATACCGATTTGGCTTCGGCCTCATGATAGGCTGAGGTCAAAAGTCGTTACTAGGTAGCCATATTTGTTTTGTATAGACAGCAAGGTTTAATACAAAAATAGTAATAGGCAAAATTTGTGGCTGGCAAACATACATAATGTACAGGATGTCCCCGAAAGGTTCTTTTAAATAAAAAAATGTTTTATCACAGTGTTTTTTTTAATGACTTGGCCTGTGGGTTGATGGATCCCCTGTGAAAAAGATTTCAGTTGAATAATAGCTTACTGACCATAAAACAGCAGGGATTTATACACTTGGGTTTTTCAGAGTTTGGCAATTGAAAGACCCAGCTACTAATAATAATAATGAGTAATAACAGATATTTTATATTGCGCTTTTAACTCGGATCAAAATGCTTTACATTTTTATTACCCCTACTTATTGGGCCCACGAAACATTCCAAATACAAAATAATGTACCCTCCCAGCTCCTAGGGGAGTATACAGCTGGATGCAGCCATTTTGGCGCAAAGCAGCTAAATCAATCACAGTAACCATCACTGCCGCCCATATGTGTCAAAGATGAACTTTTAAGGCTTCAGTGGTACTCACGGTCATTTCTTGAGCTGCAAATCCAGGCAATTCAACGAGTACTATTACTGAACACTGTTATGACCTGCCTGCCGTCTTGCCATATAACAGTTCAGTCCCGAATGCACACACAAGTGCCGTTTTCAAAATCCCAGCTTAAGCTTCATCCCCGTCTCCATCAGCATTGCCAAACTGCATGAACAAAGCCAAAGACAGAGACGAAGCTGGGTTTTGAAAACGGCCAGATGCACAAATGTATCACTGATCTGTTGATGGAGTCATGTTTAACCATAACGACCGAGGATCCCTGTTGTGTTTCCCTTTGTTCCTGTACTATAACCTAACCCCACGTACACTTTAACGACAGAGGACAAAATTTAAAAAAAACCGAACGGCTGAGGACTGAAAGGATCTCTTGTTTGTCTAGTATGATTCTGTACTCGGGGGTTATGTAGGACATAAACACGTACACGACATGGGGGTCAATTTCATAAAACATGTAAGCACAACAATTTGCTTAGCATAAAAATTCTTCCTCGAAAAAGGAAAAAAAAGGTTACAAATCAAATATATTCAGGTGATGTTTATCGTTTGTGACTGATATTCACATAAAAAAGTAACCTGTTTTTACTGAGCACAACTATTTTTGTGCTAAGCTAATTTTTGTGTTTACATGTTTTATGAAATGGGCCCTAGGACTCGTCAATGGTGCTTACACAGGGGACCTGATCACCTGTAGCAAGCAGATTACGGATTAGCAACGTAATGGGACTGTGACCCCTGTGTACGCACCACTGATAGCTCTATGATGTTGTATGTATACATATCACTAGTTTGTTCGTATACCTGTGCGTACTATAAACTACATGTACATATAGCTGCACAGTGGTATACTGTACTGTCTTCTACCTCCAACTGTTCCATTTTGCAGTGTAGCATACCCAGTTTGTATTTAAACATTAATTTCAAATTTCTTTTCTATTTTTTTATAAGCGCGTTTGGTACTCCAACTTCGTGTGCACAAGATTTGACGATTTTTCATCGTATATGTACAAATATTACAGAGATTGACTGGTTCTGAAGTAACATTAAACAAACAAAACGCTTGGACAGCGAAGTGTTTTCAGGTGTCTTGTGTGTCTAAAATGTTGTTCAAACTAAAGTTTTCATTGTCTTTCGATTGATCAAAAAATTGAACAGAATGCAGATTCGATTAAATCTTGTTGTGCACATGCGCAGTTTGAATACCGAACTAGCTTATTCATGTTAAATATAGACTATGTGCCCTCTGTTTACATCTATATTCAAATGTGCCCGGCTATATGCGCACATATCGTGTTTTGCATAACATTTGGTTGAGGAGTGACGCCACAGGTCAGTAGACCACCTTTGAATTATCTGACCTCTGATGTCGCCTCCTAACCAAATTTATGTAAAACACGATGCGTGAGCATACCGCCGGGCACATTTAAATATAATGGATGTAAACAGAGGGCACATGGTCTAAAGCTATATGTACGTTGTGGGTTCCGGTATTGTACCCAACAAAAATCAACAGTGCTCAAAATATAATCAGACCAAATATATATAAACCAAACCAACTTGAAATGGGCAGTATCATGCAAAATAATGTAAATAATGCTAACACTTAAAAAAAAAAAAGAACACATTTCAAGGTAGGATACACCATTTGCAAGTATAAACAAAAAATTACTACCTAATTAATAGGAAATATCTTACTTATTTGAAAGTCAAAAATGATTCTAGACATCCAGCCAAAATGATTTGTGCTAGATATCGTGTAATATTTCTTCAAAAAAACACCCAAGAACTGCCCGACGCCGGTTTAAAACGAATGCTGTTTTTCTTGCTTTTTCCTCGGCATCCATGATTATAAAACTTTGGACAGGACAGTTATAAACGATATTCACTATAAAATACAACCTCCCAAATCCACCCATTACTGATAATTCAAGCAATTAACAATGGTGTATCCTACCTTTACATCCACCCATTCTTGATAATTCAAGCAATTGCCAATGGTGTATCCTACCTTTACATCCACCCATTCTTAATAATTTAAGCAATTACCAATGTGTATCCTACATTTAAATCAATACGGGGCCAATTTCATGGAGCTGCTCGGTACACAAAATTGCTTAGCACAAAATTGCTTAGCACAAAATTAAGTCTTGCTCTGTAAAAACTGGTTCTCAGCCAAAACTTCATGTGTATTTCATGCTAAGCAGAAACCTAGCTGAATATCAGTCACAAACAATAAACTTGAAGATTTGGTTTGTAACCCTGTTTTTGCCAATTTAGAATGTTCATGCTAAGCACATCAAGTGTTGCTAGGTTTTGTAATATCAAAGCAGTTTTATACTTTCTTATTTCTATTTAATATGTGGTAATTTATTTCCAATATGCAAATAATCAAGAGGGTTTATTTTCATTTAGACAGATGTGGGAGTGACGGCGTACATTTTAAAGATAGTATACAATATTTGCAAACATATGAAAACTAAACTACCAAAATACATGAAATAGATGTACCTTACTTGACTGTAAATGATTATTAGCCTTAAGTATTCTGTGAAATTTTTGTATCGATTTCCAAGGATTGTTAGTCAACAATCTTTGAAAAAAAAAAGACTTAAAATACTTCCCCCACTTCAACAAATTTATTTAGTACACAATGTGTCGAGTGTATATAGGTTAAAGGTATCCCTCTGCCACATATGCTGGGTATAGCGAATTGGTGCCAACCAGCTAGTCTAGTTCCTTACCCGATAATTATCTTGTATAAATTGCTTGGTTCCATCTTAACCAGTTCGCACCGGGATTATTTTAACATCACCGAGCTAGCCGAGGCGCGGGATTATTGTTAACAAAACTCGATCCGAGGCGGGTTCAGGCTAATGGTACCGGGAAGCACACCCACGCATTTTCGGCCTTGCTCGTTACGTGTTTATGCGTCATCCGTTTTGTATCTGAGGAAAACTTTGTGTGTATTATACGTCCTCCGGGACACGAACATGTTAAATGGGGTCAGGGAACCAGACTACCCAGTGTTTTTTTTTTTCCCAGGATCTATCATCTAGTGAATTTAAAACAACAAAAGCAAATGATGTATATTACCTTTAAACTGTAATATTAAAGTAAACATTGTTTTGACTGGTGATTCATGTAATGTATGCGCCTGCTTGTAGTTTCTGGTAAACCACCGTTTTATTTATTGATCAAATTATATTAATTACAGAAGTGTTTAATGGCCGTGTCTGAAACTGGCTCCTAGAGCTAGGGCTAAGGCTATTGTCAGCATTTCCTCATGTAATTGTAATGGGCATACAATAGCCATAGACAAGCGTTTCGGATGCGGTCTTTATTTACAGCAGAAATTTCATATTATGGTTTTGAATTTGTTAAAGACCATAATGAAAAAAACACCACCACTTTTAGGAACATCCTGTATTTTATGCATCAACAAACCCAAGAGAGTTGGTTGGGAAATCATGGGGACTGTTGAATTTTCAAATAATTGTAAATTGATTTGTGTACAAATGATAAATAAATCAGTTTGCTAAGTACACTCGAATGGCTCCCATTGCAGTTATTACAAATGCCATACAATATTTTAGATTTTTTAAAGTTATAGGCCCTCAACATTGAGAACTACAAGCTTATAGCATGCAAAGGTCAATGTTCTGCTTTGCATTAAAATCCTACAATCGCCAGGCCTCATTTAAATTTGAACGTTCTTTCTGTCTGCACAAACGATTCAGAAGCCAGGCATGAGGCGCAACCAGAACAAAGCCGTGTTTTTGGAAATCCAATGTAAACAAGTTATGCACTCTGACTGCCATTAAATGCATCGTCCAATCAAAATTGTTATTGTTCCACTTGCAACCAATAGCAGTCGCACTATCCAGCTGGGTATGCGTGAAGAGTTACGGCCGTTTCATCTCGATATCTCTCCCCGTTTCAGAAAATAGGACGGTCTATTTATTCAAATAAGAGCCTCATTTTTGGCCAGAGCGGCAAATTGTTTTTACTTTTCGCCAGTCCAGTATAAAAACAAATTTATAATACTTTAATAGTGTAGGAAAATAGTTTTAAAACGCGCTTAGTGTCGTGAATGTTGTCTAATTGGGAGGGAAAATGGCCGCGTATGTGTACACATCCTGTGGTCTTGACATTTTCGTGTAAAATGCATACTAAGCCTAATCACTCCCATGTCGGCTGCTTTTCACGAATAGTAACCGTCGAAAAAAATGTCTGGCACTCATCTTTTGTTCACCCAAATTGACATTTTCAGCGGTGTTATGGTTGTACAAAACTACAATTAATACAGCAAACTGAACGGCAACAATGTCGGTATTGTGTCGTGGACATAAGCTGGAAGCGTTTGATGTGGAGGGTCGCGTTTCAATGTGCAAAAGAGGCGGGTTGGCCGAGTCCGTGCATGGATTTCTTCATGGTCAGTGCAAGGCTCTACTTGCCAGTGTCGGACGGCGGATAGAGACACGAGCCGAGACGGGACAGGACTGGACAAGGCGCGAAGGAACGGGACGGCACGGGAGGGGACAATCCGAATTTCTATGCTTCCGATGCTCTTTGGATTTCGCTGCTCTATGCTTCATAGAATCCAGATTCTACGACTCTGTTCTCCGACTAATAACTCCGAGTGAAACTGTATTTTCAACAAAAACTTTGACTGAACTGTTTTCAACAAATTTGGAAAATAAACCACGACCTGCTTTTATCGCTGCTTTTACCCCATGGAAATTAACGTCACTTCAGCTCTCGGATTTATGTGCGTGGAATTGTTGTGAGTGAAACTAAATAATGCAACTAATAAACACTAAAACTCTAACTGAACTGTTGGCGAACTTTCTTGAAAATGAACCAAACTATTAATTATTAACCTTGACTTTGTGACAATTAGTCTCGCGTGAACTCGAAAGCTACGAAATGTTATGAACTGGTTAAAGTTTCAAAGAAACTTTATGAAAACATGAATTGAACTGTGAACTAAAACTCGGAAACACGTGAATTGCAAGTTCCATGGATATATTTGTGTGAACTATCAAGTGGAATATGTCTGGAATTTTGTCGAATGATCTGAGCGAAGGTTTGTGCCCTAGAACACTGCGATTCAACAGTGGCAAGTTTTCAAGGTGAGTGAAAAACACATCACAAATTTTGCAAGAAATTGTGTATTATTGCTCTTCCTTTCTATTTATTTACAAAATGTTATGGCCACATTTTTAATATCTGGCTAAACATGTTTAAACCCCAAAAGTTCCTAAGACAATGATTACGTATCGTTGGAAAAGTATATACAGTGATTGAATGACGAGCGAAACAATACAAGGGCATTTAGTTGTAAAATAACAATTTTTGAGTTATAGATATTTCTGACCTGCAACTCAAAAATAGTTGATTTCAAATAGTGTCACGGATTTACAAAAAAATGTGTTTATCCTTTTCTTCAATTTGTTTGCTTCAAAAATTTGTACATTTTTGAATTTACAAAATAATGGGTTTTATTTAAACGTCTGTGTTGAAAGTTAAAAACTACTGTCATGTGCTTCAAAACCCCATTCCTTTGGCCAAGTGTAATGTAATTGTTAATAGTCCAGGCAAAATACATAATTTTGTTTTGTTGACCTCAAACAAATTGCAACAAATTGTTTTTTATCACAGTGCACTTCTATAAGGTTCCTAGAATTACATACTAAAAATCTACAAAAATCCAAGTGGTGGAAATATGTCTAATTTGCATAAATCGTTAATCCCTGCCATGTAATATGTTTATTCCCATATTTAGGTATATATTTTATTTTAATTTTTTGAAAAATTTATTTTGGTGATTCTACTTACATATCCTTACTTGAATAACATTTGCTAAAGCATATAAGTGACTGAATAATTATGAGAACACAGTAATTATCCAAAATGACAACTTTGTGACCCTATAAATGTGCGCACATTACACTGTCTCCAGATATCATCATGTAGTCAGTATTGGTGAGCTTCAAATTCACCAAGTTGCTTATTACTGGCACAGTTATCATATTAAAACCTTATGAAAAATCATATGAACAATGATAACATTGTGATATTTAGCCCAGAAAACAAAAACTGGGGAAAAATGTTGTGTCTATAAAAAAAAATGTTGTGTCATAACCGCAGTACTTCGAAGTGAAAAGTTTCTAAAAATGCATTATACTATCCAAATCTGCTGTACTTCTTACCAAGTAATGTTTTATTGCCATTAATTTTTTGATTAATTACCAAACGTATACGATCCCTTTAAGTCGCCTCGACTGGATTGGTATTGTTCGAAGCGAATTGCTAGTATATTTGAATATGAAAGAGACCAACACCTGTGAATTCCTGGCAAGAATTTCTGAGAGTAGGACAATAGACCTGGATCGTAGTAAACAAGTCGTTTGACCCTTGACCGCGCGCTGGTTGCCAGGCGACCACACAGGCGCTGCAGTGTATCAGTTTTTAATGAGTAAATTATTGTGTAGTAGGCCTAGCGAAATATTTAAGTTGCATTCCTTGAAGAAACCTCTGTAACGACACTAGAAGACGGGAAAACAAGGCCAATTATTGTGCCCATAGTGAAATAATGAATCGTTGCACTGAGTAAAATACATAAGACAGTCGTTCAGGCTGCAAATCTCTGGGAATATTTATAATTGTTCCTGGCTTACTTCTAGATAATCAAGTTGTTTTGCTTTGTCAGTTGTCCATCATTGGCCCTTTTATTATTTTACTTGTTGTATTTATATAATATGTAGGTTATGAGAATATTTTTGAAAAACACCCAGAATTCATTTAAAAGCCAACAGACGTTGACCATTTTACAAAAAGGTTTCGGTGGTTGACTACGAATGATTGAACAACGACCGAGCTACTGTGAGGAATTACAGCTTTTAAAGTGTATTAATACGTATCGTTAGAGACTGTATTACGTAAAGTGGTACGTACGAAAACTAGAAAATGAACGAGACCGAAGTACGAGGTGTTTCGGTGGTATAATTCTTGAGCATTTTCTCGATTGTGAGGTCTGCATACGTATTTTGTATCACCGCGTATTGTGCATTTCACATTGGGTTTGTTTGCCAGCGATGTGGTCTCCCTTCTTATTTGTCCAGGAAAGAAATGAGATAACTCCCAGCGTTTATATTTTTGTTCAGTGTAGATCCCTGACCTGTTAGTGTTACTTAAAACTTAATGAATTCAAAGAGTTACTGTTTTCGCTAGAATTTGAACTCTACTTATATATATTTTGAGTGTTGCAGCCAGAGGGCGCTATTTCAGTTTTATGGTACATGCTCGTAGTTATTTTGTGTGTAAGCCAGAGGGCGCCATTCACATTTCACATTGCTTGTCATTTTGACATAATTCTCAGCCAAAAAGTCAATATTATTTTGTATGTTTCTTGGACAGCTCAGCAAATCGAACATGTAACTACCGTGAAGCAATGTATATACATCAACTTGAAGCAATGTCAAGCCAATCCATTGACAGCCATGTCATATGTCAAGCAATTATGTCATACACTAGTATGACATAATTATTATGTCTTACTACTATACTAGTTATTATTCCACCTGCGTCTCATTGCTAAGTTTATTTGACAACCCGACACCCCGTTTAAATAAATTGACAACATGTAGGGTGCATGGAGCCTACATTAGTTCGATTTGAGCTTACATTATTTTGACATCAACTTGAGGACATTCGTTTGTTTTGAGGCCTTGGGGTCAAAGGTCAACAGCATCAAGTATAAAAGGCAAACAAGACAAAACTGACATCGAGGACCAGATTGCGGGAACTCTTGAGTACGGTGACTCTATAAGCCAAGTTGGGAGACAGCCTTCGAGACCAGGAAGTGTTGTGTCCGGCATATCTACAACATCGAGTGTTAGGCTACTTGCAACTGCCTAGAACCGAGTTGGAAGCCGATCGAAGCAGCGGCAGAGACAATTAGGCAAGCTCTCGAGGTTCAGCTGAAACTTCGCCAAAAGCGCCGTCAGTTAGAATTTGAAATGCAGATAGCCAATTAGGCTGCAGCCACAGAAAGGGTATACGCCGCCGAGGCAGAGAGTTACAAAATGCAGTCATCGCTAATCAAGAACTCAACGCCATACAACCAGCCTTGCACCTGCCATCTCACAACACCTGGCCAAGACACCAGTGGAGAAAGGGGACATTCGTCTAGCATGTAGCATTCCATCAGCTGTCATGGAAAGCACCCAAGTAGGCGACATCTTGTCCCAAATGCTGAACAATAGCCAACTTCAGCAGCGGTCCCTTGTGGAAACCCTACAGCTACCAAAGACAGAACTGATGATGACGTTCGATGGCATGAAGCCATGTCAAGGCAATCCATTGACAGCCATGTCATAATTATGTCAAGCAATTATGTCAAGCAATTATGTCATCAACTACATGTATTTAATACACCAGTTATTATTCCACCTGCGTCTCATTGCTGAGTTTATTTGACAACCCGACACCCCGTTTGAATAAATTGACAACATATATAGGGTGGAGCCTACATTAGTTCGATTTGAGCTTACATTATATTGACATCGAATTGAGGACATTCGTTTGTTTTGAAGCCTTGGGGTCAAAGGTCAACATCATCAAGTATAAAAGGCAAACAAGACAAAACTGATATCGAGGACCAGATTGCGAAAACTCTCGAGTACGGTGACTCTATAAGCCAAGTTGGGAGACACTGCCTTCGAGACCAGGAAGTGTTGTGCCCGGCATATCTACAACATCGAGTGTTAGGCTACGTGGAACTGCTGAGAGAACCGAATTGGAAGCCGAATGCTTTGAATAAACAACGGACCCAGACATTTTGTTCTGAAAAGCTGATTGGGAAGCTTGGAGTTGATGGAAAACCTGACACCGTGAGGTTGGCTACCCTTGACACATGTGACACCATTGCTGACACCCACATTGCAAAGCTTAAAGTCACTGACCTGAACGATGAGAATGTAATCACCATGCTGCCATGTCATGACGAGACCAAAACTCCACATCGACACGAAGAAATGGTCCACTTGTCTGGTATTACTCTGCCAGATGTTGACATCGAAGAAGTCAATCTTCTCATTGGCCAAGACAACCCAACAGCTCTCATTCCAAAGGAGGTTTGTGAGGGCGGATCTGGAGCACCCTTCGCTACCAGGACTATTCTGGGGTGGACTCTGAACGGATCGTTTGCAGCAGGACCTGTAAGCCGCACAACTTCACTGTTCTTTGACACCGACGCCAATTTGCAGCAACAAGTACAGACATTTTGGAAATTAGACGATGCTGGCACAGGCAGTGATCCAAGTATATCTATCAACGACAAGGAGGTCATCACAACTTAAGAAAAGTCTCTGTCCCGAGATGGATGTCACTACATCATGGGAATCACCTTTAAAGCCAAACCACCCTACCAACCCGACAACGAAGCTGTCGTCGAACACAGACTGCGTCTACTTGGTAAGCGACTGACACGAAATCCCGACATGAAGAAGAAGTACACTGCCGGGGTTGCAAATCTGCTTGCCAAGGGCTATGCAGAAAAAGTGTCTGGAGTGCAGCTAGACAGAGCAGATGGAACTGTATGGTATTTACCACATCATCCTTTGGTACATCCCCGAAAACCTGACAAGATCCTTATAGTGTTTTATTGTGCCGCCAAATATCAGGGTATATCACTAACCGACCAAGTACACCAAGGTCCAGACTTAACGAACAAGCTTGTCGGTGTCCCCCTTCGATTTTGACAGGAAAAGATTGCACTGATGGCAGACATCGAAGGGATGTTTCATCAAGTCCCAGTCAACAAGCCTGACCGCAACGTTCGACGTTTCCTGTGGTGGAAGGATAACAACATTGACAGCACACCAACGACATATCGGATGACATCTCACCTGTTTGGCGGGGTATGGTCGCCCAGCTGTGCAAACTTCGCCCTGAAACGCACAGCTCAAGAAAACATGCACAACTTCGATGCAGAGACCATAAACAAAATTGACAAGAATTTCTACGTCGATGACTGCCTTAAAACAGTAGCCACTGAGAAAGAAGCCATTAAGCTTGTCGAACAGCTTTGTGATGCGTTGATCCTTGGGGTTTTTCGTCTTACAAAATGGATAAGTAATTCCCGTGAAGTGCTGAGATCAGTTCCTGAAACCGAACGAGCCAAGGGAGTCAATTTATTGGATTTCAATGACAAGATGCTGCCAGCTGAACAAGCCCTAGGAGTGCTGTGGGACATTGAGTTTGATGCATTCTCCTTCGACGTGCATGTGAAAGACAAGCCACTCACACTACGGGGCCTGTTGAGCAGAATAAGTTATGTATATGACCCACTCGGGTTCGCAAGTCCATTTGTGCTCACTGCAAAGATACTATTCCAGCAGCCATACAAGATCAAAATTCCATGGGACGAACCAATTTCTGACGACATCGCAGAGCAGTGGGTCCGATGGGTAAACGACCTGTCAATTTCTCGTTGCGTCAATTTTGCGGAATTTTTATACCATTGCCTCAGCACAGCTGCACCATTGTTCAGATGCTTCTGGAAGTGGATATGGTGCCACTACTTACCTGCGACTTCAGGACACGAGTGGACTGATACAATGTGTGCTGCTCATGGCCAAAGCCAAGATGGCACCCTTGAAGACAACAACCGTCCCACGTCTGGAGTTATCTGCTGCAGTTGTCTGTCAAGCTTGACGATATGTCAGTATACTGGAGCGACAGTATGATACTTCTTCACTATCTAAAGAATGAAGATAAGAGATACCAAACATTTGTTACTAACTGTGTCACGCGAATTCTGGAGCATTCAACCCCACGACAGTGGCGTCACGTTGACAGTAGTTCCAATTCAGGAGATGTTTCGAGAGGCGTCACCGCACGTGAGCTAGTTGAGAGTAACCGTTGGCTTCATGGACCACAGTTCCTATGCCAACAAGAAGATACTTGGCCCACTCAGCCTGATTCTGACAAGATGACAACAACCAAAGACCTGGAGCTTAGACCAGTTGTGCAGGTTTACAAGATCGAAGCTATATAGGGCACACCCGAGTTTCCTCTTGGCATCGCCTGAAGAGAGTAGTTTCCTGGATCCTCTGTTTCAAGTCTTTTCTTCTCGCCAAGGTTAAAAAAACCGATGTCAACTTTAAGCCGACACAGCCACCGATGGTTGATGAAATCTAAGCTGCAGATTAGGAAATTGTCAAGTATGTCCAGAAGATGACAGCAGCCTTCTGTGAGCAATCACTCAGCCTTCCCCGAAAGTAGCTGCGCTGCTGCAAAACTAATCGCTGTCAGATTTGCGGGCTGACATCCGCATCTGCTTTGGGTGGTAAAAGAATAATCCCTCGACCCTCAGCAACTATGTCTACCCCTCGCCTGAGACCTCGACCATGCGCCAGGCACATCAGAACAAACCACCATCCTGGGAGTTTGCCATTGGTAAATGGAATGTCCACGGCCTGTCCGCCGCACCAAAAAGGGAGACTCTAGGCACAGACTGCAAACACTACAACATCGACGTTCTGTGCCTCCCAGAGACAAAGATCAAAGACCACTGGGAACTGACACTTCAGTCCGGACATAAGCTTAGTACTCGTGGAACAGAAAGAAGCCTCCTTTTGAGGTCTAGGCTATGCCATCAGTCCAAGACTTCTGAACCACGTCAACTCATACAAGTACGTTAGCGACCGGGTCTCCACACTAGATTTCACCCTCCCCACAAAAAGCGTGGTCAATGCCTACGAGCAGCAGAGTATCCAATTCTCTTGGACAATTTCTATGCAGAAATTGTTTCCGCGATGACCATTCCTGCTAGATAGAAACTCTTTATATGCGTTGATTTTAACTCCAAGCTGGGAAAGCTCACCCCCAAAGATGCTCAGGCTGACGCCCATCTCAATTATGGGCTCCTACGGCATGGGAACACGTAACTCGAATGGCGAAGCCCTTCTCGACTTTCTATCAACTAAATGCCTCTTTGCCAGCAATACAGCATTCAAACACCCATGTAGACACCGAACAACATAAACAGGTCATATCACCGACAGCAACCGAGCGACAGGCTCCAAGGTCACCAAGGCAGTATGCAACCAGATTGAGTTTGCGCTATGCCAGAAAAATTCCACTGCGATATTCAAAGACCCACGCTCCTATAGAGGCACTGACTTGAACTCTGACCACAAACCCGTCGTCACACAGATCAGGATGGGCAAACTTCACTTGGTGCACAAGCATCACTCCAAAGGCACAAGTCAGGCACGCATTGACATCGACAAGCTCTGCAAAGACCCTTCAGTACAACAGTCATACCAGGAACAACTGCAGAACACACTGACCGAACACCACCTAAGCCGGGACCCCAATGAAGCACTGACTGACCTCCTGGATTGCATGAGGACCTCAGCAATAAATACAGTCGGTGAGATTAAAAAAGGGCACAGCACACGACACACAGCAGACCCCACAGTTACCAAGCTGTCAGAAGAACAAAGGGCTCTGAGGCTGAAGATCTACCAACACGGCAAAAGTGAAGATCGCACCCCCCTACGTAAGGTGCGCAATAACATCACGCGCCTCATATCCAAAAGGTTGAAGAAAGTTGCAGTGGAAGAGGCAAATGCCCTGGCAGACCAAATCACCTCGACCGATGACTGTCGCAAGATGTTCCGTGCAGCAAAGCAGCTCCGCTCATTGAAACCCACCCCGGCAATCATTGTCCATGACACTGATGACAACTACATGGGAACGGATAAAAGCAAAGCAAGAGTCATCAAAGACTGGTTCCAGCAGCGGCAGTTTACCGACCAGCAGGACGACCCGCTGCAGCCATCTGAGGGCACCCCACGGCCACTCTAGAATCCCATTATCGAGGAGGAAGTCAAGACCGCAATTGCCGCACTCCAAAATGGCCGTGCTGCCGGTCCAGATGGTTTAAATAGTGAGCTCCTCAAGCACTCAACTCATATTATCTCACACCACAAGACCATACAGACACTAGGATAACGACACTCATCACTCTACCCAAGCCAAAGAAGCCCCCAGGCCTACCAGCCAACCTTCGGCCGATAGCCTTGCTGAACAGCATCAGAAAGACCCTGTCCATCATTACTCTGCACCGCATCAGAGACAAGATCGATCGCTTTACTGGACCATAGCAAAGTCGTTTCAAAAGAGGCAGAATCTGCGCAGACATTATATGGGCACAACGTATGCTGACCTCAGTAGTGATGACAAGGAAATTGGACTCCCACAAAATGGGCATTGATATGTCGCGTGCCTTCGATACCATCAAGCGGAAACGCATCCTAGGTGTCCTACTGCGAGCAGGCTGTAACGACGACCAACTAAGCCTCGTAAGATCACTGTTAGCAGAGACGAAGCTCAGGGTCCGCGTGAAAAACGAGCTGTCCACAATCGGATTCCCCCAGGGCGACAGCCTCTCACCAGTCCTCTTCGCATGCTATCTTGCTGCTGCACTCTCATCCGTCCGAAAAAGCTCCACTAGGCCCAACCTACCTGTCTCCAGCCTAGGTCTGCCACTAGAAATGGAATACGCAGACAATGTTGACTTCTTCGACGAAGAAAAGAAACCCCTGGACCAGCTCCAGCCAGTAGCAGCAGAGAAACTGAAAGTCGACAATCTGTTCATGAACGAGACGAAGACTGAGTTCATTCATGTATACCTTGCGGAAAACACGGAGACAGACTCAAATGGCAAGGCTCTCCGCGGCAATGAGAGTTGGCGCAAGAATAAGACGCTAGGCTCCCTGCTGTGCAGTACCGCAGATATCAAAGCCCGCTGTATACAAGGCAACACAGCCTTTCATTCACTACGGAAACTCTGGAGCCGTTAAATGAAGATCCCGCTGAAGACAAGACTCCGTCTCTACAAAGCACACTGCGTGTCAATTATGCTGTACAACTGCAACACCTCCGTTCCATCACAGATCACTGCTGGCCGAAAAGCCTTATCACCAACCAGGCACTATACGAACTGTGCAACGAAGAACCCCTCTCATCAAAGATCGCTAAGCAAAGATGGTCAATGTTAGGTCACATCCTACGTATGGACCCTGACACACCCGCTCAGAGGGCCCTAGACTTTGCTGTTACTTGCTCGCAAGCTTACCAAGCCCGACAAATACGGCATTGCACAAACCTACTGGGCACTATACGTGCTGACCTCAAACAGGCTGGACTCGGATCCCCGGACATCGAGACAGCTCCATTGCCAGCGGCAACATGCCCACGACAAGGCCAGATGGCCAAGGACAAACGAGAAGGACTGATTGCGGCTGCGGGATGTCATTCGACTACCACAGCTGCAGCATACAGTTTCTATATGTCCAGAAGAACAACTTTGACAACACCAATAAAGTCTGGCGGTTACTGCAAGCTTGCACCGACTGAGTTAAGTTAAATGGCATCATTCAGGTTGGTGGACGTCTTGCCAATGCCACCCTAGCTGACCACATCAAACATCCTTGGGTACTGCCAGCAAGACACCCGGTGACAACATTGGTAATCCGACACTACCATGCCACAACTGGTAATTCTGGAAGTGAACGCACCCTTGCTGAGATCCGCCAGAAGTTTTGTATCAACAGAGGGCGTGCTGCTGTCAAGAGCATCCTTCACACCTGCAACCCTTGTCAAAAGAGGAGGGCACCTACCATGACACAACGTATGGCTGACCTACCAAAGGACCGAGTAACTCCTGGACTTCCACCGTTCAGTATGGTTGGTGTGGATTCTTTTGGCCTATTTATAGTCAAGCGAGCTAGGAGCGAACTGAAGAGGTACGGGTGTATCTTTACTTGCCTAGCTACAAGAGCAGTTCATTTGGAGGTTTGCCACAGTTTATAAACTAGCTCATTCATCAACGCCCTCGAGCGTTTCATCAGTCGCCGGGGAGAGCCTGTAGAGATCAGATCGGACAACGGCACCAACCTTGTAGAAGGAATGCGAGAACTACGCCAGTCCATTCAAGAATGGAATCGGAACAAGATTGACAAGTTTCTGTCCCAGAAGGAGATTTAATGGATCTTCAACCCACCTGCGACCAGCCACGTGCTGTTCTCAACGCCTTGCTCAGTCAGCAGACACTTGATGACGAAGGGCTTCTGACTCTCATGTGTATTGTGGAAGGCATTGTAAACAGTCGACCTATCACCAAGCTGTCAGACGACCAAAGAAATCCGATGCCACTAACGCCAAATCACCTGTTGCTAAGGGCAGGTCCCGAGCTTCCCACTGGGAACTTCGTGAAGCAAGACATCCACAAGCAGCGATGGCGCCAGGTACAATATATGGCCGACATATTCTGGCAGCGTTGGGTGAAAGAGTATCTGCCATCCCTGCAACAACGACAAAAGTGGCTCGACCCGCAACGCAACATACGCGTCAGCGATATTGTGATTGTGAAGTACGAGAACTCGCCTAGACTTCGGTGGCCTCTAGGACTGGTTACGGAGACCCACCCGGCCAAGGATGGGAAAGTCATCAGATCTGTACGGGTAAGACACAGTCAGGAGCCAGTACGACAGACCAATGAACAAGCTGTGCCTCTTGGAGGGAGAAGAGATGCAACCCCAGTGATCAGATCTTAGATCAAGTCTCTCCAAAGAACGTTTTGGAACATTTTGCTATCTTTATATTCTGTCTTTGTTTATTTTGTGTAATGCCGCCCCTGGGACATAGGCATTAGTGGCCGGGATGTTATCGCCAGAATATACTTGAATGGGTTTTTAGTGTTGCAGCTAGAGGGCGCTATTTCACTTTAATGGTACATGCTCGTAATAGTTATTTTTGTGTAAGCCAGAGGGCGCCATTCACATTTTAACTTGCTCGTCATTTTGCAACGTTAGAAGTTTGACATATTATTCAGTCAAAAACGTCATTATTTTGTATGTTTCTTGTACAGCTCAGCAAATCGAACCATGTACATGTAACTACCGTGAAGCAATGTATGTAACATCAACTTGAAGCCATGCCAAGCCAATCCATTGAAAGCGATGTCATATCAAGCAACCTTATGTCATCATCTACATGTATTTAATACACCAGTTATTATTCCACCTGCGTCTCATTGGGCTGAGTTTATTGAAAACCCGACACGCCCTTTGAATAAATTAACGATGTGTAGGGTAGAGCCTACAGTTACTTATCGTTAGAAATGTGTTCAATGGTTGAACGACGAGTGAGACAATACGACTGGTTTCAGCTGTAATGGCCATTTTTGAGTTGAAGATCTGATTTGTTGATTTGACCTGTAACTCAAAGGATAATACATGTAGTTATTAAGAGTATTAAGTTTATAAGAAAAACAATGTAATTGTTATGACAATGGTGCGGAATAGACGGCTATAAGGAGAGATGAGATGCCGTTTATTTCTTGTTTGTGTGTGAAGGTGACGCCGCACTGTAAAACTGATATTTATTTGCTGAGACCTAGACGAGAATAATTATTTGGGATGATCCAGCAACGTTATTATAATGGTTAATGATGATGTGACGTTTCGTATTAATATTCTTATTTGAATAATCTCGGTGATTGACAGGTTATATATATCATTATGCCGTAAACAAATTGCCAATTAAAAATGATGACATTTTACCTGGGTCCCCTTACCCACATCTGGCCTAGGGCAGTCCCGAGCGGACAATATATTGGTATTAAATCAAACCTTTAGTGCTGGAAAGGCTAATTGAACGTGGCCCAGCTTCCAGTCTATTGCAATTGCTTTGTCTCCACCGGCTACACCACCGTTGCTAAACTGCATTAACGAAGCCACGACGGAGACGAAGCTTGGGTTTGGAAAACGGTCTTTAATTATGTGCAGTTCGGTACTATCGAATGTTGTCAAAATGCGCCTTTTTTTGTTGGCGTACGGAGCTCATAAGTGGACAACTTGAGGTTGCGTCATCAACAGTTTGGCATTATTGTGCCAACATCTTAGTTCGTTGGAATATATTCCAAGGTGAGAGGTAATGCCTACTCAATTCAACTTTTGTTCTGCAAACTTTTTTGAATTACACAATCTGTCGAACCTTTTTCATTTCTGCAAAACTGTAGTCTTTGAGAAAATTACAAAGAACAAAATTAATGACAAAACAGTTCATACAAGACAAAAAAAGAGAGAGAAATTCTGCAATTAACTGAAGATTATAAATTATTTTATTCACTTTCTTCCAGTCCGTAGATGTTTTCAAAACATTCGAAGTCAAGTGGTGTTCTAACCTCAACTAAAGTATATCAATGTTTTTCTCTCGAAACAAGAATCTACTACTATACTGCGCTTGGTATTAAAAATGTTGAACTGTAATTTCTAACTACCCAGTGCTGTGGGAAATGACCTTTGATTTTTATTTATTTCTTTAAAATAGTTTGGGAAAAACAAACACTTGGAATGGTTTCTTATCAAATTCAACAAGTTGTTAATGTTACTTTTAATTGTATTGAATAACTACATTATTTCATCACCCGCGTTGACCTTGATGGTATCCAAACTGAACAGGCTCATGGCTTAAAGGTCGGATACACAATTTGCAGATATCGAACAATTTTACTACCGAATTATTAAAACATATCTTACTTATTTGAAAGTAAATAATGATTAGAGTCATAAAATACACCCCCCCCCCCAATCCATCCATTTTGGATAATTCAAGCACTTTCCAATAGTTTATTCCCCCATTAAATAGGTAATTAGGGATGGAACAAAATGTACCTGGCTTTGGAGCTGATATAAAGTTTCAAACACAACTTAACGAAGACACCATGCTCCCTACACGTGCTGTACACATTAATAAACGTATCTAAGAATGGGCGACTTATGGAATCATCCTGGTATTACAGTTTTTAAGCGTAATAAGTTGTTGGAAAGATCGAGTAGTTGTGCAACAAAGTCCTCTCTGTTAACGGGAAGAGGACGGGAAGGGCCTGTATATGCTGCCACCAAGCGCCAGGCCTCGGGGGTAGACTTTCAAAGTGCGCTAATCGAGACAGCCGTTTCCTCAACAGAGGGCGCACCTGGCCGGGGTGTAAATGATGATTATGAAACGAAAAATGATCTGGAAACAAAATTCGTAGAAGGATTGGCCAATACACTTGGACATGATGGCTGCCCACACTTGATTCGTCTAGAAGAAAATTTTGCGGATGTCCGGGTCGCTGCTGGTAAAAAAAAAACAGGAGAAAAAAAAGAACATCTTTAGTTTGTCCAATACTCATGCGTAGGTCTATACTTTTATAATCGGGGAGAAAGCAAAGCCAGTTACATGTAGTTTGTCAGAAACACGGACATACAGCCGGCTAATCCCCGACGTCAAGTTGCTAATTCTATATGTTAAATAACTTGCTCATCTAAATTAAATTTGTTGTAATGAAATTAATGATTCTAAACTCCCTGTGGAACTATTGAGTGATAAGCGTTCCGTGGTACTGTGAAACAGTTCACACACTTCCTTTTCAAGCGGGAGCCTATAAAAGAAGGCCTTAAACATAATCGGCTCCCTGATAAATGAACCGGGAGTTACACCCGTCGGCCTAAAACTCACATGTATCTGTCGGCATCACATACATATCCGCGGTCGTCAGGCCGATACTGGCAGCTGAAGCCTTGCGTGCAGTCGCATCGAAGCAGAGGCCCCCGTCGCCCCATGACTGGGATGATGCACCGCTCTCTGGGCCGGGCAACACACTGGTGCAACAAAAAACAGAAGATGCGACAATTATACACACTGGGAACGGACATGGTGTGATTTTGCTTAGCATGATGTGATTTCAACATAGGATTTCTCAAATCACATCTAAATGATCTAAATTCACATTCTTTTCCAAATTCACATCCTCTTTCAAATTCACATCCTCTTTCAAATTCACATTTTTCATGTGTATAAATATTGACGATTGATGACGTCTTTCTACATGCTAAAAACTGCAGGATCAGATTGACCCTGAATCTGAATCTATGGCCGTTTTTCAAACCCAAGCTAAGGCGCATGAACGAATCCAAAGGTGTGTTATAAAACACCAGTGGACCGATAATTCGGTCACATCGTGCACTTCTACCTCCCCCCCCCCCCCCCCCCCCCCCCCGTCGGAAAATACCTCTTCTGATCACTCACAGTTCTTCGGGGCGCACATATGTGCATTAGTGGCACATATAGACTGGCAATGCATTGCCAGTCTATATGTGCATAATTAACAAGACAGTACGCGGTCATGTTTCTTTCAGATGCTATCAGTTTTACTTTCATAGCCCTGAATATACAACCAGCTCGGACATCATCGACACGGCAGATTTTAAATAAATAATTTGGCCCTCAAATCACTCGCATTGCGTCTCCGGGAATCATGTGTCACAACATATAAGGTAATCGTATTATCAGACCGGGGCGCGTCGCTCTGCCCGGAGCCCGTGTTTTCCAATCGATTTCCCCCCTGCTGCCTGATTAGCTTTGCCTCGGCACCGATGTATCAAATAGTCAAGTTTCCGTGCCCACCGTACCGCGGGCCACTTGGCCACCTTGCCCCACACATATCATGCCCCGGCCCGTCGGCAAGTCGCTCAGTGCTGCTTCATCTAACGCGTGACTTCCTTCGGTTTAGCCGCGCTGTTGGCTATCCTTGCAAATTGCATCGACTTTCCGAGCATGTAAATTATGCAAATTGCATTTCCGAAAACTAGATGAATTGGAGACGGGTATCACATTTCCTGTTTGTTCATGATACGAGTCCACACGTTTAGTATCGAGGCCAACGCACTACCATTTATTATTCTGAGATGTCCATTAGACATTAGCAAAAGAAGACTTATTTAAAGTATATAGAACAAATTTGTCAGTTGTACATTGTTATCGTTTGAAGCAACAAAAGTACTCAAAATCTATAAACAAAATGAAAACAAAAAGTACTTGGCAAATAACCTGATGAAGTTTTATCTCTGTGAATGCTCTATATTCCGAGAAAACAATATTCGAAGATTTTGATTTCGGTTCAAAATTAGAATTGCGACCTCGGTCAGCATTCGGGGCATTTGCACGCGTGTTGCGCGCGCACTAAACCGACCAATAATAGGGACCATAGATTTGATACGGGATACGTATGCGGCTCGAAAAAAAGTCGCCTATTAAATCGCCAATTTGTTGAATAATTTCATCAGTTTTACATTTTTACATTTTGATATGAGATGTAAATTTACGATAGTGTACCAGATGAAATAACCACGCAAAAAGGTGATTTAATATGCGACTTTTTTCGATCCGCATAATTTATCCCGCAGGCGTATCAACATCTAATGGTCCCTAATATATCCCACACGCGCACGAGCGTCGTGCGTCGTGGGCGTGCACCATTCACAAATTGCAAACGACTACTAACGTAAATTTTGTGACGATCGTTACTAATTAGGCATAAACGTTCACCCAACTTCCATAAACGTTTTTGTACAGTTCGTCACTGTTTCTTTCAAAACGTTGCCTCAAACGCGTGTTCGGAACCCGGTATATGACGGTGCCAGTTCTGACGGTTGTAAATACGTTAAGGGAAGACAAAGTATTGCTGCCGTATCATTGGTTAACAAATATTGTGATTTTTTACTTTTGTGTGTGTGTGACCCAGACTTTTAATATATACATGTATATGTGATGAACATCTTGAATCGCTACATAATTGTTGTGTTCGATCTCCGACCTAAACCCCACCTTGTTCTGATTTGGTTTCGTTACAGTTCATTAGCGATTAGATTATGTGACGCTCGCGCAAGCTCGTTGGGTTTGTCCTATACTGTCTGCATTATTCATTTTATTCCGGCTCATAAATCAGCGATTAACGAAGGACGGGCACTTAATTAGCCTAAGTTATACAGCTTTCTCGTGCAGATTTATGCCGACTACTTTACTATACGGACACTATCGTTGCTTATTGGATCGCAGTATTGCCAACGGTAACTTGATGCTGTTACGGGAAATTGCATATAGGTAAAATTAATCTTGTTATAAGACATAGACAAAATATTGTATTAATAGCCGAGCGCGATAATCCTTATTTATAAGCCCAAGATTTATAGGCTTATGTTATGTATTTGTGCACGTTCTGGCGTCGGGTTTGAAATCTAATACATTTCTATAAAAAAAATCTTTCGGGGAGTTGTGAGTAAACACACAAAAATGATTTAGAGATGAGCGACAAGGTGAATTCTCCATTATTCTGTGGAACTTATCAAAATACCATGTAGGCCTATCCCCAATCCCTTTCTGTGAAATGGAAAACAATTCGAGGGCGGCAGCGAGCCTTCATTTACCCCGACGCTAGCCTGTCACTCAACAATATAATGTCAGGACATTGTGCGGTACAGCACCCCCCCCCCTTTTCCCCGGACGTACGCGGGATAATTAATTGCGAAACATAAGAATAGTTCCTGTCAGCGGGGAGCGGGCCCGCCGACTCGGGTATATTCGCGAGTGGAAAGGCTCGGTAAAGGTTTGGGTGACGCTGGGTAACTGGACAGGAAGCGTGAATTATTGTTTACACCGCATCGATAAATAATGCCCAGTGCGCTCTTGAAAACAGTCCACGAAGAGCTTTAAAGAAACAAAAACAAAACAAATGACATCACAGCATTGTTATTCTTTAGTCAACTAGTATACATGAATGTTTTTTAAAAGAACGAGGCATTTAATGCAATCACACATGCATGCGCACCTTATGCAATCATAAACAAATGCTTCACACGTGTATAAAGCTTCCACAATCACACATAACACCTATATGTATCCATACTTCATCCACAGGGCAGGTTTTTGAGCTTTAACTAAAATAGCAAAAATGTAGAGAAAACAAAACAAAAACAAAAAAATCCAGCTGGAATCAAACCCACAACCTATGATAGCTAGACCGGTGCATAATCCACCAAACTACCACCAGAAAAACGTAGTCGACGGTGGGAGGAACTTTAGATCGAAAAGTTGACGTTCGAATTCATTGTAGTACTCGTATTTCTTCGTCAAATTATTCTTTTGGATAATTTTAATTAAAGGTTTGTTAAAAAGTGCCTATGGCGCCTTTGAGGGATCCTTGGTTTCATTACATACAATAAATAATAATAAAATAAAAAACACACAGATGACAATGCCAACAGCGATTCGAAGTGCGTTCACGAGCGAAATCGGCACTACTCTCTTTTGAAAATGCACTTCTACAGGGAATCGGGAACCTACTTGGGAGAAGACGTCTTAGAGTGAAATTATTCTCTCGAAAAAATATCGAATCCAATTGGATTTCACTAAAATGTGTATTTTAATCTAAAATCAGAGTGACTTTTACTCAAAATCATATAGTTTAACTTATCGGAATTGAAAGAGCATTACCGAAAAACCCTTCGTTGCGGTGTATGTAAGGAAAAAAATACGCGTACAGGCTTTAGCCCCCAAACGTTCGTCTACCCCCCCCCCCCCCTCCCTTCACAAAAAAAAAAAAAAGAACAAAAAAAAAATAAATAAAAAATAAACAAATACTAAGATACATGCTGAAAAATACTGGCATTATGACGTTATTATTATTATTATTATTTAATCGTCCAAATAGCAACATACAACAAGCAATTCACAAAATAAACAGATTTAATTAAACAAAAACAATCCGATTCAAGCTGGCCAGGATTGACAAAAGTATAATTAAACACTGTGAATCGAAAGCCTGTCATAATGCAAAGGGTCCGTCCAAACCAATATTGGCTCTGGAACCGCGCCTACTGTGCTTGCTCCAATGCCTACCCTCCCCCAGGGGGCGCTCCCTTGGGGTATCAGCCAGACTCACCTGTGCTTTATCCAACGCCTTGTACATCTGTGTAAAGGAGTACACAAAAATGAAAATCAAATAAAAGTAGAGATTATTGTTCAAATAAGTGTGGCCTATAGCCTATATAGTCTATAGCCTATTTCAATTCAAAATTTGCTAAGTCACAATTTGAATTGCGACCACAATCTGCGTTCAGGGCGCGTTCTCGGCCAGCGTATTGCAGCTAATCGCTAGACTACAATTCACTATAGTCAAGTAGCTAGTCAAGTTTTAGCTATTTCAAAATAACTTTGAATAGTTGTGTTATGTTTGCACATTAATGCACAGTTTCATAAAGGTTGGCAATCGTCCTGAAGAGCGCCACCTGTTGTCCGGTAGTGTTAATGATCTTCCGTTTTGAAAAGTGCCCCTATAGGAAGACCCTCGTCTCTTTTTGATTTACGGGAGGCTAGGTTACCGTTGAAAAATCTGTCCAGCGTAAATTAGCCGAATGCTCTTATCCGTTTAACTCCCCCAATCAATTACCTTGCTATGTCACTGTACTATTTATGGACTGTCTTAAAGTCAACGGTATTAAATAGACAGCTTTGGAGGAATTCTGCCGCGCATGTTGCTTTCGTTTTAATTAAAATATCCTAAAAGGCTAGTAAAAATTAACAGGAAATAATCACACATGTCCATCGAAAAATAGGATGAGCTGGATGCAACTTGAAATCGGTCACAAATGCTCAAGTACTATAGTTCAAACAGGCAGATAGGACAATTGTGATTCTATTGTTTTCCGTGTAAGGATATATATTTTTGTTATTAGAATTATAATAATTCTTCCAAATAGGCACTTGGGGAGACAAATTAGTGTAAGTTTTAGGTAATAAGAAGACATTGACACTTAGGGAGACATTTCAGGGAGACATTTCAGTGTCTCCCTAAATGTCTGGCTATCCTTAAAAAAACTTGTTATTTTTGCTCTACAACGACAGATTTTGGTCTAAATAGCATAATTGTTTTATTCCATAACCCGAAGGTAAAGTTACAGTTAAAAAACAATATTATAATAATCACGAAGGAACTACATTTACATTTAAGAACGAAAATAACAAAAAAGTATATTTTTATTACAACATCCCAAAGCAATTTTCAGTTCAGGGAATCGTTCCACACATCGGGGAAAGATGGTTTACATTTTCCATCAGTTTAATCATCCTTCTATAACAAATTACAAGCAATTTAAGGGTACGCTTTGACAAAATCTATTCAGTAAATTCTATAGAGATGATTGGATTCAATTATTACTTACTTAGAAACTGAAGTGGCAATAACTTAAAATAAGTGCAAATAAATTATACAAAATAAGGCAACAGTGTTGCCTCAATTGTATTGATTAGATTGAAAACATTATTTAGTTTAATTTAAGTGCATCTCTAGGGCGCCGCGTGTAAATCTTCCGACACTCTTTCACCCGTAATACTAATAGAACCACATACTTTTAGGGCGCAAGGCATCTGTTTTATGTTAAAAACTGGTATACCAGTACCACTTACAAATCGCGGCGGAGGCATAGAAACCTTGCGCAATTTTTTATAAATTGTCTTTTTGTAATGAAACCAAGGATCCCTTAAAAGCGCTCTAGGCATTGTATACCTCGCAAGCCTGAAGAAACCTATAGAGAGAAGACATTGAGAAGACGGTACAGTTTAAAAGTGGGAGGAAAACCCCAGAAGCATATCCTGTTGAGAACCCACAGTATCACAGAGACTGAAAATCCAATCCACATAATTATTGGCCCAGTCGGGGCTCGAACCAGGGTCAGTGAAAGGCGAGGAAATAACCGCTACGCCAACCTACTCCTGGCGCAATGCTTAATTATAATGGTTGTTTACCACTGCAGGACGCGGCACTGGGTGATTTTAATCAGTCTCTGGTTTCACATTAACGAAATAGGCAGGCAGCATAATCTGCAGTATCCGATGTATGTTTTAAACGGCGAGTGGAAACTCAAAGTCGAATTCCTAAAATGAAACCCACGAAACATCACAGTCCGAAGCACACTAGAGATACACATCTCGTTATCACCGACAACCTTCTCGAAACTTCCAGATGATGTTGTCGGAGTGTTGTTGACACCGTAAAGGCTCCATATTAACTTTGCAGGTGCCACATGCCGTACCAATTAGCAATCTTTCCCATCTGGGGTTGCGCCGCATTTCTACTCGATTCTCAGATCAGTTCAGCTCGTGATTCTCATTTCCTGATGAAAGGGTGTCATTGGAGGAGCACAATTGGCGTCGAGTATCGGGGAGATATCCAATCGTAATCATGGACGTTTTAGTGCACTAAAATGTGTGCTCAGTATAATTTAATAATGTTAGTATTATCGTCAACAACATGAACCTGAGGCATCAGGTAAATAATAGCCGCCGAGGTATTACTGATTGCAAACAAAATGTGGTAATTTTGGTAAATTTATTGGGGACAGTATTTTGAAATAAAAGGTCTTTTTAACGATTACCAGCCAACCATTGTTGAGTCGGCAAACCGACAAAGCAATCCTACTGGTATACGAGTATCAAATGAACGAGTAGCGCAGCGCTTAATACCAGCGACGTAATCCCCATAAGTACGGTTGCTATGTTGACGGCGCCCTCTTCGACCGCGCCCAGAGCCCATAAAAGCCCCGGGCCTTACCCCGTGTTTTCTTGTCTTTTTTTGTTTTTCAAGCTGCTCGCTTGGTAATTTGATTCATGCCTTAGAGTCAGCGAGTCCTCAAGCGAGTCTCTCAGTAATAATATTGTAGCACTCCCCTCTTTCCCTAGGCCATGCAACACCTGTGAACTTTTTGTTTGCGACCTCTCCGAAAACGAGCCGAGGAGGCGATGTCTGCGCACATTCAATCACACAATTTCAGAGAATCGATTCCAATTTGAGCAAAGTGTGCGCACCCGAGTGAGAACGGGAAAACCCTTGCACTAAATGGCGCCTATTTCTTTCGAGTCTCGGTGAATTTTAATTCAACTAGCGAATGCGAAGGCTGGACCGTATACAGTTTACCAAAATAAACGTACATGCTTCAGAGTACGGTGCGCGAATTGCACTTTCACTTAAAAAGGGGGACAAATCGACTGTAAGCTGCCATTCCTGGTCCTCTCGATCGTTTGTGTTTTTTAGAGTAAAATGCAAATTCCGCTTAGCGTCGAAAATATTCCAGCCTCCCTCAACTATCCACGGACGGATATCCACGGATTTCTTCTCTCTGTACATGTAGGTTTCTTTAGGCTTACGAGCTACATTGCCTAGGGCGCTTTTGAAGAATCCTTGGTTCCATTACCAGAAACAAATTAATAATAATATAAACTGTGAACTGTTGAATGGGATAGTGCCAGATAATGTTTGGATTCTAGACTCACTTTCAATATTATTTTTTTTACATGTGGCATAAAACACTAAGACATGTTTAATCACAAGTTTTATTTGTTTTTATCAGAAAAGACTGGTATTAATTATTTTTAATTTACTTTAGGTCATTACTTTCATTTCTATCCGCCAGTTAAAATGAAGATTTTACCTTGCTCTTAATTTAACACGACCGCCTCGTGAATAAAGCCCATTGAACCAATTTTATCTACACTGGATAATTTCGTTTGTCTAATGAGACTATTGTGAAAGTCTCCACGTCCATGCTATTATGAGATCGTCCCCAATTCTATTACGTGATTGAATCAATGCAATTTGGCAAACCGGCCGGTTGGCAATCGTTGGCAATTGTTACAAGATTCCACTTACCTTGAAAACCACAGAACATCAGCTGCCGTGATTTCACAGAATGCTTGAGACTGTTATTTACTTTCAGTCAAGATGCAATTTTATAATAATTCAGTAGTTTGGTTTTCTGATATTTGCTGTAGTTTAGTGTCTGGGCAGTGGCGTAACTGTAGTGTTGAATTATAGGGGCCACAATGGGGTGCTCTAATTCTTCAAGGGGCACTCAATGGCAACTCATTTTGTTTATGTGCAATGGACCTTTTATTGATAAATTAATAATTATACACGATGATAGATGTTAAAAAGAGCATAAACAGCCCTATTGGACTTATGTTTATTTGTGATTTCAAGAATAAAAACAAAAACATCAGCTCGGGCGCATGTACCACGCGCGTTTTGGAAACCCCCATTGGTAAATTTCGGATTCGGAGTGCGTGCGTTTAAACTGCGCGCGACCGACCGTGTCAGTATCCCGCTAAGTGACCGCGTCACACACGCTCACACACTACTGATTATACTAGCATCTATTGACTTCCCGTGTATTAAAGGAGTTCCAATCCGGGCCCAATTTCTTGGCTCTGCTTACCGTTAGCGAAAAATCCCTACTTACTGTAGCAGGACATTTCGTGCTTACGGAAACGTAATTACGCGTTAGCGAGAAATGTTGGCTGCTTCGCACGCGTACATTTCGTAACTAAGGATTCTGTACTAACAAGGTTAGCACAGTATCTGCTAGTGCGGTTAGCACAAAATAGTTATTGTAAGCTCTGAATTCTGTGGTTCGAAGAGCAAGGAAATTAGGCCCCGATTCGTAAGTAAATTCGCCATACACGCGCACGCAGCACGCACCACTGATTACTATAGCTCATTGGTCAAATTCGTACAGTAAGCGCTTTAACGTCGGTAAGCAGTTAAAGAGACCAACCAAAATGACAGCCCTAACCCTAACCCCACCGGGGCGGTAAGGCTAACCAACCCAACCTTAACCATAATAACCCCAACCAAAGCCACACGGCGATGTCGTAACCAAAACCACATGACGATATATCTTTGAACAGTGCCTGCCTTTAATTTCTGTTTAAAATGGTTAGGTTCAAAATATGGACGTCACACTTACAAACCAGATGGCTCAAATGCTTCTCCGTGTGCAGTGACGCGGTTAAAGTTGAAATGACGTCAACACTTATATTCAAACCTGATACAGAAATCAGCGGTTCCAGCTCACACTCACATTATCGGTGAATGAATCTACATTTATTAAGCACATCCACACCAAAAAAACACCAACACGATCTTTCCCTCTTTTTTTCATTCCTGATTTCGAACATCCACACCAAAAAAACACCAACACGATCTTTCCCCCTTTTTTTCATTCCTGATTTTGAACAGGTTGTGCCACAGCAGAAAATAAACTACCCGACCTTTGGCAGAGCTCTATTTCACGTGCAATTCGAACTCTAGCCAATTAGTAAAATAATAGTCAAGGGCCCCTTCTTCTGCTAGTCAACTCAATTAGCAGGTGGACGCAGTCAGGAGAGCCGAGGGAGGGCTGGGGTTTGAGATCGCGAACTTGAAACCCCCCATCGATAGATGGAAAGACATACTTCAAAAATCACCAGAACCTCTGTCATCAATAGTCTAATACAGACGGACTTTTATTTTAAGTGGCACTCCGATTACGGAACTCCTAGTGGCCGGTCATATTTAATGCAACCGATTCGGAAACCGTATATATCTTGTGGGTTGAATTGTTATAACCGACTCCAAAATGGATATTCGTATTCCTGCTGCTAACCAGTGACAATATAACGAGCTGTTATGAGCACTACATGCAGTAACATATAATGTAAGCAAAGCCATGTTAATAGCTAAACAAATATGCGTTTATATTGATCTTGATTGGTTCCCGGTATTTTTTGTTTCTCCTGCCATATATAGTTGCTCACGGCTACTTGAAATCGGACCCCACTTAGGGTAGAAGATGTGTAATTCTTTACTAGTAAAGCGCTGAGGCAAATTCTCAATCCTTCGTCTGTCATTGGGAGTACTTCGGCAAAGTTGCCAGCGGACTTGTCTGTCTGAAAATACTAATCTCACTAAAAATCTCTCCCTCTCTTCACGCCATCTCATCAGCTGCTGCCGCCTGTCTGTCGTGGCGCGGTCTTAAGCTCATCTGTGACTCAAATCTACACTGCGCCTTCCGAAACCTCTAACAATAATCCTGTTAAGCGAACCAAATCTAGACGACTCTAAAGAATTTTTCAAAGTGAATGACTAAAGGATAAGTTATATTTATTCACAAACTTGTTTTGCATACAACTCGGTTAAGGATCGATGTCGCAGGTCAAATCGCCATCAAATTATGTGACCTTTGATGTCACCTCTTAATCAAATTTATTTAAAATACGGTGCGTGCACATACCGCCGGGTACAATTAAATATAGAATCTAAACAGAGGGTATGGTCTATTGGCTATTGTTTAGATAATGAATAATGGGGCTAATCGTGTTTATGGCAGCTGTGAAGCTGAATTGCGAACGATGTCACATTATTACCCCGGTCATTGGGCCCACGAAACATTCCAAATACCATATCAGTTGCCTGGAGGGTATACAGCTCGATGCTGATGGTAATTCGGCGCAAAGCAGCTAAATCAACTACAATAAACCATCTCTTCCCTCACAGGTACCCATTTACTCCGGGGTGTAGAGAAGCAATGAATGACAAAATGTCTTGCCCAAGGGCACACGCACCATGGTCCCAGGTCAAACTCGATCACAGCCTGTATAGCTTTACGTGAAAGTTACAAATCCAATGCTCCAGACTACGAGGCCATCACAACACTAGACTTGAACCTCATTAGTCAATTGGAAGTTGCTTTGTACAATAACTTGCTCAATGTTTCCCATAGGAGAGGCCCGATGAGGGTACAATGATGAAATGATCTAAGCTTTAAGTAAATGGCTATAGGCAAGCAAGCAAGCCAGCAAGCAATCAGGCAAGCAAGCAAGCCAGCAAGCAAGCAGGAAAGCAAGCAAGCGAGCGAGCAAGCAAGCAAGCTATCTGCTACAGGGAGAGAGCAACAAACCAGCCGATCTATTGACCTACCAACTGACCACCCGATAGAGAAACAGAACTATGAGGACCCAAAGTCTAAGAATAACGGCTTTTGACATCCGCCGTCATGGATCAAACAACTAATGTGAATGTATAATCGCAAAGTATCGTATACGCATGCGGAATTAAGTTATATGCATAATTCGAAAAAATTAATACATACAAAAAAACCCACTTTTTCGCAACTTAAACCTCGCCGAGGGGAAAATATATTAATTCTGAACCTGCCAAGTGACCAAGAGTAACCCAAACTACGGATAAAATAAAAAGAACGACTTAGGCTGATATATTTCCCGCATCGTTTTGAATGTATATGCCAACATTTAACATCCATCATTAATGACAATTATACGTCTTAACTTGATGGGTGTGCTGAACAAGTTTCACTACATTTCAAAATAAATGACGCATTTTTTGAAAATATTTGAAAGTAAATAACGATTGTATGCATCTAGCAAAACCATTTTGCTAGATATCCTGTAATTGCTACAAAACAATTTAGAACCAGTGAATAAGAGCCACTTATTCACAAGATAAGAACCACTGCCCGACGCCGGTTGAAAACGAACGCCGTTTTTCTTGCTTTTCTCAGCATCCACGATTGTAAAACTTTGGACAGGTCAGTCAAACGATATTTACTATAAAATACACCCCCCCCCCCCCCTAATCCACCTATTTTGTGATAATTCCAGTAATTACCAATGATGTATTATACCTTTAAATTGGGGTATAACAACGTTATTTAAATCGCTGAAGCATGTTTCATTGGGGAATAAATATTTAAACAATGATGCTAAGACATTTTCCCACCAAATTACATACAAATAAATGCTGGTCAAGACAAAATCTTACATTAAACAATGTAAGAAATGATGTAGGCATTTGTTCAAAAAACATAATTTATGATCAGGACAAGGAAATTACACCGAATGTAAAAATAGCAATTCCCATCACGTATAAATTACAAAACAAATTGAAGCCGTTTAGTGTATAGCCTATTATTAAAACGATCTTTCCCATTGTGAGCTCTCTAAATACTTACCTCGCCATATGTTGCCGTACTTAGCGCTGCAATAACAGTCATCAACAACAGAAAGGCAATTCCTCTCGACATTTTGTTGGTTGTTTTTTTCGTTCGGAAGAAACAATCTTTTGATTGCGTCTAAAAATTGCAAAATAAAACCGCACTGGACGAAACCCGCTGGTGCTCAGACTGTCGAGCCGCGTGTATTGCGTGGAGTGTTACCGATATTTTATGGACGCGATCGCCCAAGGAGCGCGCCAGCTAATTATGACAACGCAAACAGTCTGTCTACCAATCACGTTTGCCGTTTTCTGATGCGCGTGGTCGGTGTCCAAAACCCGTCTTCCAATCAAAATTCGTTTTACGAAAGGAGAGATGTTTGCCCTTTCCTTAGGCAGAGATCATTTGTGCGAGTTGAACAACGACTGACGGGAGCGGTAATTATATCTGAATTAAACACCCAACGTCAGTTTAGTTAAGAACGTCGCGATTTGTTGGTTCGGAAATAAAAACACCCTAAGATACACAGAGGTTTGGGCAGGGTGCAATTGCCCAATTATCGGACATATTTGCAACCGTATTTGCTTTGATTTAGTGATCGATGTTGCGATTGTTTAGTGATCTAACTGTTATTACGATAGTATTGTGTATTCATATGTCGCCTATCCTTGTCAATATTAAATATCGGATGCCCTTCTCAAATATAATTGTGGCATTTGATGGACAGTCTAAAATCCCAAAGGCAAAATTACATCGTAAATTCGAATCAAATTCAATTGGTTCGCGGGTGACAGCTGCGGCGAGGAATAAGTGAAGTGCACAGTTAATGGTTCACGGTTAGTTCAGCTGAAACAAAAAACAATCGGCAATTTCAAAAGGCAATCATCTCTTATATTGATTTGATCCGTTGTCCAGTTATATTCCATATAGCCTAAATGTCGACCTTACGTATTGAATAGCGTAAATTTCATATTGCGGAATGCGTTTTACAAAGATTTAAAGGTAGGATACTACCAAATTATTAAGAAATATTTTACTCATCTGAAAGTAAATAATGATTCTAGGCATCCAGCAAAATGATTGCGCTAGAACAATTCTCGATCTCCGGACGGCAATCGCGAAAAAACCCACAAATAACATAAGAATAACTGCTCGACGCCGGTTGAAAACAAACGCTGTTTTTCGTGCTTTTCTCGCCATCCATGATTGTAAAACTTCGGATAGGTCAGTTAAACGATATTTACTATAAAATACAACCCCCAAATCCACTCATCCATGACAATTCAAGCAATTACCAATGGTGTATCTTACCTTTAATGATCATCATCTTCATAAGCAAGCAAACAATCGAGTACGTAAAGGGTTTACTTTGGCTGTCATACTAAAAGGTTGGGGAAAATGGGTTACCCAATGTTACTTAAAATAACAGCTGCTTGCGCTTGATCTTTCACTGAGTATAGACATGTTTCTCCCCAAAGATGGTTATTATTATTTTACCCGAATTAATTTTATAATCAAGTTTTGAACAATACATTGCCCGACACTTTAAATAGTACGACAGGTAGTGATGAGATTGTGCTTTTGAGAATGCAAGCATAGAATTTAGCACACAGGGCCATCGCAGATTTGTCCTTTGAAAACAAAACATGTAAGATAACAAGCAACTGTTTTAAACTGTCAAAATGGCTGCCATTGTTGTTATTCTATACCTAATCTGCGATTGCCCTATATCCAAATATCTCTCTCATGACACAGTCGAACTGATTACAATTCTCATAAATATTTATCCTATCTGCCCCACTAAAAAGCCCCTGGTCAAACCTGACCTGGATATCCGGACTCTGTTTGGTCTGACACTTTCAGGGTCTGAATCTTCTGAACAACACACGATGGTTCACGCAACCTTTGTTTTATACCGTAGGCCCCTTCGTGAACGTATACGTACAAACGATATGAAGCCAAAATTGAACTTGGCCAAGATTTAGAAATTCTTCCAGAATAATAATAAAAAAAGACTTCCTTTTAGTTTTAGCGTCGAAATGAGAGAAACTAGCTGAACCGGTTAATTGACCCAATTTAAACCGATTTAGGAATTCGTGACCAAGCGACAGGATGAAAAAGAATCTGGTTGATGTGACCTCTTTTCAAACAAATAAGAACATTGTAACAATTGGTAGAAAAACAAAAGCGCATCTGAAAATATGACGGGTTTAAAAACGAACTGCTCCCATTTTTGGGGCTTGAGTGAGTAGTCTCATGCTAAATTGAACTTCAAATTATTAAATTGAACAGTCAAATACTGAAATGGCAGTGTTATTTCAGCAGCGATTGAGTTTGAAGTTGCACTTAAAGACGAACGCGTGGGAGATACTTTAAGTGCGCGGATCCCTCCATTTTTGTCAATCATTTTTTTTGTCTGGAATTTCACGCGTCCTCGAGCATATACGGCCCATTTGTTTCCCGCGCTCCGTGAAGGGGAACAGTTGCAAGTAAATGTGGGAGCGGGTGGGAGGTGGGAGGTGGGAGGGAGGGAAGGAGGGGGGGGGGGGGGGGGGGGGGGGGGGTGGTAGGAAAGGAGGTGCCAATTTCATTAGCGGTCGATTTCCGAAGGTGGCGGTAAATGGCATTTTCCTGCCCAAATTGGCGTGAATTATTTCGCTCTAAGGTCGGCCGCAGGTGAAGCGGGCGTCAGATATCGTACGGGCGATTAGGCTGGCGTCACGGACGATTTGATACAAAACAAATCAAAATAAAAACAATCCAAAAATAGGTTTTAACACAAAACATGGCCTTAAGAAAAAGACATAGATAAAAAAGGGTCGTTTTATTGAGGTCGTCCGTCAACAAAACAGGAGGGTGAACTTGTAAAAAAGGAAAATATTGCTCATCTCAATAACAAACTGATTCAGTCTATTTTCCCCCCACAATTAAGTACAACGATAAAGCACTTGAATGGAAACGGGGACGGTAAATTGTATTCGCAGAAAAATAGAGAACATAATATCGACCCAATGTATGTGTCTGGAACATGAAGGCAAATGAACACGCGATAAATGACTAATTTCATCGGACCGAATTATCAGGGGAATTTATCGGGCCCAGCCTGAGGGGAAAATAATGTGTTCTCAACCATCGTCATGCGGTAAGCGAATAAAACGCTCAAACTTACGGCACATTTAGTATAGGTGGGCGTGTAACAATAATTATGTCTCGCATAGGGTCCGTTGGCCCTAACTGTACATGATACATAGGCTATGTATGTTACGCTGCATGGAATATCTATTTAAGTTTGCTGGTACCCGCTATGTTTTGCACTCTTATGTCCCGAAAGTGCACATGCGCAGTTGGAATACCGAACTGGCTTACTGGCTTACTGGCTTATTGCTTTATCCAATAAAAAGTACTTTTGTTGGGAAGACTTTAAAGAGCATTTCTACAAACCTGATTTATCAACTAGTTTAAATTCGCAAATGACGTTTTTAATTCTAAAAAGAAAGACAAAAACATTGAACATGAAGTTGTGCAGGATCTTCGTCGTTGTGTATTGGTCTAGTTTAAATGCACTATAGTTCGTGAATTGCCATTACGACCGAGGATCCCCTATTGTGTTTTCCTTTATTCTTTTACTGAAACCTAACCCCATTGCTTAGCGCTTATCGGAGCGATCAAGGACAAAGAAACCGTCCTTCGAGGATCTTTTGTTCCCTTTGTTTTCTTTTGTGTTTCGATCCTCGATCGCAAAAGGAAACAAGCACAACAATACCGTATACAAATTATCTCCAGCATGTTCATGATAATGTCGAAAAGGCACCGATCGACTACAACCAAAATGACATCGTCGTGTGACTTTGGTTGTCATTTTAGTTGCTCTCTTCGAGTGCTTTCCAAGATGTTTCCGGATGCCGATTTTGGCACAAGAAAAAGAAGAAGAAAAAGACGTACAAGGCAAAAAAACACGCCGCGCAAGTTTATTAAAACTCTACCCATTGTATTGGCGTGACGGTGTGTCTTTTAGTAAACGCTTGATTATAACATTTCCTTTGCATTTTAGGCGTTTACGCAAGCCCGTAGAAACCCCTCAACCTCCAGAAACACTCGATAAACAGAAAGCGGCCTCCTACTGAATTAAACCCAGCCTGGGCTCGAGATAGACACATATATACACATCGAGTTAGGGCCATGGAGAGTGGTACAGGCTTCCCTTTTAGTCCATTGGGGATAATTGTATCTAAATTGAGTAACGTTACCAACGCGTTTTCGCACTTCACTTCAACCCTCGGCGCGGAATGCAAACGGCGACCTTATCTGGAGCATGCGTCTGCCGGGTGAGGTTTGACACTTTAACGGTTCAAGATCTCTCGATATAGGTTCGGTTGGATTTTGTTTTTTTTAAAGAGCGCTTGAGATGGTGGTGTCGCACCTTCTCCCCGCGCGTTGATCAAACACAACCGCCGCTTGATGCCGGCACTTGAGATGTTATATATACACCGTATCGGTTTGTATTGTTAAATTTATAGGGAGAAATGGGTGGCAAAGCTTTGTTTGTTTTGTATGGGTACGTTATACTTCATCAAACAACTTAATTAATACACCTTTCTCGTGTACAAGATCCTAAGAAATATGTCAGTTCGGGAATTCAACTGCGCATGTGCACATTGATGTGTCACGGCCATTCGGAGTAACGCGCGCGTATGGAATCACTTGGTGGTCGCACAACGCGCACACGTTAATTACAATCAGAATGCGCGTTCGCGTAACATCGCCTGAAATAACGTCAGCGTATCTCGAGTAACCTTTGACCAGTTAAAGGATTAACACTATGTTCTGGAATCGCCGAATGGGCTACAAATAACAAGGCGTTTTGTGTTATTCTTGAGAAGAACGAGTTTTGGGGTCCACTTTTGCGACCCCCAAAACATCGAGAAGCTGTTTCATAGAGATATAATGGGGTTTTGTCATAGAAAATAGAAAGCGCACTGAAGCAAATATATGAAACCCCCTCCCCCCCCCCCCCCCCCCCCCCCCCCATCTCGCAGTGGTCATTGTGCTTGCGGAATGTTGTAGTTTCATATAAATTATTTTTAGGTTTTTAGGGGGGGTGCGTTAGGTAACAATAGTCTAGATAGTGTATAGGTATGGGGACTAATGAGGGGTCCCCCGGTCTCATATCGTGCTGGTTACTGTTTGCGCTGCGCGGATGTGCCGCCCTGTAACCCGTCCGCCATTTTGTAAGTGGGCAACACTATAGTAAAATACTCGGATGTACCATGCACTTCAATGATGCGACGGCTATAATTTTAGTAAACCTTTTTGGCCGTTTAATGTCGGTATCGAGTGACATTGCTTGTGGTACCTGGACAGACAGAATCATCAGTAAATCTTAACCCTATTGTCCCCCAAGTCAATGGCAGATCCAGGATTCTCAAGGAGATTTCTCTTGGCAAATGAGGTCATTCAATGCATGGCTGATGCAGAGAGCAAAGGTGTGAAGCAGTGGACTGCAGTTGTATTACACGATGATTATGACAGGCCGATTTTGCATCTTGCTTGGTTTAATCACCATGGTTTCACTCAAAATCGAGTTTGTATTAAACTAAAACATAAACAGGTGACACTGTCTGTGTGATCGTGGTGGTTAGAAACATCAACTGCGGCACCTCTATCTCAGAAACTTAGTATTTACTTTTGACAAGATACGTTTCTGGTCTTGTTGACGTTGCTCTTATTTGTGCAGCCAAAACACGCACAAGTCTTAGGCATCTCATAGTACCCGGCATATGATATCTTTGCCACGCGCAAATAGATTTATGTAGGCTATGTCAACTACATAGTTTTGGCCCACGTACACAATGGCGTCCATGCATCCTGGCCTTGTCGGAACGGGGTCACGTGATAAGTGCGGTCTCTGGTTTTTATAATATAACTCTATGAGCTGTTTAGGTATAGTCGTTATTCCACCCGTGACATTTTCGCCTTTTATGGAACATCTAGGTTAATATCTACTAAAGGTTATACCGCGTCCCTTTGTCTTTGGTAACATGTAATTGCAAAACTAAAACCCTTCCAGTAAAATTATGTTCAAATAAATAAGATTTCTTTCTTCAAACAAGTAGACTAACCCGGTAATATTAAGGCACGACCTTTCCAAGCTAGATCTTAACGGATAGAGAGGTGAGGATAAATCTTTCAGCGTAGCAGGGAGTTGGATTAATATTAAAGAAAAAGCTAACAAGCGCGAAGGAAAAGTAATTGACTTAACTGCAAATAATCCCGTTAGGAATTATTTATTTGTGGTTTTTAGTTGGGGTCGTTAGTCCTACATTCCTACCGTGCGAACGAGGATGGGTGTGGTTTGACCTATGGAACGGGTAGAACTTTTGTGTACATGTGGTGGCATGGTCTGGACAATGGCAAGCCTTCAAAGATGTGCTTATTGGCAAAACTGACGGTGAGAAAATGGTCTGGGAACCAACAGTATGTGCTGGATCGACCAGATCAGAACAACCGTACATAGCAAAGGCAGTGACCACAAGCCATTTGGTAAAACGAATTCGCAGTTATTTTACGCGAAAAGAAGCCATATATACTCTTCATTTTGTCAATGCACGGTGTGGCTGCTGTTTACCATTCTATACCAATGCCGTGGCCTCGTGGTCTGGAGCATTGAATTTGTAATATGTAGGTAAAGCTACATGTTGGGGGTTCGAGTCCGGCCTGGGACTACATGGTGCGTGTGCCCTTGGGCATGGCACTTTGTCACGCATTACTTCTCTCCACCCAGGAGTAAAATGGGTACCTGTGAGGACAGAGATGTTTATTGTGGTTGAATTTAGCTACTTTGCGCCGAAATGGCAGCATCGAGCTGTATACTCCCCAAAGAGCTGAGATGGTATTTGGAATGTTTCATGGGCCCAATGACCGGGGTAATAATGTAAAGCGCTTTGATACACCCACATTGTGGGAGTATAAAGCGCTATATAAGAACTAACATTATTACCAAATGTGACCCACTCTACCCAAAACAAATATGATATTCTTTCAAAACAAAGTGAAATTGAGTTATGTACATGGTTGGAAAGCCCGCAAAGAAAACAGGCTTTGAATAGCTGGTTCTCGTAGAACAACAGAACGATGCACAACTCAACTTTGAACTATTGCATGATAATACACATCAGCGCGACTTAATACTCTTTTTTGTAGAGCTGGTCACAAAATGCTTGCCAACTGCAACGGTGACCAATGACGGTGAAACCGGACGGACAAGTTTATTATTAAACACATTTATTTTATTCGAGACATATTAGCCACGCTGCCTATATTTCGCATGTACGCCGTGGGCCATGTGGTGATGTCTAATGCAATTATATCCAACCACTGAGCTGATACATAATTATTTCCCTTTGACGCGTGACTAACCATAAAATATTTAATGGAATATCGCTGCCTGCAATGCAATGTACCCACGCCTTTGGTTTGACCAATGATAGCAGATCAGCGTTCACATACACAGTTACACATACCTATATATTGTTAAATGTATCAATATGAAGACAGTTTAGGGTAAATAAATCGGTAATAGTGAGACTTTTCCAAATAGGGAGACTTTGAGGTATCTCCCTATATAGATTTAGCTACCAGAAGGAGACCAGAATTTAGTGTTTTAATGAGTTACATTTGTAGAGCACGGTCCAAAATGTATGAATACCAAATTGCGTGGAAAAAGCACTAGGGGAAAACGGGTTAGGTTACAGAAAAGAGAGAAAATAGTGTGCAGGTCTCTATTGGATAGTCTCCCTATTTACCATTCCCGCTAATTATTATAATTAGATGTTTCATGAACTCAAAGTGATGAGCAGTGAAGCAAACTCGCTAAATTAAATATTAAGATTTGTGCCCCCCCCCCCCCCCTTTCTCCCAAGAAAACAACATTATATGTATCCTCGACAAAAATTAATTTGAGGTTTCGTTTCGCTCGGGTGCAATGCACCCCTTGGGTGTTTAAACCGGCATATCCAACACCACAGTAGTCAACGTGATACACTAAAGAGTTCTGTACAGTTGCAATGTTTAATAGTTGAGTATTTAGGTGGAATAATATGTTTTTTTTATAATATGTGACCCGTTCCTATACGAAACCCGACATAAGTCGCACAGGCTACTTCGAGATACAGCTCATTAAAGTTAAAATGGGGTGAAAAATCTGGCAGACATCGATTTTTGTTTTTCGTTATTTTTGTATTCTTTAATAAGTATACTTTAACCCTCAGTTAGGTTAAACAAAATCAACTTTATTGATGAGAAAGTACACAAATCATGCATGTATTGAGACAAACTGTGTCCTAAAAGTGGTAATTTATCTCCCAAATACATCGAAATAAAATCTTCATAAAATTTGAAGTATGTATGGTATAAAAGTGGTTTTGGTACCAAATGAAAGCTGACGATGTGTACTAAATGGAAATAACAATATCTCACAATAACAAACAAACACTTATGTCTGTTTTTGTGGGAGCAGGTCACATATTTGTTTTATTTTGTTTCGGGGCACGTATCCTAAGAAATTAGTTTGTCTCTTGTAGATAGAAGGAAATCAGGAATCATGTATCTTAAATTGTAACAAAATCGTATGTCTTATGCACTACCCCCTAAAACAGATGGGTTGGAATAACCAACCGATTGATAGATATGTATCGAACCAATGATATTAGTCAATTTTAACCAAAATAGTGGTCGAAATAACGAATGACATAGATCATTTTAACAAAAATATTGGCCAAAATAACCAATATTTTGGTTACAATTTACTAATATATTGGTTGGACAAAATCGACCAATCAATTTGGTTATTTTAAACTAATATGTTTTTATGGTGTACCGCCTAGCACAGCGGAAGCGAAAGGTGTGGCCACTTTTAAGTTCCTGATCGACGGCCAGTCAGAAAATTAAAAATCAAGCGATGCATGATGAAATGCACGTTGGTAGTCACTTAACCCTTTGCACTCAGCCCCGCGCTGCATCTGACTTATAAGTCCCTTAAAAGCTACTGGGGTCAAAATATTCCCCCAAAATATAGCCCTATTTGTAAGCTTTCTAATGATACATAGTTATATGGGATTTGTACACTGTAAATGATATTTGTATATACACACTAGCAACACGTACACAATCATCGAAAACAGGCCTGAGTTTAAAGGGTTAAGACCGTCTGTACGGTACAAGGCAAGAAAAGAAAGGAGTGTTAAAAATAACATCGACAGAAAATATTGGACCTATCGGACCCTTCTACAAGCGTAACAATCAGCATTGCGTGCAACCATGGAGCAATCAACTCTAGTTTATTGCTCCATGGTGCAACTGGGAAAACAAATAATATTCGTTCATTACGTCAAGCAGCCACACGCTAAATATAAATCTCTTCGTGTATTGTTTGTTTTGTCTTTACTTGTAGTGGTTTGTTTTATTGCCGTCTCTTCGATTATATTACTGCCTTGCAAGGACAGTAACTTTGGAGATGATTAATGAGCCCATCATCGTTTAGGCGGAGTGATCCGAGTGTATGCTTTAATGGAATTGAGTACTTTTCCCTCAAAAACATGATATGTTTATAATGAAAAGTCATCACACTATTTACATTTGAAGTATTTCCCATATACATTTTAAAACATAATAATAATAATAATAATAATAATAATAATAATATATGTTGATTTAAAGAGCACTACACATGCGTCCAGCACTCTGTACAACAATATATAACAAGTAAATAATTCGTAAGAAACTACAACAAATAATTTAAATTACAATACGAGCTAAAAATAATTATTAAAATTAAATAATTATTCAAAGTACAAGCAAAAAAAGAATTGCATAATACATATTAGTTAATTCACAGGTAAAAAACAAAAGCGCGTTTGAAAATTCTGAACGGAGCCGTTTCTTTAGAGACGTTATATTTAATGACTTCCTCAGACTTCAAATGCTCATCGATATTTGTTTTTGAAAGACGCAGACACGAATAACCTACATTTTTATTTAACTTTTATTTAACAAAATCTGTTTGCATTATACAAACATAAAACTCACCGGAAGACTTAAGTCAATCTTAAAAAAATTGAACAATTGTCAGACAGGTTTTACAGTTTTTTCATTTTGCAAATTAAGTACACGGGACTCGCATCCCGATGGCGTCTAAATAACTGTTGGCAAAAACGGAACTGATTTATTTAATGAAAACAATATAATGCTCGAAGGGTTTATTTCCGTTTGCCTAAACACTGCAAAGACGAAAGTTAATCTTTAATTTAGATGTAACAAAATGTTGGAGTTTTAAAGGTATATACAACATAAACAAAACCATAAAACAAAACTACTGAATTTGTATGTGAAATACTTGTCTTGACCGCAAGTGAATAACAGTCTCAGGCATCCTGTGAAATCACAGCATCTGACGTGCTGTGATTTTCAAGAAAAGTGGAATATATCAGTAAACAAACACTGCCCCCAATTCGTGCAAGAACAGTACTTTTGCCCTGGTTTTCTCAGCTTCTATGAACACAATCTTTAAACAGGTCAGCGTCACAATATTAACTATAAAATATAAATCTCCTATAACCAACCCATTTTCGAAAATTGCAGCAAAAGCAAATGCTACCATAACAAATGTGTGTTGTTAAAAGTGTAACCTACTTATTAGTCAGAAAGTAAATGTCTATAGAGGCAATTAAGACGAACATGTCGAATTAATATGCATTATTTTCATGCCGCGCAATGTTCGCTTGGTATTTCATTGTATTATTTAGTTTACTTTTAATAGTGAAGAAAACCTGTCGGCGTTTTCACAGTGAGATTCGGGGTGTTTGGTTTAGTTATGCTTAAAGGTAGGATACACCATTGGTAATTGCTTGAATTATCGTGAATGGGTTGATTTGTGGGTTGTGTTCTATAGTAAATATCGTTTAACTAACCCGTCCGAAGTTTTATAATCATGAATGCCGATAAAAGCACAAACAAAACAGCGTTTGTTTTCCACCGGCGTCGAGCAGTTATTCTTATGTTATTTGTGTTTTTTCTTGATCGCCGTCCGGCGATCGCAAATTTTTCTTTATAAAATTAATTTTTTTCAGAATAATTGAAGAATATCCAGCGCAATCATTTTGCTGGATGCCTAGAATCATTATTTACTTTTAGATGAATGAGATATTTCTTAATAATTCGGTAGTAAATTTGTTCGATATCTGCAAATGGTGTATACTACCTTTAATAGTTTATACCTGTTGTGGCTAATAGTTTCCTCTTTCTGGCGCGTAGCCAGGGTGCCATCAGAAACATAATGAAGCAAGATAATGTGTTGGTCATTGTGTTCCGAAATAGATGGACACTAGTCTGCGGTGTGTGTGCGCGCAGTATAGGCCATAGGGGAGTCCGCTCTGCCTAAATCGTGATGGGTATAATCAGAAATGGTCCATTCATTACGATATCAAACATCGCCAAGGGATGACATTCACCTGGTTTTTTACCATTTTTTGAATATTTTTACAAGGAGTTATCATAATGTTCTTTTTTTTTAACCCGGGATATTAACGTGACCGTACGGATTTTTTTTCGGAATTAGTCGGATAAAGTATGATCTATCTACAATTTTTATTGCAATTTTGAATTCATGTACTTATTCTTAAATTGTTTTTCGGCGCGGATAGTTCCAGGGGCCAATTTTGTATGAAGATGGTAAGCACACAAAATGCATATCACAAAAACTCTTGCTCGGTAAAATCAGGTTACCAGCCACAACTTCTAGTGCTTCATGCTAAGCAAAAACCAGCTGAATACCAGTCTTAAGTAATTTATTATACATTTTCTGAACATTTGGTTTGTAACCTTATTTTTGCCACGAAATATTTTACGCTAAGCACATTTTTATGCTTAGCAGCTCTATGAAATTGGTCCCAGATAGCTACTTCCGTGCTCACAAGCACACAGCTTTAAAGGGATCATACACGTTTGGTAATTGGAACCCAATGTTTGTTTCAATCCTATATAGTTATAGGTATATACCATAAAACTAACCTGTAAAAATTTCAAAAGTGGTGATTTAGAGATATTGCCGAAAATCTGGAGCGGTTATGTCCACGCCGGAAAAATAATCTGCATTGGAATACACAGTCTGAGAAACGTCACTGCAGTAACGCTTCTTAGATTCAAATTTTTGGGGATAACAAGTGATATCTTTTTCCATAACCGCAGTACTTCAAAGTGAAAAGTTTCTAAAAATGCATTATACTATCCAAAGCTGCTGTACTTCTTACCAAGTAAGTTTTTATTGCCATTAATTTTGGAGTAATTACCAAACTTATACGATCCCTTTAACTGAACTGCGACGTGGCACTGCATTTTGCACTGCTAGCATATATACCTATCATGCCATGCACATCGTTTAATTGTGCGGGTTAATATATTCGACAAAGCCGCTATAGTATAAGACGACGACATTAAATTAACACTGCCACCCGCGGCGAATTTTACCCAGTGTCAAAGTTCAGATATCCAATCCACAGAAAAGTTAATCAGAAATGATATCGCCCTTTGGCGTCAAGGCAGGCACATTTACACAGCTATAGCGCGCCAGGCGGCAATATTGTCACAGAACGTTTTGTCTACTACGTACCCTGGGGCATACCGGCAATAATAATACACAGATAAACCAAAAGGAACGCTGCGTTTGATCACGACACAAAATCTACACGTTCACTCTTCCGGTTACAAACTTCAAATTTGTAAAGTTTTATTCCTATTAGATGCTTCAACAATTTTTTTTAAAAATAATCTCAGTAAACCTCTTCACAAACAGGTCTGTTGTGCGAGCAGATTGGTTACCAGTTAACGCAATAATTATAAATAAAGATTGCGAGGCGGGAACTAGCCAACCCCGCTCAAAACGGAAATTAGTAAAGTGATTACTCAATCACAAACCAAACAATCTACCAGTTTCTTTTCGGTGGACGTCTCCTACAAAGTGTCAAACGTCAACGTTTTAATTGCTAGATTTATGTCCCGTTTGTCAGTTATGCGATCCGTGCTCCAACGCCGTCCGAAAACAAACGGAACCACTCTCGCACGTTGCACCGGAAACACACGAGACGAATGTCGTCTGCTTCGAACTTTGAGGGCAGCAGACGGACTATTTTGGGAGCCGTCTGAAATGTCGATGAATGTATTTGTATTCAAAAAGAAAATACACTATAAAAAGACAATGAAGAAATATTGTCACAAAAGCAAATTTTCGTGTTTCAGATCTTTAATATATTGGTGTTTCTCTCCGTCCGTCGCGCACGTCGCCATCTTGGATCTTGAGAATTCACCTTGCGAGCAATATCCGTTATAACGTCAGCCAAATCACGGAATCTTAAAATCTGCGCCAAACAAACAATCCGGGATTGGAATCTATCTGGGGTGATGAAACTTAACAATAGCGGGAAGTGCAACGGTTAACGGAACCAATATACGTTAAAAATTGTTGAATTGCGACATGCTTTCAATAGACCGACCCAGTAGGCCACACCTCTAAAAAAAAAAAAAGCACAAAAAACAATCACAGTGTATGATTTTATGGTCTGACAAATTGTCGCCATTTTGTACAAAAAATGTTCACCTCAGCAAAGTTTACAGCACACTTGTTGTTGAAATTTGTTTCACTTGTACGCCCTAATTCATTAACATGCAGGCTGGTTTTAATCATAGTCATGCCGTTAAAAAGGGGAAAGGTAATTGTTTAGGTTGTAATGCACTGTGCAAGTGATCAGCCATACACGCGTCACGCTACTGCTATGGCGGGCGTGGCATGCTGGATCTGTGCATTGGAGACATCTCTCCTCTGCTGTTGTGCCAGGAGTCAACGTCCGCATGTACATTCGCGTCTTCGTACCCAGTAGCAAATTAAACCATTATAAATTATATAACTCTCCTCTGAGCAACAGTGTCAATAATACATCGCGGATGTGAACAGCATCAGTTTCAGAAACAAAAACATAAATGTTGTGTATAAAATCCCAACGGATTTTTATTATTCAGTCGACGGAAATACATCCACAATCCAACTAGCAATCGTACGACGACTTGCCGCTAAAAAATGGATTCATTATGTTCGCCAACCGTTAATTATTTTTAGCTGCAGGTGTTGCAATAAAACTAGCAATGCACCGACAATTGGGAATTACGTGAGCTTACAAGATTTGTCTATGGCGAGCCCTTTTATGTGACGGTAGAGATATCTATAATTGAAATAAATATTTTTTAAAATTATTTTGATATAATCTCTAATTCACTAAGAGATTTCTCTGAATGACCCTAAAATATCGTCGCGTAAGTAATAGACGTAAGTTATGGCTCACTATAGACGAATCATGTGAGCTGACGTCACTCCTAAGTTTCGGTGCGTCACTAGTTTCGTTGTCAACTCGGCATCTTACAATTGACTCGGCATCTACCAACTCGGCCCGCATGCAGCTCGGCCCACAACGCGGTAGGGGTACCAACTGGAACATACACAACATTTAACTGGGCACCTGCTAAAGCATTCAATATTGGGTTTAGGGGAAATGACATTTAAAGAATCAGCATTTTTTACTACCGAATTATTTGGGAATATCTTACTTATTTGAAAGTAAATAATGATTGTAGGCATCCAGCAAATAGATTGCGCTGGAAATTGTGTAATTGTTTCGAAAAATTGAATTTTATTTTTAAAAAATTGCGAAAATAACACTAAGAACAATATTAGAACCATTAGCCGATGCCGGTTAAAAAAGGCTTTTCTCAGCATCCATGATATTAATGAAGTTAAACTATTTACTATAAAATACAACCCCCCAAATCCACCCATTCGTAATTATTCAAGCAATTACCAAAACAACAAGAACAACATAAGGACCACTGCCTGACGCCGCCGGTTGAAAACGAACGCCAATGTTCTTGCATTTCTCAGCATCCGTGATTGTAAAACTTTGGACAGTTTAGTTAAACGATATTTATACTATAAAATAACCCCCAAATCCACCCATTCATGATATTGCAAGCAATTACCAATGATGTATCCTATATCTTTAAAGCTATGTCTATCGAAATACATTTAAATGTCATTACATTAATCGAATTGAAGCAATCCCATGAACACATTTATACATTAAACAGTCTAAGAAAAAATCCCTTCTTTCTTCTACGGTTTGCCAAGATAATTGTTTTTCGACATGAAAATTAACATACTACAAATTAAAATAAATGATCTACTGCTCACTACCGGCCTTCATGGGTAAAATGATATTTTAGGACACTTTTTAAAGGGCACTTTAAAAAACCTCAATTTTGTTGACCCGCAGCTGTCGAGATCCAATCGAGTTTGTTTTTTAATCAGACGCAAATCAGACGTCAACATTCACTCTCATACAGTCTGAAACTATTTATTTTATAAGCATGCGGGAATATATTTGTACTAATTATTGTAGTCGAAGGTGAGCCCGGTACCGTGTAGCTTCTCCTTAATGAGGGCGTTCATGACTTCGTTCTGCGCCACGGTAAAGTGAGTCTTCCAATCACCAACCTTGCCTGAAAACGAGGAAAGACCACGGAAAACAAAACAACAATGCGATTTGAAAATACATTGATCATGATACTTGTCACCATGTGGTTCGCTGTCTTGTCACTTCTCGTCTAGACTATATTGTAACTCCCTGTTATCTGGAATCACCAAAGCACATCTTAAACGCCTCACCAGTATTCAATACAGAGCTGCCAAACTTGTTCTCACTGTTAACTGTTGGATCCCCCTTACTCGCATCCAGTTCAAAACCCTTCTATATGTTTTTAAAGGTTTGAAGGACATTGCTCCACCTTATCTCTCTGATATGTTTCATCTTCACCAAAGCAATCGTCAAGGACTCCGTTCTTCTTCCGATAGAACTCGGCTTAACACTCACAACTCAAGTTTATCTTATGGCAAACACGCCTTCTCACACTCTACTGCTGAACTTTGGAACAGTCTCCCAATTGGTGTCCGTGATTCTACTTGTGTTGTTACATTTAAGAGTAAACTTAAAACATTTTTTTTTTAAATAGTAGATTTAGGTTTTGTTTTAGTTTGTTTTCATTTATCCTTTCTTTTGTAATGCGCTTTGATCATGTTTTGGAAAAGCGCAGTATAGATGCCTGTTATTATTATTATTATTATTATTATTATTTTATTGGACACTTTGACTCAAGCCACCTCATAATAGAGGCACATAGACTAATTCGGTCACCGCCATTTTCTGTAGGTGCTCTATAAGAATTCCACAACCAATCTTTCCGGTCTCATCTTTAAAGAAAAAGGTGAACGCCGCAAATATTCCCTACCTTTTCTCATGAAAGACGATTTCTCGCCTGTCTTTTCGTCAACGGGTAACTCAAACAGCGTGTCCTGGTTGGCCATGGGATTCTTCTTCATGTTGGCGAATGTGCAGTGTTCCGTGATGGCATCCAGCGTCTCAGCTGAGAGGTCCTTGCCCAAGAACTGACTAATCTGCTCAACAGTCCCTCTCAGGTTCTGCAAAATGAGAAGGCATATTGTAGGGAGGTTTCTTGGGTTCTTGACTCGCCCTCCATCTCTGAAGGCTATGGACCTAGTCGATTTCTACCCTGGTCCACAATTTTATGTGAATTTGGACCTACCCGATTCTTTGGGTTACCTTAGAACATGTTAATGTCCTCCTACCCATACAACTGAACATTTCTCTGTAGTTTATCTTTATTGTAGCTTTCAAGCCACAATGCCTCGGAAACCCTTGTTTTAATTACCACAAATAAATAAAACTTAATAACAACTTAATCATATATAGGCAATATCAGATTTTAGCAAAGATTCATAACAAATTATGTGCACTTTATTAAACGGACATTATTGTCGAACCCTTTTCATGTCTTCAAATCGCAGAACAAGGACATTTGGTTCGTTTCTCTTCCTCCAGAAGTATAAGTAATGTTTCCACCACGGTCCGTAAAAGCTGAAATAGAATAAAACATTCAAGTATATTACTGTGTGAATCTGCTTCGTGTGGCTCTTAAATAGATTCAAAGTTATAGTCCGCATTTTGTCAGTTGTACATTTTTATCATTTGAAGCAGCAACAGTTCAGTGAACATCCAGGACCAAATAACGTATATACCCTTGACATTATTCCATAAAAACAAATGGCACCGGGATCAAAACTACTGAATCGAATATGATGTTCTTGGAATAATTTTTCCTTTATTAACAAGATTTGCTAGCTTACAAAGTGAACACAGAAATTGGCAAAGCGGGACTTAACCCTGCGACCTCCGGAATACCGGACCGGAGCTATTTTCCCCTATGTTGGCGGTTTCCAAATTGTCAGTATCTTTGTTCAAGGGAGCTAGTCAGAAGTCATAAACACCATAATTTCGTGTGGCCAGGGATCACGCCCAATGGAACGATACAACCTGATGGGAAGCGACATTGTGGGGATCACTTAATGGTTTAGGTTCCATGGTATTGGAAGCTTGATGTTGCATTCTGGTTCGTTTAACCACCCTGTATAAAACTCTTTAATGACATCGTAGGGCTACAATAAACCCGTGCTGACGGTTTACCTAAAGCAGGTCTACTTACGTTTTTTCTTCCAATATCTTTTGAAAAAAATCCGCAAAGGTTTCCAAGGCTTTCATGGGCGATCGGTCCGTCAATTTAGTGAAGTAAAAACCAGAGACCGCAACGTCCTTGGGGTTGCGTATGACGTAGACGATCTTGGGTTTCTTCGTCCACAGCTGAGGCGGCAGTAGCTGACCAGGCAGATGAGACTTGATGACTCGGGGCGAGGGCATCTCAGCGACGATCCTGTGAGTGTGGGGCATCTACGTATGGGTAGTACACGAAATAAAACATGTACTCTGACTTGAATAATGAAGTGACTCAAAAGTACTGGTTTATTTCTAATTCTTTTAGCGGTTTTCTAAAAAGGGCCTGAAGCCGAACTCGTGGTCAAGCCTTTTTTAACGGTATTTCACTACTGTATGCACGAGAGGAAGAAAACAAATAAAAACTACAAACACTTGAAACTCAAACAAACAACCCCAACACCCAAACAAACACCCCCCTATAACACACTCTGACCACGTTGAAGTTTCCTCAACGTTGTCTGACTGCCTCCACTTGTCTGGTGCCACCAGCTTTACCTTACATACGTACTGTGGACATTCCTTTGTCTTCGTGCAGTTAAAAAACGTTGACTAAGTACTAATTTTTCTCGTTTCCCCAAAACAAATTTACCCTAAAATTTTGATTCTGGGCCTCTCAGCTGTTCCTTCTATCTTTTCTATAACCCTAACCCGTTTTTCCTCTAGCGCTCTTTTTCGGAAACTGAAAAACGGATTGTGGACCTGGGCAAGTCCACAAACCGTAACCTCTTCCCGCATCGTGTGGACCTATATTGTCCGGAGGTCCACAGTGCGTATGCAAGACTAACTCCCTAAAACTTCCGACATACATTTTTCATCTGGCGAATCGGCTCTGGTAGACTCAACTCCAAGAATGGAACCCGGAACGTCGTGTGCGTCTTGTTGACCTCCTCCATGTTCCCATCAAGCACCACGCAGGACGTGATTTCCTGCGCCCAGGTTGTGCCTAGCAACCGGAGGATAACAATTATAGTCTGATATTTGTTAAGACAACACAATTGATTTAAAAATAAAGCAATTTAACAGCACAAAGCAAAACTAAATCTAAAACACATCAGACGAATTTGTTTAACATAAGTTAAAAACTGGAATACTGCTTTTCGGTAAAAGCTTAGACAAATTTGATTTTTAATGACGAATATTCCCGAGACAATGTTCAAATAGAGGAAATTGAAATCGAATGGTGATTGACTAAATTGGTTTTGTAAAAACGTCTATGAGGTTTTCTGTATCCCGTTAATTTCACTGCTTGACATTTGTAATGACGTCGACTTACGATGTTTTCACCACGCAATCGCGGAATCCATAAAGACCAGCCCCCAAAAAGTTAACGACGCACCTTATAATTATGCACGCATGCGCCCTTTAAAATAGGCGGGAAAACCCAAGTTATACCGGGTTACAATGGTGTTGAGTGACGGGGGTTGTTCTCCATCTCCTACCTGCTTTGGGAAACGTCACGATCCACACGTCGTCCTCTCTGACCTCGAAATCCTTAAAGTCCCTCACGATCTCGTCCATCCACGGAGGAATCACAACACCACCCACCACGACATTCGGAGGGGGTTGGTAGTCGGCCTGGGCCGGCATCGCTACCATCTTCCTAAATAGTTCCCGATCTGAACGGATATATATATAGTCCAGTCAAAATACTTAATTTTGTTTTGTTGACCTATCACAAATTGCAACACAACAAAATTCACCACACTGCACTTCTATAAGGTCCCTAGAATGACATACTAAAAGTCTCTAAAAATCCAAGTTGTGAAAATATGTCTTATTTGCATAAATCGTAAATTCCTGCCGTGTAATATGTTTATTCTAATATTTGGGTATATATTTTATTTTTATTTTTTGAAAAGTTTATTTTCAAAAGTGACTGCATGAATATTTATAAAAAATATAGTAGTGGTCCAAAATGACTACAATTATACCCTATAATTTGCACGCATTTACCATGTCTCCAGATATCATCAAGTAGTCAGTATTGACGAACTTCAAATGCACCAAAATTTGCTTACTGGCACAGTTATCCTATTAAAACCTTATGGAAAATCATACGAACAATGATAACATTGTGATATTTAGCCCAGCAAACAACAACTGGGGAAAAATGGTGTGTCCATAAATTGGGCTAAAAGATAGGTGAAGGGTTGCCTAAGGTGAAAGACTTTTAATGTGTCATTGTGAGGACCTTTTAGAAATGCATTGTGGTGAAAACAAAATTGTTGCAATTTGTGTGAGGTCAAAACTTATTTTTCGTGGACTAATACAGAACCACGTACACATAGCGAAAGGTAAACGGAGATATAAATTGTTCTTACTGTATTATGACTGCTTGTGCTACAACGATAATTATGGCGGATTTACCATGGTAAATTATTAAACTGATAACAAAACCACTAGCAATCATTTTGTTTTCATTATTAAAACACAAGCTTGATTGCATCTCGGAAGCTGCGGTTCAACGACATTGAATAATTTTGTGTGCACACTACGGACGGCGCCCTCTTTAGTTACACAATGTACAATATATTTCCGACGTGAAACATTATGAACGGCCGTGTCGTACGTACGCACGCCCATGGTTTTATGAATTTTGTTTCTTCGATTCTAAAGCGGAACGGAAAGCTCTTGACAAAAAGAGAAAAAAAACATTTTAACCTGTGCAGTTAAAATGGTTGAAAAAATGTTTTTCGCGGACAGACGATAAACATTTGCAAACGTTTGAATACATTTAACAAAATATACAAATTATGCCCAACATTTTTTTTAAACTAAATTTGGCCAACAGAAGTAAACGTCCTCCTGCTGTCACCACAGCACAACCAAACGACGTACTATTGTAAGATCATGACGCCAACTGCTAATAAATTAGGGTGTGCCCCCCCCCCGGTCACAAGACTACTTCCAGACAATTACTTACATTCCTCGAAGGTTATGTACTTCTCCATGATGCCAGAAACGAAGTTATTCTCAAGTCTGTTGAATTTTTGCGAAAGAAAACAGAATTTGAGTATTTGACGGTTTCATTGCTATAAAATCCCAAATTAAAATGTGCGATTAATGATACGCAACGTTTTAAGCCACATTTAAACAGAACATGAAAGCAAGGATTGGAACAAGGCCTTGATTGTCGCTATGTCGCACACGCGCGCGCGTTTAAACGCAAAATAGTACGCGACGGTTGCGCGACTTTTGAAGTTATTAGCACGATAAGGCTACAATACGCAGACATTATCGCTCGACCGTAAAACGCGTATGTGATTCAGAGAGCACAATCAAAACTGGCTTCACCGTAGCTTGAGCATTCCAGCTTAAAATCTCATGATATTGGGAGATTCGCCATTTAGAGCTGGAACGGAATTTTCGACATTTCATGTGGTCGTCCCTAAATTTACCCTAGAAGGCCGCGTCGAACGCGCTAGACGATCGTTACCAACCCACTACTCTCACGCTGGCGACCCGCTGTCGTATTTTTTATATAAATCAGTGATGCGTTCATTACAGGCTGAGCGCGTTCCTCACACGCTACTTACGCGCCGGCATACGCTATGAACCCGTTATCAACCTGTATGAACACGCTGAAATCACGGTTCCACTTGACTTTTTCTGTGAAAGTTCAGCAATTGCTAGCGTATCAACTATTTTTAACGCGCTACTCATGCATTGGCCTAAAACGTCCTGGTGTGGCAGGGCCATAACCAGCGTGTCGCAAGCTTACGCCGGCGTACGCCAGCGTGTGAGTAGCGGGTTGATAACGATCGCCTAGCGTGTTCGACGCGTGAGTAACGAATCTAAAACGCGCCGCCAGCGTGTGCAGTCACACGCTGGCAAACGCTGGAAATTGTAGCTATTTTGAAGAAAAAAAAATTCCTCAGCGTATGACAGCGTGTCCCAGCGTGTGAGTAACGCGCTCATCGTGTTGCTAACGCTGGCCTAGCGTTGGTTAGCGTTTGCCAGCGTGTTGCCAAAATTACAACACGCTACTCACGCGTTGGCCTACAATGTTCTGGTGTGACAGGGCCATTAAATAAGAAAATGCCGTTGATACCTCCACAACGCTTGCGGGCACCTGCACAGCGCGTGTAGGTCGCCCGGTTGAGGGAGAGGTTGGCGTTTTCACGCTATACCGCTACAACCTGGTTCTTGTTGCATTGGTGGCTAAAGAAGAGATGTAGTACTTGCACTATGAAACTTGTGTGATAAACTGTGTGTAGATGTAGATGAGCCGCTTTTTTTACCCTGCGAGCCCCGGCCGATGCATGACCGATTTCAGGCTGGGCGCCGGCAGGGCGCCGTCTGGCCCCCGGCCGATTTCCGGCCAGGCACCGCCAAGTCGGCCGGACGCCTGGCGGGACCCGGCCGGCGTGTGGGCGGCGCCTGGCCGATATATTGATTGTCTGGGTTGTCCAAAATTTGGCTCGGCGCCCGCCCGACGTGTGCGATGCCCTGCCGGACATCGTCTAGGCATCGACCGATTTATTGGCGATCAGTTTGCGATGCGAAACGCCGCACCAGGTTTTAAGTCCGAGTTAAAAGTAACTCGATGCCCGCCCGATGCCAAACAATGACCCGGCAGCCGCAAGGAGTCCCGTGGGGCCCCGGCCGAAAATGCCTAGAAATCCGCCGCAAACTAATCGCAAACCCATCGCAAGCCAATTGTGACTGGGGTATAAGGTGACGTCAATGGTGGTTGACTTGCAAAAACTCACTAGCTGAGAATATTTTATGGTAATGCGCGCGCCAATTATATTGAACTATTACGGCTGTTTCGTGACGCACTAATGAGTTACGAAACAGCCGTCGGTAATTTAATATAACTTTATTGCCGTAAAATATCGTCAAGCTAGGGAGTTTTACAGCATCAATGGCGCTGCGATTCGACTACCATTGACGGTACACAAGTTAGTTTAGTCAGTTGACAAGTACTACAAACATGACGGGCTTGCTTCAGCAATTTTGAAAGGATCTTTAGTTTGATTGTAGGATCGATTTCTGCACCCATATGTGGTGAGTGTTTGCTTTAAAGGTGGTATACACGTTGGTAATTGGTTGAATTATCATGAATAGGTAGATTTTAGGGGTTGTATTTCATAGTAAATATCGTTTAACTGACCTGTCCGAAGTTTTACAATCATGGATGCCGAGAAAAGCACGAAAAACAGCGTTTGTTTTCAACCGGTGTCGGGCAGTTATTCTTATGTTATTTGTGTTTTGGTCGCGATCGCCGTCTTTATAAAATTCCTTTTTTCAGAATAATTACAGGATATCTATCGCAATCATTTTGCTGGATGCCTAGAATCATTATTTACTTTTAGGTGAGTAAGATATTTCTTAATAATTCGGTAGTAATTTTTTTCGATATTTGCAAATGGTGTATCCTACCTTTAAGGTTCACGAAAAGGGTAAATTTAGGGACGACCACAGGAAATATTGGAAATACCGTTCCAGCTCTAATTGGAGAATCTTCCCAAATCATGAGCTTTTAAGCTGTAATGTTCAAGTTGGTTTCACCGTGAAAATGGGACAGTTGCTACGGGAGACTAGTGGGAGTGGCCGGTTTATGGGAAGATTATACTAGGCCCAGTCACAAGTATAACAGTCGATGACATAAATGCTTTTCTCGTGCTTTTGAATTATAGCTTGTGAATTGAATTAGATTCGACAACCTCCCTGTAATTTACTAAATGTACATGTACATGTACATGTACTTACCGCTCGCACTGTGCTGTTCAAAATGGCAAGTTCACTCTTCTGCTACAACTGTGTTGTGGTCGGCTCTGTTTATACATGAAGCTACGGCTGTTGGTACGGTCCCGGTCCGTTCTCTGTTACAAGGCGCCAATACTGGGGTCAAACATGCATTTGGTTAGATCAGACCTTGACCATTTCTAAGGTGTCGCATCGCTATAGAAAATGTTTGTGTACAATAACTGATGGAATACAACGTACTGTAATAACCGTCGGGGGGCGTGATCGGATTTTATCGAAGTGTACACAATTGTCGATCGAGTTTTAGAACTGCCTTTTTCGCCATCAAATGGCCACAAAACTGACAACATTTATCCACATTTAATAAAATCTCCATTTATTTTTTGCCACGTTGTGTCTTGCATGAAATTATATCGAAGCGGTATTTTGTTGATCGAATAGCGTAATTGTTTTTATGTTTTTGTTCAGACAAATTGTATCTGGCATGCGTGTTTATATTTGGCTTTATGTGTACAAACTTAATTTAGATTTACATTCGACTGCCTATGTTAGTATTTTGGTCAGTTTTAGAACTCAGATTTCAAACACATCTTATATGATATAGACACACAGTGGGGTTATTATATAATAAAGGAAATTAGGGAACGGTAATGACACCGGCTTAATTTCATCCTGATCATATGTTATATTATCATGTTACTGTTAGAACGTAGCGCGAAGCCACTTCTAGATGCCCTGTGGTTCAATCCGAGGTGATTTCTGTCCACTTTCCTCTGAAATTACGTAATACACTACATCGATCGATACTATACAGATTTTTGTTATCCAATGAAATAAACTTAGCAAGTAAGTAGGGGGGGGGGGGGGGGGGGGGGGGGGGTTAAAGTGATATAGGTATGGCATATTTTAGGAAAGTAACAATATACTTCATATATTTCAGGACTGGAATTCAATCGAATGTTGTGGTCACGTCAATGCCAACCAGCCGTTCGCGATATGACGTTACCCGTTTTATAAATCACGTAATAACTACGCGATTCATAGTCATTGTGTAAAGGGTTTTAGCCTGTGACCTTGAGGGTCAAGGCCATGACCGTGCATGACAAAACAAGCCTTTGCTCAAACTCTAAATGTAAAGATGCGGCCGTTCCTGAAGATAAAAGTGTAACCAGATTCAAGAAGTTTTACAATTATGGAATGGACGACGTACCTTTTATTTGCACCCTCATGATTATATGCATCTGTACGTTTCAAATTGTTGAATGAAAACAAGACCATTTACATGCGATTTTCTCGAATGCTTGTTCAGACCGTGAAAGGCGAAATTCGCCTCTTCGTGAAAACGTGGACGAAATGAACCCCTGTGAAGCGCCACGAAAGGAAAAGGAAAACAACTAATAAACAAACGAAAGTAACATTCTAGCTTATTTGCTTATTTGCTTTATTTGCTCATTGTGTTCTATATGCTTCAGTTATTTCAGATTTTGTGTAAATTAACTAATAATGCACTATGATTCATAATCAAATATATATATATATATGTTTAAACATGTCAACCTATTGCGGAAGAATTAGTACAATCAATAATCAAATATTGGCCAAATCTTTACAATCATAAACATTTGTTTGTAAAATTCGTACCCAGTATATTATATTTTGGTAATCGTGATGAAAGTATACAGCACAGTTGTGAATTTCAGGATAACTCACAACGCCAGAAATTATTGTGTGTAAACTGAAGTTATTAATTTAAATGATACGACCAAAACGGTCTTATTAGTTCACCTTTTCAACTGGAGATCTGTACGTTTAAAAAATATAGCTCTGAAGTGCGTACAGTTTTGCCAGTGCATACGTGAGACAGGTTTTCGACGATATAAATTGTAAAACTTATCTCTGACCTATATGCAAGCAATAACATTGTTAATCAACAACTAAACTTTTTCAAATAGATTTTTAGATTTCTCCGCTCTATGTTATAACTTGGTTCAGACTAGTACTACTAATCTTTATGTAGTATTAGAAAAGTAAACCCTATTAAAAAAGGTACTGGAACTTATTCAAACTTCGTTATTTATAACAAGTGACATTTTCTTCAAACCAGCAATTTGTGATGACGTTTCTCGTTTGATTAATCACGTAATAGTTGTAAAGGGTCTTAGCTTTGACTGTGGACATGCATGACAACAAAACTTGGCTCAAACATCGATATAAAACTCCGTTCACAAATTGCAAGTGTGTAACCCAGTAACCTGAATCAAGATACTTTAAAATTGTGGAATAAACGGCGTATCTTCCACTTACGCCACATCCCCGTCGTTTTATTTGTAATGGTCAACAATCCTATATTCTACTTGCACCCGTAAAAACAATTAGGCCTTTATAAACTGCCTTATAAAACAAGTGTCAATATTAGGTCTCGACGCCAAAATCAACAGAATGAGCACACATTTTTGTTGCGTCGATCTTTACGGTTTTATCCTCTGCTCTTTATAGCCATTGTAATGGTAAATCTATGTTTCATTTCTAGGACGATTATCGTAGACACAGTCAGGGCCTTTGCCTAATTGTAGTTGAAGGTGAGCCCTGTACCGTGTAGCTTCTCCTTAATGAGGGCGTCCATGGCTTCGTTCTGCGCGACAGTAAAGTGAGACCTCCAATCACCAACCTTGCCTATTGGACGAGGAGAAAACGGGGGGAAATATGAAGGGATATGCCTATTAGCGGGTAAAACGACTTGACATATGATCAATTTGCCAATGTCCATGTTATCTTCTGTATATAGGTATAGACATCGTATAGTTATTTAACGGCAGACAATTGAATTCTTGTAGACATTTGAATGTCCCATCCCCCTCCATCCTTAAGTCCATTTAGAGGCAGGTGTCACAATTAGGGTGCATCAGTGACTGGTGGTCCAAAACCTAAAAGTATCCCGAATTTCGTAGTTGGAAGACAAGGTAAAATTAGAAGACACCAACATAATAATTCTATCATAAATGTTACTGGAGCTCTTCTGGTCAGTTTGATTCTGATTCTGATTCAAAAGATATGGGTGCCGCTTTAAAAAGACTTGTACCTTTTCTCATGAAGGATCCTTTGTCACCCTCGTCTTTGCTAATCAATGTGTCCTGGTTTGCCATGGGATTTTTCTTCATGTTGGCGAAGGTGCAGTGTTCTGTGATGGCATCCAGCGTCTCAGCTGAGAAGTTCTTCCCCAAGAACTTACTGATCTGCTCCACGATTCCTCCAAGGTCCTGCATAAAATGCACAGAAGGTGAAGTAGAGAGTCTGGTTTGCTCGTGCTCTCTCCTTGCCTTTCACCTCTTCGGCCCGGGTTCGGATCCCGCCTGGCTCGCCCACATTGTCGATAGGGTTTCCAGTTCTAACCCCGGGTATTGCCAAGTTTATGTAATTTTACCTATCTGTCCCAACAATCTGTTTGTTGGTGAGTTCGACTCTTTTGGCCCCAGACCTTCGAGCTTTGGAGCCTGTGCCACTTGTTCATATATTCCTTGGCTTCAATACTAGACATTAGTATAATTAATCAAATCCGATAGGTTAGATTATCGTACGAAATTGACTACACATGTAATTTTGTCTATATCTGTCACCTTTTTCATGTCTTCAAATTGAAGCACGAGGATATTTGGTTCGTGTCTTTTCCTCCAGAAGTATAAGTAATGTTCCCACCACGGACCGAAGGGAGCTGGAAACAATTAAACAAAAGACAAACGGGTCACAGGGGCGTACCGAAGACATTTTCATGTGTGTATGTGTGCTCTTGCACCACATAACGACCAAGGGGCGAGACACAAAGGAGAACAAAGGAAACAAAAGCCCCTCGGTCGGCGGTATGAATGGAAAAATTCGGTCCTCGATCGACGGTGCAAGCGCTAGGCAATGGGGATTGGGTATAACATAGGAATAAAGGAAAACACAATATCGAGCCTCGATCGTTAGGTGGTTTACGACTGCATGTGTGGGTGTGTGGGGGGGGGGGGGGGGGGGAGGGGGGAGGGGGAGTGAATTTGCCGACTCGGAGCCAAGTGAGCGCGAAGCCATTTACGGCGTGGGTCCGGGGCCGCTTAACCCTGCGAGCTGCGAGAGCCAACAACAATAACGCGCAGCTTCCATGGGGTGAATTTGAAAGGCACCTTTGTTTACCTATCTTTTGTTCAATTTACCTATTTTATCTGTGGTTTTTATTCTTTCACTAGGCCAGCAGTAGGATGATTGGATAGGCTGGCTGGCTAGACAGCCAGGTGGCTTAGCGGCGAAACACAACGAGCCCATTTTGTGCACAAGTGAACTGGGCCATATTTTGCACAGGTGAATAGGTTTTTCGCAGGGTCCCAGGTTTCTCATGACTGGAGTGACCCCTAATTCCTTCTTGAAAAGCGACCATACCGCTTTAAACTCCAATGTGTGATTGAGGAATACAAACAAATCGAATGGAATAGGCCGACGGCTTCATATGGAAGTTAGAAAAAGAAGAAAAACGGGTGTGACACCCCCCCCCCGGTCGCTACGCCCCTGACGGGTAAATAACCAGAAAGTCCCGTTGAGTGAGGCACATAGTGCTGAATATGAACGTCGTGCGAGACTTGTGTGACACCCTGGGACAGTGCCCAGGTATACTCACTTTCTCCTTCAAACGCCTGATCGAAGAAATCCCCAAACGTCTCGGCGAGTATCTGCGGGGAAGGATGCATCAATCGCCAGAAGTGGAAGAATGAGACCACGAGGTCCTTGGGGTTGCGCATGACGTAGACGATCTTGGGTTTCTTCGTCCCCAGCTGAGTCGGCAGTAGCTGACCAGGCAGATGAGACTTGATTAACCGGGGTGAGGGCATCTCAGCGACGATCTTGTACATTAGAGGCATCTAGGGGTGATTTCAAATATCGAATTAAGGTGTTGAGAGCGAGTTATTTAAAAAAAAGGAAAAAAATAAATAAATAAAAAAGAAAAAAGAAAAAAGAAATAGGCCTACAAAATACAAAAAACAAACTAAAACAACAACATAAATTCATGACCCATCACAAAATGCGCCAATAGCAACGAGTTTGAGTGCGTGCGATCATAGATAAACTACGGTGCGATTGAGGGCATATATTTTGGTTCGAGTAATCTTTTGTGTTTACCAAAATGTAAAAAAAACAGACTTCCAGTACCGTATTGCATCCCGACTTACGTTTTTTATTTTGCGGATCGGCTCGGGAATACCGTACTCTAGGAAGGGAACCCGGAACGAAGTGTGCCTCTTGTTGACCTCTTCCAGGTTCCCGTCATGCATCACGCAGGACATGATCTCCTGGGTCCAAGTTGTGCCTGGTGACCAGAGGAAAATACTACCCGGTGGTTTTTAGGAAATACAACACCTCGAGGAACATTTATATTAATTGTAACACTGCAATTTTTAGAAGAGAGATTTTAGCCACTACAAGAGATTCTAGCCATTCCTATTGGTCGAGTGTCCGTTTAATTAACGGTCGATAAAACATGACCCAGCCAGTTTTAAACACTTTTCCAGTGTCACATTAAATCTTGACTCCTGTGAAGTCTGGTGCATAACCCTTCTATTAGCTGAAACTTCATACGGCATCCGTAATGAGTCCGTATGTTAATAGTCCTCAATCACTCTGCAAAACAAACCGCGCCATGTCGAGTAGACGTTTGAACGTGTACGTCAATGTCCATATAAATGCATGAAAATGTTGAACAAATTAAATCGCTGGAAAATTGTACATTTTGACTTGTTTTAACTTTTTGATCAACTAAAACAAGAAATTTAAAAAAAATGAATGGGAATAAAAATGTAGTTGGCCGGTATTAAACAAGTATTTTTTTGTAAAGGTTCGAGTGAACTTTCGGACCGGGCATTAACGCGTCCAGGCATATGAGCCGGTTTTAAACATACTTGTTTAAAACCGGCCAAAAAAATTGTTATTTCATTATTACGCTTATACATGTTCAAGTGAGCTTTCGGCTCAGGCATTATTGAACTCGTTTAGGCGTATGGGCTGGTTTTAAACATACTTGTTTAAATCAGCCAAACACATTTAATATACATGTAACATTACAACATTATACATCACTATTATACCCAAGACAACGCACACAAAACAAAACCACACCGCCCGAGACCATGCCAGAATACACTATAAAATCACTTTACGGGAATTGTTTTTACAGTTACTTTTATAAGGTAATTAGAGCTAGTGGAGGGCAATAAGGCTCTCATGGGGACGAGGTTTGTGCTGTTCTCCATCTCCTACCTGCTTTGGGAAACGTCACGATCCACACGTCGTCCTCTCTGACCTCGAAGTTCTTGATGTCACTTAAATCCTCTACCGTGATCATCTGCGGTGGAATCGTGATGCCGTCCACCACGACTTTCTTGGGGGGAGGGAGGTCGGACCGTGCACTCATTTCTCGCACCTTCTGCATCAGTTCTTGAACTGTACGCCATTTAATGCGGTGGTCACATCTTACGGTCATGAACGTAGTTGAACGTAGTACGGTGTGACCGTAGTTGACCGTAGTAGACCCTAGTAGTCGTAGTTAAACGTAGTTAAACGTAGTTAAACGTAGTGGACCGTAGTTCTGAACGTACTTAGACCTTGAGGAAAGCCATGATTTGGCCGTAGTTAGCCCAAAGGTTTTCAACATGTTGAAAATATTTATACGGTCACCTTGAATACCTATACCGTACTGTGAGCCTAGTATATACGTAGTTAACCCTAGTTGACCCTAGTTGACCCTACTTGACCGTAGTGTGGACCGTAGTTGACCGTAGTTGACCGTAGTAACCACGACACTACGGTCGAAGTACGGTCAACTACGGTCGAACTGCGTTTGAAGTACGTTCACAGTACGGTCACACTACGGTTAAGTACGACAAGCAGGGTTAACTAGGGTGAAGTAGGGTGAAGTAAGGTTGAATTTAGGAGTTCCTGGACGATATAAAAGGGGGCCAGCATGCCACATGGTCCCTGCAGTCTGTCTAACCTTTTCTGGAGGACATACGTCTTGTCTGCTCATGCTTCAATTCTACTTCTTCAACTCCATACAAACACAATGGGTGACAGAGTCAGGATGGCCAAGTACTTGGGTCAGGTCGACATGGAACTTGCTGGTCTGGCAAGAGACCTTGTGGAGTTGGAGGAGCTAGAGGAACAGGAAAGGAGGGAGGAAATAAGACAAAGAAGATGGTGGACCAGGGACTGGCTGCTGCGTAGACCCCTCCACGGCCAGTATGAGGCTCTGATGACAGAGCTTCAACTGGAGGACCCACATGCCTTCCATCAGTTCATGCGTGTACATGTGGCCACCTTCCATGACATCCTGTCCAGGATAGAGAGGAGGATCACCAAACAGACCACCTATTTCAGGCGACCCGTCTCTCCTGGGCTAAAGCTGGCGCTCACACTCAGGTACCTGGCCACTGGGAACTACTACCGAGACATGAGGTTCGGCTTCAGGGTGGCCCACAACACCATATCAGGCCTCATTGTTGATGTGTGTCAGGCTCTGGTTGAGGTCCTGGAACCAGAGTTTGTCAAACTTCCCACAGAAGCTGAAGAGTGGCAGCAGGTGGCTCGGGCCTTTCAGCAGAAGTGGCAGTTCCCGCACACCCTTGGTGCTCTGGATGGGAAGCACATCCGGATCAAGAAGCCACCCCACTCAGGGTCTACCTACCACAACTACAAGGGGTTTGACTCCATTGTACTGATGGCCTTGGTGGATGCCCAATACCGCTTTATGTGGACACAGATTGGAGACGTGGGTTCCAGCTCGGATGGCCAGATCTGGAACCATTGCGACCTCCACCAAGCTCTGCAGGATGGTGTCCTTGGTGTCCCAGATGCAGACCCGATACCAGGGGATGATCTGAACACCCCGTACTACATCATAGGGGATGACGCGTTCGCCATGAGGACCTGGCTGATGAAACCCTTCCCTCGGCGCGGTTTGGACCACGGCCAGCAGGTCTTCAACTACCGGCTGTCCAGAGCCCGTCGTGTGGTGGAGAATGTCTTTGGCATCCTTGCCAACCGTTTCCGCTGTCTCCTCTCCACCCTCCAGGTCCATGTGGATACTGCAGCACTCGTAGTGAGATCGTGTGTCGTCCTGCACAACTACCTGAGGGTGAGGAACCCTGCTGCAGACCAGCATCTTGTGGACCAGGAGGATGCTCAGCACAACCTCGTCGATGGTGCCTGGCGGGCCAATGCCAACCTGTTGGACCTCACCCAACCACAGTGTGGGAACCGCGACAGCAGGGAAGCAAAGAGGCAGAGGCTGTACCTCAAGCACTACCTGACGTCACCAGCTGGCTCGGTTCCATGGCAGGACCAGCGTCTCCAATAATGAGCAGGGTCACCCAAACTCAGGTCTCCCAAAATCAGTTGGTTGAGCCCCCCAACCCCCCCCCCCCCCCCACCAAACCCACCAAATTACCAGGGGCACACAAACTCATGTCATGATTTTAACCCTCCCCCCCCTGCCCTACTTAAAATCAGGAGACCCCCACCCATTTATGAACCCGTTCATGTCTCTTTCATTTAATGATTATAATTTAACAGTTATAATTTGTTATGATCTTATTTATTATCTATTTCTCATTTGTTTTGATAATTTTACACACTTTTAATCCTTTAAATTGTTCGGTTTTTGTTTTATTAATTTATAATTTTATGTTCACGGCCCCGTGGAAGACCACATTATATGTGAACGAGCTACCCTGATAAAAGATCAGATAATAAATAAATAAATAAATAAACTCATTCTTTGGATTGAGTTTGGGTGCCCTGGGCCAATTTATTAAACATTACAATTTGTTTTATTTAAAAATTAAACATTAAATGTTTAAGACAAATAAAGGACAAACAAACATTTCACATTTATAGCATCATAGAGTTGCTTTATTCTTTTGGGAGGATGTGGTGGGCCTAGGGCCGGGCGTAAAGCCGGGTGAATGTCGTATCCTTAAAAGGACCGTTCCCCACTTCCCCACCACCTTACTCATGTAAAGTGGCGAAGAAGTCAATCCCACCAGCGGGTGCACTGCTGGGACGCTGCTGGTCTGCCTGCTGCTGGTCTGGCTGCTGTTGGTGCTGCTGCTGCGACTGGTACTGGCGCTGCCAGTTAGCGATGAAGCCCCCTGGGCACTGCTGCTGCTGTTGTGTGGCTGCGGCTGATGCAATCCCAAAGTCGCCAATGGTGTGGTGGATGGTGGCACCGGGCGGCATCTGCGGCAGTGGCGGCGGGCGTGGTGCGGCCTGGGCGACTGCTGCGACCTGAGTCCTGGCACGGGACTCTCGCTTGTACTTCACAAGTAGAGCGGTCACCTCCACCTGCAGGCCCTCAAAAGCCTCCTCATCCATCTCGGCTGCCGAGAGGCCTACCATGCGGCCAAAAGCCGCTCGAGGACTGTCCTCCTTAAATGACACATAAAGGAAAAACATATTAAAATATATAACAATTTGAATTTAAATGAAATTGCAACTGGTGTGACAAAAACAATTTGGAACAAGTTTTGGACAAACACCATTTGCATCTGCAACCGCATTGCGGCTGGTGTGACAAAAACTATTGTATAATAAAATATTATATGTTTGTCCACAAAAGTCTTTTGGATACAATTAGTGGAGAAGCATGTTATGTTTCATCAAAATAGTTTTTTTACCTGTTGGGCAATCTGGGCCGTCTGCTGCTGATTGGCCGCCAACCTCTTCTCTATCTTCTCAAGAAGGATGTCAGAAGGCTTCCTCTTCCTATAGGCGGAGCTGGTGGTCCTCTGGCTGGCAGTAGAGGCAGGCTCCTCAATCTGCGTGCCCGTGGGGGAGGTGGTCTGCTCCTGGTCGGAGTCTGACTCCGTCTCCCGTGGCGGTGTGCCCTCAGCTGCAGGTAGGTCGAATCTCTCAGGATGCTTCCTGCGAAGCTGCCCCAAGAGCTGAAAGTAGAAAAGAGCAGAAATATTCATGCATTAATACATTTTCAACATTCAACATTACCATTCAACATTAACAATTTTCTTTGTGATTAAGTTATTTAGTCAATCATTAATTCAGTGTGTCAGTCAGTCAGTCAGTCAGTCGGTCAGAAATAAGTCGGTCGGTCGGTCGGTCGGTCGGTCACTCACTCACTCACTCACTCACTCACTCACTCACTCACTCACTCACTCACTCACTCACTCACTCACTCATTATACTTACATCAACACCGCCCCTGCTGGGCACCCTGTAGACATGGGCGCCCAGGAACGCCAGGCGTTCCTTCAAACGCTGTTCACGAGCGGTCAACCGCTTGACCCCCTGGCCAGAGACGCTACGGGTCACCTTTCCATAGGCCGACCTTTGGCTCGTCCACCATGTCATCACACGGGCCCCCTTAGCAATGGAACCTAACAAATATGAAACAAGAAATATGTGTTAATACATGTTTTCACAATATATAAACGAGTGCAGCACCTGAAAATACAGTTTGGTATTATGTTTGTGAATTTCAGTAATTTTATCTTGCTAATAGCAATATAAATTAACCACATTTGCTACTCACCATCATACTCAGTGGCCTTCAGTGACTCTGCCAAAGACTCCCAAAGAGCCAACTTCTGCCCTGTTTTGAGGAAATCAGGGTGGCCTTTGTTGTAAAGCTCCTGGTGAGCCTCAACATAGTCAAACACAGTTGACTCCTGCTCAATGGTCAGCTTCAAAGCAGGTGTCTTTTTCTTGGGTAGAACAGGGACAAGACCCCGCTTCTCCCGTTGAGGTGCATCAAGCCTCAGGGGTTCAGGGTCCTGAGCCCTCTCTGGCACCCTCTCTGGCTCCTCAACCGTCTCCTGGACAGTAGTAACAGCAGCAGCAGCAGCACTCTTACGTGGTGCTCTCTTCTTCTTCGTTGCAGGCATGTCAGTAGTATAGAAAAGGAGAAAACAAAAAGAGACAAGTTCAGATAAAAAAACAGCAGTCTTGTCTCTCTGACTTTTCAAAGCGCAATGGCTGTCCCCACGCCGTGGCCGACCCGCACTACGCAGACACGGTCGCGAGCTTTTATCGTAGTACAACGTAGTTGACCCTAGTTGACCATAGTTGCACGCAGTTCACACGTAGCTCGACCGCAGTTCAACGTAGTTGACCGTATTAAGACGTAGTTCAACCCTAGTTAACCGTAGCCGATTTGACCGCAGTTCAACGTAGTTGACAGTAGTTGCACGTACTTCACCCTACTTAACCGTTCTTTATATTTGCTCTTTTGCCAATTTTGAACCTACTTCGACCCTACTTCACCCTACTTCACCCTAGTTGACCGTAGTTGCACTACGGTCTACTACGGTCAAATGAACTACGTTCAACTACGTTCATGACCGTAAGATGTGACCACCGCATAACAGGAAACACACTAATCACATTCACATGCTTCAAATTCTTTCTTGGGGGGGGGGGGGGGGGGGGGGGGGGAGGTCGGTCGGACCGTGCACTCATTGCTCGCACCTTCTGAACCATTTCTTCAACTGTACGTGCGCCATTAGGACATATTTTGTATTAGGTTTGATAGGTCATAGATTTTGACAAATGTGTGAAGTCGACGTCATCATGACGTCATAAAACATGTGATAATGTCCCTAATATACAAAATATGAGGCGATATTTTTTTTTTTTTAATTTAAATCTTTTGCACATCTATAGTCTACTTCTAAAATTAAACACGATCTTCGAACAAGTTAGCTCTAAAGTTGTTTCAGACCGATATCATAAGGTACATACCTGCACTTGGGCTGGCTAAGCCATAAACTAAACGCCAAAGTAAACGACGAATACTCACACTCCTCCAAAGTTACGTATTTTTCCATGATGCTGGTAAGTTCTTCACAAGCTGTTGCTCCAGTTAATTATGCTCTATTTAATGTAATGTGGGGAAAGAGCACAGTGATGCAAACCAATTTATACAGCGTATAATATAGTCTTTGTTGAATAATGGTTGGGTGTACTATGGACTCTTTCAGTCAATGTCTGGTTTAAGGGTAGGATACACCATTGGTAATTACTTGAATGATCACGAATGGGTGGATTTAGGTCAACATTTATCGCAGCGTGCATAGCATGTACATATGAAGTGTACAGGCTGGGGTCATTCAAAACCAGACACGCCAACTGGCAATTCAGTGTTTTTTGGCAATTCACGACTCTCAACTCAGTGTGGCAAAGGTTATTTTCACACAGGCTGGAATCACCCAAAACCAGCCAACTAACCCACTGGCAAACAACTCCCAACTCAGGCAAAGGTTATATCAACACAGGCTGGAGTCACCAAACTAACTGGCAAACAACTCCCAACTCAGTGTGGCAAAGGTTATATCAACACAGGCTGGAATCAGCCAACTAACCCACTGGCAAACTATCGTCATCATTCAGTCCCCACTTCTAACATGAGTTGACTGACACTTAAAAAGTGATCGACGCTGGGGTGCGTCCACTCAATAAAGAAGGCTGGGAGTTCAAAGGTATTGATCTCTTAATGTATTGTTCCATTGAAGCTTCAGGGAGTTCACAAATATGAGGCATGATCAGAGTCTAACATGATCAGAGTCAACTGGCTCTTAATTATTGACCAACTTTGTGTTTTTATGACTATTATATACACCTGTAGTAATAGGACAAATATGAAAAATGTTTGAACCGTCCAAAAATGTTCTACGACCAACACGATTATTTTAACGAAACTCGATCCGAGGCGGGTTTAGGCCGATGGTACCGGGAAGCACACCCACACATTTGTGAAAAATTCATCAAAGTGCCATTTAAAAAATCCAAGATTGCCGCCATAAAGAACCTGAAAACAAATGCAAACATTGGTTTTCATGTTAAGTATATCCTAACGTTTCCAAAAAATGTATAGTTTAGCAAATCTACAAAAACAATTAACGATAAAGCGATGCACTAGTGAAACATAAGCGACTGGAATCACGATTCTACTCGATTTGTTTTGTCGAAATTTGACTTATTGGCGCGGCGGACATTTTGTTGGCATACACATAGGCCTATAATAATTATAGGCTTATGTGTATGCCAACAAAATATCCGCCGCGCCAATAACTGTGGTTTTCAATTTGTCGTCTTTTCGCATAAAGAACCTACGCTTTGCCACGGCTTCAACAAGTTTAAACAAATTGTTTAGGGCTTCAATGACTTGGGTCAATCTAGCTTTAACTGAAGCCAGAACTTCGAACCAAAAAGTTGCTATACTTTCCTGTCTGGTTTGGGCATGTAAGGGACTTAGTGAAGGCAAGATTGGGAAGAGCTCCAATTAGACAGAAGTACCTGTTTTTGTGTCCGACACCTTCGTAATTTGCGCATGGTTTTGGCACCAAAGACTAAAGCTGTGAAACATAATATGTATGCTAAGCATTTCTTTTGTGCTGAGCAAGTAAATGACATTTGTTTTTACAAGCATTTGTGAAATATTTGCCCAGTAATTTATCAAATATTAAATGTTGGTAATCTTAATGAAAGCACAACTATCAAACTCAGGATAACTTCAAAGATTTTGTGTAACTGAATATAGATTTGAATGTTATTACCAAAGTTAATTACGGTCTTATTGGTTCACGTTTTAAACTACAGGGATCGGTACATTTAAAGGTGAATACAACATTTGCAGATATCGACAAATCTTACTGCCGAAATATTAAGAAATAACTTACTTACTTGGAAGTAAATAATGATTGTAGGCATTCAGCACAATTATTGCGCTAGATATCCTGTAATTGTTTCTAAAAAATGAATTTGAATAACAAAAACAAAGAACCACTGCCCGACGCCGTTTAAAAACGAACGCCGTTTTTCTTGTTTTTTAAGCATTCATAATCATAAAACTTCGGACAGGTCAGTTAAACGATATTGGATATAAAATACAACCTCTCAAACACACCTATTCCTGACAATTCAAGCAATTACTAATGATGTAACCTACCTTTAAACATATCAGCCCGATTAGCATTATTTTTGCCAGTGCGTGTGTTATACGATATAAATTGCAATACTTGATGTCTAACTTATATTTACATTTTGCGCACATGTAATCAGTAACATTGCTGATCAACAACTGAGCAACATTTTAATAAAACTTATAGACTAGTTTTAAATTGGCGAAACAGATTATTGTAAATTTCACAGAATTCTATTATGCTGTGGCATTTAAGTTAACCCTACTTTACCCATTTCAGAAACTCATTCAAACTTCGTTATTTATAACAAGAAAGTGTAATTTCTTCAAAACCAGCCATTTGTCATAACGTACACATTCAACGAATTCAGTCGTCTTTGGCAAAGACTAGCATTTAGCCAGAATCAACATATTTAACAATTGTGGAATGCACGACGTACATTGTACTGACTGACGCCAATTCCCCGTCGTTTAAATTCCAATGGTCAACAATCCTATTCTACATACATCCCATAAACAACACATTTATCCATTTCGCCTTTATAAACTGCCTTGTAAAAAAGTGTCAAAATTAGTAGCGTCGATCTTTGTAGCGAGGATTTCTCCTCCGTTCTTTATAGTCAACCGAGATAGTAAACTTATGTTTAATTTCTAGGACGATTCTCGTAGACACAGTCAGGGCCATTGCTTAATCGTAGTTGAAGGTGAGCCCAGTACCGTGTAGCTTCTCCTTAATGAGGGCGTCCATGGCTTCGTTCTGTGCTACAGTAAAGTGAGACCTCCAATCACCAACCTTGCCTAAAGGACGAAGAGAAAACGGGGGGAACATAAAGAGATAGGCCTAATGGCGGGTCAAAACATGTACATGTAATCCTTTAATATAGACTAGTTTGCATCAATTAAAGTTGCAATGATCCTTATAATATCAAAAACTAACATGGTAGATACATTTGAAATATGTTCCTGTGTGCACTCAATGCATTGAAAATAGAATATTATATTCCATATTCCTATAATTTAGGTCAACAAATTGTTTATTTTGAGGCAAAAATGGTTTCCAACATGTTTCCAGTGTGTATAAAAAAGGGTCGTGATGTTATCAAAATACCTGGTTATCATACTATTGCCTAGGTCGTATTATGACCTTATTTAAAATAGATTGAATGCATTTTATTGATGTCAGAGTAGCCTGTGCACTGAATGCAATTTATAATGAGCCATGTTTTTTTATTATTATACAAATTTGGTGCTCAAAAAAGCGGTTTTTTTATTTTTTTTACAAAAATGAACTGCCGAAGTAGTGAAAAGGCATAATACAAGATTTGCCAGACACAAAAGCATGTACTAATATTAAAGTTGCCAAAGGGTCATGTATGTACTAAACACATCTATCTATCCTAATTTTGGGCTAAAATGTATATTTTTAATGATTTTCACAAACACAAAATGGTCGCTGTGTAGCCGGCTGCTGACCTAGGGCATACATGTCCATTGTCCACCTTTGATCACAAAATGACTTGCAAATGAAATTTGATTGCAATAAACAGCAATTTTCGTTGACTTATTTTTCTTCATGTTGTATTCAGTTTTATTCATTAGTTAGCAACTGTTAATTTTATTGTGATATTTTGCTCGTTAATCGCAAGTCCACATTACAGAATTTGGGACCTTTTCGTAAAAAAACGCGTGATCATGATTCGGCTGTCTCTCAAGCCATATTTATATCTGGGGGAGTACAAAAGCAACACAATAACTAACCTTTGATGTCTGGCCTATCATGTTTTTTTGAAACATGACCCCGAAACCCCGATGTTGATGTATATTGTTTGTTTGTTACACAATGGACATCGGTAGTGTTTGGGTGAATTTTCTTTCGGTTTTGGGTCATGAGTTTTGTTGCCGTCATTTTCTGGTTCAACTTCAACTTCAAGAATCTCATCGTTTTCGCTGCTTAGCCACTCGTTTTCTGATCCCAGAATCTCCGCTTGTTCAGTGTCAGTCGAGTTGCCTTCTCCTAGAACATTATTTAAATCGATTTCTTCCCAATTTACAAAGTCATTTAGATCTGCCATGTCGCTTTTTAATACGAAGAGTTTTTTTAATCACGTTGTTTACAGTCAGCTGTCAAAATTCTTAATAGTCTGGGTCAGTAAAAGGTCGCCATAAAGTACTCTGAACATGCGCACAAACGCTCAACTCCTAATTTGGGCCGTTGAAACGGAAGTGACTTGCTCGCCGGTCGAGTGGATCGCGCAATTAGCATAACAATACCGCATAGGACGCTGTGCACGGACAGAGGTCTGAAGTGCTTGCTTCCTATCTCTTTAGCGAGTGAACAAAATCACAGCGCGCCCTCGCAATTTTGTTTTCACGAACTGATGATTTCAGAAAAAAAAATTGCCATGTTATACTTCATGACTTCATGAATATTATTTACTAGGCGGTCACCCGGGGTTTGTCGGTTCTCGGGTTTGTAGCTACTTCCCTGGATGGAGATAGTTAAGCCATTTGAAACATAACTGAAATATGTTGCTTCAGAATCTCAAGATTGTCTGCCTGATTTCAAAAGCACCATCATACTTGCATAAATCGTGCAATATTGCTGTCTATTAACCCTGGGAGACACCACCTTTTTTTTTTTTGGTCGAGGCACCTCGTGCCTCCAAAGGGGGGACGTTTTATGTTGGGGGTAATGAACTGTGTTTGGGGGTACAAATCTTTTTCTCACGGTCTCAACAGATGGATATAAGGACCCTGGACACACATATCAAAGATTTAAACATTCTGGCTATTTTATGTATTTTTTTAAGGACATCCATTGCAAGCATGTAAACATTGAAATCAGTATTGCGCAATACAGACATGAAACAGCCATATGATACAAATAACAAAGACCAACAGCTCTAACTACCCCCCAGGGGATATCTGGGTGGCGATTGATAACAGCTGTGTTTGTTCTCTACCAAGGCCGCTCAATAAGATGTCAGAGACTTTTTTTGACAGCGGCTAAACACAAAGGGATCAGATTTCGATTTGTCTGCACAACTCTATGGCTTTTGGCCCAAACCATTATTTTGAAGGGATGTTTCACCCCCTGAATGACCTCCTGGGTTAGAATTTTTTCCCAGTCCATTAGCCCGATAGGACAAACTTTGAAAATTCGACCCTTAGACGACCTTTGACCCCGGAAGACCCGAAAAACGCTAACCCGTTTTATTTTTGCCACGCTCACCTCGCATCGAGCATTGCGATCACCGAGTTTAAGCACGATCCGACCAACTTCAAAAAGGTGACCCCTAGATGACCTTTGACCTCGTACGCTCTAGCGAATGCAAACTGGTTCTTGCGGGGACCGAGCCGGACCCACCCACCGAGTTTGAACGCCGCACGACCCCGGGAAGGGGACGAAAAAGCGCGCACAGACAGACACACAGACAGAGAGTAGCGTATTATTATATAGATAGACATCTTATTTATCCCTAGTTAATAAAAGGCAGACAGTGGCATTCTTGTAGACATATTTTTGCCTCTTCCCCTCCGTCGTTTTCAATCCATTTAAAGGGCAAATGTTACAAATAGGCTGCATTAGTAATGACTGATCGTCCAAAACCTAAATGTACCGAATTTCGTAGGTGGAAGACAAGGTAAAATTTGCAGGCACCAAAATAATAATTCTACCATAAATGTTTATGGAGCTCTTCTAGCCAGTTCGATTCTGATTCAAAAGCTATGAGTGCCGCTTTAAAGAAGATTTGTACCTTTTCTCATGAAGGACCCTTCGCTACCTGGAAACTTATTTAACAGCGTGCCCTGGTTAGCCATGGGGTTCTTTTTCATGTTGGCGAAGGTGCAGTGTTCCGTGATGGCATCCAGCGTCTCAGCTGAGAAGTTCTTGCCCAAGAACCGACTGATCTGCTCAACGATTCCTCTCAGGTCCTGCATACAATGCGCGCAATGTAAAGTAGAGAGTGGAGTTTGCCAAATATTTCTCCTTCTAGGGGTTGGCCCATTAGAGAAACATCGAAATGTCTCCCTAATCTCACTTGTCCCCTTAACAGCGTAAAACCTACGCTAAACCGTATCCTAAACATTTAGCAAAATACAACCAAATTCGATAGGTTATAACAAATTATCGCACGAATTTCACTACACACGTATTGAAATTCCTTCCGTGTCTCTCACCTTTTTCATGTCTTCAAATCGCAGAACGAGGATATTTGGTTCGTGTCTTTTCCTCCAGAAGTATAAGTAATGTTCCCACCACGGACCGAACACAGCTGGAAACAATTTAAAAAACAGAACAATAAAGGGACAGTGCGTTGAGGCACATAGTACCGAATTTTGACTTGTGTGACACCCTGGGGTACCTACTTTTCCCTTCAAACATCTGATCGAAGAAATCCCCAAACGTCTCGGCTTGTTTCTGCGGGGAGCGGTCTATCATTCGCGAGAAGTGGAAGAATGAGACCACGAGGTCCTTGGGGTTGCGCATGACGTAGACGATCTTGGGTTTCTTCGTCCACAGCTGAGTCGGCAGTAGCTGACCAGGCAGATGAGACTTGATGGCCCGAGGCGAGGATATCTCAGCGAGCAACTTGTAGGTTTGAGGCATCTGGGGAGTTTTCAAATATTAAATAAGATGTCTAAAGCGAGATACATTAAAAAATCTGCCGATATGGGACTGTCTCCTATACGTCCTCGTGAATCTAATTAGTAGGATCAAAATATGACATGTACCTACACTTGCCCCAAAAAAATTGCAACAGAAGGTTTAATGGTATTTTCTGGTAGTATAAGGTCAGGTTAACAACATATCAAAAGTTGACCAAATTCGAAGTCACAGAAAGTGTTTAAACTATGATAAGAACAAAATGGCCGCCATCCGCCATTTTGAAAAAAATAAATCTTCATATCTCTGGCAATAAATGGGCTAAAATGACAAACAAAATGTCATTTCCTACTAATTCTAGCATAACAAATCCATTAGAATGGCTATCATGAAGTTTCGAAGTCACCATTGACTCGAAATCCAATATGGCCGATATCCGCCATATTGAAAAAAATATAAATCATCATACTGGCACCAGATGGACCAAAATGATAAATGAGATGTTGGTTTCAGTAAATTATAGCATAGCAAATGTTAGAATGATTTCTGTACAGATTTAGAATCATCTTTACCTCTTAAGCCAAAACGGGGCACCATCCGCCATCTTGTAAAAAACATAAAACATCATTATCAGTTTTAGCTAAAGTGATATTTTGACATATCCACTAGAATGGTTTGTGTATAATAACAAAGTTATGGTTTTAATAATAAACATAATAATAAATAATACCTACTTCATACTAGCTTCACGACAGACCACGCGCGACGTCTCCTTGAACTCATTATGCGTCGAAACACGTTTGAATTTAATGACAAGTTTTTCAGACAAAAAATTGGCGTGGCCATGGGCAGCGAATGCAGTCCGGAGATTTGTGACATAACTCTATTCAAATACGAACAAGACAAAATCCTCCCTCACAATCCCTCAATTGTGAGCTACATGAGATATAGAGACGATGTTCTTATAATCTTTAACGGAAATGAAAAGCAGGCTGCTGACCTAGTGCAATCACTTAATAAAATTCACCCTACGCTGAAGTTCACCTCTGAGATCTCGCACCGCCAAGTCACTTTTCTCGACCTTATTATCTACAAAGGCGAACGATTCATACAAGAAGGGATATTGGATACTCGAGTCGCTACCAAAAAAACTGATACATTTCAGTACCTAGCTCGAGATTCAGCACATCCTAAGTCGGTATTTGGCGGATTAATCAAGGGCGAAGTGACCAGATACAAACGTATATGTACCCATTCAAAAGACTTTGAGGAGAGGGTTGAATTCTTCAAAGACAAACTTCAAACGCGCGGATACACAAACGAAGACCTAGCTCTCCTTTCTCAAAGGGGAAAGACTCCCGCTGACCCTAAGCGTGAAAAAAACAAAAACAATATCCCACTGGTGTTCGTCCTACCATACTACCCACATGTCGCGCACCCAGCCCTGAAACGGGCTATCCTCAAACACTGGCCTTTGATTAGCGAAAACGAATATCTGAATAAGCTATTTGATACCCAACCCATCCTGGCATACAAACGGCACAAAAACATAAAAGATGAACTTGTTCGATCTAGGACTAAAGCGTCTCCACAATCCAACCAAGAGGAACAAAATCTTGATGAGGAGAATCTGCAAATTCTATTGGAACTATTGAAAGAACAAAACAATGATCAAAGAAATGGATCTCAAGACTAAAACAAAATAAATAAGTCAAACCCCACCACCCCCCCTTGTCCTTGCCATGCGTCATATAAACCGACACACAAATAAAAACAAGGAAAGCAAAATGAACTATATAAGAGGTTGACTGATGAAGTGCATGATATAGCACAGAAAATATGCCCTGCTCCCCTTCCAAAAAAGGGAAAAAAAGAGGGGACGGCATATTATCACCGGTAAAAATCAATCACTGTGTGAACTAAAAACAAAGGGACCACTGTGGCAATACACAAACCAGTCATCGCGTCGCAAACCAGAGACAGGGTTTGAAACTCCCGCTTTTAGGGAATGTCTAACCCAATTGGCCTGCAGACGTTTGATGTATTTGCCCGTCCACGAACTCCAACCACGGACTGTCATCTAGCAGAGATAAGGTGGCTAAAACTGACCCCCAGATGCGTGTCTTACGAAAGAAAAGGAAAAAAAGAGTTAAAAATCACGCTCTGGAGAGACCAGTCAAACAGCCACTTTCTAGCATACCCACTAGTTAACGTACAATTACAGATTTATCTTCGGCAGAACAGTCACAAATACAATCCATATGATACTTGTCAGCAGAACCTTTTCCGCGTCTCAAAAAAATTACGAAAAGCACGGAGGGGTTCTGTTGAAACTTGTACACGAAACACCCCCTTCCCCCCCCCCCCCCCCCCCCCCCCCCCATTCCTACAGACTGCAATCTCGCAGAAAAAAAGTTGCCTGAACTGACCTCCCATGAAGCGTATATCACTGGAAAAAAAATTAAATTAGGAATTACGCTCTGGGCGGGATAGTTACGCAACCACACTGCTGGCATACCAGCACACAATAAATCATGCAGATTTATCTCTGTAGACCAAAAACTACCTAAAATCCAATGATACCTTACGCAGCAGAACTGCTTCAGCATCTCCAAAAAAAATAACGAAAACGATGAGAAAAAGTTCTGACTTGTGAAAACTCCCATAAAACACCCTCTCCTTCCCAAATAGAATGAGTTCTGATTCACTGCAGCTAACTCTGGAATTGATAAAAAAAAACACAAAAAGATTAACTGATCATTCCTTGAAGTATGCGTGCATAAACCGGTTTCTCTGTGCTATACCTTCTTGCAAAAGCACTCCATTAGAATTTAAAAACCTAATAGCCTCACAGAAAAAGATAGAAAATTCCACAAAACCCAGTGTTACACGTCCTTCACGTTAATGTCCTTCCCAGGTGACCGAGAATCGCTCTAAAAATTAAAAAACCTTGAGTGACATGTATGATTACGCTGCTTCCCAATAAACACAACTAAATTGTAATAGAATGTTGTCGACGGATGTCACCTACTGCAAACTAGGGTGTCGCTGCCACATTTTGGTATACTTGAGGTGAATAATGTGAACTTGTACTTTATGTTATTTTAAGCATTACACTTTAAGACACATAATATAAGATGGGTAATATAGCTTATAAAAATCAATATGGCTGCCATTACCCAAAATTCATTCTAATAGCTTTGTAATACTGATCTTAATAGAAAATAACACCTCTTTTGCCATAGTTAAGAGGATTTATAATTTTTTTCTAACATGGCGGATGGTGGCCATTTTGGAGTTAGACATCAAGATGCTCTCAAAACTGCAAAAAAACTGTTTAAATGCATTTCTCATGCCATAATTAACTGAAAGTAACACCTCATTTATCGTTATGGCTCATCTGGTGCCAGAGATACAAGGATTTTTACTTTTCAATATGGCGGATGGCGGCCATATTGGATTTAGAGGTCAAGGTGATATGTAATGTTCTTCAAACCCATTCTAATGGATTTGTTATGCAAGAATTATTAGGAAATTATATCTTGTTTGTCCTTTTAGCCCATGTATTGCCAGAGATATATAAGCATTTAGGTTTTTCAAAATGGCGGATGGCGGCCATTTTGTTCATGTCATAATTTTAACACTTTCTGTGACTTCAATTTTGGTCAACTTTTGATATATTGTTGAATTGACCTTATACTATCAGAAAATGTCAAAAAACCTTCTGTTGCAATTTTGTTGGGGTCATGTGGTATTTTGATCCTACTAAATCAGACATTTCTGTCTGGGATGTGTTTGTAGAGTTTACATTGAGACCAAGTTTTCGACATACATTTGTAATCGAATTCAGGACTAACTTTAATTTCTGTAATTGTAAACTGTAATCATATATTACGTCTTTAATTAATTAATTAATTAATTAACAGATGTGTTGCAAAAGAAGTAGCCCAGAATAGACTACCCTGACGCCAACCTGACCAAGCCTTTCACAACTGTGAAGAAATGTCCTCGGCCCTCAAGCAACTGCAAGCAGGCAAAGCAAAGTTTTATAACGTGCCACATAAACCCAAGTGATAAACGACCCCAACTTTCAATTAAAATTAATGCCTATTTCATTATTTAGAATTGTCTGTACAATTTCTATTAAACCACCCTTAAAAAATAGTCATCGCAATTTATGGGGGGGCAAATTGGAGCACTTTTAGGACCCAATTTCATCTCAGTTTTAACACAAACGCAGTGACATACATTCCGTCCTTCTATTGTACATTTGTGGGCAATACACACAAATACAAAATAAACGGATTTGCAGTATTGCATCCCGACTTACATTTTTTGTCTTGAGGATCGGCTCGGGCAGACAGAACTCTAGGAAGGGAACCCGGAACGAAGTGTGCCTCTTGTTGACCTCCTCCAGGTTCCCATCATGCATTACGCAGGACATGATCTCCTGGGTCCAAGTTGTGCCTGGTGACCAGAGGAAAATATTACCCGGTGGTTTTTAGAAAATACAACATCACGGGTATTTAAATGTAAAGGGTATTCATAATACCTGAGACAGTTTAGCCATTTCTATTGGTCGAGGGCCTGTTTAAACAACCAATAAAACCTATAGCACCAAACGCTTTATAGGTGTCGCAATAAATATGGTACATGACTCTTACATTGGTTGAAACTTCATATGGCATGCGCAATGAGTCAGAATATTAATAGTCCCATATCACTCTGCAACACAGATCACTCCACATCGAGCAGCAGTTGGAACACACACGTCAATCTTCATATGAGGGCATGTGTTTGTGGCACATACCATTAAAATAGCTAGACGTGTTTAATACTCAAAACACGAGGTAATTGTTGAAGAAAATTGTTTGAAAATTGTGACTTGTTTTGACTTTTTGATGATTACAACTGTATAACTTATCACAATCGGGATGCAAGCGCTAATAGGGCGCGTATGCTCTCGTGGGACGAAGTTGGAGATGTTCTACATCTCCTACCTGCTTTGGCATACGTCACGATCCACGCGTCGTCCTCTCGAACCTCAAAGTTCTTAAGGTCACCGATGACCTTTGCCGTCTCCGGATAAAGCGGGATGCCGTCCACCACGATATTCTGGCGGGGAGGGAGGTCGGTCCGCGCCATCATCGCTCCCATCTGCCGAGTCAGTTCCTGATCTGTACGACATTTAACAGGAGACAAACAGACAGGAAAAGAAATAGGCATGATGTGATTGTGCATTCAAAGTGGACACGGTCATTAGCAGTGGACTGTGATATAAACAAACAAAATCCCCAAATCACATTCAAATGCTTTAAATTCACATTCTCTTCCAAATTCACATGATCCTGAATAAAGATCGTTATTGCAAGTTCACACCCAGTTGACGTGTGAATTTGTTCCACCCCACCCCACCCCACCCCATGCCCCCCCCCCCCCCCCCCCCCCCCCCCCCCCATGCACCCCCTACAATATTGGCGAATATAACCGCGCATGCACACACCGGATGAATGTGCAAGCAATAAACTTAAGCGGGGGTCACATCTTACGATCATGAACGTAGTATGACGTGACCATAGTTGACCGTAGTAGACCCTAGTAGTCGTAGTTAAACGTAGTTCTGAACGTAGTTCTGAACGTAGTTCTGAACGTAGTTCTGAACGTAGTTCTGAACGTAGTTCTGAACGTAGTTCTGAACGTAGTTCTGAACGTAGTTCTGAACGTAGTTCTGAACGTAGTTCTGAACGTAGTTCTGAACGTAGTTCTGAACGTAGTTCTGAACGTAGTTCTGAACGTAGTTCTGAACGTAGTTCTGAACGTAGTTCTGAACGTACTTAGACCCTGAGGAAAGCCATGATTTGGCCGTAACTAGCCCAACTGTTCAACATGTTGAAAATAATTCTACGGTCACCTTGAATGCCTGCACCGTACTGTGAGCCTAGTATATACGTAGTTAACCCTAGTTGACCGTAGTGTGGAAGGTAGTTGACCCTACTTAATTGACCGTAGTGTGGACCGTAGTTGACCGTAGTAACCAAGGCACTACGGTTGAAGTACGGTCAACTACAATCTACTACGGTCAAATTAACTACGTTCAACTACGTTCATGACCGTAAGATGTGACCATCGCTTAAACACGGAAGTAATTTTACTAACAGACGAATACTCACATTCCTCCAAAGTTACGTATTTGTCCATGATGCCGGTATTTAGTTTTTCACGAGTTTGCTCCAGTTAATTATACGGGAAATGTCCACGAATATGTTTGATTTCTGCGGAGTGAAACACTATATCGATATTGTACAAGTTTATATCAACTGATTGCCCGGGCCCAAAAGAACGCAGTGAAGTCCTTGTTGAATGAACAAGGGACCACTGACCATGTCTTGTTGTCTCAATGATACGGACTTCTGTACTGTACTGTACTGTACTGTGTGCACGCACCCGCAGGGTCAACGTTTATCGCAGTGTATTACTGTCAGTCGGCTTGTGTACGTACATGTACGGTGGCCCATCGCAACGCTGTGCGTATGCGGCACAACTACGCAATCATGATATGTAATTCAGCTCCAGTACTCTCTGTTTGTGTCCGTCTGTCTGTGGGTCTGACCCTTGTGCAGACATAACTCAATAGACACAAATCGACTTTAGGGATAGGTCTCCACAAGGCAATCAATGGTTTAGGTTTAGTCTCGGGCCATATTCTAGAAAAGGTTACATGAAGAGGCATAGTGTTTTTGGGATGGATTTTGCATAAAGGCTCAACAGAGGGCGCTACTACCCGGAAATGGGATCGCGAACACCATGTAAAACCATGTTTAAGTTTCAGAATAATTAAATTAAGTATGTCAAGGTAAAAAGGACACTGGATCCGAAAGCAGTGTTAAAGTTTAAGTTAGTTCGGCTAGATGCTGTAATGGACATTACTCATGTCGTAGATTGGGAAGGTAGTTTGGGCGGATAAAGGCATTTGTACGGGAAGGTGGGGGGGGGGGGGGGTGTTCTGGCCCTCAAAGTTTCTTTGTGTCGAACTGTTGTGGACCCTGTTGTGGGTTTCAGAGGTACGCTGTACTATTAGGCGGAAGATATTGAAATCTACAATGTTTCGGCCTGCATTTGGTAATTGAAGAATAAATAAATCCAGTAGCAATAATCATCAGTACACAAAGTACAAAATATAGGCTGTTGAAAAACAAGAAAACGGCGTTCGTTTTCAACCGGCGTTATAAGCAGTGGTTCTTACGTTGTTCTTGATTTTTGTTTAATTGAATTATTTTTTCGGAACAATTACAGGATATCTAGAGCAATCCTTTTGCTGGATGCCTACAATCATTAATGGTGTATCATACCATCACCCCGATTGGCATTATTTTTGCCATTGCAGGTGTGAGGCGATCTTTCTACAATATAAATTGCAATACTTTATGTCTAACTAATATTTGAATTTCCCGCACATGTAAGCAGTAACATATTGCTAATTAACAACTGAGCAACATTTTCATAAAACTTATAGACGGGTTTTCAATCGGCCAAACAAATTATTATAATTTTTACATAATTCTACTATTCTGTGGCATTAGGAAAGTTAACCCTACTCTAAACATTTCAGGAACTCATTCAAACTTCGTTATTTATAACAAGAAAGTGGAATTTTCTTCAAAACCAGCCATTAGTCATAACGTACACAATCAACGAATTCAGTCGTCTTTGGCAAAGACTAGCATTTAGCCAGAATCAAGATATTAAAACAATTTGGAATGGACGACATACATATTTACTGACGCCACTTCCCTGTCGTTTAATTTCCAATGGTCAACAATCATATTCTACATGCCTCCACTAAAAGAGCACATTTATTTATTAGGCCTTTATAAACTGCCTTGTAAAAAAGTGTCAACATTAGTAGCGTCGAACTTCATAGATTTCTCCTATGCTCTTTATAGTCAACTGAGATAGTAAATGTATGTTTAATTTCTAGGACGATTATCGTAGACACAGCCAGAGACGTATTTGTTCCTTTGCCTAATTGTAGTTGAAGGTGAGCCCAGTACCGTGCAACTTCTCATTAATAAGGGCGTCCATGGCTTCGTTCTGCGCGACAGTAAAGTGAGACCTCCAATCACCAACCTTGCCTAAAGGACGAAAAAAACGGGAGAAAAAATGAAGGGATAGGTCTATTGGCAGGTTAAAACATGTACAGGAAATCCTCTGTATATAGGTAGACATCTTATTTATTCCTATAGTTAATAAAAGTCAGACAGTGGAATTCTTGTAAACATTTGAATGCCCTCTCCCCGTCCAACGTTCTCAATCCATTCAGAAGCAAATGTTACAAATAAGCTGCATTAATGACCGATGGTCCAAAACTTAAATGTACCGAATTTCGTAGGTAAAATAAGCAGGCCCCCAAATAATAATTCTACCATAAATGTTAATGGAGCTCTTCTGGCAAGTTCGATTCTGATTCAAAAGCTACGAGTGCCGCTTTAAAACAGACTTGTACCTTTTCTCATGAAGGATGCTTTGCCACCTGTATCTTCGCGACCTGGCATCTTTTTAAACAGCGGGTCCAGGTTAGCCATGGGGTTCTTTTTCATGTTGGCGAAGGTGCAGTGTTCAGTGATGGCATCCAGCGTCTCAGCTGAGAAGTTCTTGCCCAAGAACTGACTGATCTGCTCAACGATTCCTCTCAGGTCCTGCATACAATGCGCGCAATGTAAAGTAGAGAGTTGAGTTTGCCTGTCACCTATTCTGTTTTTCCCAAATCCTTGTTTTAAAACGAAATTCGCAATTTATACATTTTGGACCTTGTTCTATCGATCTATAATGTTTCTCCTTCTAGTGGTTGGGCCATTAGGGAGACATCGAAATGTTTCCCTAATCTCAGTTGTCCTCTTAATAGCGTAACACTTACGCTAAATCGTATGCTAAAGGGTACAATAATACATTTAGCAATATAGTTCATTTACCAAATTCGATAGGTTGTTATAAACTATTATATCACGAATTTCACTACACACGTATTAACATTCTTTCTGTGTCTCTTACCTTTTTCATGTCTTCAAATCTCAGAACAAGGATATTTGGTTCGTGTCTCTTCCTCCAGAAGTATAAGTAATGTTCCCACCACGGACCAAACACAGCTAGAAACAATTTAAAAAACAGAACAATAAAGGGACAGTGCGTTGAGGCACATAGTACCCAATTTGGACGTGATGCAAGACTTGTTTGACACCCTGGGGTACCTACTTTTCCCTTCAAACATCTGATCGAAGAAATCCCCAAACGTCTCGGCTTGTTTCTGCGGGGAGCGGTCCACCATTTTCATGAAGTGGAAGTAGGAGACCACGAGGTCCTTGGGGTTGCGCATGACGTAGACGATCTTAGGTTTCTTCGTCCACAGCTGAGGCGGCAGTAGCTGACCAGGCAGATGAGACTTGATGACTCGGGGCGAGGGAATCTCACCGAGTATCTTGTAGGTTTGAGGCAACTGGGGCGATTTAAAATATTAAATAAGATGTCGATATCGAAATTGGTTTTGCCCCAATTGTAACGTCCTCGAAAATGTAATCAGACATTTCTGTCTGGGATGTATTTGTAGAGTTTAAATTGACATGAATTTGTAATCGAATTCATGACTAACTTTAATTTCTGTAATCATAACACTGTAATCATATTACGTCCTTAACAGAAGTGTTGCATAAGAAGTAGCCATGATAGACTGCCTAGACGGCAACCTGACCAGCCTTTTACAGTTGTGAATAAATGTCCTCGGCCCTCAAGCAGGCAAAGCAAAGTTTTATAAAGTTCCACATACACCCAAGTGATAAACGCCCCCAACTTTCAATTGAGACGCGTGAAATTAATGCCTATTTCATCATTTAAAATTGTCTGTACAATTTATATTAAACCACACCTAAAAATAGTCATCGCCATTTCTGGGGGGCAAAATGGAGCACTTTTAGGCCCCAATTTCATCTCAGTTTTAACACAAACGCAGTCTTGTACATGGCTTCCGTCCTTTTATTGTTACAAACCCGTGGCCCGTCACAAAATGCGCTTATTATAATTATCAACGAATTTGAGGGTACGCAATACACAAAAATACAAAAGAAACGTATTTGCAGTATTGCATCCCGACTTACGTTTTTTAATTTTCGGATCGGCTCGGGCTGATCAAACTCCAGGAAGGGAACCCGGAAAAAAGTGTGCCTCTTGTTGACCTCCTCCAGGTTCCCGTCATGCATCACGCAGGACATGATCTCCTGGGTCCAAGTTGTGCCTGGCGACCAGAGGAAAATATTACCCGGTGGTTTTTAGAAAATACAACATCACGGGTATTTAAATGTAAAGGGTATTCATGATACCTGAGACAGTTTAGCCATTCCTATTGGTCGAGGGCCCGTTTAAACAACCAATACAACCTGCTTTATCAAACGCTTTATCGATGCATCGCAATGATTATGGTACATGACCCTTCATTGGTTGAAACTTCATATGGCATGCGCAATGAGTTCGTATATTAATAGTCCCATATCACTCTGCAATACTGATCACGCCATATCGAGCAGCAGGTGGAACGCACGCGTCAATCTTCATAGGAGGGCTTGTGTTTGAGGCACACACCATTAAAATAGCTCGACGTGTTTAATACTCAAAACACGAGGTAATAAATTGTTGAAGAAAATTGTTTGAAAATTGTGACTTGTTTTGACGTTTTGATGATTACAACTTTATAATTTATCACAATTGGGATGCAAGCGCTAATAGGGCGCGTATGCTCCCGCGGGGACGGGGTTTGAGCTGTTCTCCATCTGCTACCTGCTTTTGCATACGTCACGATCCACGCGTCGTCCTCGCGAACCTCGAAGAACTTAAGGTCACTGATGATCTTTGCCGTCCCCGGAAAAAGCGTGATGCCGTCCACCACGATATTCTGGCGGGGAGGGAGGTCGGTCCGCGCCATCATCTCTCCCATCTGCCGAGTCAGTTCCTGAACTGTACGCAATTTAACAGGAACACACAGACATGAAACGAAATGGGCATGATGTGATTGTGCAGTTAAAGTGGGCACGGTCACATTAGCATGGACTGTGATATAAACAAACAATCACATTTAAATGCTTTAAACTCACATTCTCTCCCAAATTCACATCCTGAATAAGGATCGTTATTGCAAATTCACACCCAGTGGACATGTGAATTTGTTGAAAGCACATCGTGCTAAGGACCGTGTCTGCGCTTTGAATGTAAAATTACTTCCTGCCCTTTCCTATAGTTTGCATACGTACAGTACAGTACCTATAACAGTATACAGGATCATTTTATCATTGTGATAAAATCCCTCATTTTTCATTTGTAGGGGCAATCATGATAGACGAACTTAAATCTGTTTGCCCCGTCCCGGGCCCGTACGCCTGCAAATTTGTGGATCACACACCCAGGCGCGGTTCTACGCCCCCCCCCCCCCCCCCCCCCCCCCCCCCCCCCCGCCCCACGTACCTCCCAACCCCACCCCACCTCACCCCTAAAATATTAAGCCATAAACTAAACACGAAAGTAAATTTACTCACAGACGAATACTCACATTCCTCCAAGGTTACGTATTTGTCCATGATGCCGATCTTTAGTTTTTCACGAGTTTGCTCCAGTTAATTATACGAAAAATGCCCACGTATTTTTTAGATTTCTGCGGAGTGAAACACTATATCAATATTATACAAGTTTATATCAACTGATTACCAGAGCCCCAACAAACGCAGTGTAGTCCTTGTTGAATGAACCACGGACCTTTGGTCAATGTATTGTCTCGTATACGTGTTATAAGTGCACTCGCCCGGCGCGGGGTCAACATTTATCGCATAGTCGGCTCGTGTACGGTGGGCCCATCGCAACGCTGTGCGTATACGTATGCGGCACAACTACACAATCATGATATGTAATTCAGTTCCAGTACTCTCTGTTTGTGTCGGTCTGTCTGTGGGTCTGCCCTTGTGCAGACATAACTCAATAGACACAAATCGACTTTAGGGATAGGTCTCCACAAGGCAATCAATGGTTAGGTTTAGTCTCGGGCCATATTCTTAGTCATTAAAAGGAATCTGTAATTCCCTTGTAGGTAATTAGCATGGTTAAAATGCTCTTCATCTTGATACAAATTGTTCACTCGGGATTGACAACATGACACTTATAATTCATAAGTACGTTGTATGATATCTATATACATGTTATCAATACTGAACTTAACAGTTCTCGTCTGCTTTATATTTGCAACTCTCTGTGTAATAACTGCTGACTCAGCGATGAGTGGAGTGTCGTGGCCGAGCGGTTAAGAGCGTGTGTTTTCTGTTCCACAGAGCGTGAGTTCGAATCCCGGCCGTCGACACGTGTGTCCTTAAGCAAGGCAATTAAACCACTATTGCTTCGTCCTTCGGATGGGACGTAAAGCCGTTGGTCCCGTGTGTGTGTATTGTGTATAGATTGAACCAGGACACGCACGTAAAAGAACCCAGTTACGCTTATCGCTAAGAGCAGGGGTTCGCCCCGGTGTTTCTGGCATTCCGTTCATCATCCTACTCGGGTTTCTTCAGGCTTACGAGCTACAGTGCCTTGGGCGCTTTTGAGGAATCCTCGGTTTCATTGCCGAAAAATAAATAATAATAATAATAATATTCCAGGTTTGGCACATTTAAAAAAACTCCCAAGTTATATGCTCCTGCATCTGAAAGTCTTGCTAGGCGTGAATGTACATGGAAGTGATCTAATAATATTCCCCATCTAAAAGAAGTACCAATACTAATTATCGTCTCCCAGTCCCAAGTGAGACATGGAAACATTATTGAAGTTACAATGTAGGCCGAATTTACACTTTAAAAAGGTAGATACAAATTGATGTTTGAATAGTTGTTATATTATATAATTTTTTGCACGGTATAATATATTTTATATATTCTTATGGTTTTTTTTGGGGGGAGCGTGGGGCTCTTTGTCTTGTTTGTAGTTAACCAGAACAAAAACAATAGGGGTGGGATGATTAAGGTCAACAATTGTATACTTTGATTATGCAGATATTATTTACAGATTCTCACATATTATTTGGCCTTGGTGCCCTACCTACTGGCTTTGGTGCCCGCAATAATGTTGCTTCATTCAAGGCCAAAGTGGTGTTACCCTATTACCAAACTCAAGGCCTGTATGTCCACCTTATTCACTGACCTACGAGGACACAACTACGTCTACGGTGATACTCAGAAAAGTCCACTTCTGGATATTAACGCAGAGATTAAGCTTAAGGTGCACACGAAACTGGGGGAAGGTTGAGCAGAAAATACCGTATACATGTACAGGTGCAAGTAAACAAAAATACTCCAATCTTGTAACTAGAAGTAGGGGGGGGGGGGGGGACAAGTGCCTTGAAGCCCCCACTGATGGAGCTGAGATGACATCTACAGAAAGAGCATTCCACCGCCGGACAACTGTAGGCATAAAGGAGAACTTATACACTGCAAAAACTGCGGTGTTAAATTTAACACTTTTTGGTGTTCATATTGGACCATTCGCCCAATATAAACACCACAAGTGTTAAATCTAACACCGCCGTTTTTGCAGTGTAGATGTCCTTGGAGAAATAAGTTATGAGAAGCTGGTATCTGGACTGGTGGTACTTCATTAGCCTGGTATCTGTCATTGAGGTCAGGTACATCATGATCCTTGTGATGGCAATGAGCTCGTGGGGAATTGTGTACATCATAATTCTGATGGCTGCTTTCCTTCTAGCTTGAAGTGAAGACCACTGCAGGTTTTGTAACATTGCAGTAAAGCTTTCAGTGTGTTGATATGTTCTGAGCAAATCTAGCTGCTCTCTTCTGGAGGGCTTCTGTTATAAATAACGCCCGAGTTACGCGCCATTCGTGGGTAATAATGGCCCGAGGTCGAAGCCCGAAGGACATTATTACCCACGAATGACGCGTTAACGAGGGAATTATCTGACTTAAACTCTACCCGTAACGTCACCACATATTGTCCCAGCGCTCCATAATTTTGCACGAATGCAGCGTCTTTGTTCAGAAGACACTTAATACTAACTGGTGTAGCGGTTCGTGATATTTTATTTCAGGAGCTGGGTGGTTCGTGATTAAAATATTCATGAGAAAGAGCAATGGCAACTCATATACAATAAATAACTATAAAGAATTATAAAGAACGGCTTCTTCCACCAATTCGTCAATAGCATAGTTGGTAGAGAGGAGAGCTATGGATCGAAAGGTCTGTAGTTCGAATCCGACTATCGATAACGTTTGTCTTTTTCTTCGACACATTTTCGTATGGGTTAGTTTAACCATAGAACAAGATTGAAGGGAAAACCGGGTTAGAGTGCATAGGTTTCTACAAAAATACAACGAAAACCGCTACACTGGTTAGTCTTAGTGACTTCCTCTTTGTTCACTTGCGTTACCTTCCCAAAAGAATGGAGAGAAATTGCCTCCAACGCTCCATTCGTGCAAAATAATGGAGGGCTGGGGCAATAGGGTGACGTCACGGGTGGAGTTTAAACTTGGTTGATGGAGGTTAGATGATGAGGATTCCAAACTGTGGAGCAATATTCTAAATGTGCAATTATGGCCTGACCAGAGAGATGTAAGCTTGTGTTTTTTTCTTCAGCCGTGGGTTACAGTGGCTTAGATTCATCTTAATTAACCCTAGAATCCGGTTGGCTTTTAAAGTGATGTGTATTCAAGAAAAGTTTGGAGTTAAAAGATAGTCCCGGGTATGGGTGTTCATCAACTGATGTCAGTACATCTTCACCCAAGTGGTTGTCAAAGCCGATGTTGTTTTTACGGTGGGGAAACTTGCATCACATGACATTTGTCGATGTTAAACTTCATCTGCCATTTGGCTGACCAAGAATGCAGCTGAATCAAGAACTTTTTGAAGAGCTCTGCAGTCATCCACATTGTTAAAAGAACGGTACATAAAACAATCAAACGGCGAATAGCCGTGTGGACGATGTGATGGAGATTGATACATCATTGATGAATGTGAGAAGAAACAATGGCCCTAACACCGTGCCTTGGGGAAACTCCAGGAAAGAACATCTGACCACTCCGAAGCTTCACCATCCACCACAACTCGCTGGCTTCTTTGGGTGAGGAAGTTGTTGAACCACTTCAGAAGAGAGCCACGAACTCCGTAATGATATAGTTTTAATAAGGAGGAGCCTTTGCTAGGGTACTCTATCAAATGCCTTGGAGAAGTCAAGAATGATGGAATCTGTTTTCTTTCTGTCATCCAGGGCCTCAGCAATACCATGGAGCGACCAGGGCAACAGCCATGTTGACTTTCAAAATAAAATGTTGTGAGTTTTATAATGATCCATCACATTGCTACAAATAATATGCTCAAGTATTTTACATGATATTGATGTGAGTGATAGTGGTCAGTATTTGGCGGCTTCACTGCGATCACCTATTTTTATTATGTAGACCATGTTTGCAATCCTCTAGTCGAGAGGGATTTTACCAGACTTCAACGACTGTTGAAAGATGGATGACAAGATAGAATATATTTTCTCCGCCATGTCTTTTAAAAAACGGGCTGGAATGGAATCCGGACCTGTTGCCTTAATGATGTTAATCTTCTCAAGGAGTTTACGCACGCCACTCACTGAGATCTCAATGTTCTCGGCATCAGGAAACGAAGACTCGCCCATTGATGGCAGATCAGACAGACTCTCGAAGGTGAAAACGACATGAATTTCATGTTCAAAATTCTAGCTTTACCTTTGTTGTCTGAGATGGCCTAATTGTTATTGTATGTAAGGGTTGAGATAATATAGTATCTAGCGCCAGAAATTGTTCTGATGTTTGTCATTAGATTGCATTTGGTGTATGAGCAGTAGGAGGCTTGAATCTTTCTTCATTGCGGAATGACTTGAAATGATCCCAGTCATCCTTGGAGTTGGAACCTTTTGCCTTCTTGTACATTCTGGAAAGTGTAATCCATGGCCGGTTGGCACGAGATCCTGCAATCTTACTAGGGGTGTTCTTCTTTATTGTCTGCAAAATAAAATTCTTTAACAGGAGCCAGTTCTCATTGGTTGATCGCCAAGGTGCCTCGCTGAAAAAAAATTCTTGAAGGGTTACAACATCCGATCTCACACCTTCCATGTCACCTTTGCTGTAAAAAAAACCCCAGATTCTTTTAGGAGCCTTCTTGTTGACTATACAGGCTGGAAGTCAATGTCACTCATTACCGCCTCATGATCACTAATACCTTACACTATCCGAGTGTTCTTGATGGAGGTTTGATGCGATGTCGGGGTTAGATCCAGGATGTTGCTTGCGCGATCCCTCGTTTTTTGTAGGGTCTAAAACTTTTTGCTCCATGCTTGTAATGGTCAATTGAGAAATAGTGATACGTTTTATATAAATATTGTGAATTGTGATATTTTGCTGAGTAAGCAATTATCAACATTAAAAAAAAAGGGGGGGGGGTGGTGTCGTTGTCGATAGCCTGAGGCTGGCATTGGTACATAAAGGGTTAAGTAACCACAGCAGCACCCTTATTTGACAGCTCTCATATAGCCATGTTATTACAAATTACCAAAAGGGTCAAGAATTTAATTAGCATATTCTAAAACATCTGGTACAGGTAAAAACAGCATCAAAAGTAAATTATTATTGTCAAGTTTACAATTACAATTTAAATTATGGCTGCATAATTACACCTGCCACCCCAAGATTGCTGACAACAGCTATAACTATAAATTGTACTGCCACCAAGTTTGACTTTATATAAAAATGGCGGTCATACGTATAGCTATAAACTTAATTATGATAATGTTGAACTCCCTGGTATTGAAAACATAGGCTTAATTTCCACCAAGTTTGATTCCATATGTTGCTCAGAACCAAAGTTATAAGGCAAATTCTTTTGGAAACGGCGGCCATTTTGAAATCAAAGAAGGCGGCCATATACGTTTGACGAAAAAAAAAAAATGTTACCAATACTTTTCTGAGAGCTGAGTGCCTACTCTAGCCAATGACACACAAAAAAGCATCATTAGCAAAATAAAATGCAAAAACATAGCATCCTACACTATATGCCATAGATAGAGGGTATAGTCAAGCGACGATGAGGATGACAAAACTATTGCTATGCGAAACACCAGCAAAATGTATCGTTTTAGATAATGTGTCTGCATGTGTAAAAACGTTTACAATGGTTGAATTATCATGGATAGGTGGATTTGGGGGTTGTTTTTTGATATGTAATATAGTTAAACCGACCTGTTCAATGTTTTACAGTGTCATGGATGCTAAGAAAGGCAATAAAACGGCGTTCGTTTTTAACCGGCGTTAAGCAGTGGTTCTTACGTTGATCTTGATTTATTTTTAATTGAATCATTTTTTTTCGGAACAATTACAGGATATCTAGCGGAATCCTTTTTGCTGGATGCCTACAATCATTAATGGTGTATCCTTCCTTTAAACATATCACCCCGATTAGCATTATTTTTTGCCATTGCATGTGTGAGTCGTTTTTTTCTACGATATAAATTGCAATACTTTATGTCTAACTTATATTTACGTTTTGCGCACATGTAAGCAGTAACATTGCTGACCAACAACTAAGCAACATTTTAAAAAAAAACCTTATAAACGAGTTTTAAATCGGCCAAACAGATTATTAGAAATTTCACAAAATTCTACTACTCTGTGGCATTGGGAAAGTTAACCCTACTTTAACAATTTCATGAGCTCATCCAAACTTCGTTATTTATAACAAGAAAGTGGAATTTTCTTCAAAACCAGCCATTCATCATAACGTACACAATCAACGAATTCAGTCGTCTTTGCCAAAGACTATAGCAAGAATCAAGATATTAAAACAATTTGGAATGGACGACGTACATTGTACTGACGCTACTTCCCCGTCGTTTAATTTCCAATGGTCAACAATCCTATTCTACATGTACATGCCTCCACTAAAAGAGCACATTTATTTATTAGGCCTTTATAAACTGCCTTGTAAAAAAGTGTCAATATTCGTAGCGTCGATCTTCACAGATTTCTTATCTGTTCTTTATATAGATGGTAAATTTATGTTACATTTATAGAACGATTGTCGTAGACAAAGCCAGGGACGTGTTTGTTTCTTTGCCTAATTGTAGTTGAAGGTGAGCCCAGTACCATGTAACTTCTCCTCAATTAGGGCGTCCATGGCTTCGTTCTGCGCGACAGTAAAGTGAGATCTCCAATCATCCAATCATAATTACATTGCAAACCAACAGATATGCCATATATAGAGGGTATATAGTCAAGCGACGATGAAGACGACAAAACTACTGATATGCGAAACACCAGCAAAATGTATCGTTTTAGATACGTGTCTGCATGTGTAAAAACGTTTACAATGGTTGAATTATCATGAGTAGGTGGATTTGGGGAGCTTTTTTTGATAGGTAATATCGTTTAACCGACATGTTCAATGTTTTACAGTCATGGATGCTAAGAAAGGCAATAAAACGACGTTTGTTTTTAACCGGCGTTAAACATTGGTTCTTACGTAGATCTTGATTTTTTTTAATTGAATCATTTTTTTCCAGAATCAAGATATTCAACAATTGTGGAATGGACGAGGTACATTGTACTGACTGACGCCAATTCCCTGTCGTTTAAATTCCAATGGTCAACAATCCTATTCTACATACATCCCATAAACAACACATTTATCCATTAGGCCTTTATAAACTGCCTTGTAAAAAAGTGTCAAAATTAGTAGCGTCGATCTTTGTAGCGAGGATTTCTCCTCCGTTCTTTATAGTCAACCGAGATAGTAAACTTATGTTTAATTTCTAGGACGATTCTCGTAGACACAGTCAGGGCCATTGCTTAATCGTAGTTGAAGGTGAGCCCAGTACCGTGTAGCTTCTCCTTAATGAGGGCGTCCATGGCTTCGTTCTGTGCTACAGTAAAATGAGACCTCCAATCACCAACCTTGCCTAAAGGACAAAGAGAAAACGGGGGGAACATAAAGAGATAGGCATAATGGCGGGTCAAAACATGTACATGTAATCCTTTAATATAGATAGACATCTTATTTATCCCTAGTTAATAAAAGGCAGACAGTGGAATTCTTGTAGACATTTTGGTGCCTCTTCCCCCTCCGTCGTTTTCAATCCATTTAAAGGGCAAATGTTACAAATAGGCTGCATTAATGACTGATGGTCCAAAACCTAAATGTACCAAATTTCGTAGGTGGAAGACAAGGTAAAATTAGCAGGCACCAAAATAATAATTCTACCATAAATGTTTATGGAGCTCTTCTAGCCAGTTCGAATCTGATTCAAAAGCTATGAGTGCCGCTTTAAAGAAGATTTGTACCTTTTCTCATGAAGGATCCTTCGCTACCCGGAAACGTTTTTAACAGCGTGCCCGGGTTAGCCATGGGGTTCTTTTTCATGTTGGCAAATGTGCAGTGTTCCGTGATGGCATCCAGCGTCTCAGCTGAGAAGTTCTTGCCTAAGAACCGACTGATCTGCTCCACGATTCCTCTCAGGTCCTGCATACAATGCGCGCAATGTAAAGTAGAGAGTGAAGTTTGCCAAGTCTGTGATTTTTACCTCTGTGCCCCAGAAACAAATTGCTTGGCGTCAAAACCATAATTAAAAAATAATAGTAATTACTTTCGATGGATCATTTGGGAGACATTTCCATTTACTGTCACCTATTCAGTTTTTTCTAAATCCTTTTTTTTAAACGAAATTCGGAGTTTATAAATTTTGGACCTTGTTTTATCGATCTAGACTGTTTCGACAGTAAAAATGTTTCTCCTTCTAGGGGTTGGCCCATTAGAGAGACATCGAAATGTCTCCCTAATCTTACTTGTCCCCTTAACAGCGTAAAACCTACGCTAAACCGTATCCTTAACATTTAGCAAAATAAAGGTTTACCGCACGAATTTCACTACACACGTATTGAAATCCTTTCTGTGTCTCTCACCTTTTTCATGTCTTCAAATCGCAGAACGAGGATATTTGGTTCGTGTCTTTTCCTCCAGAAGTATAAGTAATGTTCCCACCACGGACCGAACACATCTGGAAACAATTAAAAAAACGGATCAATAAAGGGACAGTGCGTTGAGGCACATAGTACCGAATTTAGACATGGTGCAAGACTTGTTTGACACCCTTGGGTACCTACTTTTCCCTTCAAACATCTGATCGAAGAAATCCACAAACGTCTTGGCTTGTTTCTGCGGGGAGCGGTCTATCATTCTCAAAAAGTGGAAGAATGAGACCACGAGGTCCTTGGGGTTGCGCATGACGTAGATGATCTTAGGTTTCTTCGTCCACAGCTGAGTTGGCAGTAGCTGATGCGGTAGATGAGACTTGATGACTCGGGGCGAGGGCATCTCATCGGCGATCTTGTAGATTTGAGGCATCTGATTTTAAATATTGAATAAGATGTCGAAACCGAAATTCATTAAAAAGCAAATCTGCCGACATGGGACTGTCTCCCACACGTCCTCATGAATCGAATCAGACATTTCTGTCTGGAATGTGTTTGTAGAGTTTAAATTGAGACCAGGTTTTCGACATAAATTTGTAATCGAATTCAGGACTAACTTTAATTTCTGTAATCGTATACTGTAATCATATATTACGTTCTTAACAGATGTGTTGCAAAAGAAGTAGCCCAGAATAGACTACCCTGACGCCAACCTGACCAAGCTTTCACAATTGTGAAGAAATGTCCTCGACCCTCAAGCAACTGCAAGCAGGCAAAGCAAAGTTTTATAACGTGCCACATAAACCCAAGTGATAAACGACCCCAACTTTCAATTGAAATCATTATTTAGACTTGTCTGTACAATTTCTATTAAACCACCCTTAAAAATAGTCATCGCAATTTTTTGGAGGCAAATTGGAGAATTTTAAGACCCAATTTCATCTCAGCTTTTAACACAAACGCAGTCTTGCACATGGCTTCCGTCCTTTTATTGTACATTTGTGGGCACGCTATACACACAAAGACAAAATAAACGGATTTGCAGTATTGCATCCCGACTTACATTTTTTGTCTTGAGGAACGGCTCGGGCAGACAGGACTCTAGGATTGGAACCCGGAATGAAGTATGCCTCTTGTTGACCTCCTCTAAGTTTCCATCATGCACCACGCAGGACATGATCTCCTGGGTCCAAGTTGTGCCTGGTGACCAGAGGAAAATATTACCCGGTGGTTTTTAGAAAATACAACACCACAGGTATTCAAATGTAAATGCTATTCATGATACCTGAGACAATTTAGCCATTCCTATTGGTCGAGGGCCCGTTTAAACAACCAATAAAACCTGGTCCATTTACGCTTTATCTGTGCATCGCATTAAATATGGTACATAACCGTTTCATTGGTTGAAACTTTAAATGGCATGCACAATGAGTCCCATATCACTCTGCAACACAGATCATTGGTTGAAACTTTGTTTCAATGGGAATTAAGTTTTACAATGAAGTTTTTAAAAGATAACATTCGATGTTTGCTTTTTTTTACATATACATGTATAGATCTTTGTATACATTTTTTAAAGATCTGGATGGTTGGACAGAGGGCGACAAATCGTATAGGTTTCCCCTTCACGTGTGTTGTTTGTGTATTTAGTTTTTGTAAGATTTTAACTAATGCTTTGCGAGCAGTGTAATTTTTCTCATCTGGAGATTAATAAAATGTTCTTTTGTCTTCTTATGTCTTCTTATGTCATGCGCAATGAGTCCGTATATTAATAGTCCCATATCACTCTGCAACACAGATCACACCATATTAGCAGCAGGTGGAACGCACACGTCAATCTTCTTATGATGGCATGTGTTTGAGGCACATACCATTAAAATAGCTAGACGTGTTTAATACTCAAAACACGAGGTAATTGTTGAAGAAAATTGTTTGAAAATTGTGACTTGTTTTGACTTTTTGATCATTACAGCTTTATAACTTATCACAATTGGGATGCAAGCGCTCATAGGGCGCGTATGCTCTCGTGGGACGAAGTTGGAGTTGTTCTCCATCTCCTACCTGCTTTGACAAACGCCACGATCCACGCGTCGTCCTCTCGGACCTCGAAGTTCTTCAGGTCACTGATGACCTCTGTCGTCATCGGAAAAAGCGCTATGCCGTCCACCACGATATTCTGGGGGGGAGGGGGGTCGGTCCGCGCCATCATCGCTACCATCTGCCGAGTCAGTTCCTGAACTGTACGCCATTTAACAGGAACACACAGACATGAAACGAAATGGGCATGATGTGATTGTGCATTCAAAGTGGACACGGTCACATTAGCATGGACTGTGATATAAACAAACAATTAATCCCAAAATCACATTCAAGTGCTTTCAAGTAGCCGTCACGTGCGAAGTGTCTAGCCCCCCCCCCCCCCTAAAATATTGGCCAATATAACCGCTCCCACACCGGATGAATAAGCACTAAACTAAACACGAAAGTAATTTTACTAACGAACGAATACTCACATTCCTCCAAGGTTACGTATTTGTCCATGATGCCGGTATTTAGTTCTTCACGAGTTTGTTCCAGTTAATTATACAGAAATTGTCCACGAATTGTGTAGATGTTTTGTCTACAAGTGTACAATTTTACAATTGTCTACAAGTTTATATCAACTGATTACCAGGGCCCCAAAAGAACGCAGTGTAGTCCTTGTTGCATGACCCGCGGACCTTTGATCAATGTATTGTCTCGTGGACGTGTTATATGATGTTAGTATGGTGTTCTATATGTGCCAACGATCTAAGATTCCTTAGAGTTTAAAGAATAAGAATTGGGAACAATTAGAAATTGAATGTTCTAAGGAATTTCACCTTCAAAAGGTGATTTGTATACCTTAACTCAACCATATTTCGATCCTATCTCAAGAGTTGACCTCATCACCCACGCTCAAAGCATAGGTCTACCTCATTTGTCGTGTTTACTTGTCCAGTTACAGAAATATTTGAGAAGAACGATTTGTTTCTAATGGCGGCGGATAATTTGCATATTTAGGAAAAGGGTTACCACTAATTACTTTATAAATGCATTTATCACATTCCCTGACCTTCAAAACATAGGTATAGACACTTTATTTGTCATTTTTACCTGCCTGGTTACAGAGTTGTTGCAGAAAATGATTCAAAAAGTGTCCAAAATTGGCAATTTGGCGGTTATGCAAATTATGCAAATTAGACGGTTAAAAACCTGAATTAAACCTGAATTATTCTAAAAAGTCTGTTTCCCAACTTTTACCCCAAAATGCCCCTTGATCCTTATGCAAGGCCTTTTTTTTAGAAATCCCACTAGACTGTTAGAGTGATATACCGTTCCTGCCTATCATCAACATTCAATAATAAATTCACCACATATTTCAGATTCAGGGTACGCTGGAAACATATTTCCCCTGGCATGAAAATATTACCTTGGTACGGCCTAATTACTAAATGCCTGTCTAAACAATTCAATATGATTACTTACTATTTACTGTTAATTCTGCCTCCACGCTCTAGCCAATCGTAATCAGTAAACATGAATTTCCATCAAGGGTTCCCGGAAAATCACAAATTATGTCGTGTGCACGAGATAATTTTTGTTTTTAATGTCCCTTCAGGGGCTCCGTACTTTCGGGACTCCCGGAAAAAAAAATGCGACGCCGAAAAAAAAAAATGCGACGCCGGAAAAAAAAGAAAATGCGACGCCCCCCAAAAAAATGCGACGCCCAAAAAAAAAAATGCGACGCCCAAAAAAAAAAAATTAAAAAAAAATAAATGCTACGCAAGAAAAAAAAATGTCACATCGTTTGTCACCAATAATGGAATTAAAGTTCCTCATGGTCTCAACGAGAGCCATCCTTTCGTCAGCAGTGAAATTGTCACTGCGTTGCCTTTTGGTATCAGCCATATGGCTCAGGCTGTGGAGTATCTAAGTAAAGACATCTACTGAGGCCTATCGTATGTTCATGCTGTTGCGCAATCCTCTATATTACAATGTAATTAACAATAGTGACCACGGTCAATAAGTTTAGACTGTCCAAGTTACACGGGGATAATTAAACAACCATTTCAGATATTTAGTAAGAGTTGTTTAGTGCAGGTGTTTAGGAAGACGCGCGTAACTTGGATTTATCCACGTCTATTATATACTACACTCGCATTAAGATAAACAGCTTTCGTAGTTACAGCCCATAGTGTTTTTGGGATGGATTATGCATAAAGGCACAACAGAGGGCGCTACTACCCGGAAATGGGATCGCGCTACTACCCGGAAATGGGATCGCGAACACCATGTAAAACAATGTTTAAGTTTCAGAATAAATCACGTATGTCAAGGTAAAAATGACACTGGATCCGAAAGCAGTGTTAAGGTTCAAGTTAGTTTGGCTAGATGCTGTAATGGACAATACTCGTGTCGTAGAATTGGAAGGTAAATTTGGGAGGTGAACATGGGCGGATATAGGCATTTTTAGGGGGGGGGGGTGGTTCTGGCCCTCAAAGTTTGTTTATGTAAAACTGTTGTAGACCTATAGGCATATAGTTTGGAAAAATATTTAATATAAGCGGAAGATGTTGAAATCTACAATGTTTTGGCATGCATTTTGTAATTTGAGAATAAATAAATCTAGTAGCTGTAATGTAGTGAGCTTGTCACTAGCACACGGATAGTAGTTGTTGCTTCGATGCTTGCTTGGTTTATTGTCGCTCAATACATCTCAGTACATCACATGGGGTTCTATGCTTATCAAAGGGCTACATTGTTCTAGGGTGCAATCTGATCCAAGTTGGGGTTCAGGCATTCACTAGGTGCCTAATATACCGCTTTCATGCAAGGATACTACAGTAGCAATAATATTAAATCAGAAGCACACAAAGTACAAAATATAGGCGGTGGTGTATAGTGCCCGTCCGTATTGATGTACATGTACTAGATTTCAGGTTTCTGGATAATACAATAGTTACATTGCAAACCAACAGATATGCCATAGATAGAGGGTATTCAAGCGACGATGAAGACGACAAAACTATTGCTATGCGAAACGCCAGCAAAATGTATCGTTTTAGATAATTATGTGTCTGTATGTGTACAAACGTTTATAATTATCATGAATAGGTGGATTTGGGGAGCTGTTTTTCAAAGGTAATATCGTTTAACCGACTCTTTCAATTTTGTTACAGTCAGGGATGCTAAGAATTAAGGCAATATAACGGCGTTTGTTTTTACCCGGCGTTAAACAGTGGTTCTTAGGTTGATCTTGATTTGTTTTAATTTAATCATTTTTTTCGGAACAATTACAGGATATCTAGCGCAATCCTTTTGCTGGATGCCTACAATCATTAATGGTGTATCCTATACCTTTAAACATATCACCCCGATTAGCATTATTTTTGCCATTGTATATGTGTGAGGCGTTTTTTTCTACGATATAGATTGCAATACTTTATGTCTAACTTATATTTACATTTTGCGCACATGTAATCAGTAACATTGCTGATCAACAACTGAGCAACATTTTAATAAAACTTATAGACGAGTTTTAAATCGGCCAAACAGATTATTAGAAATTTCACAGAATTCTACTATTCTGTGGCATTGGGAAAGTTAACCCTACTTTAACAATTTCATAAACTCATCCAAACTTCGTTATCTATAACAAGAAAGTGTAATTTTCTTCAAAACCAGCCATTCGTCATAACGTACGCAATCAACGAATTCAGTCGTCTTTGGCAAATACTAGCATTTAGCCAGAATCAAGATATTAAAACAGCCAGGGACGTGTTTGTTTCTTTGCCTAATTGTAGTTGAAGGTGAGCCCAGTACCATGTAACTTCTCCTCAATGAGGGCGTCCATGGCTTCGTTCTGCGCGACAGTAAAGTGAGATCTCCAATCACCAACCTTGCCTAAAAGACGAAGAGAAAACGGGGGGGGGGGGGGGGGGGGGGGGATCCGTAGTTAATAAAAGGCAGACAATGGAACTCTTGTAAACGTTTGAATGCCCTCTCCCTGTCCAACGTTCTCAATCCATTCAGAGGCAAATGTTACAAATAGGCTGCATTAATGACTGATGGTTCAAAATTTAAATATACCGAATTTCGTAGGTAAAATAAGCAGGCCCTAAATAATAATTCTACCATAAATGTTAATGGAGCTCTTCTGGCCAGTTCGATTCTGATTCAAAAGCTACGAGTGCCGCTGCTTTAAAAAAGGCTTGTACCTTTTCTCATGAAGGATGCTTTGTCACCTGTATCTTTGCGACCTGGCATCTTTTTAAACAGCGGGTCCAGGTTAGCCATGGGGTTCTTTTTCATGTTGGCGAAGGTGCAGTGTTCAGTGATGGCATCCAGCGTCTCAGCTGAGAAGTTCTTGCCTAAGAATTGACTGATCTGCTCCACGATTCCTCTCAGGTCCTGCATACAATGCGCGCAATGTAAAGTAGAGAGTGAAGTTTGCCAAATCTATGTGACTTTACCTCTGTGCCCTAAAAACAAACATCTGGTTGATGGTTTTGACTCTTTTGGCCCCAGACCTTCGAGCTTTGGCGCCTTTAATTGCTGCTTTTGATAATTCCTTGGCTTCAAAACCATAATTAATTAATAATAGTGATTACCTTTGATGAGTAATTTGGGAGACATCTTCATAGACGCGTACACATAATTTTTCAAACTTTACTGTCACCTATTCTGTTTTTCCCTAATCCTTTTTTTTTAAACGAAATTCGAAATTTATACATTTTGGACCTTGTTCTATCGATCTAGAATGTTTCTCCTTCTAGGGGTTGGGCCATTAGGGAGACATCGAAATGTTTCTCTAATCTCAATTGTCCTCTTAATAGCGTAACACTTACGCTAAATCTTATCCTAAAGGATACAATAATACATTTAGCAATATAATTCATTTGCCAAATTCGATAGGTTGTTATAAACTATTATATCACGAATTTCACTACACACGTATTAACATTCTGTCTGTGTCTCTTACCTTTTTCATGTCTTCAAATCGCAGAACAAGGATATTTGGTTCGTGTCTCTTCCTCCAGAAGTATAAGTAATGTTCCCACCACGGACCGAACACAGCTGGAAACAATTTGTTTCAAGGACAAACGGATCAATAAAAGAGACAGTGCGTTGAGGCACATAGTACCAAATTTGGACGCGATGCAAGACTTGTTTGACACCCTGGGGTACCTACTTTTCCCTTCAAACATCTGATCGAAGAAATCCCCAAACGTCTCGGCTTGTTTCTGCGGGGAGCGGTCCACCATTTTCATGAAGTGGAAGTAGGAGACCACGAGGTCTTTGGGGTTGCGCATGACGTAGACGATCTTAGGTTTCTTCGTCCACAGCTGAGGCGGCAGTAGCTGACCAGGAAGATGAGACTTGATGACTCGGGGCGAGGGAATCTCACCGAGTATCTTGTAGGTTTGAGGCAACTGGGGCGATTTAAAATATTAAATAAGATGTCGATATCGAAATTGGTTTTGCCCCAATTGTAACGTCCTCGAAAATGTAATCAGACATTTCTGTCTGGGATGTGTTTGTAGAGTTTAAATTGAGACCAAGTTTTTGACATGAATTTGTAATCGAATTCATAACTAACTTTAATTTCTGTAATCATAATACTGTAATCATATATTACGTCCTTAACATAAGTGTTGCATAAGAAGTAGCCATGATAGACTGCCTAGACGGCAACCTGACCAGCCTTTCACAGTTGTGAATAAATGTCCTCGGCCCTCAAGCAGGCAAAGCAAAGTTTTATAAAGTGCCATATACACCCAAGTGATAAACGCCCCCAACTTTCAATTGAGACGCGTGAAATTAATGCCTATTTCATCATTTAAAATTGTCTGTACAATTTCTATTAAACCACACCTAAAAATAGTCATCGCCATTTCTGGGGTGCAAAATGGAGCACTTTTAGGCCCCAAGTCTTTTACATGGCGTCCGTCATTTTATTGTTACAAACCCGTGGCCTGTCACAAAATGCGCTTATATATCAACGAATTTGAGGGCACGCAATTCACAAGAATACAAAAGAAACAAATTTCCAGTATTGCATCCCGACTTACGTTTTTTATTTTTCGGATCGTCTCGGGCTGATCGAACTCCAGGAAGGGAACCCGGAAAAAAGTGTGCCTCTTGTTGACCTCCTCCAGGTTCCCATCATGCATCACGCAGGACATGATCTCCTGGGTCCAAGTTGTGCCTGGTGACCAAAGGAAAATATTACCCGGTGGTTTTTAGAAAATACAACATCACGGGTATTTAAATGTAAAGGGTATTCATGATACCTGAGACAGTTTAGCCATTCCTATTGGTCGAGGGCCCGTTTAAACAACCAATACAACCTGCTTTATCAAACGCTTTATCGATGCATCGCAATAATTATGGTACATGACCCTTTCATTGGTTGAAACTTCATATGGCATGCGCATTGAGTCCGTATATTAATAGTCCCATATCACTCTGCAATACTGATCACGCCATATCGAGCAGCAGGTGGAACGCATACGTCAATCTTCATATGAGGGCATGTGTTTGAGGCACACACCATTAAAATAGCTAGACGTGTTTAATACTCAAAACACGAGGTAGTTGTTGAAGAAAATTGTTTGAAAATTGTGACTTGTTTTGACGTTTTGATGATTACAACTTTATAATTTATCACAATCGGGATGCAAGCGCTAATAGGGCGCGTATGCTCCCGCGGGGACGGGGTTTGAGCTGTTCTCCATCTGCTACCTGCTTTTGCATACGTCACGATCCACGCGTCGTCCTCTCGAACCTCGAAGAACTTAAGGTCACTGATGACCTTTGCCGTCTCTGGATAAAGCGTGATGCCGTCCACCACGATATTCTGGCGTGGAGGGAGGTCGGTCCGCGCCATCATCTCTCCCTTCTGCCGATACAGTTCCTGAACTGTACGCAATTTAACAGGAACACACAGACATGAAACGAAATGAGCATGATGTGATTGTGCATTTAAAGTGGACACGGTCACATTAGCGTGCAGTGGACTGTGATATAAACAAACAAAATCCAAAAATAACATTCAAACGCTTTAACCCTGAGGGACCCCGCGTGACATCTATGTCACATTTTTTTTGTGTGACATAGATGTCACGCGGGGTCCCTCAGGGTTAAACTCGCATTCTCTCCCAAATTCACATCCTGAATAAAGATCGTTATTGCAAATTCACACCCAGTGGACATGTGGATTTGTTGAAAGCACATCGTGCTAAGGACCGTGTCTGCGCTTTGAATGTAAAATTACATCCTGCCCTTTCCTATAGTTTGCATACGTACAGTACAGTACAGTACCTGTAACAGTATACAGGATCATTTTATCATTGTGATAAAATCCCTCATTTTTCATTTGTAGGGGCAATCATGATAGACGAACTTAAATCTGTTTGCCCCGTCCCGGGCCCGTACGCCTGCAAATTTGTGGTTCACACACCCAGGCGCGGTTATACCCCCCCTCCCCCCCCCCCCCCCCGCCCCACGTACCTTCCCCACCCCACCCCACCTCACCCCTAAAATATTAAGCCATAAACTAAACACGAAAGTAATTTTACTAACAGACGAATACTCACAGTCCTCCAAGGTTACGTATTTGTCCATGGTGCCGGTATTTAGTTTTTCACGAGTTTGCTCCAGTTAATTATACGAAAAATGTCCACGACTTTTTTAGATTTCTGCGGAGTGAAACACTATATCAATATTATACAAGTTTATATCAACTGATTACCAGGGCCCCAAAGAACGCAGTGTAGTCCTTGTTGAATCATGGAGGAATAAGAAGTATTCCTCCATGGTTGAATGAACCACGGACCTTTTGTCAATGTATTGTCTCGTGGATACGTGTTATTATGTGCACTCGCCCGGCGCGGGGTCAACATGTAGGGCATATGTATGGTGGCCCTGAAGGGACACGCAGATCGTGAATATTGACGTCAATATTCACGACAAATTTCACGACTTTCCTCAAAGTCGCGAATATTGACGTCAAAGTTGACGTCAATATTCACGACTTTCCCAAAAAGTCGCGAATATTGACGTCAAATTTGACGTCGATATTCGCGTCAAATTTCACGACTTTCCCCGAAAGTCGCGAATATTGACGTCAATATTCGCGACAAAATTCACGACTTTCCTCAAAGTCGCGAATATTGACGTCAATATTGACGTCACTATTCACGACTTTCCCAAAAAGTCGCGAATATTGACGTCAAATTTGACGTCAATATTCACGACTTTCCCCAAAAGTCGCGAATATTGACGTCAAATTTGACGTCAATATTCGCGACTTGCCCCCAAAGTCACAAATATTTTGACGCGAATTCTTTTCCACAAGCTAGGTTTTGGCTAGTCTTGCTCCAAGACTGAGTTTTTCATTTGTCCGGGGCGCGCCGTCCGTATATGCAGTTGTTCGTCGATCATCCATACTCAGAAAACGGGCTTATTGAGGGCGCCCTCGATTGTCACAAGAGATCAGTGGATTTGTTTCAAGTTCAGAAACAAATCTCGTGAACTGAACTTAAAGGTAGCTTTGCAGACATCAAAAATATTTAAGGTAAAATTTGACATGGCACTGCTGAGCACTTGATTTGTAAAAGGATATCCCTTTACAGCATGTGTTCTGCACGCAGTTATACCTGTGTATTAGTTCTGCACTGACGTGACCGAAGCACTGACCTCTATACATGGACAGATCATGGAGGTAGGAAACATGGACAGATCATCCATTGTTTCATTTTGAAGTCGGCATGCAGAGAAGTGCAACATGGCGGACCCACGAAGTCACTCTGTGAGCCAATGAAATGTCCAGGTGTAGAGTTCAGTTGGTTGGTAAATCCACTGACCTCTACAACTGGACATTTCATTGGCTCACAGCAGTGACGCCATGTTGCACTTCCAGTTCGCGCCGACTTCAAGTGTTAGCACAGCAGAATATGGACAATGATCCGTCCAGGTGTAGAGGTCAGTGGACCGAAGTGATAAATGCTTACAAACCTTGTGAACTGAACTTAAAGGTAGGATACACCATTTGCAGACATCAACAATATTTACTACCGAAATATTAAGAAATATCTTACTTATTTGAAGGTAAATTATGATTCTATGGCACTGCTGAGCACTTGATTTGTAAAAGGATATCCCTTTACAGCATGTGTTCTGCACGCAGTTATACCTGTGTATTAGTTCCGCACTGCGTGACCGAATTGATAAATGCTTACAAATCTCGTGAACTGAACTTAAAGGTAGAATACACCATTTGCAGACATCAACAATTTGAAGATAAATTATGATTCTAGGCATCCAGCAAAATGATCGCGATATCCTGTAATTATTCCGAAAAATATAATTTTATAAAAATAAATTCGCGATCGTCGGATCGCCCCGGAACAAGACTAGCCAAAACCTAGCTTGCTGGAAAAAAATTCGCGTCAAAATATTTGCGACTTTGGGGGCAAGTCGCGAATATTAAGGACTTTTCGATTTGCACGTTTACTAGTAGACTGCGACGTATGCGGTCATTTGTGAAGCAGTGCGCATGCGCATCGACGAACTCGTCGTTCGTAGCAGAATTCTCGAACGCGTTCAACCTTGTTTTGCCGTCGTTGGAAAACTGTGACGACATAGTGTGCATATCACTATTTTGTAGAAACGAAACACCACATCAGGAAAGAAACACCACATTTGAAGTTACAAAATGGACCCGATTGACTTGATTCTTCAAGCAGAGAGTGGTGGAAGCGTAATTTTTTTTTTAAATTAACACATTCTTTTGTCTGTAATTTCCCTTAACCCTATCAACCCCAAGACATATTTCATCACACATGCTTTGGTTCCCACAGTTGTAGGCATAGCATGTTCAGTTTACCAGGCACATTTTAGAAAACTTTCAGTGTATAGCGCCCTCATTAGACAATCTCATGAAAGGCAACTCTTGCAAGCTAGCCCATTAAATGAGACTCCAAAAATGATAATTGTTCTGGTAATTACAAACAATGTAGATGTAGATTGTTTTGTTCAGCGGTGGTTCATAAAACCCAAGTTACTAATGGAATTGACATACAACATTTTGCCACTAGTGTCTATTTATTATTGTTAAATGGAAGGGGAAAATATCGAAACCTTATGATTACCGGCCCCGCCAATTGTGGGAAAACATTTATGAATTAGTTGAAGTGACTTTTTTGTTGAATGATTTCTGTTGGAACCCCAAAGTCATTCCTTGGAATGATTTATTATTGTTGCTTGAAGGTCAACCAGTTCATTTACCGGCACCCTAAACACACGACATCAAAATTGACAAAAACACGCCAATATTTTGTACTGCCAAGCAACCCGTTAGTGTACATAACTGGTACCTATATCGATGAGCGTGAGACGGAAATGATGAACGTGAGATGGAAAACATACTCATTTTCACACCACATCCCACAAATTGACCAAATAGATGTAAAACCATGTGGTTATTGTTTCGCCCATCGTGTACTAGACAAAAAAACAATAATCCCGTTTATATAATATATAGGTGTTAATAACAAGACAATTTCATAAGTTAAGGTGTAGGGTAGCAAAGTTATTTGTGACACTCTCTGCAAAAATGAGTATGATTTTGCATAATAAAAGATTTTTCTTCAAAGGTTGGAACTCCCCAAATGCTAATTGTTCTGACAATTACAGTAGAATATACATGTAGATTGTTTTGGTCAGCGGTGCTTCATAAATTCGAACTTACTACAAATACTGGGTTTTTTTTGGCGAAGGGAATGTTTGGGTAATTAGTTAAACTTGACTTTGTTTGTGAATCTCGCGAAGTCCGGTGGAACTGTTTTTGCAGCGAATTTCTTTTGTGTCCATACTGCAGTCGCCATAATTCGTCAGAAGTGTTACACGCTTTCTATCCTGCCAAACAATGCATAGTTGCCCGGCTTTTGTGTAAAACTGGGGGTCATCGCCTTTCCGTATGGGAAACTTCTTGGGATTTGCAATCTCCGGAATCCCTTGTGATGTGTAGCGTACTGTTCCACGGGAACTAAATCCTAACTGCGATAATTTGTGTACGAGGGCAGGACTAGTGTACCAATTATCCATAAAAACAATATGTCCTTTATGTTCTAACCCTTTTAAAAGGTCGATGACTACTTGGCCTGATGCTGAAAAGTTACGTGGGTGGTTCTTGGTAGCATACGCGATCGAAGGCAGACTGAATTGGTCGGATGTGGCCTTGGACCCGGTAAAAACCTGCCAATTACAACAATACCCAGTTTCGGATTCACATAATGAGAAGCATTTTAACCCCCATTTGGCAGCCTTGCGTGGCATGTATTGTTTGAAACCCAGTCGCCCTTTAAATTTTATCATAGTCTCGTCTGGTGAGAGGTTTCGTCCGGGTTTATAAATTCGACGAAACGAGGGCAATACGATGTCTAGCAGGGGGCGAACTTTAGACAGTTTGTCATCATCAGTGATAGTTTTGTCAGCTCGATTGTTGGCAAGGTGGAAAAATCGCAGGATTGCGTCAAATCGGTTGCGGGACATGGTTGATGGATACACAGGGCTTCGCAGAACTTCTGACCTCGACCAGTGCATAGCATAGCGAGGCCTTTTGTTGATCCCCATGCACAGAAGCAATGCCTAAAAACGCCTCATTTCTGGAACATTTGTTGGAGTCCAGGATGTATTTCCAGGCACACTTTGATCGGCATATCGGTTCGTCTCGGTCACCATCAACTGCCAGACTGCATAGCAAAAAAAGAGTTGAAAGGTCTCCATCGGTGATAGTCCACTGAAATCTTGCGTAGGTCCAACTTGTCCACTGAAGTTCGCAGGTGGCCGCTTATAGGAGCTTGTTTTATGCCATCCAGACCTGAAGTGAGAATATTAACATATTAAGAAATGTCAGAGGGCGCTATTTTGATTGGAGAAACTTCTTCCTAATGGTACTAGACAGCAAAGGCATAGCACATACGACAATCATGAGTTCAACAATAGTTTAATTTGAATAACAAATTAAAAGATTAGGGTGCACGAAAATCACCATTTTAATATTATTTTTCTAATCAGAAAATGGGTCTTCAAAGAAACACTGCCCTCACGTTATTTAATGTGCTTGGGTAAGCACATTGATAAATGTGTGAGGGCGCTGTTTGTTTGAAGACTCATTTTCTGAATAGGAATTGTTTGTGCACACTACTGTTCTACTTGAATGTACATTTCTGATTTATTGTAACTGAAAGGGAGGCATTTTTCCTTTTTTTTGGGCGAAATACATCTAGAGCCAGGGTAATGTTACATTAATATAAATTCCCAACAAGTGTAGGCTCACACACTGTACTGTTTATTCGCTTTATTCCTGTGTAACTAAATTCACGTCCTCGAGTCATACTCAGTCTCATAGTACTAGTCATAGCATTTTACTACTTATAATTATTAGTAACCTCTTCACCTGAAATTCGGCTTGTCGGATGACTTTGACTTTGAGCAGGTAGCGACAAACTCTTCCGAATCGTCACTTTCTTCTGTGGTGGATGATAAGGAAATCTCATCAGATATATCAGAACCGCTATCCGCGAATATTTCGTCAAGAATGTCGGATGGATCCGCCATTATGACTGGTTTTCTGTGACGAGTGTTCACATGGCGTGATTGGCGTCTCTATTTGGTGAATCCTAATATCCTATAATATTTCATACCCACGCGCGCAAGAGGACGCGCGCGTGGGGTCTCGCCAATCAGAGGCCGATCTCCAAAGTGAGGGCGCTATTTACATTTCAGTTCAATGCGAAAAGGCGAGTGCCGTCAGGGCCCAATGGGAATGAAATCCGATTGTATTTGTGTGACGTAAAGTCACAATGGTAACGAGAGTGTATGCTTCAATGAGTCCATATGGCACTCTTGGGATTGATAGGGTTATATCAAAATTCTTGTAGAATAATCCATAAAATGAACACATTCTATTTATGCATCGCCAATTTGTTGCAGCACAATTATCGAGTACAGTCCTATGCACCGAAATTGGTGTTGGATCTTTAGCCATGCTTTAGCCATGCTTTAGCCATGCAAGTAAAGTTGCAGGCGTATCAATTTTATACTGGCATAAAAATGGCCAATTTAATCGAATTTCGCGCGAGCGCGCGCGCGCCAAACATAAGGCATGACGTTACTGAGTGAGCGTAGTCGTAGTCGTAGAAATCGAAAAGGTAAGGTACAACATTTAGCGTGCCGCATACGTCGCAGTCTACTTGTGACCGCATACGTCGCAGTCTACTAGTAAACGTGCAAATCGAAAAGTCCCTAGTGACGTCAAATTTGACGTCAATATTCGCGACTTTTGGGGAAAGTCGTGAATATTGACGTCAAATTTGACGTCAATATTCGCGACTTTTTGGGAAAGTCGTGAATATTAACGTCAATATTGACGTCAATATTCGCGACTTTGAGGAAAGTCGTGAATTTTGTCGCGAAGATTGACGTCAATATTCGCGACTTTCGGGGATAGTCGTGAAATTTGACGCGAATATCGACGTCAAATTTGACGTCAATATTCGCGACTTTTTGGGAAAGTCGTGAATATTGACGTCAAATTTGACGTCAATATTCGCGACTTTGAGGAAAGTCGTGAAATTTGTCGTGAATATTGACGTCAATATTCACGATCTGCGTAGTCCCTTCAGGGCCACCATACTTATGGCTCGTGTACGCTGGGCCCATCGCAACGCTGTGCGTATGCGGCACAACTACGCAATCATGATATGTAATTCAGCTCCAGTACTCTCTGTTTGTGTCCGTCTGTTTGTGGGTCTGCCCTTGCAGACATAACTCAATAGACACAAATCGACTTTAGGAATAGGTCTCCACAAGGCAATCAGTGGTTAGGTTTAGTCTCGGGCCATATTCTTAGTCATTACAAGGAATCTGTAATTCCCTTGTAGGTAATTAGCATGGTTAAAATGGTCTTCATCTTGATACAAATTGTTCACTCGGGATTGACAACATGACACTAATTCATAAGTACGTTGTATGATATCTACATACATGTTATCAATACTGAACTGAACAGTTCCCGTCTGCTTCACATTTGCAACTCTCTGTGCACTGCCGGAATAACTGCTGACTCAGCGATATTCCAGGTTTGGCACATTTAACAAAACTCCCAAGTTATATGCTCCTGCATCTGAAAGTCTTGCTAGGCGTGAATGTACATGAAAGTGATCTAATAATATTCTCCATCTAAAAGAAGTACTAATACTAATTATCGTCTCCCAGTCCCAAGTGAGACATGGAAACATTATTGAAGTTACAATGTAGGCCGAATTTACACTTTAAAAAGGTATATACAAATTGATGTTTGAATAGTTGTTATATTATATAATTTTTTGCACGGTATAATATATTATATATATTCTTATGGTTTTTTTTTTTTTGGGGGGGGGGGGGGGGGGGGGAGCGTGGGGCTCTTAGTCTTGTTTGTAGTTAACCAGAACAAAAACAATAGGGGTGGGATGATTAAGGTCAACAATTGTTTATATGTCATTGAGGTCAGGTACATCATGATCCTTGTTGATGGCAATGAGCTCGTGGGGAATTGTGTACATCATAATTCTGATGGCTGCTTTCCTTCTAGCTTGAAGTGAAGACCACTGCAGGTTTTGTAACATTGCAGTAAAACTTTCAGTGCGCTGATATGTTCTGAGCAAATCTAGCTGCTCTCTTCTGGGGGGCTTCTGTTATAAATAACGCCCGAGTTACGCGCCATTCGTGGGTAATAATGGCCCGAGGGCGAAGCCCGAGGGACATTATTACCCACGAATGACGCGTTAACGGATGACGCGTTAACGAGGGCATTATTGTGTTTCAGATTTTAACTGTTGTATACAAATGTTTCACCAATCAGGCACCAACGTATCTTTCAGACCTCATCATTCCCTATCAATCGAAGAAATCCGGACTTCGCTCAGGCGATGATGATAGACTAGTTACGGTACCTAAAACCAACACTCTGTCTGGTGACAAGGGTTTTTACGCTGCTGGTCCTAAGCTATGGAATAACTTGCCTCAGTGCATCCGTCACGCCACATCATTAACAAAGTTCAAGAAAGATCTTAAGACTTTTCTATTTTAATTGGTTTAGTTTTTGTTCCTTGTATTTTGTTAAGCGCTCTGATACCAGTTTCTTCTGTGTTTGAGCGCTATATAAATGCTCACATTATTATTATCTGACTTAAACTCTACCCGTAACGTCACCACCTATTGTCCCAGCGCTCAATAATTTTGCACGAATGGAGCGTCTTTGTACAGAAGACACTTAATACTAACCGGCGTAGCGGTTCGTGATATTTTTTGTTCAGGAGCTGGGTGGTTCGTGATTAAAATATTCATGAGAAAGAGCAATGGCAACTCATATACAATAAATAACTATTAAGAATTATAAAGAACGGCTTCTTTCACCAATTCGTCAATAGCATAGTTGGTAGAGAGGAGAGCTATGGGTCAAAAGGTCTGTAGTTCAAATCCGACTATCGATAACGTTTGTCTTTTTCTTCGACACATTTTCGTATGGGTTAGTTTACCCATAGAACAAGATTGAAGGGAAAACCGGGTTAGAGTACATAGGTTTCTAAAAAAATACAACGAAAACCGCTACACTGGTTAGTCTTAGTGACTTCCTCTTTGTTCACTTGCGTTACCTTCCCAAAAGAATGGAGAGAAATCGCCTCCAACGCTCCATTCGTACAAAATAATGGAGCGCTGGGACAATATGGTGACGTCACGGGTGGAGTTTAAACTTGGTTGATGGAGGTTAGATGATGAGGATTCCAAACTGTGGAACAATATTCTAAATGTGGCCTGACCAGAGAGATGTAAGCTTGTTTTTGTTCTTCAGCCGTGGGTTACAGTGCCTTAGATTCCTGTTAATTAACCCTAGAATCCGGTTGGCTTTTAAAGTGATGTGTATTCAAGAAAAGTTTGAAGTTGAAATATAGTCCCGGATATGGGTGTTTATCAACTGATGTCAGTACATCATCACCCAAGTGGTTGTCAAAGCCGATGTTGTTTTTGACGGTGGGAAACTTGCATCGCATGGCATTTGTCGATGTTAAACCTCATCTGCCATTTGGCTGACCAAGAATGCAGCTGAATCAAGAACTTTTTGAAGAGCTCTGCAGTCATCCACATTGTTAAAAGAACGGTACATAAAACAATCAAACGGCGAATAGCCGTGTGGACGATGTGATGGAGATTGATACATCATTGATGAATGTGAGAAGAAACAATGGCCCTAACACCGTGCCTTTGGAAACTCCAGGAAAGAACATCTGACCACTCCGAAGCTTCACCATCCACCACAACTCGCTGGCTTCTTTGGGTGAGGAAGTTGTTGAACCACTTCAGAAGAGAGCCACGAACTCCGTAATGATATAGTTTTAATAAGGAGGAGCCTTTGCTAGGGTACTCTATCAAATGCCTTGGAGAAGTCAAGAATGATGGAATCTGTTTTCTTTCTGTCATCCAGGGCCTCAGCAATACCATGGAGCGACCAGGGCAACAGCCATGTTGACTTTCAAAATAAAATGTTGTGAGTTTTATAATGATCCATCACATGGCTACAAATAATATGCTCAAGTATTTTACATGATATTGATGTGAGTGATAGTGGTCAGTATTTGGCGGCTTCACTGCGATCGCCTATTTTTATTATGGAGACCATGTTTGCAATCCTCTAGTCATGAGGGATTTTACCAGACTTCAACGACTGTTGAAAGATGGATGACAAGATAGAATATATTTCCTCCGCCATGTCTTTTAAAAAACGGGCTGGAATGGAATCCGGACCTGTTGCCTTAATGATGTTAATCTTCTCAAGGAGTTTACGCACGCCACTCACTGAGATCTCAATGTTCTCGGCATCAGGAAACGAAGACTCGTCCATTGATGGCAGATCAGACAGACTCTCGAAGGTGAAAACAGACATGAATTTCATGTTCAAAATTCTAGCTTTACCTTTGTTGTCTGAGATGGCCTAATTGTTATTGTATGTAAGGGTTGAGATAATATAGTATCTAGCCCCAGAAATTGTTCTGATGTTTGTCATTAGATTGCATTTGGTGTATGAGCAGTAGGAGGCTTGAATTTTTCTTCATTGCGGAATGACTTGAAATGATCCCAGTCATCCTTGGAGTTGGAACCTTTTGCCTTCTTGTACATTCTGGAAAGTGTAATCCATGGCCGGTTGACACGAGATCCTGCAATCTTACTAGGGGTGTTCTTCTTTATTGTCTGCAAAATACAATTCTTTAACAGGAGCCAGTTCTCATTGGTTGATCGCCAAGGTGCCTCGCTGAAAAAAAATTCTTGAAGGGTTACAAAATCCGATCTCACACCTTCCATGTCACCTTTGCTGTAAAAAAAAACCCAGATTCTTTTAGGAGCCTTCTTGTTGACTATATAGGCTGGAAGTCAATGTCACTCATTACCGCCTCATGATCACTAATACCTTACACTATCCGAGTGTTCTTGATGGAGTTTTGATGCGATGTCGGGGTTAGATCCAGGATGTTGCTTGCGCGATCCCTCGTTTTTTGTAGGGTCTAAAACTTTTTGCTCCATGCTTGTAATGGTCAATTGAGAAATAGTGATGCGTTTTATATAAATATTGTGAATTGTGATATTTTGCTGAGTAAGCAATTATCAACATTAAAAAAAAAGGGGGGGGGGGTGTCGTTGTCGTTAGCCTGAGGCTGGCATTGGTACATAAAGGGTTAAGTAACCACAGCAGCACCCTTATTTGACAGCTCTCATATAGCCATGTTATTACAAATTACCAAAAGGGTCAAGAATTTAATTAGCATATTCTAAAACATCTGGTACAGGTAAAAACAGCATCAAAAGTAAATTATTATTGTCAAGTTTACAATTACAATTTAAATTATGGCTGCATAATTACACCTGCCACCCCAAGATTGCTGACAACAGCTATAACTATAAATTGTACTGCCACCAAGTTTGACTTTATATAAAAATGGCGGTCATACGTATAGCTATAAACTTAATTATGATAATGTTGAACTCCCTGGTATTGAAAACATAGGCTTAATTTCCACCAAGTTTGATTCCATATGTTGCTCAGAACCAAAGTTATAAGGCAAATTCTTTTGAAAACGGCGGCCATTTTGAAATCAAAGAAGGCGGCCATATACGTTTGACGAAAAAACAAATGTTACCAATACTTTTCTGAGAGCTGAGTGCCTACTCTAGCCAATGACACACAAAAAAGCATCCTTAGCAAAATAAAATGCAAAAACATAGCATCCTACACTATATGCCATAGATAGAGGGTATAGTCAAGCGACGATGAGGATGACAAAACTATTGCTATGCGAAACACCAGCAAAATGTATCGTTTTAGATAATGTGTCTGCATGTGTAAAAACGTTTACAATGGTTGAATTATCATGGATAGGTGGATTTGGGGGTTGTTTTTTGATATGTAATATAGTTTAACCGACCTGTTCAATGTTTTACAGTGTCAAGAAAGGCAATAAAACGGCGTTCGTTTTTAACCGGCGTTAAGCAGTGGTTCTTACGTGGTTCTTGATTTTTTTTTAATTGAATCATTTTTTTTTCGGAACAATTACAGGATATCTAGCGCAATCCCTTTGCTGGATGCCTACAATCATTAATGGTGTATCCTACCTTTAAACATATCACCCCGATTAACATTATTTTTGCCATTGCAAGTGTGAGGCGTTTTTTTCTACGATATAAATTGCAATACTTTATGTCTAACTTATATTTACGTTTTGCGCACATGTAAGCAGTAACATTGCTGATCAACAACTAAGCAACATTTTCATAAAACTTATAGACTAGTTTTAAATTGGCCAAACAGATTATTATAAATTTCACAGAATTCTACTACTCTGTGGCATTGGGAAAGTTAACCCTACTTTAACAATTCCATGAACTCATCCAAACTTCGTTATTTATAACAAGAAAGTGGAATTTTCTTCAAAACCAGCCATTCGTCATAACGTACACAATCAACGAATTCAGTCGTCTTTGCCAAAGACTATAGCAAGAATCAAGATATTAAAACAATTTGGAATGGACGACGTACATTGTACTGACGCCACTTCCCCGTTCCAATGGTCAATAATCCTATTCTACATGTACATGCCTCCACTAAAAGAGCACATTTATTTATTAGGCCTTTATAAACTGCCTTGTAAAAAAGTGTCAATATTCGTAGCGTCGATCTTCACGGATTTCGTATCTGCTCTTTATATAGATGATAAATTTGTTACATTTTTAGGACGATTGTCGTAGACAAAGCCAGGGACGTGTTTGTTTCTTTGCCTAATTGTAGTTGAAGGTGAGCCCAGTACCGTGTAACTTCTCCTTAATGAGGGCGTCCATGGCTTCGTTCTGCGCGACAGTAAAGTGAGATCTCCAATCACCAACCTTGCCTAAAGGACGAAGAGAAAACGGGGGGGGGGGGGGGGGGGTGGGGTGGGGATGGGGATGAAGGGATAGGTTCATTGGCGGGTCAAAACATGTACAGGTAATGTAGGTAGACATCTTATTTATCCCTAGTTAATAAAAGGCAGACAATGGAATTCTTGTAAACATTTGAATGCCTTCTCCCCGTCCAACGTTCTCAATTCATTCAGAGGCAAATGTTACATATAAGCTGCATTAATGACCGAGGGTCCAAAATGTATAATATACCAAATTAGGTAGGTAAAATAAGAAGGCCCCAAAATAATAATTCTAACATAAATGTTAATGGAGCTCTTCTGGCAAGTTCAATTCTGATTCAAAAGCTACGAGTGCCGCTTTAAAACAGACTTGTACCTTTTCTCATGAAGGATGCTTTGCCACCTGTATCTTCGCGACCTGGCATCTTTTTAAACAGCGGGTCCAGGTTAGCCATGGGGTTCTTTTTCATGTTGGCAAATGTGCAGTGTTCCGTGATGGCATCCAGTGTCTCAGCTGATAAGTTCTTGCCCAAGAACCGACTGATCTGCTCAACGATTCCCCTCAGGTCCTGCATACAATGCGCGCAATGTAAAGTAGAGCGTTGAGTTTGCCTGTCACCTATTGTGTTTTTCCCAAATCCTTGTTTTAAAACGAAATTTATACATTTTGGACCTTGTTCTATCGATCTAGAATGTTTCTCCTTCTAGGGGTTGGGCCATCAGGGAGACATCGAAATGTTTCCCTAATCTCTGTTGTCCTCTTAATAGCGTAGCACTTATGCTAAATCGTATCCTAAAGGGTACAATAATACATTTAGCAATATAATTCATTTACCAAATTCGATAGGTTGTTATAAACTATTTTATCACGAATTTCACTACACACGTATTGACATTCTTTCTGTGTCTCTTACCTTTTTCATGTCTTCAAATCTCAGAACAAGGATATTTGGTTCGTGTCTCTTCCTCCAGAAGTATAAGTAATGTTCCCACCATGGACCAAACACAGCTGGAAACAATTCAAAAAACAGAACAATAAAGGGACAGTGCGTTGAGGCACATAGTACCAAATTTGGACGTGATGCAAGACTTGTTTGACACCCTGGGGTACCTACTTTTCCCTTCAAACATCTGATCGAAGAAATCCCCAAACGTCTCGGCTTGTTTCTGCGGGGAGCGGTCCACCATTTTCATGAAGTGGAAGTAGGAGACCACGAGGTCCTTGGGGTTGCGCATGACGTAGACGATCTTAGGTTTCTTCGTCCACAGCTGAGGCGGCAGTAGCTGACCAGGAAGATGAGACTTGATGACTCGGGGCGAGGGAATCTCACCGAGTATCTTGTAGGTTTGAGGCAACTGGGGCGATCCAAAATATTAAATAAGATGTCGATATCGAAATTGGTTTTGCCCCAATTGTAACGTCCTCGAAAATGTAATCAGACATTTCTGTCTGGGATGTATTTGTAGAGTTTTAATTGAGACCAAGTTTTTGACATGAATTTGTAATCGAATTCATGACTATAGCTTTAATTTCTGTAATCATAATACTGTAATCATATATTACGTCCTTAACAGAAGTGTTGCATAAGAAGTAGCCATGATAGACTGCCTAGACGGCAACCTGACCAGCCTTTCACAGTTGTGAATAAATGTCCTCGGCCCTCAAGCAGGCAAAGCAAAGTTTTATAAAGTGCCATATACACCCAAGTGATAAACGCCCCCAACTTACAATTGAGACGCGTGAAATTAATGCCTATTTCATCATTTAAAATTGTCTGTACAATTTCTATTAAACCACACCTAAAAATAGTCATCGCCATTTCTGGGGGGAAAAATGGAGCACTTTTAGGCCCTAATTTCATCTCAGTTTTAACACAAACGCAGTCTTGTACATGGCTTCTGTCATTGTAGTGTTATAAACCCGTGGCCTGTCACAAAATGCGCTTATCAACGAATTTGAGGTCACGCAATACACAAGAATACAAAAGAAACAAATTTCCAGTATTGCATCCCGACTTTTTTCGGATCGGCTCAGGCTGATTTCGCTCCAGAAAGGAAACCCGGAAAAAAAGTGTGCCTCTTGTTGACCTCCTCCAGGTTCCCATCATGCATCACGCAGGACATGATCTCCTGGGTCCAAGTTGTGCCTGGTGACCAAAGGAAAATATTACCCGGTGGTTTTTAGAAAATACAACATCACGGGTATTTAAATGTAAAGGGTATTCATGATACCTGAGACAGTTTAGCCATTCCTATTGGTCGAGGGCCCGTTTAAACAACCAATACAACCTGCTTTATCAAACGCTTTATCGATGCATCGGAATAATTATGGTACATGACCCTTTCATTGGTTGAAACTTCATATGGCACGCGCATTGAGTCCGTATATTAATAGTCCCATATCACTCTGCAATACTGATCACGCCATATCGAGCAGCAGGTGGAACGCACACGTCAATCTTCATATGAGGGCATATGTCTGAGGCACATACCATTAAAAAAGCTAGAGGTGTTTAATACTCAAAACACGAGGTAATTGTTGAAGAAAATTGTTTGAAAATTGTGACTTGTTTTGACGTTTTGATGATTACAACTTTATAATTTATCACAATCGGGATGCAAGCGCTAATAGGGCGCGTATGCTCCCGCGGGGACGGGGTTTGAGCTGTTCTCTACCTGCTTTTGGATACGTCACGATCCACTCATCGTCCTCTCGAACCTCGAAGAACTTAAGGTCACTGATGACCTTTGCCGTCTCCGGATAAAGCGTGATGCCGTCCACCACGATATTCTGGAGGCCGGGAGGGAGGTCGGTCCGCGCCATCATCTCTCCCTTCTGCCGATTCAGTTCCTGAACTGTACGCAATTTAACAGGAACACACAGACATGAAACGAAATGAGCATGATGTGATTGTGCATTTAAAGTGGACACGGTCACATTAGCATGGACTGTGATATAAACAACAAAATCAAAAAATCACATTCAAACGCTTTAAACTCGCATTCTCAGTCTATCCGCAGTGCACGCGAAAGTTCTTCCTTTTCTTTGCAACGTATTCATAAATTCCCGTGCGTGACCTCGCCTTGCATATTTAATGAGCTGGAATAGCCTGTGGAATGTGGGAAAATACTCGGCTTTTGTGGCATGTATGATCACTTTGTTGATATAAAATCACAGATGAAGAGTATATCTTTCAAACTGTTAAAGTTTGAATAAGATTTTGTATCGATTAAAATGAGAAATTTTGGGACGAATTTTGGTTCAAAAAAGAAAATAATTGCGATAGAAAATACGTTAAAATCTCTCTTTTTTGTGTGTGCCCACAGCCCAAATTTTCACTAGACAAACAGGTTACTTCATATTCTACATACAAATATACCTTTATACTCACAATTTTGTCTAGCTGGGTCAGGGCGCAAGGTTTTCGCCACAAACTACCGGCAGACTGAAACGGTACAACCGCCATCTTTGCACATGGATTTCTAGGCTTGTGATTGGTGGATGGCGAGTATTGCACAGTACCCAGATGTACTTGTAAACAAGCCGGCGCGGCCCAGATTTCGGACACAGATTTCGGACACAGATTTTGTTGTGCTTTATGCTATTATGGTACAATAAGTTTTGTTCCAATATTCTTGTTGGTTTCAATCCAAATAAAATGTTACAATATTAGTTTTGACATGGAGCTTTTCAATTCATTTTCACAGAATGATTTTGTTTTATATTTTCTTTGCTGGAAATAAATTTTCTTGAATTGAATTTAATTGAAAATGATACACCATTACTTGATTTACTGGGTGGTTAGAACTGTGCAATGGAGGGTAGTTTGTGATTGAAATTATTTTCCGATACTTTCCCTAGTAACAAAAAAGTAACATTCCAAACAGACGCTGAATACAAGAAACTTAAACATGTTTTATTTACTCTTTTTATGTTATGCAAGCTGAAAAAATGCATAAAACACATCAACATTGAGGTAGTTTAAATTAAACATTGCAGAGGAAGGGGTAGAAACGGGCCCGGCCTTCCGTGACGTACATGAAGATAGCAGATTCCTGGACAATCTCTCAAGATGGGCTTGAAATATTTCACCAAAAAGAGAGTTGCCATCCCAATTGAGGTGCAGGCCATCTCTAGCAAAGTGCCAGTCCCGTAGCTCTTCACCAATGTCAAAGAATTGACAGTGCAGCTCGGCACAGACATTACCAAACTTGATGTTGTGGTAAAAACGTGAAATATCAAGACCGTCATTGTCCTTGCGGGGAAGTATTGCACCGACTGCCAACTTCGATGTTGGAAAAACGTCATGCAATGCAGCAATCAGGTCACGAAACTGTCGAATGTTGCTGTGCAAAAGGGAGGTCATTGGTCCCAACATGGACAGCAACAATATCAGGAGCATCTTTGAAGTTGTCTCGGTGCTGTTGTAAAAACTTCCTCAGACTGGATATTGTTGCTCCGCGACGAGTGATCACTTCGACCTCAACCAATGGTGACGAGACATTCTCGGCTAAAAATTTGCTCAAGGAATCTCCAATAATTAGTGCCTTTACTGCACGAGTGGGCTTAAAAAATGGTGTTGGTGGCCGTGGTGGAATAGGCCACGGTGGTGGACGGCATGACCTACATGTATGAAACAATAACAGAAAAAAAGGAAGGTACATGTAAGTGCATTGGCCTAACCTTTAAATAAATCATGTACACAACAATTTGTCATGTCTGCCTGTTTCATAAATACATGAAGGCCTAGGCCTATATGGTGTATAAATTTATAGTAATTAATAGTAGGCCTACCCTAGTAGTAGGCATAGTATAACCATAACTGTCTTTCAAATTTTGCATGCATGATCATGTACTTGTGCATGTTCATAAATCAGTGTACCCGCTAATCTACAAAAATGGCCATAACTAGCCAATAAATCTGAAGACTGAACAATAAAACACAAAATTTACATTTCCACTCCAGACAAATAATATTTTTTTCATGATGAAATGTATTAATTTTTTTAATTTATGGGGCATACATATGTACATGTGTAAACGTACACGCACATGTACATATGCATAGCGCATGCGCAAATGTGGAAACCCCCTTTAAAATCCGCCGAAAAAAGCGAAATCTCGCTCGGAATAAGTGGCTCAAGAAAACAAAACTCGATGTCGCCACAAGCTAAACTTTGTACCATACGAAAGATCATCGCTTTTTCTATCGATTTGCAGTGGTCTTTTTCTCTAATATTTTCTAGCTGGGTCAGGGCGCAGCAAATAAAATCACAACTCAAACCGTCTACAAAATCATACCTTGACTTACAATTAAAAAAAACCAGCAAAAAACCTTCTAAAACTTGACAAATTTTATATCATCCGACTCGGAAAAAACATGCACCGTCTACTTACCACGCCATCTTGGAAGCCTACTGCTTCTTTTAGAACGTGTAGTTCGTTTTATGAGATCGGTCGAACTCCCGCAAAAACGCGTGCAAATCTCGCGGCCGATTCGTGACGTAGGCCGTGCAAAGAAACTTCGGGATTTGACCTCATTAACGCGTGCACTGTGGACTGACCGTTCTCTCCCAAATTCACATCCTGAATAAAGATCGTTATTGCAAATTCACACCCAGTGGACATGTGGATTTGTTGAAAGCACATCGTGCTAAGGACCGTGTCTGCGCTTTGAATGTAAAATTACATCCTGCCCTTTCCTATAGTTTGCATACGTACAGTACAGTACCGTACCTATAACAGTATACAGGATCATTTTATCATTGTGATAAAATCCCTCATTTTTCATTTGTAGGGGCAATCATGATAGACGAACTTAAATCTGTTTGCCCCGTCCCGGGCCCGTACGCCTACAAATTTGTGGTTCACACACCCAGGCGCGGTTCTACGCCCCACCCCCCCCCCCCCCCCGCCCCACGTACCTTCCCCACCCCACCCTTCCCCACCCCACCCCACCCCACCCCACCTCACCCCTAAAATATTAAGCCATAAACTAAACACGAAAGTAATTTTACAGACGAATACTCACATTCCTCCAAGGTTACGTATTTGTCCATGGTGCCGGTATTTAGTTTTTCACGAGTTTGCTCCAGTTAATTATACGACAAATTTCCACGAATTGTTTAGATTTCTGCGGAGTGAAACACTATATCAATATTATACAAGTTTATATCAACTGATTACCAGGGCCCCAAAGAACGCAGTGTAGTCCTTGTTGAATGAACCGCGGACCTTTTGTCAATGTATTGTCTCGTGGATACGTGTTATTATGTGCACTCGCCCGGCGCGGGGTCAACATGAAGGGCATATGGCTCGTGTACGCTGGGCCCATCGCAACGCTGTGCGTATTCAGCACAACTACGCAATCATGATATGTAATTCAGCTCCAGTACTCTCTGTTTGTGTCCGTCTGTCTGTGGGTCTGCCCTTGCAGACATAACTCAATAGACACAAATCGACTTTAGGAATAGGTCTCCACAAGGCAATCAATAGTTAGGTTTAGTCTCGGGCCATATTCTTAGTCATTAAAAGGAATCTGTAATTCCCTTGTAGGTAATTAGCATGGTTAAAATGCTCTTCATCTTGATAAAAATTGTTCACTCGGGATTGACAACATGACACTAATTCATAAGTACGTTGTATATGATATCTACATACATGTTATCAATACTGAACTGAACAGTTCCCGTCTGCTTCACATTTGCAACGTTCTGTGCACTACCGGAATAACTGCTGACTCAGCGATATTCAAGGTTTGGTACATTAAAAAAAATCCCAAGTTATATGCTCCTGCATCTGAAAGCGTTGCTAGGCGTGAATGTACATGGAAGTGATCTAATAATATTCTCCATCTAAAAGAAGTACTAATACTAATTATCGTCTCCCAGTCCCAAGTGAGACATGGAAACATTATTGAAGTTACAATGTAGGCCGAATTTACACTTTAAAAAGGTAGATACAAATTGATGTTTGAATAGTTGTTATATTATATAATTTTTTGCACGGTATAATATATTATATATATTCTTATGATTTTGTTGGGGGGGGGGGGGAGCGTGGGGCTCTTAGTCTTGTTTGTAGTTAACCAGAACAAAAACAAAAGGGGTGGGATGATTAAGGTCAACAATTGTTTACTTTGATGATGCAGATATTATTTTCAGATTCTCACATATTATTTGGCCTTGGTGCCATACCTACTGGCCTTGGTGCCCTCAATAATGTTGCTTCATTCAAGGCCAAAGTGGTTTTACCCTATTACCAAACTCAAGGCCTGCAGGTCCACCTCATTCACTGACCAATGAGGACACAACTACGTCTACGGTGATACTCGGAAAAGTCCACTTCTGGATATTAACGCCGAGGTTAAGCTTAAGGTGCACATTAAACTGGGGGAAGGTTGAGCAGAAAATACCGTATATACATGTACAGGTGCAAGTAAACAAAAATACTCCAATCTTGTAACTAAAAGCAGGGGGGGGGACAAGTGCCTTAAAGACCCCCACTGATGGAGCTGAGATGACATCTACAGAAAGAGCATTCCACCGCCGGTGAAAACAGACATGAATTTCATGTTCAAAATTCTAGCTTTACCTTTGTTGTCTGAGATGGCCTAATTGTTATTGTATGTAAGGGTTGAGATTATATAGTATCTAGCGCCAGAAATTGTTCTGATGTTTGTCATTAGATTGCATTTGGTGTATGAGCAGTAGGAGGCTTGGATCTTTCTTCATTGCGGAATGACTTGAAATGATCCCAGTCATCCTTGGAGTTGAAATATTTTGCCTTCTTGTACATTCTGGCCTTCTCTCTGGTCATATGTTTGAGGGAAAGTGTAATCCATGGCCGGTTGGCACGAGATCCTGTAATCTTACTAGGGGTGTTCTTCTTTATTGTCTGCAAAATAAAGTTCTTTTACAGGAGCCAGTTCTCATTGGTTGATCGCCAAGGTGCCTCGCTGAAAAAAAATTCTTGAAGGGTTACAAAATCCGATCTCACACCTTCCATAGTCACCTTTGCTGTAAAAAAAACCCAGATTATTCTATAGGTGCCTTCTTGTTGACTACAGGCTGGAAGTCAATGTCACTCATTACCGCCTCATGATCACTAATACCTTACACTATCCGAGTGTTCTTGATGGAGTTTTGATGCGATGTCGGGGTTAGATCCAGGATGTTGCTTGCGCGATCCCTCGTTTTTGTAGGGTATAACACTTTTTGCTCCATGCATGTAATGGTCAATTGAGAAATAGTGATACGTTTAATATAAATATTGTGAATTGTGATATTTTCTAAGTAAGCAATTATCAACATTAAAAGGGGGGGGGGGGGTGGTCGTTGTTGATATAGCCTGAGGCTGGCATTGGTACATAAAGGGTTAAGTAACCACAGAAGAACCCTTATTTGACAGCTCTCATATAGCCATGTTATTACAAATTACCAAAAGGGTCAAACATTTAATTAGCATATTCTAAAACATCTGGTACAGGTAAAAACAGCATCCAAAGTAAATTATTATTGTCAAGTTTACAATTACAATTTAAATTATGGCTGCATAATTACACCTGCCAGCCCAAGATTGCTGACAACAGCTGTAACTATAAATTGTACTGCCACCAAGTTCGACTTTATATAAAAATGGCGGTCATACGTATAGCTATAAACTTAATTATGATAATGTTGAACTCCCTGGTATTGAAAACATGGGCTTAATTTCCACCAAGTTTGATTCCATATGTTGCTCAGAACCAAAGTTATAAGTCAAATTCATTTGGAAACGGCGGCCATTTTAAAATCAAAGAAGGCGGCCATATACGTTTGACGAACAAAAAAAAATGTTACCAATACTTTTCTGAGAGCTGAGTGCCTACTCTAGCCAATGACACACAAAAAAGCATCCTTAGCAAAATAAAATGCAAAAACATAGCATCCTACACTATATGCCATAGATAGAGGGTATAGTCAAGCGACGATGAGGATGACAAAACTATTGCTATGCAAAACACCAGCAAAATGTATCGTTTTAGATAATGTGTCTGCATGTGTAAAAACGTTTACAATGGTTGAATTATCATGGATAGGTGGATTTGGGGGTTGTTTTTTGATATGTAATATCGTTTAACCGACCTGTTCAATGTTTTACAGTGTCAAGAAAGGCAATAAAACGGCGTTCGTTTTTAACCGGCGTTAAGCAGTGGTTCTTACCTGGTTCTTGATCTTTTTTTAATTGAATCATTTTTTTTCTTCGGAACAATTACAGGATATCTAGCGCAATCCTTTTGCTGGATGCCTACAATCATTAATGGTGTGTCCCTTTAAACATATCACCCCGATTAACATTATTTTTGCCATTGCATGTGTGAAGCGTTCTTTCTACGATATAAATTGCAATACTTTATGTCTAACTTACATTGTTACATTTACATTTTGCGCACATGTAAGCAGTAACATTGCTAATCAACAACTGAGAAACATTTTCATAAAACTTACAGACGAGTTTTAAATCGGCCAAACAGATTATTATAAATTTCACAGAATTCTACTATTCTGTGGCATTAGGAAAGTTAACCCTACTTTACCAATTTCATGAACTCATCCAAACTTCGTTATTTATAACAAGAAAGTGGAATTTTCTTCAAAACCAGCCATTCGTCATAACGTACACAATCAACGAATTCAGTCGTCTTTGCCAAAGACTTTAGCAAGAATCAAGATATTAAAACAATTTGGAATGGACGACGTACATTGTACTGACGCCACTTCCCCGTCGTTTAATTTCCAATGGTCAACAATCCTATTCTACATGTACATGCCTCCACTAAAAGAGCACATTTATTTATTAGGCATTTATAAACTGCCTTGTAAAAAAGTGTCAATATTCGTAGCGTCGATCTTCACAGATTTCTTATCTGCTCTTTATATAGATGGAAAATTTATGTTACATTTATAGAACGATTGTCGTACACAAAGCCAGGGACGTGTTTGTTTATTTGCCTAATTGTAGTTGAAGGTGAGCCCAGTACCGTGCAACTTCTCATTAATAAGGGCGTCCATGGCTTCGTTCTGCGCGACAGTGAAGTGAGATCTCCAATCACCAACCTTGCCTAAAGAACGAAAAAAAACGGGAGAAAAAATGAAGGGATAGGTCTATTGGCGGGTCAAAACATGTATGTATAGGTAATTCTCTGTATATGGGTAGACATCTTATTTATTCCTATAGTTAATAGAAGTCAGACAGTGAAATTCTTGTAAACATTTGAATGCTCTCTCCCCGTCCAACGTTCTCAATCTATTCAGAGGCAAATGTTACAAATAGGCTGCATTAATGACTGATGGTCCAAAATTTATAATATACCGAATTTCGTAGGTAAAATAAACAGGCCCCAAAATAATAATTCTACCATAAATGTTAATGGAGCTCTTCTGGCAAGTTCGATTCTGATTCCGCTTTAAAACAGACTTGTACCTTTTCTCATGAAGGTTCCTTTGTCACCTGTAGCTTCGCGACCTGGCATCTTTATAAACAGCGGGTCCAGGTTAGCCATGGGGTTCTTTTTCATGTTGGCAAATGTGCAGTGCTCCGTGATGGCATCCAGCGTTTCAGCTGATAAGTTCTTGCCCAAGAACTGACTGATCTGCTCAACGATTCCTCTCAGGTCCTGCATACAATGCGCGCAATGTAAAGTAGAGAGTTGAGTTTGCCTGTCACCTATTCTGTTTTTCCCTAATCCTTGTTTTAAAACGAAATTCGAAATTTATACATTTTGGACCTTGTTCTACCGATCTAGAATGTTTCTCCTTCTAGTGGTTGGGCCATTAGGGAGACATCGAAATGTTTCCCTAATCTCAGTTGTCCTCTTAATAGCGTAACACTTGCGCTAAATCGTATCCTAAAGGGTACAATAATACATTTAGCAATATAATTCATTTACCAAATTTGATTTGTTGTTATAAACTATTATATCACGAATTTCACTACACACGTATTAACATTCTTTCTGTGTCTCTTACCTTTTTCATGTCTTCAAATCTCAGAACAAGGATATTTGGTTCGTGTCTCTTCCTCCAGAAGTATAAGTAATGTTCCCACCACGGACCAAACACAGCTGGAAACAATTTGTTTTAAAGGACAAACGGATCAATAAAAGGGACAGTGCGTTGAGGCACATAGTACCGAATTTGGACGTGTGCAAGACTTGTGTGACACCCTGGGGTACCTACCTTTCCCTTCAAACATCTGATCGAAGAAATCCCCAAACGTCTCGGCTTGTTTCTGCGGGGAGCGGTCTGTCATTCGCGAGAAGTGGAAGAATGAGACCACGAGGTCCTTGGGGTTGCGCATAACGTAGACGATCTTGGGTTTCTTCGTCCACAGCTGAGTCGGCAGTAGCTGACCAGGCAGATGAGACTTGATGACTCGGGGCGAGGGTATCTCACCGAGTATCTTGTAGGTTTGAGGCAACTGGGGCGATTTAAATAATTGAATAAGATGCTGGTTTTGCCCCAATTGTAACGTTATCATAAATGTATTGTGTTGTAGAGTTCAAATTGAGACAAAGTTTTCGACATCAATTTGTAATCGAATTCAGGACTAACTTTAATTTCTGTAATCATATTTATTACGTCCTTAACAGAGGTGCTGCAAAAGAAGTAGCCAGGATAGACTGCCTAGACGGCAACCTGACCAGCCTTTCACAATTATGAATAAATGTCCTCGGCCCTCAAGCAAACAAAGCAAAGTTTTAAAAAGTGATATATACACCCAATTGATAAACACCCCCAACTTTTAAATGAGACACGCGTGAAATTAATGCCTATTTCATCATTTAAAATTATCTGTACAATTTCTATTAAACCACACCCAAAATATTCATCGCCATTTCTTGGGGCGCAAAATGGAGCACTTTTAGGCCCCAATTTTATATTAGTTTTAACACAAACGCAGTCTTGTACATGGCTTCTGTCCTTTTATTGTTACAAACCGTGGCCGGTCACAAAATGTGCTTATTATAATTATCAACGAATTTGAGGGCACGCAATACACAAAAATACAAAAGAAACGTATTTGCAGTATTGCATCCCGACTTACGTTTTTTAATTTTCGGATCGGCTCGGGCTGATCAAACTCCAGGAAGGGAACCCGGAAAAAAGTGTGCCTCTTGTTGACCTCCTCCAGGTTCCCATCATGCATCACGCAGGACATGATCTCCTGGGTCCAAGTTGTGCCTGGTGACCAAAGGAAAATATTACCCGGTGTTTTTTTTTTTAAATACAACATCACGGGTATTTAAATGTAAAGGGTATTCATGATACCTGAGATAGTTTAGCCATTTCTATTGGTCGAGGGCCCGTTTAAACAACCAATACAACCTGCTTTATCAAACGCTTTATCGATGCATCGCAATAATTATGGTACATGACCCTTTCATTGGTTGAAACTTCATATGGCATGCGCAATGGGTCCGTATATTAATAGTCCCATATCACTCTGCAATACTGATCACGCCATATCGAGCAGCATATGGAAACGCATACGTCAATCTTCATGAGGGCATATGTCTGAGGCACATACCATTAAAATAGCTAGAGGTGTTTAATACTCAAAACACGAGGTAATTGTTGAAGAAAATTGTTTGAAAATTGTGACTTGTTTTGACGTTTTGATGATTACAACTTTATAATTTATCACAATCGGGATGCAAGCGCTAATAGGGCGCGTATGCTCCCGCGGGGACGGGGTTTGAGCTGTTCTCCATCTGCTACCTGCTTTTGGATACGTCACGATCCACGCGTCGTCCTCTCGAACCTCGAAGAACTTAAGGTCACTGATGACCTTTGCCGTCTCTGGAAAAAGCGTGATGCCGTCCACCACGATATTCTGGCGTGGAGGGACGTCGGTCCGCGCCATCATCTCTCCCATCTGCCGAGTCAGTTCCTGAACTGTACGCAATTTAACAGGAACACACAGACATGAAACGAAATGGGCATGATGTGATTGTGCATTTAAAGTGGACACGGTCACATTAGCATGGACTGTGATATAAACAAACAAAATCCAAAAATCACATTCGAACGCTTTAAACTCGCATTCTCTCCCAAATTCACATCCTGAATAAAGATCGTTATAGCAAATTCACACCCAGGTGACAGTAGCGAAAGTTAGAAGTTGGCGTCACGTGCGAAGTGTCTAGTCCCCCCCCCCCCCCCCCCCCCCCCCCCCCGGGACGGCGCGGTTCTACGGGAACGGGGACGGGGGGGGGGGGGGTACAGTAGCGAAAGTTAGAAGTTGGCGTCACGTGCGAAGTGTCTAGCCCCCCCCCCCCCCCCTCCCCGCCCGGCCCGACCCGTACGTACCCCACCCCCACCCTAAAATATTGGCCAATATATAACCGCGCCTGCACACACTGGATAAATAAGCCATAAACTAAACACGGAAGTAAATTTACTGACAGTAAAAGACGAATACTCACATTCCTCCAAGGTTACGTATTTGTCCATGATGTCGATCTTTAGTTTTTAACGAGTTTGCTCCAGTTAATTATACAAAAAATGCCCACGTATTTTTTAGATTTCTGCGGAGTGAAACACTATATCAATATTATACGAGTTTATATCAACTGATTACCAGGGCGGGGGGAACGCAGTGTAGTCCTTGTTGAATGAACCACGGACCTTCGGTCAATGTATTGTCTCGTGGATACGTGTTATAAGTGCATGCGCCCCACGCCGCGGGGTCAACATTTATCGCATAGTCGGTTCGTGTACGGTGGGCCCATCGCAACGCTGTGCGTATGCGGCACAACTACGCAATCATGATATGTAATTCAGCTCCAGTACTCTCTGTTTGTGTCCGTCTGTCTGTGGGTCTGACCCTTGTGCAGACATAACTCAATAGACACAAATCGACTTTAGGGATAGGTCTCCACAAGGCAATCAGTGGTTTAGGTTTAGTCTCGGGCCATATTCTTAGTCATTAAAAGGAATCTGTAATTCCCTTGTAGGTAATTAGCATGGTTAAAATGCTCTTCATCTTTATACAAATTGTTCACTCGGGATTGACAACATGACACTTATAATTCATAAGTACGTTGTATGATATCTATATACATGTTATCAATACTGAACTTAACAGTTCTCGTCTGCTTTATATTTGCAACTCTCTGTGTACTACCGGAATAACTGCTGACTCAGCGATGAGTGGAGTGTCGTGGCCGAGTGGTTAAGAGCGTGTGTTTTCTGTTCCACAGAGCGTGAGTTCGAATCCCGGCCGTCGACACATGTGTCCTTAAGCAAGGCAATTAAACCACTATTGCTTCGTCCTTCGGATGGGACTTAAAGCCGTTGGTCCCGTGTGTGTGTATTGTGTATATATTGAACCAGGACACGCACGTAAAAGAACCCAGTTACGCTTATCGCTAAGAGCAGGGGTTCGCCCCGGTGTTTCTGGCATTCCGTTCATCATCCTACTCGGGTTTCTTCAGGCTTACGAGCTACAGTGCCTTGGGCGCTTTTGAGGAATCCTCGGTTTCATTGCCGAAAAAGAAATAATAATAATTATAATATTCCAGGTTTGGCACATTTAAAAAAACTCCCAAGTTATATGCTCCTGCATCTGAAAGCGTTGCTAGGCGTGAATGTACATGGAAGTGATCTAATAATATTCTCCATCTAAAAGAAGTACTAATACTAATTATCGTCTCCCAGTCCCAAGTGAGACATGGAAACATTATTGAAGTTACAATGTAGGCCGAATTTACACTTTAAAAAGGTAGATACAAATTGATGTTTGAATAGTTGTTATATTATATAATTGTTTGCACGGTATAATATATTATATATATTCTTATGATTTTGTTGGGGGGGGGGGGGGGGGGGGGGGAGCGTGGGGTTCTTAGTCTTGTTTGTAGTTAACCAGAACAAAAACAAAAGGGGTGGGATGATTAAGGTCAACAATTGTTTACTTTGATGATGCAGATATTATTTTCAGATTCTCACATATTATTTGGCCTTGGTGCCATACCTACTGGCCTTGGTGCCCTCAATAATGTTGCTTCATTCAAGGCCAAAGTGGTTTTACCCTATTACCAAACTCAAGGCCTGCAGGTCCACCTCATTCACTGACCAATGAGGACACAACTACGTCTACGGTGATACTCAGAAAAGTCCACTTCTGGATATTAACGCCGAGGTTAAGCTTAAGGTGCACATTAAACTGGAGGGAAGGTTGAGCAGAAAATACCGTATATACATGTACAGGTGCAAGTAAACAAAAATACTCCAATCTTGTAACTAGAAGTAGGGGGGGGGGGGACAAGTGCCTTAAAGACCCCCACTGATGGAGCTGAGATGACATCTACAGAAAGAGCATTCCACCGCCGGTGAAAACAGACATGAATTTCATGTTCAAAATTCTAGCTTTACCTTTGTTGTCTGAGATGGCCTAATTGTTATTGTATGTAAGGGTTGAGATTATATAGTATCTAGCGCCAGAAATTGTTCTGATGTTTGTCATTAGATTGCATTTGGTGTATGAGCAGTAGGAGGCTTGGATCTTTTTTCATTGCGGAATGACTTGAAATGATCCCAGTCATCCTTGGAGTTGAAATCTTTTGCCTTCTTGTACATTCTGGCCTTCTCTCTGGTCATATGTTTGAGGGAAAGTGTAATCCATGGCCGGTTGGCACGAGATCCTGTAATCTTACTAGGGGTGTTCTTCTTTATTGTCTGCAAAATACAATTCTTTAACAGGAGCCAGTTCTCATTGGTTGATCGCCAAGGTGCCTCGCTGAAAAACATTTTTTTGAAGGGTTACAAAATCCGATCTCACATCCTCCATGTCACCTTTGCTGTAAAAAAAACCCAAGATTCTTCTAGGTGCCTTCTTGTTGACTACAGGCTGGAAGTCAATGCCACTCATTACCGCCACATGATCACTAATACCTTACACTATCCGAGTGTTCTTGATGGAGTTTTGATGCGATGTCGGCGTTAGATCCAGGATGTTGCTTGCGCGATCCCTCGTTTTTGTAGGGTCTAAAACTGTTTGCTCTATGCTTGTAATGGTCAATTGAGAAATAGTGATACGTTTAATATAAATATTGTGAATTGTGATATTTTGCTGAGTAATCAATTATCAACATTAAAGGTGGGGGGGGGGGGGGGGGGGGGTGGGGGTCGTTGTTGATATAGCCTGAGGCTGGCATTGGTACATAAAGGGTTAATTAACCACAGCAGCACCCTTATTTGACAGCTCTCATATAGCCATGTTATTACAAATTACCAAAAGGGTCAAACATTTAATTAGCATATTCTAAAACATCTGGTACAGGTAAAAACAGCATCAAAAGTAAATTATTATTGTCAAGTTTACAATTACAATTTAAATTATGGCTGCATAATTACACCTGTCATCCCAAGATTGCTGACAACAGCTATAACTATAAATTGTACTCCCACCAAGTTTGACTTTATATAAAAATGGCGGTCATACGTATAGCTATACACTTAATTATGATAATGTTGAACTCCCTGGTATTGAAAACATAGGCTTAATTGCCACCAAGTTTGATTCCATATGTTGCTCAGAACCAAAGTTATAAGGCAAATTCTTTTGGAAACGGAGGCCATTTTGAAATCAAAGAAGGCGGCCATACGTTTGACGAAAAAAAAAATGTTACCAATAATTTTCTGAGAGCTGAGTGCCTACTCTAGCCATTGACACACAGAAAAGCATCCTTAGCAAAATAAAATGCAAAAACAGAGCATCCTACACTATATGCCATAGATAGAGGGTATAGTCAAGCGACGATGAGGATGACAAAACTATTGCCATGCGAAACACCAGCAAAATGTATCGTTTTAGATAATGTGTCTACTAGTGTAAACAAGGTTTACAATGGTTGAATTATCATGGATAGGTGGATTTGGGGGAGTTGTTTTTTGATATGTAATATCGTTTAACCGACCTGTTCAATGTTTTACAGTGTCATGAATGCTAAGAAAGGCAATAAAACGGCGTTAAGCATGGGTTCTTATGTTGATCTTGATTTTTAATTTTTAATTGAATCATTTTTTTCTCAGAACAATTACAGGATATCTAGCGCAATCCTTTTGCTGGATGCCTACAAGCATTATTTTTGCCACTTTTGCATGTGTGAGTCGTTTTTTTCTACGATATAAATTGCAATACTTTATGTCTAACTTATATTTACATTTTTCGCACATGTAAGCAGTAACATTGCTGATCAACAACTAAGCAACATTTAAAAAAAAAATTATAAACGAGTTTTAAATCGGCCAAACAGATTATTAGAAATTTCACAAAATTCTACTACTCTGTGGCATTGGGAAAGTTAACCCTACTTTAACAATTTCATGAACTCATCCAAACTTCGTTATTTATAACAAGAAAGTGGAATTTTCTTCAAAACCAGCTATTCGTCATAACGTACACAATCAACGAATTCAGTCGTCTTTGCCAAAGACTATAGCAAGAATCAAGATATTAAAACAATTTGGAATGGACGACGTACATTGTACTGACGCCACTTCCCCGTCGTTTAATTTCCAATGGTCAACAATCCTATTCTACATGTACATGCCTCCACTAAAAGAGCACATTTATTTATTAGGCCTTTATAAACTGCCTTGTAAAAAAGTGTCAATATTCGTAGCGTCGATCTTCACAGATGTCTTATCTGCTCTTTATATAGATGGTAAATTTATGTTACATTTATAGAACGATTGTCGTAGACAAAGCCAGGGACGTGTTTGTTTCTTTGCCTAATTGTAGTTGAAGGTGAGCCCAGTACCATGTAACTTCTCCTCAATTAGGGCGTCCATGGCTTCGTTCTGCGCGACAGTGAAGTGAGATCTCCAATCACCAACCTTGCCTAAAGAACGAAAAAAAACGGGAGAAAAAATGAAGGGATAGGTCTATTGGCGGGTCAAAACATGTATGTATAGGTAATCCTCTGTATATGGGTAGACATCTTATTTATTCCTATAGTTAATAGAAGTCAGACAGTGGAATTCTTGTAAACATTTGAATGCCCTCTCCCCGTCCAACGTTCTCAATCTATTCAGAGGCAAATGTTACAAATAGGCTGCATTAATGTCTGATGGCCCAAAATTTATAATATACCGAATTTCGTAGGTAAAATAAGCAGGCCCCAAAATAATAATTCTACCATAAATGTTAATGGAGCTCTTCTGGCAAGTTCGATTCTGATTCCGCTTTAAAACAGACTTGTACCTTTTCTCATGAAGGATCCTTTGCCACCTGTATCTTCGCGACCTGGCATCTTTTTAAACAGCGGGTCCAGGTTAGCCATGGGGTTCTTTTTCATGTTGGCGAAGGTGCAGTGTTCAGTGATGGCATCCAGCGTCTCAGCTGAGAAGTTCTTGCCCAAGAACTGACTGATCTGCTCCACGATTCCTCTCAGGTCCTGCATACAATGCGCGCAATGTAAAGTAGAGAGTGGAGTTTGTCAAATCTTTGTGATTTTACCGCTGTGCCCTAAAAACAAACATCTGGTTGATGGTTTTGACTCTTTTGGCCCCAGACCTTCGAGCTTTGCGCCTTTAATTGCTGCTTTTGATAATTCCTTGGCTTCAAAACCATAATTAATTAATAATAGTGATTACCTTTGATGAGTAATTTGGGAGACATCTCCATAGACGCGTACACACAATTTTTCAAACTTTACTGTCACCTATTCTGTTTTTCCCTAATCCTTTTTTTAAAACGAAATTCGAAATTTATACATTTTGGACCTTGTTCTATCGATCTAGAATGTTTCTCCTTCTAGGGGTTGGGCCATTAGGGAGACATCGAAATGTTTCCCTAACCTCAGTTGTCCTCTTAATAGCTTAACACTTACGCTAAATCGTATATCTTAAAGGGTACTATAATACATTTAGAAATATCATTCGTTTACCAAATTCGATAGGTTGATATAACCGATTATATCATGAATCTTACTACACACGTATTGGAATTATTTCTGTGTCTCTCACCTTTTTCATGTCTTCAAATCGCAGAACAAGGATATTTGGTTCGTGTCTCTTCCTCCAGAAGTATAAGTAATGTTCCCACCACGGACCAAACACAGCTGGAAACAATTTGTTTAAAGGACAAACGGATCAATAAAAGGGACATGGCGTTGAGGCACATAGCACCGAATTTGGACGTGATGCAAAATTTGTTTGACACCCTGGGGTACCTACCTTTCCCTTCAAACATTTGATCGAAGAAATCCCCAAACGTCTCGGCTTGTTTCTTCGGGGAGCGGTCCACCATTTTCCTGAAGTGGAAGTAGGAGACCACGAGGTCTTTGGGGTTGCGCATGACGTAGACGATCTTAGGTTTCTTCGTCCACAGCTGAGGCGGCAGTAGCTGACCAGCAAGATGAGACTTGATGACTCTGGGCGAGGGAATCTCACCGAGTATCTTATAGGTTTGAGGCAACTGGGGCGATTTAAAATATTAAATAAGATGTCGATATCGAAATTGGTTTTGCCCCAATTGTAACGTCCTCGAAAATGTAATTAGACATTTCTGTCTGGGATGTATTTGTAGAGTTTAAATTGAGACCAAGTTTTTGACATGAATTTGTAATCGAATTCATGACTAGCTTTAATTTCTGTAATCATAATACTGTAATCATAATACGTCCTTAACAGAAGTGTTGCATAAGAAGTAGCCATGATAGACTGCCTAGACGGCATTCTGACCAGCCTTTCACAGTTGTGAATAAATGTCCTCGGCCCTCAAGCAGGGAAAGCAAATTTTATAAAGTGCCATATACACCCAAGTGATAAACGCCCCCAACTTTCAATTGAGACGCGTGAAATTAATGCCTATTTCATCATTTAAAATTGTCTGTACAATTTCTATTAAACCACACCTAAAAATAGTCATCGCCATTTCTTGGGGGCAAAATGGAGCACTTTTAGGCCCCAATTTCATCTCAGTTTTAACACGAACGCAGTCTTGTACATGCTTCCGTCCTTTTATTGTTACAAACCCGTGGCCTGTCACAAAATGCGCTTATATATCAACGAATTTGAGGGCACGCAATACACAAGAATACAAAAGAAACATATTTTCAGTATTGCATCCCGACTTACGTTTATTATTTTTCGGATCGGCTCAGGCTGATCGAACTCCAGGAAGGAAACCCGGAAAAAAGTGTGCCTCTTGTTGACCTCCTCCAGGTTCCCGTCATGCATCACGCAGGACATGATCTCCTGGGTCCAAGTTGTGCCTGGTGACCAAAGGAAAATATTACCCGGTGGTTTTTAGAAAATACAACATCACGGGTATTTAAATGTAAAGGGTATTCATGATACCTGAGACAGTTTAGCCAATCCTATTGGTCGAGGGCCCGTTTAGACAACCAATAAAACCTGCTTTATCAAACGCTTTATCGATGCATCGCAATAATTATGGTACATGACCCTTTCATTGGTTGAAACTTCATATGGCACGCGCATTGAGTCCGTATATTAATAGTCCCATATCACTCTGCAATACTGATCACGCCATATCGAGCAGCAGGTGGAACGCATACGTCAATCTTCATATGAGGGCATATGTCTGAGGCACATACCATTAAAATAGCTAGAGGTGTTTAATACTCAAAACACGAGGTAATTGTTGAAGAAAATTGTTTGAAAATTGTGACTTGTTTTGACGTTTTGATGATTACAACTTTATAATTTATCACAATCGGGATGCAAGCGCTAATAGGGCGCGTATGCTCCCGCGGGGACGGGGTTTGAGCTGTTCTCCATCTGCTACCTGCTTTTGGATACGTCACGATCCACGCGTCGTCCTCTCGAACCTCGAAGAACTTAAGGTCACTGATGACCTTTGCCGTCTCTGGATAAAGCGTGATGCCGTCCACCACGATATTCTGGCGTGGAGGGAGGTCGGTCCGCGCCATCATCTCTCCCTTCTGCCGATACAGTTCCTGAACTGTACGCAATTTCACAGGAACACACAGACATGAAACGAAATGGGCATGATGTGATTGTGCATTTAAAGTGGACACGGTCACATTAGCGTGCAGTGGACTGTGATATAAACAAACAAAATCCAAAAATCACATTCAAACGCTTTAAACTCGCATTCTCTCCCAAATTCACATCCTGAATAAAGATCGTTATTGCAAATTCACACCCAGTGGACATGTGGATTTGTTGAAAGCACATCGTGCTAAGGACCGTGTCTGCGCTTTGAATGTAAAATTACATCCTGCCCTTTCCTATAGTTTGCATACGTACAGTACAGTACAGTACCTATAACAGTATACAGGGTCATTTTACCATTGTGATAAAATCCCTCATTTTTCATTTGTAGGGGCAATCATGATAGACGAACTTAAATCTGTTTGCCCCGTCCCGGGCCCGTACGCCTGCAAATTTGTGGTTCACACACCCAGGCGCGGTTCTACGCCCCCCCCCCCCCCCCCGCCCCACGTACCTTCCCCACCCCACCCCACCCCACCCCACCCCACCCCTAAAATATTAAGCCATAAACTAAACACGAAAGTAATTTTACTAACAGACGAATACTCACAGTCCTCCAAGGTTACGTATTTGTCCATGGTGCCGGTATTTAGTTTTTCACGAGTTAATTATACGAAAAATGTCCACGACTTTTTTAGATTTCTGCGGAGTGAAACACTATATCAATATTATACAAGTTTATATCAACTGATTACCAGGGCCCCAAAGAACGCAGTGTAGTCCTTGTTGAATCATGGAGGAATAAGAAGTATTCCTCCATGGTTGAATGAACCACGGACCTTTTGTCAATGTATTGTCTCGTGGATACGTGTTATTATGTGCACTCGCCCGGCGCGGGGTCAACATGTAGGGCATATGTATGGTGGCCCTGAAGGGACACGCAGATCGTGAATATTGACGTCAATATTCACGACGAATTTCACGACTTTCCTCAAAGTCGCGAATATTGACGTCAAATTTGACGTCAATATTCACGACTTTCCCCAAAAGTCGCGAATATTGACGTCAATTTGACGTCGATATTCGCGTCAAATTTCACGACTTTCCCCGAAAGTCGCGAATATTGACGTCAATATTCGCGACAAAATTCACGACTTTCCTCAAAGTCGCGAATATTGACGTCAATATTGACGTCACTATTCACGACTTTCCCCAAAAGTCGCGAATATTGACGTCAAATTTGACGTCAATATTCACGACTTGCCCCCAAAGTCGCAAATATTTTGACGCGAATTTTTTTCCACAAGCTAGGTTTTGGCTAGTCTTGCTCCAAGACTGAGTTTTTCATTTGTCCGGGGCGCGCCGTCCGTCTATGCAGTTGTTCGTCGATCATCCATACTCAGAAAACGGGCTTATTGAGGGCGCCCTCGATTGTCACAAGAGATCAGTGGATTTGTTTCAAGTTCAGAAACAAATCTCGTGAACTAAACTTAAAGGTAGCTTTGCAGACATCAAAAATATTTAAGGTAACATTTGACATGGCACCGCTGAGCACTTGATTTGTAAAAGGATATCCCTTTACAGCATGTGTTCTGCACGCAGTTATACCTGTGTATTAGTTCTGCACTGACGTGACCGAAGTGATAAATGCTTACAAACCTTGTGAACTGAACTTAAAGGTAGGATACACCATTTGCAGACATCAAAAATATTTACTACCGAATTATTAAGAAATATCTTACTTATTTGAAGGTAAATTATGATTCTATGGCACTGCTGAGCACTTGATTTGTAAAAGGATATCCCTTTACAGCATGTGTTCTGCACGCAGTTATACCTGTGTATTAGTTCCGCACTGCGTGACCGAATTGATAAATGCTTACAAATCTCGTGAACTGAACTTAAAGGTAGAATACACCATTTGCAGACATCAACAATTTGAAGATAAATTATGATTCTAGGCATCCAGCAAAAATATAATTTTATAAAAATAAATTCGCGATCGTCGGATCGCCCCGGAACAAGACTAGCCAAAACCTAGCTTGCTGGAAAAAAATTCGCGTCAAAATATTTGCGACTTTGGGGGCAAGTCGCGAATATTGACGTCAAATTTGACGTCAATATTCGCGACTTTTTGGGAAAGTCGTGAATATTGACGTCAAATTTGACGTCAATATTCGCGACTTTTTGGTAAAGTCGTGAATATTAACGTCAATATTGACGTCAATATTCGCGACTTTGAGGAAAGTCGTGAATTTTGTCGCGAAGATTGACGTCAATATTCGCGACTTTCGGGGATAGTCGTGAAATTTGACGCGAATATCGACGTCAAATTTGACGTCAATATTCGCGACTTTTTGGGAAAGTCGTGAATATTGACGTCAAATTTGACGTCAATATTCGCGACTTTGAGGAAAGTCGTGAAATCTGTCGTGAATATTGACGTCAATATTCACGATCTGCGTAGTCCCTTCAGGGCCACCATACTTATGGCTCGTGTACGCTGGGCCCATCGCAACGCTGTGCGTATGCGGCACAACTACGCAATCATGATATGTAATTCAGCTCCAGTACTCTCTGTTTGTGTCCGTCTGTTTGTGGGTCTGACCCTTGTGCAGACATAACTCAATATACACAAATCGACTTTAGGAATAGGTCTCCACAATGCAATCATTGGTTAGGTTTAGTCTCGGGCCATATTCTTAGTCATTACAAGGAATCTGTAATTCTCTTGTAGGTAATTAGCATGGTTAAAATGCTCTTCATCTTGATAAAAATTGTTCACTCGGGATTGACAACATCACACTAATTCATAAGTACGTTGTATGATATCTACATACATGTTATCAATACTGAACTGAACAGTTCCCGTCTGCTTCACATTTGCAACTCTCTGTGCACTGCGGGAATAACTGCTGACTCAGCGATATTCCAGGTTTGGCACATTTAACAAAACTCCCAAGTTATATGCTACTGCATCTGAAAGTCTTGCTAGGCGTGAATGTACATGGAAGTGATCTAATAATATTCTCCGTCTAAAAGAAGTACTAATACTAATTATCGTCTCCCAGTCCCAAGTGAGACATGGAAACATTATTGAAGTTACAATGTAGGCCGAATTTACACTTTAAAAAGGTAGATACAAATTGATGTTTGAATAGTTGTTATATTATATAATGTTTTGCACGGTATAATATATTATATATATTCTTATGGTGTTTTTTTTTTTTTTTTTTTGTTTTTTTTTTTGGGGGGGCGGGGAGCGTGGGGCTCTTAGTCTTGTTTGTAGTTAACCAGAACAAAAACAATAGGGGTGGGATGATTAAGGTCAACAATTGTTTATATGTCATTGAGGTCAGGTACATCATGATCCTTGTTGATGGCAATGAGCTCGTGGGGAATTGTGTACATCATAATTCTGATGGCTGCTTTCCTTCTAGCTTGAAGTGAAGACTACTGCAGGTTTTGTAACATTGCAGTAAAACTTTCAGTGCGCTGATATGTTCTGAGCAAATCTAGCTGCTCTCTTCTGGGGGGCTTCTGTTATAAATAACGCCCGAGTTACGCGCCATTCGTGGGTAATACGAATGACGCGTTAACGAATGACGCGTTAACGAGGGCATTATTGTGTTTAAGATTTTAACTGTTGTATACAAATGTTTCACCAATCAGGCACCAACGTATCTTTCAGACCTCATCATTCCCTATCAATCGAAGAAATCCGGACTTCGCTCAGGCGATGATGATAGACTAGTTACGGTACCTAAAACCAACACTCTGTCTGGTGACAAGGGTTTTTACGCTGCTGGTCCTAAGCTATGGAATAACTTGCCTCAGTGCATCCGTCACGCCACATCATTAACAAAGTTCAAGAAAGATCTTAAGACTTTTCTATTTTAATTGGTTTAGTTTTGGTTCCTTGTATTTTGTTAAGCGCTCTGATACCAGTTTCTTCTGTGTTTGAGCGCTATATAAATGCTCACATTATTATTATCTGACTTAAACTCTACCCGTAACGTCACCACCTATTGTCCCAGCGCTCAATAATTTTGCACGAATGGAGCGTCTTTGTACAGAAGACACTTAATACTAACCGGCGTAGCGGTTCGTGATATTTTTTGTTCAGGAGCTGGGTGGTTCGTGATTAAAATATTCATGAGAAAGAGCAATGGCAACTCATATACAATACATAACTATAAAGAATTATAAAGAACGGCTTCTTCCACCAATTCGTCAATAGCATAGTTGGTAGAGAGGAGAGCTATGGGTCGAAAGGTCTGTAGTTCGAATCCGACTATCGATAACGTTTGTCTTTTTCTTCGACACATTTTCGTATGGGTTAGTTTACCCATAGAACAAGATTGAAGGGAAAACCGGGTTAGAGTACATAGGTTTCTAAAAAAATACAACGAAAACCGCTACACTGGTTAGTCTTAGTGACTTCCTCTTTGTTCACTTGCGTTACCTTCCCAAAAGAATGGAGAGAAATCGCCTCCAACGCTCCATTCGTACAAAATAATGGAGCGCTGGGACAATAGGGTGACGTCACGGGTGGAGTTTAAACTTGGTTGATGGAGGTTAGATGATGAGGATTCCAAACTGTGGAACAATATTCTAAATGTGGCCTGACCAGAGAGATGTAAGCTTGTTTTTGTTCTTCAGCCGTGGGTTACAGTGCCTTAGATTCCTGTTAATTAACCCTAGAATCCGGTTGGCTTTTAAAGTGATGTGTATTCAAGAAAAGTTTGAAGTTGAAATATAGTCCCGGATATGGGTGTTCATCAACTGATGTCAGTACATCATCACCCAAGTGGTTGTCAAAGCCGATGTTGTTTTTGACGGTGGGAAACTTGCATCGCATGGCATTTGTCGATGTTAAACCTCATCTGCCATTTGGCTGACCAAGAATGCAGCTGAATCAAGAACTTTTTGAAGAGCTCTGCAGTCATCCACATTGTTAAAAGAACGGTACATAAAACAATCAAACGGCGAATAGCCGTGTGGACGATGTGATGGAGATTGATACATCATTGATGAATGTGAGAAGAAACAATGGCCCTAACACCGTGCCTTTGGAAACTCCAGGAAAGAACATCTGACCACTCCGAAGCTTCACCATCCACCACAACTCGCTGGCTTCTTTGGGTGAGGAAGTTGTTGAACCACTTCAGAAGAGAGCCACGAACTCCGTAATGATATAGTTTTAATAAGGAGGAGCCTTTGCTAGGGTACTCTATCAAATGCCTTGGAGAAGTCAAGAATGATGGAATCTGTTTTCTTTCTGTCATCCAGGGCCTCAGCAATACCATGGAGCGAACAGGGCAACAGCCATGTTGACTTTCAAAATAAAATGTTGTGAGTTTTATAATGATCCATCACATGGCTACAAATAATATGCTCAAGTATTTTACATGATATTGATGTGAGTGATAGTGGTCAGTATTTGGCGGCTTCACTGCGATCGCCTATTTTTATTATGGAGACCATGTTTGCAATCCTCTAGTCATGAGGGATTTTACCAGACTTCAACGACTGTTGAAAGATGGATGACAAGATAGAATATATTTCCTCCGCCATGTCTTTTAAAAAACGGGCTGGAATGGAATCCGGACCTGTTGCCTTAATGATGTTAATCTTCTCAAGGAGTTTACGCACGCCACTCACTGAGATCTCAATGTTCTCGGCATCAGGAAACGAAGACTCGTCCATTGATGGCAGATCAGACAGACTCTCGAAGGTGAAAACAGACATGAATTTCATGTTCAAAATTCTAGCTTTACCTTTGTTGTCTGAGATGGCCTAATTGTTATTGTATGTAAGGGTTGAGATAATATAGTATCTAGCGCCAGAAATTGTTCTGATGTTTGTCATTAGATTGCATTTGGTGTATGAGCAGTAGGAGGCTTGAATTTTTCTTCATTGCGGAATGACTTGAAATGATCCCAGTCATCCTTGGAGTTGGAACCTTTTGCCTTCTTGTACATTCTGGAAAGTGTAATCCATGGCCGGTTGACACGAGATCCTGCAATCTTACTAGGGGTGTTCTTCTTTATTGTCTGCAAAATACAATTCTTTAACAGGAGCCAGTTCTCATTGGTTGATCGCCAAGGTGCCTCGCTGAAAAAAAATTCTTGAAGGGTTACAAAATCCGATCTCACACCTTCCATGTCACCTTTGCTGTAAAAAAAACCCCAGATTCTTTTAGGAGCCTTCTTGTTGACTATATAGGCTGGAAGTCAATGTCACTCATTACCGCCTCATGATCACTAATACCTTACACTATCCGAGTGTTCTTGATGGAGTTTTGATGCGATGTCGGGGTTAGATCCAGGATGTTGCTTGCGCGATCCCTCGTTTTTTGTAGGGTCTAAAACTTTTTGCTCCATGCTTGTAATGGTCAATTGAGAAATAGTGATGCGTTTTATATAAATATTGTGAATTGTGATATTTTGCTGAGTAAGCAATTATCAACATTAACAAAAAAGGGGGGGGGGGGTGTCGTTGTCGTTAGCCTGAGGCTGGCATTGGTACATAAAGGGTTAAGTAACCACAGCAGCACCCTTATTTGACAGCTCTCATATAGCCATGTTATTACAAATTACCAAAAGGGTCAAGAATTTAATTAGCATATTCTAAAACATCTGGTACAGGTAAAAACAGCATCAAAAGTAAATTATTATTGTCAAGTTTACAATTACAATTTAAATTATGGCTGCATAATTACACCTGCCACCCCAAGATTGCTGACAACAGCTATAACTATAAATTGTACTGCCACCAAGTTTGACTTTATATAAAAATGGCGGTCATACGTATAGCTATAAACTTAATTATGATAATGTTGAACTCCCTGGTATTGAAAACATAGGCTTAATTTCCACCAAGTTTGATTCCATATGTTGCTCAGAACCAAAGTTATAAGGCAAATTCTTTTGAAAACGGCGGCCATTTTGAAATCAAAGAAGGCGGCCATATACGTTTGACGAAAAAAAAAATGTTACCAATACTTTTCTGAGAGCTGAGTGCCTACTCTAGCCAATGACACACAAAAAAGCATCCTTAGCAAAATAAAATGCAAAAACATAGCATCCTACACTATATGCCATAGATAGAGGGTATAGTCAAGCGACGATGAGGATGACAAAACTATTGCTATGCGAAACACCAGCAAAATGTATCGTTTTAGATAATGTGTCTGCATGTGTAAAAACGTTTACAATGGTTGAATTATCATGGATAGGTGGATTTGGGGGTTGTTTTTTGATATGTAATATAGTTTAACCGACCTGTTCAATGTTTTACAGTGTCAAGAAAGGCAATAAAACGGCGTTCGTTTTTAACCGGCGTTAAGCAGTGGTTCTTACGTGGTTCTTGATTTTTTTTTAATTGAATCATTTTTTTTTTCGGAACAATTACAGGATATCTAGCGCAATCCCTTTGCTGGATGCCTACAATCATTAATGGTGTATCCTACCTTTAAACATATCACCCCGATTAACATTATTTTTGCCATTGCAAGTGTGAGGCGTTTTTTTGTACGATATAAATTGCAATACTTTATGTCTAACTTATATTTACGTTTTGCGCACATGTAAGCAGTAACATTGCTAATCAACAACTGAGCAACATTTTCATAAAACTTACAGACGAGTTTTAAATCGGCCAAACAGATTATTATAAATTTCACAGAATTCTACTATTCTGTGGCATTAGGAAAGTTAACCCTACTTTACCAATTTCATGAACTCATCCAAACTTCGTTATTTATAACAAGAAAGTGGAATTTTCTTCAAAACCAGCCATTCGTCATAACGTACACAATCAACGAATTCAGTCGTCTTTGCCAAAGACTTTAGCAAGAATCAAGATATTAAAACAATTTGGAATGGACGACGTACATTGTACTGACGCCACTTCCCCGTCGTTTAATTTCCAATGGTCAACAATCCTATTCTACATGTACATGCCTCCACTAAAAGAGCACATTTATTTATTAGGCCTTTATAAACTGCCTTGTAAAAAAGTGTCAATATTCGTAGCATCCATCTTCACGGATTTCTCTGCTCTTTATATAGATGGTAAATTTGTTACATTTTTAGGACGATTGTCGTAGACAAAGCCAGAGACGTGTTTGTTTCTTTGCCTAATTGTAGTTGAAGGTGAGCCCAGTACCATGTAACTTCTCCTCAATGAGGGCGTCCATGGCTTCGTTCTGCGCGACAGTGAAGTGAGATCTCCAATCACCAACCTTGCCTAAAAAACGAAGAGAAAAAGGGGGGGGGGGGGGTAAGGGATAGGCCCATTGGCGGGTCAAAACATGTACAGGTAATGTAGGTAGACATCTTATTTATCACTAGTTAATAAAAGACAGACAATGTAATTCTTGTAAACATTTGAATGCCCTCTCCCCGTCCAACGTTCTCAATTCATTCAGAGGCAAATGTTACATATAAGCTGCATTAATGACCGAGGGTCCTAAACTTAAATGTACCGAATTTCGTAGGTAAAATAAGGAGGCCCCAAATAATAATTCTACCATAAATGTTAATGGAGCTCTTCTGGCCAATTCGATTCTGATTTAAAAGCTACGAGTGCCGCTTTAAAAAAGACTTGCACCTTTTCTCATGAAAGATGCTTTGCCACCTGTATCTTCGCGACCTGGCATCTTTTTAAACAGCGGGTCCAGGTTAGCCATGGGGTTCTTTTTCATGTTGGCGAAGGTGCAGTGTTCCGTGATGGCATCCAGCGTCTCAGCTGAGAAGTTCTTGCCCAAGAACTGACTGATCTGCTCCACGATTCCTCTCAGGTCCTGCATACAATGCGCGCAATGTAAAGTAGAGAGTGAAGTTTGCCAAATCTATGTGATTTTACCTCTGTGCCCTAAAAACAAACATCTGGTTGATGGTTTTGACTCTTTTGGCCCCAGACCTTCGAGCTTTGGCGCCTTTAATTGCTGCTTTTGATAATTCCTTGGCTTCAAAACCATAATTAATTAATAATAGTGATTACCTTTGATGAGTAATTTGGGAGACATCTTCATAGACGCGTACACATAATTTTTCAAACTTTACTGTCACCTATTCTGTTTTTCCCTAATCCTTTTTTTTTAAACGAAATTCGAAATTTATACATTTTGGACCTTGTTCTATCGATCTAGAATGTTTCTCCTTCTAGGGGTTGGGCCATTAGGGAGACATCGAAATGTTTCCCTAATCTCAATTGTCCTCTTGCTAAATCTTATCCTAAAGGGTACAATAATACAATTAGCAATATAATTCATTTGCCAAATTCGATAGGTTGTTATAAACTATTATATCACGAATTTCACTACACACGTATTGACATTCTGTCTGTGTCTCTTACCTTTTTCATGTCTTCAAATCGCAGAACAAGGATATTTGGTTCGTGTCTCTTCCTCCAGAAGTATAAGTAATGTTCCCACCACGGACCGAACACAGCTGGAAACAATTTGTTTAAAGGACAAACGGATCAATAAAAGGGACAGTGCGTTGAGGCACATAGTACCTAATTTGGACGTGATGCAAGACTTGTTTGACACCCTGGGGTACCTACCTTTCCCTTCAAACATCTGATCGAAGAAATCCCCAAACGTCTCGGCTTGTTTCTGCGGGGAGCGGTCCACCATTTTCATGAAGTGGAAGAATGAGACCACGAGGTCCTTGGGGTTGCGCATGACGTAGACGATCTTGGGTTTCTTCGTCCACAGCTGAGTCGGCAGTAGCTGACCAGGCAGATGAGACTTGATGACTCGGGGCGAGGGAATCTCACCGAGTATCTTGTAGGTGTGAGGCAACTGGGGCGATTTAAATAATTGAATAAGATGCCGAAAGCGAGATACGTAAAAACCTGCCGATATGAGACTATCTCCCCCAAAAAAACCAAAAAATTTATTCAGACATTTCTGTCTGGAATGTGTTTGTAGAGTTCAAATTGAGACAAAGTTTTCGACATCAATTTGTAATCGAGATCAGGACTAACTTTAATTTCTGTAATCATATTTGTGACCCGCTCCCACGAAACCAGACATAAGTGTTTTGTTGTTAAAGTGATATATTGTTATTTCCATTTAGTACACATCTTCAGCTTTCATTTGGTACCAAAACCATACCTTTATACCATACATACTTCCAATTTTATGATGATTTTAAGACTGCCCTGTACACGCGATTCTATGGGAATAACAAAATGAAAAGAACAATATCTCACTTTTCAACAAAAACACTTATGTCTGGTTTTGTGGGAGCAGGTCACATTTATTACGTCCTTAACAGAAGACTGTTGCAAAAGAAGTAGCCAGGATAGACTGCCTAGACGGCAACCTGACCAGTCTTTCATAATTACGAATAAATGTCATCGGCCCTCAAGCAGGCAAAGCAAAGTTTTATAAAGTGCCATATAAACCCAAGTGATAAACGCCCCCAACTTTCAATTGAGACACGCGTGAAATTAATTCCTATTTCATCATTTAAAATTGTCTGTACAATTTCTATTAAACCACACCTAAAAATAGTCATCGCCATTTCTTGGGGGGCAAAATGGAGCACTTTTAGGCCCCAATTTTTAACAGTTTTAACACAAACGCAGTCTTGTACATGGCTTCTGTCCTTTTATTGTTACAAACCCGTGGCCTGTCACAAAATGCGCTTATTATAATTATCAACGAATTTGAGGGCACGCAATACACGTAAATATACAAAAGAAACGTATTTGCAGTATTGCATTCCGACTTACGTTTTTTAATTTGCGGATCGGCTCGGGCTGATCGAACTCCAGGAAGGGAACCCGGAAAAAAGTGTGCCTTTTGTTGACCTCTTCCAGGTTACCGTCATGCATCACGCAGGACATGATCTCCTGGGTCCAAGTTGTGCCTGGTGACCAGAGGGAAAATATTACCCGGTGGTTTTTAGAAAATACAACGTGACGAGTATTTAAATGTAAAGGGTATTCATGATACCTGAGACAGTTTAGCCATTTCTATTGGTCGAGGGCCCGTTTAAACAACCAATAAAACCTGGTCCATCAAACGCTTTATAGGTGTCGCAATAAATATGGTACATGGCTCTTTCATTGGTTGAAACTTCATATGGCATGCGCAATGAGTCCGTATATTAATAGTCCCATATCACTCTGCAATACTGATCACGCCATATCGAGCAGCAGGTGGAACGCACACGTCAATCTTCATATGAGGGCTTGTGTTTTAGGCAAATAGCTAGACGTGTTTTATACTCAAAACACGAGGTAATTGTTGAAGAAAATTGTTTAAACATTGTGACTTGTTTTGACGTTTTGATGATTACAACTTTATAATTTATCATACTAGAGATGCAAGTGCTAATAGGGCGCGTATGCTCCCGCAGGTACGGGGTTTGAGCTGTTCTCCATCTGCTACCTGCTTTTGCATACGTCACGATCCACGCGTCGTCCTCTCGGACCTCGAAGTTCTTGAGGTCACCGATGACCTTTGCCGTCTCCGGAAAAAGCGTAATGCCGTCCACCACGACATTATGGCGGGGAGGGAGGTCGGTCCGCGCCATCATCGCTCCCATCTTCTGAGTCAGTTCCTGATCTGTACGCCATTTAACAGAAAAAAACCAAGAAATGGGCATGATGTGATTTTGCATTCAAACTCAAAGTGGGCACGACCATTAGCAGGACTGTGATATAAACAAAACAAAAATCCCAAAATCACAGTCAAATGCTTCAAATTCACATCCTCTTCCAAATTCCTAACAATATACAGGATTATTTTACAATTGTGATCGAATCCCTCAAATAGACGAACTTAAAGCTGTTTGCGAAGTGTCTAGCCCCCCTAAATGTTGGCCAGTATAACCGCGCCTGCACACATCGGATGAATAAGCCATGATGAACTAAACACGGAAGTAAATTGTACCAACACTCAGACGAATACTCACATTCCTCCAAGGTTACGTATTTGTCCATGTTGCCGGTATTTAGTTCTTCAAGAGTTTGCTCCAGTTAATTATACGGAAAATGTCCACGAGTTTGTTTGATTTCTGGGGAGTGAAACACTATATCGATAATGTACAAGTTTATATCAACTGATTACCAGGGCCCCAAACAACACAGTGTACTGTAGTCCTTGTTGAATGAACCACGGACCACGGACCATGTCTTGTTTCATGGATACGTGCTAAAGTGCACGCGCCCGCGGGGTCAACACATATGGAAGTGTTATCAATAGTCGGCTCGTGCACGTACGGTGGCCCATCGCAACGCTGTGCGTATGCGGCACAACTCCGCAATCACGCCGTGTGTAATTTGTTTCGAATATGGTGTCTAATTCACTCTCGAACAACTGTTTCATTAACGAGGTTACATAACTTTCACCATTGACGATTCACTAGTTTACTGATTATCATTAAAATCACTTGTCACTAAAATCACGTGTTCACTTGATCTCTCGAATTGTTCACTTGTAATAGCTATTACAAGACAGTGAACAATTCGAGAGATCAAGTAAACAAGTGATTGTATTGACACTAGCGGTTCACGGTTCACGTAAAAACTGCAATAAACAAAAGAGTAAATAATCCTTAAGAAAGAATACATTGTTTGCTAAATATCTTCAGAAACTTTCACTACCATGCACTAATTATAATGCGAGTAAAGACGTAACCATATCAATAAAGAAGCTATAATAAAACTAAAATGAAGGTTAAAGATCATCTTCTCAGGAATACATGTGTGCTGTAGACCTCACAAAATGTCAGTATCCAATATGAAAATTACTCTTAGAAAACTAATTTTTCAATATCACCTAAATTCTCATTTAAACTACAATGAATTACACAAGGTTATACAGTAATGACATGTTCATTACCTCTGTCCTCGGGTCCAAGTCTTAAAGGATGATCTGGAAATTAACTGAAAAAGGTGGAGCAAATATTAACTTGTAGTGTTCCTGATCGCTGAAATTGGCTATATGAATTATTAGTACATACATATACATGTATATATTGCATACAGAAACTCATACATCACCTCACAGTCCTTGGAATGCACGAGCCAAAGGTGAAGTTATTAATATACATAACAATAGTCCCTTTGACAAACACAGCACTCCCAGGCAGGCAACGGTACCTGTGTGCTGGTGACTAGCCTTAGTGTGAGGAAATACTACAAATACAAACTGTTTTATACACTGCATGGCTATGAGAGCTGGCTTGGTGGCGGTTAATTACATAGCTCCCCTAATTTGACCTATCAAATTACTTAAATTTATAGCAACACTAATTAAACAAACTAGCTACAAGATATTTCTTGATAATATTTGTAACAAATACACAACAATACAAAGGTGTCACTACACTGTCCTTGGCTTTAGTTCAGTTCAGTTCAGTTCAGTTCAGTTCAGTTCAGTTCAGTTCAGTTCAGTTCAGTTCAGTTCAGTTCAGTTCAGTTCAGTTCAGTTCAGTTCAGTTCAGTTCAGTTCAGTTCAGTTCAGTTCAGTTCAGTTCAGTTCAGTTCAGTTCAGTTCAGTTCAGTTCAGTTCAGTTCAGTTCAGTTCAGTTCAGTTCAGTTCAGTTCAGTTCAGTTCAGTGCAGTTCAGTGCAGTGCAGTTCAGTGCAGTGCAGTTCAGTGCAGTTCAGTTCAGGTTGTGTCCTTGGCTCCTTGTCGGAGTGTCCCCGGTCCAACAACAAGACCACCCTATGGATTGGCCTCTCACAGGTAGATTTCCAGTCTGGTGCTTAACCTTCCGGATGTGCCCATCTAAAGCTGTAGTCACACACTAGCGCACGCCATCAGCGCACGAAGCGTGCAACCAATATTTTTTGTACGCACAAAAATACCCCCAAATCGACCGTTCTGAGCGTATAGTACCGCATGTTCACCGCGGGCTGAACGCGTGCCGAACGTAGACACCGCACAGGACCAGCGCAGGCTAGCGTCTAGAGTCAAAACTCACCTTAAAATTAGGAAAAATAAGTGCGTTTGTCAGTGCATGGTGAACGCACTCAGCGCATGGTGAACGCACACAGCGCATGCTGAGCGCACACAGCGCATGCCAACGCACACAAATTGTAAATACCCACCGTTTGTCAGCGCAGGCCACCAAAAGCCACCGAAAGTCAACGCGCCCCCACCGCTAGCCACCGCGCCCCCACCGGTAACAAAACGCACTCGGCGCATGCCGACCGAACATGACCGCACCAGGACGCGCCCCCACCGCCCGGCGACCGAACTAAACCGTCACGTGACGTTCCCAATATAAGCTCTGCGTTTCGGCATATCGACATCAGATCTTGACATCGAGAGGCACTTTTCAAACCTCTCGATTATCGTATCTGCCGTTCTGCGGTCCTGTTACCTACCCAGTGTCCTGCGATCCAGTGATGCCTCCCAAGCCTACTGCCAAAAAGACGAAGACCTCAGCTCGAGGCCGAGGCCGTGGAAGGACTGCCCCCAAAGCATCCACAGCAGCCACCTGCAGCTCCCCTGCCAAGAGTACGAGAGCCCAGACCAGTTCCAGTGCCGACGACCAAGGTGCTGTCCTGTCTGTCCAGCCTCAGTGTCCAGCCTGTCCTGTCCGAGGAGCCTCCCAGACCCCCTACCCTTCCTGCTGAAGAATATCTACGGCGCCTGGCTGGTGGTGATGCTGCTGCTGCTGACGGGAACCAGTCGGATGCCACTTCTACTGCCGGCTCTGTCGCCTACACTGCCTCCACCACCCAGGGGACCAAGAGGAAGAGGACGACCAAGGTGGCCAAGAAGACCTACTTCCTGACCAGGCCAGAAGAGGAGAGCATGCTCGAGTGGCTACACGACAACCCCTGCGTGTGGAACACGAAGATGACCCACTACAGGGACCGTTCCATGAAGGACAGACTCTGCAAGACCCAGGCAGACAACCTAGGCAAGACTATGGACCACATCCTCGGCGGGTGGCGTTCCCTCCGAGACAACAACACCAGGCTGCACAAGAAGAAGTCCGGCGATGGAGCTCCACCAGCCCTGACCGAGAGGGACCAGTAGGTGTGGGACAACTTCAAGTTCCTGCAGACCATCATCACCCACCACAGTGAGCCCTTCCAGAGTGTCCAGCAGGTGATCCAGAGCCATGGCGGGGACCTCGAGGCAGCCGAAGAAGCGTGTGCCGACCAGCAGCTGGGCCTTGTTCCACCCAGAGCCTCCACCTCCAGGCGACCCACCACCACCTCCGCTGCCACACCTGAAGAGGACCGTATCCTTGTCACCCTGGCCAAGAGACTGGAGGACTCAGGCGAAGCCATCAACACCCTCCGAACCCAACAGCTGCATCCCCCGAGCGCCCAGGAAGCCTACGGCAACTACATTAAGGACCTCATCCGCACCATGTCACCAACTCACTTCAAGAAGATGAAGAGGGTGATCAACAAGACCTTGATGGAGTTTGACGAGGAAGAGGACGAGGAGACATTTGCTGCCCCTGCTGCCCCTGCTGCCCGTGCTGCCCCTGCTGCCCTGGGAGGCGAGCCTTCCACCCTTCACCAAAGGCACCCCCAGTACCAGCCACAGCCACAGTACCCCAGATCCAGCTCTGCCCCTTCCTTTGGTGGTGCCCAGTTCTGTTGGCAGCCCAGCCCCAACCTGTGGAACCCCTCTGTGACATCTCCCCATGGTTCTGTGTGGCAATCCCAGGAGCCAGCCTACATGGAGCAGTACTCTCTGCGACGCCAGCAACATCAGCAGCAGCAGCAGTTCCACCAGCTGCAAGTACAGTGCCCAGACTCCAGGTGCCATCACCCCAGCTCCAGACCTCTGCCAGCTCCACAGTGCCTTCCACAGAGCCTTCCACAGTGCCAGCCAGTGAGATCCTTAGCACTGCCTTCCATGCGGCCATGGACAGCAGCTCTACCAGCCTCAAGGACTTCCACAACACCCCAGGCACGTACTTCCTCAGGACGCTTGACGCTTCTCAGACCTCTACCTCTACCAATATCCAGGATGACGAGCCTCTCAACACCCCTCCTTGCCTATCTCCAGCATACTACTAGACTTTGTAGACTTTGTACATGTGTTATTGTTGTAGAATATTGTTTTATAAATAAAAGTTGACACTTTTAACATGTAATCTATTTAGTTTGTGCAATTATTTCACAAGTTAATTTTTAAATTATGGCCCTTTCTATTGAGATGTAATTAAATAGTTTTAACAACACACTTGCAATATAAATTAACTGTAACTATTGCCCATACAATTTGCAATTACCATATCTGGCCTCCTTTTATTTGAGATGTAATTAAATAGTTTTAACAACACACTTGCAATATAAATGCAATTACCCCTCCAATAACTTTTTTCATATGGCAACAAATAAACTCTAATTTCCCATACATATGAAAACTTATTTATGCATACTTTAATGAAATGTAATTTCAATATTACAATTTACACTAAAGTTAGCATTTACAAATATGAAGTTTGTTGAAACATTGTAGGGCCATGTGTTATAGTTATTATCTAAAAATAAAGTGTGTTGTAGATGATGGTATATGTGGGTAATTACATATCATTTAACATAGTTTTAGGGCTAATTACATTTTTAATGCAAGGGCCAGAGATAATTACTTGTATATTTCAAATTATGCTTCAAGTCAATTGAAATTAAGATAAACACCAAACAACAGTTGTAAAAGGTGTTAAAAACTTTTATTATAATAAACAAGAGCTCATATCCTGGTACAACAGGTATAACACAATCATCAAGAGCTCATATGGAACAAAATACATAGTAACACACAATCAAATCATGTTGCCTTGCCAGGGAACGGATCCAGCTTTGCTGTTAACCCAGTGCTTGAGGAGGTTTCTCTGCTTCTTGGCTTCCTTGGTGGCTCTGTTGCCACCTGGCACCACATGGGTGTCAACCAGGTTGCGGTCTTGTCTCCAGGCGCCAGGGATCACCTCATGCTGCAGGTTCTCATGGTCTAAGTGCTGGTTCTGGAGGCGAGGGTAGCGGATGCGCATCAGGTTGTGGAGCGTACAGCATGCCTTCACAATCTTCTTCACAGTGGAGGGGTGGTGCTGCATGGTGGTGATCATCACTCTTAATCTGTTTGCCAGTATCCCAAATGCGTTCTCCACAACCCTCCTGATGGCGCGGGAGAGGCGGTAGTTGTAGATCCTTTTGTCCATGGAGAGGCCTCGCAGACTGAAGGGTTTCATCATGGTGTCTCTCAGGGCAAAGGCATCATCCCCTATGAAGTAGTAGGGGACATTCTTGATGTCATTGGGAAGAGGGTCTGGCTCAGGGAATCCCAGGGTGTTGTTGTCTGCACCTTCCTTCAGCTCTGAATTGTTGTACACATGGGCATCAGATGCAGCACCAGTGCCTCCGATGCCGCACCACACAAACTTGTAGTCCGCGTCCACGAGGGCCATCAGCACCAGAGAGTAGAATCCCTTGTAATTGTAGTAGACGGATCCACTGTTGCTTGGGCACTTGCAGGCTACATGCTTCCCATCAAGAGCACCCATGGTGTGGGGGAAGTTCCACCTCTGCAGGAAGCGGTCGGAGATGGGACGCCATCCATCAGGTGTCGAGGGGCAGGTCATCACCTCTGGCATGTACTCGTCCACGATGGCTTGGCAGACCTCTCTGACGACGACGGAGATGGTGTTGGGGGGTACCCTCCAGCCATACTGCATGTTGTGGTAGGTACTCCCAGAGGCAAGGTGGCGAAGTGTGATGGCGAGCTTCAGGCCAGGCTCTAGAGGTCTTCGGTACCAGGTCGTCTGCTTGGTGATCCTGGGCCCCACTCTGGCAAGCAGCTCATCGTACATCTCCGGTGGCATACGCAGGAAGTTCCTGAAGGACATGGCATCCTCGTTGCGGAGCTCAACCATCAACTGGTCGTAGAGGCCAAACTCTGCTCGTCTAGCTATCCATGGCCGCACCCAAACATCCCTCCTTCTTCTTCTTCGTCTTCTCCTTATTCTTCTGGCGAGGTTGACTTGGTTGAGGGTCAGGTGGAGCAGGTCATGGTTGTGTTGCGGAAGAGCTACCTCCATGGTTTACGATGTGCCCTGATGGCGAGCACAAAGAAACATGAGGAGATCCAGATTTGGGTGCCTTTTTAGATAGTTTTCTCGACGTACGAGTGCCAAATGCTAGACGTGTGCTGACATGCGGTGGCGGTGCGCTGGACACGGTAGACACATGGTAGACATGCGCTGGGTGCGGTAGGACTACGGCATACATACGTCCGATAACGTCCTATGTGCGCTGACATACGTCCGCAAACGCTATACGTGCGTTCACAATCGGTAGACGCGCGATAGACGCGCGGTAGAGTCGCGATCTGTGCGTTCGGGGTGTACGCTGAAGATGTCGTCCAACTTTTGTGGCCGTACTGTACCGAACTGCTAACGCACTCAACGAAGCCCTACCGCGGCTCTACCGCATTCCCCGCACCTCGGACGCATTTTGCCGCACACAGCGCGTAATTATCGTACGTTCACAATTTTAGTGCATGTTCAAAAATATTTGTTGGCATAGGCGCACATGCCCGTGTATCGCCGTGTACCGCCGGCCTTCTACTGAATCTGGACGAACCTCTGACGCACCTCTACAGTGTATCAACGCATTTCGACGCAGGAAAATAATTTGGTGCGTTAGGCGTGCGTTCAGCTGAAACGGTAGTGTGTGACTGGGCTTTAAGCTAGGACTTGTCTCAACAACACGCGCTAGTTGCCACTGGCATCGCGGTGCTATGTCATCGATCATCATGACAATGTCGCCCTTTCCTATATTTCTCTAGGGCTTTGTCCACTTCTTCCTCTCTTGTAGTGTCGACAAGTACTTAGTCTTCCATCGTGACCAAAACTGGTTGACAAGGTACTGCACTCTACGCGTGGACGAGAGAAAGCACTACCTTTCCTTTCAACGTCAATAGTTGACTTAGTGTTAGTGGTTCTTGAGCCTCTGGGAACTTTATGTCCACATATGCGAGGGGTCGACTGTTCACAACTCCTTCTGCCTCAGTCATGAGGGTTCTCCACAACTCATCATCTAACTGCTGCCCATGCTGCTGCAGCAAGGCTAAAACGGCATTCCTGATTAAACGAATCATTTCTTCCCAAGTTCCTGCCATATGATAGCCCTGGAATTATTCATGTTGAATATCACCTTATCACAACTGTCCTTGAGTTGATCCATCTTGGCAAGAGATTTGTCAAGTTCATTGTTTCCACCAACAAAGTTAGTGCCTCTTTCAGATTGTAGCTGTCTCACCTTCAGATGAACCACCGATGAGCATTCACAAAGGAATCAAAGCAGAACATTTGCAGTCTCGATATGCACTGCTCGGGATGCCATACAGCTGAAAATGACTCCCCAACGTTTTAGAGGGGTTTCGGATGTCTGCAAGAAATCTGGTCCACTCCACCAGAGCTTGCCTCTGATAAGAGCCTCAACAAAAAGACCTAGGGAGGCAGCATCTGCTGGGTTAATCTTCGTGTCAATGTGTCGCCAGTCATCGGGTGTGGTATAATCTCGTATCTTCTAAACACGGTTGGCGACGAAGATGTGAAACCTCTTGCTGTCATTGGCGATGTACCAAAGCACCACTCTGCTGTCCGTGTTAAGGAAGTGTGTGATGTTCTCGTACTCCAACTCTTTTGCAAGGAAGGTACTCACTTGAACAGAGACAACGGCTGCTGTGAGTTCCAATCGAGGTATGGTTACTGGCTTCGATGAAGTGACTCTTGACTTCGCCATAATCAGAGTCGTGCCAACAAAGCCCTTTTCACTTATCAGCTGCAAGTGGCTACACTGACCGTAGCCTTCAGCACTGGCATCAGAGAAGTGATGCAATTCTGTAGACTTGGTTATGCCAAAGTTCTCAGTTTTGTAACATCTTGGAATCTTCAGTGATGCTAAGTGGTGGATGTCGTACCTCCATTTCTCCTATTCTGCTCTAATCTTTTCGGAGACTGGGTCGTCCCAAGCATAACCATCTCGACACAACGACTGCAGAATTCGTTTCCCAACCAGCAACACTGGCGAAACAAGACCAAGGGGATCAAATATTGAGCTAACACTTGACATGATGCCACGGCGAGTGAGTGATTTGTCATCAAAGGGCACTCTAAACTGGAATGTATCAGATTCTACACACCACTGCACTCCCAAAGTGCGTGCAACTAGAAGACCTTCTGAGAAGACATCAACATTATGGACATCTTTAGCTTGTAGAGTCGGCTTTGACTCTGATGAAGAAAGAACGCTGCCTTTTGTAGCCTAAGTTTTCTTCGATGGTATCTCGTCAGCCTTCGACGCGAATGTCCTCGCTGTTCCTGAATTTGTGGGCTTGACGTGTTTGATCTCTTCCCTTTTCTCGTCGCTCGGTTTTTGGTGAAAAGGGCTGCAAGCCATGGGGGCCTTCTCCCCAACAAACTTGCACAGTTCGGCAAAGGGTGGGTAGTCATCTTGCCCGATGCCCTGTTTGTCATACATCACGACAACACGACGCCGTCGACTCTGTACATGCCTTGGAAGTTTCTCTATTATCTGTTTGTGCTCGGCTGGGTCGTCAATAACTTTCAACTGGCTCAGTGTTGCCATGGCTGTCTCACATTGGGAAAGGAAATCAGACAGGTTACGGAGTCCCTTTCCATCATCCTGCTTCACAGTTATTGAAGCTTCACAATATTATCTCACGATAGGTGTTTGCAGCCAGCAACTTGTTGCCGTATCGCTCGGTCAAAAGCTTCTTTGCCTTTTGATAGGTATTCTCGCTGTTCAAGGCGAGAAGTCCCTTGGTGCACTTTTGAGCTTCACCACTTGCCTATCTGTCGATGTAGTACAGGCGGTCTAATGCACGTAGAAAGAGTTCTTCCATACAGGAAAGTCAAACTAGCTGCCTTTAAAAACTTCCGGCTTTCTTTTGGGCAGTTTCTCCTCTCTTCGTGTAAGCACGTCTGCCAGTGCAGTGATGGCGCTTGCCACATCGTTTTTTGGTTGGTCACTGGACTGTGTGGGAAAAACTGCATCATGTGGTTCTGGTTTGTATGATGTTGACATTCTGGTATGTGAAGTAGACACAGGGGAGCGGAGCTGTATAGATGCGTGCATTTGGTCGACTGCTGTTTTTCATAGGAACGCCGAACTAATATAGGCGGTAGATTTTGAAATCTACAATGTTTTGGCCTGCATCATAATTTGAGAATGAATAAATCCAGTAGCAAGCAATAACAGTAAATCAGAGGTACAAATTTTGTATTTTTTTTACAATTTTAAACGCTCTAATATGCCCAATGAGACACTGAAACGTAAATTTTAGATTTGTTTTGACAATAAATTAGGCACGAGAACAAACTTTACTGAAATCGGGATTTCCCAAAAAAATTGGCGATTGTGTATAGTGCCCCATCGCTATTGATGTACATGTGCTATATTTCACGTTTATTGATAATACTAAGCGGTTATAATGTGTTTTAGATATGTGTCTACATGTGCAAAAACGTTTACATTAAACATTGATTGGCGCAACTAACTAACTTAGCCTATGTCTAGTACAGACTACATTTGTATTTTAGTTGTAACAATGTGCACATTATTTTTGTGCTATTCTTGGTTTTTCTTTATCGGCCCCTCCAGTTTCGCGCTCCATTATTTTGTACGTATGGAGTGATTGAGGCGTTACCTTCCAAACGTGGAGTGTCGTGGCCTCGCGGTCGGTAGCATTTGAATTCGCTGTCTGTGAGTAAAGCTACCGGTTGTGGGTTCGAGTCCGGCCTGGGACTATGGATAGGTGTGCCCTTGGGCAATGCCATTTGTCACTCATTGTTTATCTCCACCCAGGAGTAAATGGGTACCGGTGAGGGCGGAGATGGTTGATATTGTCAGCCGTTTTGCGCCGAAATGACAACATCGAGATGTATACTCCCCAGAGAGTTGAGAATTGAGATAGCATTTGAAATGATTTGTGGGCCCAGTGAGCAGGGGTAATAATTGTAGCACCGAAAGCGCCAATATTGGTGGATACGTGCGCTTTATAAATATCCATTAGTATTATTATTATTATTATTATTATTTTTAGAGGTATTGCCGCCAACGCACGATTCCGTGCAAAATAATGGAGCGCAATGACAATAGGGTGACATCACGGGTGAAGGTTAACTCCGATTCACTATTGAATATATCCCAAATGCCGAGGATATTGCACCAGACTTAATTTTGGTCAATTGAAACTTTCAAAAGAGTGCCGGCTTAAACTTGACGGGGACAACATGAAGACATTTCGTTGTTTGATTACCGTCAACCTTATCATACTTTATTTTGGTCAATTGCAAGAGAGTGCTAGTATAGACATGTTGTATATACTTGCAGTGATCCGATAGGGGAAAAGGGGGGGGGGGGGGGTGTGAGTTGCCGAGGGTATAGGCAACCCAAAGGCTGGATAACTAAGTGTTCTAAGGTATGGGAGGGGAACCAAATAGAATGGGAGGTGATGATGGGGTGCCAAATGTTGTGCTTGATGATTTTGACGGCTTCTCTGGACTCTGATGCGGCGGGGTACCAGCGTTTGATGTTGGTGATGAGTTCAGCTTGGTTCTAAGTTCAGCCTGGTAACTATTTAGTAATCGATTTTTGTATAGGTCATACCATCCATATCTGTACAACGTAGATCGATAGATAGACTGGTTTATTCAAAATAATCAGTGTGCATGTGGCAATGACAAATCGATGTATAACACTCATTGTACGAAATTACCACCAAAATAATACAGGACAAGACCAATATATACATGCTAAAGAAACAACTGTCAGCTGTAGGCCTAAACCTTACAATCTCGGAATTATTGAGAACAACAAATTATTGTACATAGATGGTCTCGTACTATTTGCATCAATTAAGCGTGTTTCAAGCTAAATTATTTGTAACAATGAAGTGTAGTTCGTATACAATTTAATATAAAGTAGATCAAGGGTTCTGTCATTTGAGTGATATTCCAGATCAAATTTGTCATCGTTTTGCCTTGTGACGCCGAATTTCAGCCAATTGTTCCGTTTAGCATCACACCAATATCAACTAAAAATATCACTTGCTTATAAGAATATCGATATTAAAAAAGAAATCACACAATATGTATTAATTAAAGCATTTAACATACAAATTTTACCGGGAGTGGTATTAGAAAGCATCTGCAGAAGCAGATTATTAGACAATACTACCATTTTATCAATCGAACCAATCTCCTACAAATAAAGCTATATGTCATAAGAATCAATTACAGTATTAACATCTTGAATAGGTAATGTGGTCTTAGGCGAGTATTGTACTGCCGTTCCAAAAAAAATGTGTTGTAGCGGTTTGCTTATTTTTGTTTTAGTTAAAATACCATTTGTTTAATTACTATCTTGTTTATATATGCTTAATATAACATTTGAGGTTTCATAACAAAGGCATACACTCTATTACATTCTATTGCTGAATAGAACGCACAGCATTTTATTCAGCTCAATAGTAGGCAATTCTGTGTAAAAATACATATACATGTACCAATATACGTTAAACAGTACAATTAATAGACAATTTTCATTTACGGAAAATATTTGAATTTTTTAAGTGTATACATATTATAGTGAATCGGTATTTTATTTTACTCTGTAACATTATACAATAACAAATAAAATACTAATTGTCATTCATTTCAGTGTAACCAAACTGTAGACCAGAACGCTTTAAGTTTGAGAAATAAGAACAAACAGTTAAATACCGTAGTATTGTATGTAGTGTTTATGTAGTATTGGGAGACGTTATGATCCATATAATGCGCATATTCACACGTAGCGCAAAAGCTATAGTGGGGCCTAATTAACCCCCTGGAAATGGTTTGTTATGCAATTATTGGGTGGTGTAGATTGTGTTTTATTCAAATTCCACAATAACAATTAAAATATCTAAATCTTTCTATGTTAATCGTATATATTTCCGTTGCTATTACATATTACCTAATGGCAAATGTGACAAATGTGACTACTTGTGACAAATGGCATCACATCTGCACAAAAAAACTGGAATAAGCCTTTAAAATAGCCCTTTACAATCATCGTCTTTTGAAAGTTAGCTTTTTTTGCTATAGGGTGTTTTGCTTGCGACAAAATAGATAGCGTATCCAAAGTTTACTCGATATTTATATCGTATTTAGGTTAAAGTAGTTCATGTCTGAGTGAATATAATATTTAAAAGTCAAAAATATGTATTAAAATATAACATTCATAACATGTATACAGTACATTCCACGCGTGATATAGGCCTACATAATACAAAAATACTGCCTTTTTATGTTAATACCTCCAAACGATGCCAACGTCCTTATCAAGGCACTTGATGGTAAATTAAACAAATAATTCTTAATACCCTTAACCTTGAATAACACATCAACTATTTTCAAATGCACTCCATTTTCAGAAATTTAAAGAAAAAATTCAAGTAAACAGCAATAGAAACAAGCCGAACAATTGGAAAATGGTAAATCATTACATCATCTATTTTTAGTTCATCGTTCCATTATTTTTAGTGACGTCATAAAAAATGACGTCACTTTCAATGACGCTGTTTTTGTCCCCTTGGCTAAGATATCCTCTCAGACAAATTTGGTTACTTTACCTTAGCGTATAAAATCAAGACGAAATCAAGATTTACAAAATGTTCTCTGATGCGATGCCAGTTTTCCCCAAATACCAGCTTCTCAAGCAGAGGAAGTGGCGTTTTCGTTTAGGTCTGGAAAAAAAGAGAGACATCAACATCGCTTGGCTTTAAATTAATGATTAAATGAGATCATTTTACTCGGAATACACTATGGCCGAATACATACAAACAAGAAAACAAGAAATAACTTTCGGCCAAATTATTGCTCTCTCGTGTTATTTGCCTAGTAAATAATCGCACTTATCGAAAGGGTTTAAACTGAAGAAGTAAACATCTGGTAGATAATTTACCTGTTTGTGTTAGTGTTGTGAATGAATTTGATGCAACACAATTACAGTGTTATGTTATTATTGTTTATGTATCTCACCAATGACGTTAAAATCCACTGTCTCGGTGATAACACTGTTGTTTTCATCGTCTGATGTTCTTTCACCTCTCCTGCTGAGTTGCAAAAAGAAATCATAATTATTTAAGTAAAACAAATGGTACTTTGATTTCATTTTTTTCAATGCGTCGTTTATAACAATAACCAACTTGAGAACATTTTACAATAATTGGGACAGGTAAACATTATTTGTATTGTACGCCAATGCCACTTATATGTTTGCTTCGTCGGACAAACGCAACTGAACAGAAAGCAAATGAACTCACTCTTATGCAATAAGGAGCATTGGTTTATTAAGATTCAGCATCAGCAACATGAGTTCCACGCTCACCCACTGATCTTAGTATGTGAGACCACACGCACACGAAGCCGGGATTTGGAAAAGACACGACGTTAGCAAGTCTGCGGACGTTGAAATAACGCAAGTGTCTTGGCCCTTGGGCAAGACTAAGTGGTAACATTGAGGGAGGAAAAACCACCTCCGTGGTTGTAATAGGCGAAAACCCTGACAATAGCCTATCCCGAACACAGCCTAGTAACCAGGCGCGGTTCTAGAGCCAGTATTAGGGACTTTTCGATTTGCACGTTTACTAGTAGACTGCGACGTATGCGGTCACAAGTAGACTGCGACGTATGCGGCACGCTAAATGTTGTACCTTACCTTTTCGATTTATACGACTACGACTACGCTCACTCAGTGACGTCATGCCTTATGTTTGGCGCGCGCGCGCTCGCGCGAAATTCGATTAAATAGCTAGATCAGACATTATGCCGAATCTCCATAGACTTAGGGAAGAAATTCTCCTCGCATACATGTAATTGTATGTAAAAATTCTTTTTAAAACATTTTTTATTGAACTTGGTAAGAGGATAACAAAGTAATCCATCATGATACATGGATTTAAAATAGAAAAGAAATGATTTTTGTTTCTTGCATCATTTGTATTTTGTTTGACTGTGAACTTTAAAATGTCACCAACTTTATTTACATAGCATCCTTGTGATTTATCAAGTATTTGAGCTAAACTTGAAGATGCCTGTAAAAGTGCACTATCTTTAAATATATTTTTACAGAAAGCTTTTAACATTAGGGGAAAGACCCAACACATTAAAAACTTTTGTTGGTATTTATGTAGGCAAGACTCTTTTGTGAAGCCACTGAGATGTACGCAAGGCAAGTATAATGGACATTTTTTGGTAAAAATGTGAAACAATTCTAACAAACTGATAGCAAAAAACAAACGCTCTTGCATTGCAACACCACCAAGCTAAGATTTACAGTAGAAAATAAACAGGTGTTTAAAAAAATATATATATATAACAGATTATATAAGATTTGCAGCTTGTCCAAATGGTTATAGTATTAAATTAGCACATATTGGTATAAAAAAAGGCAAGTTATACTAGCACCTAGGTTTCCATCAGGCTGATGAACTACACGTATCAGATCATTAAGAGTTATTGCAATAAATCATATCTTAATATGATAATGCTAGAAAACAGATTAACTATGTATGAATGATGGCACATCAAACTGAAATAAGGTATATCTAAAGAAATTATAAAAGAACATACATTTTGAACTACTTTACATATTTTACATAGAGCAAAGAAGTTAGAACAAACAAAAAATAGTTTACATTATACAAAGGTGAAGAGGAATATCTGCATGGCTTGGAGATAAGGAAACGGGCCTATGAGTCCTCAGAAACCTAGAAAGGGTTATAAATGTCAAATCATCACTCCTTTTGCTTTGATAAAAGCATGAGCATCATTTGATTTTGCTTCATAAGCTGCTCTTGTAATAGTTCGAACTTCGATCTTTTTCAGCGTCCTCTCTTCTTCTTCTTTATTCATCTCTTTCTTCCTTCAGTTGTCTTCTTTCTTCATCTCTTCTTTTTCTTTCCTCTTCTCTTTGCTCCCTCTCCCTTCTCCGTTCTTCCTCCTGTCTCCTGATCTCGGCCTCCTCCCTCCTCAAATCCAACTCTTTCTGCTTCATCTCGCGTTCCACTTCTAGCTTCCTCAGAAGGTACTGGCTGGTGTTGGAGCCTGTATTTCTCCGCCTCTTCGGAGCTGTGTCCTCAGATTTTAGTCTATGACAAAAGAAAAAGAACAGAATGGCCTCATGATGTCATTGTGAAGAGAATCATAGAAAATTCTGACATTCAATAATTTTGTGATTACTTTTGTACTCATTTATAAATAACTCCCTACATCACAATATTCAAACCAATTCAGTGAAGAATAAAAATGCACAATAATGAGCACAGAAAGATCATGTGACATTTTATTTGATGTCTATTTTAAAATGTTTAGACAAACAAGAAAAAAATGGACAGTTGCACTTCATATGTAACAGTATAACGGTTAATTTTAATTATTTCTCAATATGTGATATGAAATTGAGTTCAATCTCCCTATCACAGAACATGACAGTTTGATTAGAAAAGGCAGGGTTTGACCTGAAAATAATTGTATGTGGCCACTGGAAACTCTTGTATTGGCCCCCAACAATTAAGGATCTACATTCCACAAGCCTATGATGGGTCATTTTAGCAACCAGAAAGATAAGATCTCCCAATTACCTTTTCCTGGTTTCTGTGAAAGATTCAAGGGCCCGCTTCCGAATCTCCACGCCATCCACCTTCTTCTTCTCCTCCTCTGTCTCCTGTTCCTTCGTATCAGCTTCTACCTCGACCAAGCTCTCTACAATTTGCGTCATTTCGGTTTCGGACTTTGTCATCTCTGGTGCAATACCACTCTGCCTTTTCTCCAGATTGTTTTTTCTTTTAATGTTATCTTTAATCAAATTATATCTGTCACGGACTGATCTCCTTGACACATCTAACCCGTGCTCTTGCAGCTTGGTAGCCACCTCATTCCACACCTTCCCCCTCTCGCGAGTGCGGTCTTTATACTGGAATGGATTCAGAAATTCCACCTCCCGGCACAGCATTACATTCATATCATTTGACCAAGTGGTTGACCTATAAGGACAGAGAAAAAAAAGGACAGAATGAAATTAATTTGTGACGAGGTTAAAAATATAATGTATGATAACAATATCTTTGTAGAGTACTTTGGGTTTTAGAGGTTACCCCTATATCAAAAGCCTTGTGAAGTTGAAAAAACAATGGCTTCAAATATTTTTTGGGAGAAGCAAGATAGCCTTGAATGTCTTTAAAAATGTTTATGCTTCATCAAACTCCAACAGGTAAATATATGATCTTCTAAAAGAGGAACAGCCTGGAAGTAATTACAAATTTACAATATTGTACAAACTAGTGAAATTGTGAAGGCTCATGAAGTCTTGTTTAAAGACCATCAGCTCATTGCAGTAGGAATCATCAACCAAGTTGGCAAAAATTGTTTCATAGATTGTGATGTTTTTTTCTTAAGTTTGTGGAGGTGTTGTGGCAAGACGGGATGGGCATTTGACTTCCAATTATGAATTTGTTTTTGATTGATACCCCTGCACTTCTGTCCTTCATCAAGACATTTCATTCACCTTGCTGCTCTTAATCACATCTACATATAAATGATGATACTAGCTTATGAAAATTTACATGCTATACACACAATTTTCTGGCTGTACAGTGCACGTGTTGGCAGTTGATGAGCTATATCACACAACAGATTGGTACGAATGGTCTCGTCTCAACCCAGAAATTTTAATGGGTACCCGCCTACCTGGTCTGGTGAAAGTTCAACTGGTGCTCTGATATGGGATGTTAAATGGTGCATTTTACCTATATACTGACCAAGAATGATGTGAATTACAATAATGAAAGCACTTAGAAATGTATGTGCATTACTTACTGTACTATTAATATATTATATTGATTATTACTCACTTTTTGAGAGCCACATTCTTAGACTTTGAGCCTGCGCCTGGTGTTGAGGGCACCGAACTGGAGCATGATTGCTGTGAGGACTGTGTGGATAAATGGTAAACCAAAGACAAAGATATTTGAACTTGAGGTTTTTAAAATCGCGATTCATGATCATGGGCATGGCACACAAATACGGCAATAATTGACAGTGTTATTCATATAATAATACATTAATAATAATAGCTTTTTCAACAATGGATATGTGATTATGTCTTTGAGTTGGAACAGTGACAAGTTGTTTAGGCAGCAATTGTAAGCTACATATATTTTGATTTACTATATTGCCAATATTGGTATTACTAATACTATTATTAGTACTTTATTAAGGTCAAGACCTAAGTGTAAATTCATATTTCTGATACTGTGATAGCAATACATTCACTAAATTTCTGGCTTTGACTTACTTAATAATAATACTAATAATAGACTCTAGGTCTAGGCCTAGAGTCTACTAATATTAATAATACTAGTAATAGTAAACTAACTTGGCTTTTGCGCACATTTCTTTACTCAACAAGTAGGCTGATCCTAGACCCTATTCATATTTGTAATTGTACAGCAATCGAGTATTTCATTATCCTTTGTCCTCCGAGTCTGTCGATTTTCATTGATGATTGAATGATAAATTGGCCATTTTTATGCCAGTATAAAACTGATACGCCTGCAACTTTACTTGCATGGCTAAAGCATGGCTAAAGCATGGCTAAAGATCTAACACCAATTTCGGTGCATAGGACTGTACTCGATAATTGTGCTGCAACAAATTGGCGATGCATAAATAGAATGTGTTCATTTTATGGATTATTCTACAAGAATTTTGATTTAAGGGAAATTACAGACAAGAGAATGTGTTAATTTAAAAAAAAACTTACGCTTCCACCACTCTCTGCTTGAAGAATCAAGTCAATCGGGTCCATTTTGTAACTTCAAATGTGGTGTTTCTTTCCTGATGTGGTGTTTCGTTTCTACAAAATAGTGATATGCACACTATGTCGTCACAGTTTTCCAACGACGGCAAAACAAGGTTGAACAAGTTCAAGAATTCTGCTACGAACGACGAGTTCGTCGATGCGCATGCGCACTGCTTCACAAATGACCGCATACGTCGCAGTCTACTAGTAAACGTGCAAATCGAAAAGTCCCTATATATTGTAGAGGGCTAGACCCTACGCACGCGACGTCAACTTTTAACTTTTGCACAACCAGTATATACGTATTTTCCAGAATGTACTTTTTATTGCATTTATTTTTTCGCCAATATCATTTTGTTGTCTGCTACGCGTACTTAAACCTTTGCTTCGCGTCTTTGGCTTCGGTTCGCCTGCGACCTCGTAATCACTGAAAGGTAAATAGCTTTTGGGGGCTATACCGGGTTAAATCAACTGTTTATGTTTCATGTAGTTTGTATATGTTATATTGTTGTTGAGTTAACCTGAATAAATAAATCAAAATCAAATCAAATCAATGAAGGAAATAGAAATATCAAAACTATTTATAGGTTCATAACAATAAAACTGATTTAAATGTTTCTGAAGCAACCAGAATGTGGCTGGAGTTCTCGCAGTAGCCTAAAACCCGGAATTCGAAAAGGCCTTATAAGTGTATATTTGTATTATATTTGTATTATTGGAAATGTAAACCACTTGTGTTTTCATTTTTAATAAACCAGCATAATAATAATAATAATAACAATTAGGGTAAGCAGCAACTTCACATAGTGCATCCGCCACGATGAATACTTACTTTTTCTTTCCTCTGTTTGGAAGTTCTGCAGGGAAGAAAAATCATTAAGGTTAAATAAAGAAAATATGCAATTCAGATTCATAAGTTATAATCAAACATTGATCTTGAATTTGTACCACGCGCACTAATTGTGAAATTGCCAAGTAAAGTTTAATATGAAAGCATCATGACACATAATACCTACACCGTGCTTGTCGTGTTGTAGTTTATCTTGAAACGGAAGTTTGGTAGCATTGTACGCTCATTATTTTCTTACCTAATTCATCGTTTGCCTCCCGGCGTTTTCGGTAGAACACAACGACAGCTACAATGACACTGATCAACGCAATTATAGCGAAAATTACTATAAGAGCAATGAGTGCCGAGTTGCCTTGAGGTTCACCTACCCCCTCAACACGTCCTGAAAAGGAACACAATTTTAAGATAACAATCCGACTGTACTGCCTTCAGAAAATACAGATTTGTGTTCACTAATAATAAATAACTTTTGTATAGGAATTTCTTGGGGGAAACGAGAAATGAGATTTTACATATGCACATACAAAACTATCACGTTAGGTCGACCGTACCTGGCAATGCAGATGTCTCGCTAACTTTAACAACAGTCGTTTTATCCCCATCTGGTACCGCAGTAGCTGGTACATTGACGTCAGTTTGGACAGCTGTAGTTTTATCTCCAAGTTGTACTGTTAGTGGTAGTTTGCACCAATTCCCCCGTTGTGGTAGTCGTTTATTTTGTTAAAGAGACAAGCGGAACTTGGTCAGAAGTAAGGGTTAAATCAACACAATATCGAAAAAGCATTTGAACATTTTCTTTTGTATGGTTTGCAGGCAAAGGTTTCACCTACTTCATCATTGAATAATTTGGGTCGTTCTGTAAATTTAGGGTGCGAAAGTCTAGCATACTTTCTGTCCGTATTAACATCGTGGGACAGTAGGCCTACTTTGTAGTTTTATATTATAATCCAAAATAACTTCAAACGATTGGTATTTGTTGAGTAGGCATTCATTAATCGCTCTCCAAAGATAACGGGAGTGCATCGGAATATAAAATCGTACATGTCAGATATAACAGGTACACAAATAGGTATAGATCAGCTGGAAAACATTATTGATGACTCGAGCTAAAAAGTTTGTTTCCAGTAACATTATTGAATCAAATAAATGAAAGGTGACCATCAAAGAAAACTGACCCATACCGACCAATATTTAAACTTTGGTTCTAATCATCACCTCGCACACAACAAAAGTCAACTATTCACACTATGCCACCGAATTGATCAATTCATCACAGAGAAGGAGGACTATGAGACTGAATTGCAGCATATCGAGAATGTTCTTAACGCTTACGGGTGGACTTTCAAAATCCCCAAATATAAACCAACATCTGAGACAACATCTAAGCTAGAGCTACATCTAAGACAACCACCGACTCCAAGCAACAACGTAAACCATCATGGGCCATCTTGTACTATACTTGCGAGGTATGTCCGAACAACTGGAATGTATTTCGTGAACACGGCGGCGTCACGGTGTCACATAAACCGTTCAACACCCTTCGCTTTTACCTTACCAACCTGAAAGGCATAACTCCAGACCTAACAACATGTGGTCTGGTGTTTCAGATAACATGCGACTGTGAGGACACCTGAATCAGTGAGACAGGACGCACTGTATTACCACTACAAAGAACATACCACTATTTCTGTCCCCCATGACGGCAGTTGGTGAACATATATCTGTGCCAGGACACATATTCATGGACAATGTCAAGATCATCGCCAGGGAGGACGACCTCTGGAAATCTGCAAGCATTGGAAATCCGCAAGCACCGTCCCAATATGAATAGCGACAGAGGATACGAGCTGACCAATGTGTACGATCGTCTCGTGTTGTGTGACCAAGCTTGGTCACATGACAAGTCACGTAAGGGCCTCAACAACGCCAGTTGACAAAGACACCGCGATGGTGTCACAAGCTCCTGATACGAGCTTTGTAATTTCAAGTCCCCCAAATTAGGTTCCTTCCATTAATTTGATTCCATCCATTCGGCATGTTCACTTCATAAATATTTGAAAACTTTGCACTTTCAAAAGAAATACGACCTATTAGACTAACCAAGGGTTGCAGTATATAGTAACATATATAGTAACATAGTTTGACTCGCGCCAATGGCATTCTCTGCATAAACCTCGATCTCATAGACAGTGTAGGGAGTCCAACTTCTCAGCTTTTCCCTTATAGTACGTCATCATCTGTTCATCCGAAAGTTAATTGTTTTGTGTATGCAATGTATTTATACGTACATTTTACATACATTATACTAATGATGAATTTATTTCTGAACAGGTCTACCTGGTGTGACTTAGCCCTTACCTCCACGAGTTAGTTGAATTTTCAACGTGTCCACCATGCCGATGGTATTCCCGCTGTTACAATAATAATAGCCGTAGTCTCCCTCTCCAGTTACTATGGTTATGTGCAGGGTGCTCCTCATTGTGTAACCGTACACACCATCCCCGCCAACGAGTGTGTTGACCTGGAAGATCCGGTCAGGTTCCGTCTGATTGGTTAGTCGACTGCCCATTGGACCTTTCCATATTATTATAGGGAGAGGGTTTCCTTTGGCCGAACAAACCAGGGTGGCGATTTCACCCACGTTGGATTCTACGAGGCTGCCAGTTTCCTTGTTTGTGATGGTTACTCCATCTTTAAACAAGAAACAAGGGGAGGGGAAAACACAGTGCATGTCACAACATAAACTTAGTTAACTTAGTTGGTGTGGAGTTGGACTCATCACTACAGCCCCTTTCCATTGTAGGTCTGTTGCCACCCTCTGTTTGTTTTGCAGAGATTTTCATGAACCAACCTGGTGCTTCTAATCAGAGTGTTTGAGAGAGAAACTCGGCCTTCTGACTGTTCTTATTCATATACTATTGCATTACCTAGATGTAGAACAAAAGGGTTTACGTGCTGTATCTCTTGGGATTGTTTTGCCTGGTGCTTGTTTCCGGATCTCTCCATGTTTGAGAAGAATGTTAATCCTTACCTTCAGTTACATTCTCTTCATTTAAATTTTCTTGTAGCCCTGTACCTAGTGGCTTCTTGCCTTGTTTAAATGTATATAAAAACACTATGCTTATTATTATTTCGTAGTTCCACTACCACAATTGGTACCGTTTCATCGTACTGAATGTTACCGTTGCGCTCAACATTTTACCTGCCTTGTCCTTTTGGGTAGACCGATCCTTATAGACCCTCTCTCCAATTCAACCAACTTTCAGTGTTAGTTTGTCAACTTGAAACATCTGCCTTCCTTAAATTTCAACGCAAGCTTATGTAATCTATACAATTCTAAGCAACTCACAGTGTACTGCAAGATTGATCTGGCCGGAGGGCACTACTGGCGGTACCCCGTTATTTCCCAAGCACCGATACGGCCCGGCCTGCTCTTTTGTAATGTTGCGTAGTGTCAGGGTACTCGTTCCGTCGCTGTAGACAGAGGAGAGGGAGACGAGAGACCCGACCTTTTCCCATGTGATGAAGTCAGGGGGTTTGGGGTTGGCGTCTGCGCTGCAGGACAAGCTGACGCTCGCACCCTCCTCAATAGGGTCAGACGGAGTGGCAGTTGGCTCAGAAAATTCCGGAATGTCTACGAACACAAACATTTTATAACTGCCGATTAATAGGCCTATGTCATTTGTTTTCTCAGATACATCAGTTTCCTTCAGTGGTCAATCATACATTTTTAGGCTATTAGTTTTAATAGAGATCAGTAATTATTACAAGACATTTTTGTTTTAATTGTTTAATAGCTCATTTTTCCTAAATCAGTACTTTTGATAACAAGTTATTACTGGCATTGTTCTATGTCTTGCAGTTTTAATCTGGTACAGGAACCTTAGACTGAATGGGGATAAGGGTGAAATGTCGTCATAAATACACCTCACATTTAACATTTAGTATGCAGCTGTCGCAGAGAGTATCACATCTTTCACCGGTTATACAGCACATGTGCACAGCTCCGTTGTTTGCCCTGGTCAGTACACCTGTCGCGAGATCTTGTCTCGTCAATTGGCCATGGTAGTCGCCTTCAGTTATCACTGCCAGAGGCTGATTGGTCAGCTCCATGTCGTCTCTCAGCCAAGTCAGATTGGTAGCTGGGTTGCTGCTCTCGTTGGTGACACAGCTGAGGGAGAGGGTAGCGCCTGCCACTAGTCTGCGCGGGCAGGCTGTTATGATGACCGTTCTGGTACAAACTGGATAAATTGCAACTTTCTTTGAGGAAGGAGTTTTTAGAGATAATATGCCTAAAAATAATGTACAAACAAGAATCTAGAATGAAGTCGTTCTTCAGGATATCAGCCAGTAAGGTGCATTAGCCCAACTGTAGAAATCACCTAAAATGGCTCCCCTCAAACGTTATCTCGCGATAAACTATATACATTAAGGAACTTACATTGGACATCTAGGGGACCAAGAGAGCTTTCTAGACTGACGGGCCCCTCTTTCCTTTGCGCCACGCACCGGATAGTGTCTCTGTTGTTACCTCTTGTCGATGTGAACAGTAAGGAGGCGGTAAAAGTGTAGCGATAGTCTTGCAATACTGAAGAAGATGTGTTACTGGTCAAAGGGTCATTTCCGTTGAACCAATGCAACGACCAGTCAGATGGAAAGCCCATTGACGCTCGACATTCCACGTAGATCGGGATATTCTCAGTCACTGACGGGCTGCCGGTGATTACCGGGATATCTGGTGGCCCTAAATACAAAAGGAAAACAAATGTGGTTATCCTAATGATCCTAACCATCACCGTGTTTTTGGCCTTCGTCTTCGTTGACGACAATGTAATTCAAGTGATGACCATGAGATGACCATTGATTAAAACATTTCTTTACTTTTGAAATAACTTTCTTAATTACCGTTAACACTAAGTGTAGTTGCTACAAACGGCAAAGGTTGTTGCGACTCGTCCGTGCTAGCCACACACTTCACATCCTGTCTGTGATTGGTTCTGTTCGGAGTGAACGTCCACGTGTCGGTGGTGTTGACCAATCCGTCACCTCCTCCAGTGGACGGGCGTTTGGTACTTTGCAAAAAAACACCGAGGATCCACTCAATCTTTGATGCTGGTCTGGTACCCTGAATCTCACACCGAAAGGCCGTCGGTGTGTCTTGGTCTACATCTACAACACCGCCGAGTCTGGCACCGTCAGGGCCGTATAACATCATCAAAGAAGCCTTCGGTGGCACTGGAGACCAAAACAGGACACGATGACTTAGAAGGATTTTAATTATATATCAAGGCTTTCAAAGTTTGGAATATTTAAGATATTAATAACAAATGGCCACTTCCGATGGATGCGTGGGCCTATTAAAACTACTGGCATGTATACACTAACAAAGCTTCTCTTATCAGAATACTGTTCTTAACAGTCAGCAAGCATAAGTAGGATTAACCATATTTGTTCCATATACAAGTTTCATAAGTTATTACCTAGTATGATACAGCTCTGTCGAACTTTGTTACTTCGTGGAGCTGTAGCCATCAAAAAAGTATCTGTTTCTAAGACCTAAACTCTCACCTTTCACGTATAGCGTGACGCTCGTACTAATTCCAGCACTGTCGTCCTCATTAACAACAGTACACAGCAACATGTGCCAGTGCTGACTCTCTACAGTCTGCACTGTAACACTGCTAGTGCGGTTGGTCCATCCGTCTACGCTCTCGGCGTAAGTGCTGTTAGCAGCTGTGAGTTCCTCGCCGGCCAATAACCACGTGAAGGATGCACCTGTATCTATGTCATGTGCTTCGCAAGTAAACCGATGGTTCTCGCCTTCCACCAGGTATGCTATACCACCAGTTGAAGGGTAGCTGCCAGTTGAGTCCGATATAAAAAGGTGGGTGAATGGCGCTACGAAGAATAATAAAATATAACATTTGTCAAAATTAATTTATAGCCACTTCCTTGATTATAAAAATGGTGTGAGGACTTAAGATAGTGTTTTACAGATTTTAATATTTTGAAGGCTTTTATTAAGGTTTTCTTGGCTAGCCTCTCAAAGCTCCTTGGCCACTCGAGCTGTAAACAGAAAAAGTCGGCACTGGTTCCCGATTCCTCCATTCAAACGTAGGAAGGGAACCAGCCTAAACAAATATTTTGCCTAAAATAATTAAAATAAAGCCGTTTAAAGACTTTTCTAAACCAAAATGTTATCTGAAATATATTTTGTAGCCACTTTAATTTTGTTTGAAACAAGATTTAGGCCTACTAACTTCATCACTATTACAGTATTTTTCTCTACAAATGTATCCCTCTGATAAACGTGGTAATAATTATATCCTATTCGTAAGTGGCGTTACTTACACTTAAACCACGCACTAATTTTACAGTGGAACAAGAAGTTAACGGCTATTGCTCGTTTAGCCAATGAGCGTTAGTAAGCAGTGAAGAAGTCACTTTGAACCGAATAGCAGAGGGCGACTTTGATTGTGACAGCCAACTTTCAGGATTTGTATATGGGGATCATAACCTACGTCTTGGTACAGCACATACCATTGACGTCCAGTGTGACAAATGCAGATGGGAAAGGTGGCTGTGATCCAGGTATGCTTGCCACGCACTTCAACAACTCGCCCTGGTCAGCTCGACTAGGGATGAACGTCAAGGTGGACGAGGTGTTGACCAAACCATCGCCTTCTGTAACTGATGTGCTGATGGGATCTTGAAGGTCATCGCCAACATACCAGTAGATATCCGCGCCCGGTCTAGTTCCTCGCACCACACATGTGATATTTTGTTGGGTTCCTTCATCAACACTGACTGTAGACTGAATCTGGTTCTCGCCGGAGTCGTACAGTGACATGCCAGACGGTACAGGAGGAACTACGACATTAGTCAAAAAAGGACGAACAAGGCGAGTACTTTGTTACACACAAATCGAGTTCTAAAAAAGACAATATTGTATGTACATAACAAAGAACAAGTGTTGAACTGTAGGTTTTTCTTTCAATACAAAAATGAATCAAAAATTAGCTTTAAAAACAAAATAAGGAGAATGGAATTTAAAATACAAATATGGCAACTATTAAAGTTGCAGCGCAAACGAAAACGCGTTGTTTGTGTTTTCGCACCAACTTGGCCAACTGGCAACAAAATTGTTGTTGGAAAGTAATTTACCTTTGACGTCAAGTGTGACGCTTATGGTAATACCAGGTATGCCATCCTCGTTGGAAGCACGACACTGCAGTGTTTCACCGTGGTTGCCTCCTAGTGCAGACACGGTAGCAATACTGGTACTGGTAGTCAGTCCATGGTCACCAACCACGTGGACGTTATGGACGGGTGTTAATTGCTGTCCGCCCAGCGTCCACACAAATGAAGCACCTGGATTGGAGGTTGGTACCTCGCAAGTAAACTGGTGATCGACACCAGCCACTACGAACGAGGTGTTGTCAGTAGACGTGTAGTTCGTTGTCGGGTCAGACAGAATGATGGTTTCCGGAGAAGCTACAAGATTACAGCGAAAGCCACTACAGCATGAAACCGCGTTCAATGCATATCTAATGTGTGCATATCTAATGTGTGCATATCTAATGCAAATAAAATGAATTGGTAGCTTTTGTCGGATCCCCCAAAACTCAATGAATCAACGAACCTGATTGTTCATATTTATGTATACGTGTGCATGCGTGCGCCGATTGATTTTATTGCATGTGTTACTGTTGTAAATGTAAAGAAATGTATAATGCGCACGGATCCAGTATTGTTGCTCAAGGGGCTACATAATTATTACCCCTGCTCATTCGGCCAAGGAAACACTCCAAAGACAATATCAGCTCCCTTGGGAGTATAAAGCTCGATGCTGCCATTTCGCCGCAAAGCAGTCCTTGACCTGACAGGTACCAATTTACTCCTGGGTTGGGAGACGCAATGGGAGACCGAATGAGTGACAAAGTGCCTTGCCCAAGAGCACGTCGCACAATTCCAGGCTGGACTCGAAACCACAACCTGCAGAATTACCTGCAGACCGCAAATTCAACACTCTAACCCACGAAGCCACGGCTCTCAAGGGCTACCATCGGACTTACCAAAGACGTCCAGTATCACTGCTTTAAATGGCAACGGCTGCTGGGACTCTGCCGTGCTCGCCACACATCTAACCTCCTGTCTGTGATTGGCTCTGCTTACATTGAACGTCCAACTGTCACTTGTGTTGACCAATCGATCATCTTCTGCAGAGGGTGCACTGGTATTACGCCGCGACTGAACGTCGATAAACCACTCGATGGCTGTCGCTGGTCTGGTACTCCGAACGTCGCATGTAAAAGTTTGGGAAGTATCGGGTTTCACCTCGGCGATGGTCTGTAATCTTGCTCCACTCGAGTCATACATAGTGATAGAAGAAGCCTTTGGTGGGACTTCAAGAGAAAAGACAAAGTACAATAACCGACTACAAAATATTTCTTTAGCAATGCTCTGAAGACTGAAGGTTGTGTAATTTTGTCCAACCTTGTTTTGATGCATTGTATCACTTGTCTGAACACAACCCCCGCGACAGATTATAGATCTGTCTTGTGCATATTTGGCCTAATAACTCATGGAAAAGAGATCAAATTAATTTAAACATATACACACACACAAGTATCCTAATTTAAATAGAAGGCGGTGTCAATAAAGATTTTAAGAACGAATACGATTTCAAACTGCTTTGAAGCCAGGTCTGCAGAATAATATGTAAACATGCACTTAATAACCTCTAACAAATAAAGCAATTAATCGCCGAAGCTCGGTAAATTCAGCTACCTTTGATATCTAGCACCAAACTGACACTGATGCTAGGCTGGATGTCTGCATTCCACGCTCGGCAACGCAGTGACTCGCCGTGGTCACGCCCAGTCACCGATACGATAGCAACACTCGTGCTGTTTATCAACCCATTGGCATTGGTCACATTGGTGACGTAATCCGGAGTGAGTTCCCGACTCCCCACTGTCCAGTTGAATGCCGCCTCTGGATCTATCTCCGGTACCATGCACGTGAACTCGTGAGCGACTCCCTCTACCAGATAAGCCACACCTCCACTGGATGGGTAGACACCGGTAGAATCGGAAAACGATATGTTCGTAGGAAGAACTAAGTTAGATAAAAAATATATATATATACATTTACAAATCACCTTTATAATTCATAGTGTTTCTTATTTAAACAATAAACAAACTGGAATGCCTAATTAGTCAGTGTTTTTAAATCACAGATTTTTGACGAAAAATCTAAGTAATTAAAATTAACGATCTCTATCAATTTCCATGGCAACTATTGACACACCATAAAATTCGCTTTGAGACTATACTGGCCTTCCATAGATGTTGGACAAAACAACCATTTTCCTGTCAAAGGGTTAAAGCATTTTGGAAATATGAACATGCAGTTTTGAAGTGGGCACGCTAACGTTTCAGTCAGTTGTCTGTTAACGTTTGCTTTATCTATACGCACCGTTGACGTGCAGTGTAGCACTGACAGAAGGGTACGGCTGCTGAGACTCTGCTGTGCTCGCCTCACACTTCACCACTTGCCCCTCATTGACTCTAGTTGGTGTGAAGAACCAGTTGACTGTAATGTTAACTAACTCATCGCCTGTTGCCGGTGAATGCACGGTGGTGTTTTGCATCAAGCCGTCTAGGTACCAGTCAATCGTCACAGTCGTTTGTCTTATCAGCATCTCACAGATGAACGTTGTCGGTAGGCCTTGGTAAACCTCAGCTGTCGCCCTTAAGATGGTTCCATTGGAAACGTGCAGTGACATATGCGATACCTTTGGCGATACTTTAAACAGATACAATTTTTGTTTGTAATGAGTGTATGAGAATTCAACAGCCGCACATAATGTATGTGAGGCGTTCAGGCAAAATGAGACTGAACTGGGTACAGGGCATAGTAAAGAAAACTGCAAAATAATGAATGGTTGATGTTTGTTTTTATTTATATTTATTAATATTTGTAATCTTTGCTATGCCTACTATTTACTAACTATAGTTTGGTAAGAAATAGTGTGGAAGTAGTGGAATAAGTGTTTTTAAGCGAAAACAATCAACATTTGTCTATATCACATGCACAAAACTTGAAACTTCAAAGGCCTTTTTCTCAACATATGTTACTTTTTAGCGACATGTTGATAAATGCAAATTTTAAACACCCATAACTTGTTGATGGAATATCCGATTGAAGTGCAACAAACACTATTGTCCGGATAATGTTATTCTCTTTCCTAATATAATAACTGTTAACGCAAATTTTGTATTTCCGCCTAGTTCCGTCTCATTTTGCCAGAACCTCTCACATTTACGAAGTTCTAGTTGGAAGGTAGTATACGTACGTTGTTTATGACAAAAGACCCAGTTGTGCTTGTTGCGATATTCCAAAAGGGGTGAAGAGAAACGTATATGTAGTAAAAAACCACTTCCAAAAGCTACTATCCAACTGACGTCAGACTGTCTGCCGTCACCAAGAGTCTTAAAACAATTAAATGTTCAACTTACCTTTGACATCAAGCGTAACACTGATGGAAATACCCGGATGTTCATCCGCATTCGACGCCTTGCACTGCAACATCAGTCCGTTATAAACTGCCATAGGTACCACAGTAGCTACACTCGTGCTGGTGACTAGACCCGAGGTAGCAGTTACGTGATCATTATTGTCTGCTGTGATTGGTTGGCCACCTATCGTCCACGTGAAAGAGGCTCCTGGATCGATGTCCGGCACGACGCAGGTAAACTGGTGTGCCAACACATCCACGAGATATGCCGTGCCGTTAGTGCATGGAAAGCTCCCAGTTGAATCGGACAGAGTGATAACCATAGGATAGGCTGTAGGATACAAGTTTATTTCAGGTTCATGTTCATTTATACGTACATAATGTAATGTCTGATTGGAAACTTGTCATACAGCAGTATGCATCTCCTTAAGCTCTTCATGTCTCTAGTAATATTTACAAATAATTTTATTTTAATACTAGGATGGATTGGGCATGATGAGATTTTCCATTCAAAGCGGACACGATCCTATTGCAGCATGTGATTTCAACAAAAGATTTTCAAAACCACATCAAAATGCTCCAAATTCACATCCTCTTCCAAATTTACATCCTGAATATAAGGTCGATAAAATAAAATGCAAATTTACATCTAGTGGATGTGAATTTGGACTTGAACTACTTAATGGGACCCATGATGTGAATTTAGAGGAGGATGTGAATTTAGAGAATTTTGATGTGGTTTTAGAAATCTTTTGTTGAAATCACATTCTGCTAAGGACCGTGTTCACTTTGAATGAAAAATCACATCATGCCCATACCCAGTGCAAGTGCTTGGTTGATGTACCTATTAGTCTTGCACTATAACATGACAACTATGATGTTTGTATTTCAAGTAGAAACGGAGATATTATTTCGCAAAGTGCAAAACAAAACAGTTCTGCACATAGACACCCCCACTTAAAGGTACATGTATTTGACAAGTACCATGGTCGTCGCGTTATTCGATCTTTAATATGCCATTGAACATCTTACTGTTCAAATCATAGGCCTGTTGTCTTTCCATTTAAAAAGTGAATTATATCAACAGGTTTAGATGAACGATGATAACACGACTGTTTTGCAACTGCGATTTGACATACCAAAGACAGACAGTGAAACTTCAACTGATGCATACGTTCGAACGGTCTTTGCTGTTATTGCAGTACACTTCACAATCTCAACGTGATTGGCCCAATTAGGAGCAAACGTCAAAGTTGCCGTCGTGTTGACCAATCCGCTGTCAGCTACATCGGTTGGGTAGGTGGTGTTCTGCAGTGTGTTGTTAAGGTACCACTCTATGATTGGAGCTGGTCTGGTGTCCAGTACCTCACAAGTTAAGGTATGTGGAATACCGTGGGTGACGTCTGCGGCAGGTCCGAGCATGGTGCCCGTAGAATCGTAGAGTGCCAAAGACAGCGGTGTCGGTGGAACTATACCAAACAGCGATATATTTTATTTCACACAGACGTTCTAATTCTAAGTTCTAAGTTCTAGTTCTAAGTTCCCACAAAGAATGTTTGAGGTTCATAAGATAGGGTCTTTCTAGCTCAACCGCAATGGTTATTTGACTTTAGATCAGATGTCACAACTGGCGCAAAATATGGGATTTACTCATGTTGTTAATAATAACAACACTAAACTATATTCTGATTCATAAGTACAATATTTTAGGAACTAACTTCGAAATAACGGTAAGTTACCCTCGTAAATTTGTTCAACACTTGCCTTCAACATCTAGGTATATGGTGACTTCGTATCCGGATAGGCCATCGTGGCTAGACGCGTGACAGTTGAGCGATGTCCTATGCATGGACCAGACTACGAACAAGGTACTGGTGGTTATAAAGTACCGGTACTTCTGATGAAAGGTCGTGTCAGAAGATATCACCTGACCCCCCAACGTCCAAACAAATGATGCCCCTGGGTCAATGTCTGGCACGACGCATTTGAACTGATGATAGGTTCCAGTCACAATGTAAGCGGTTTCATCTGTCTGGTAGTGTCTGTTCGAGTCAGACATATAAATTCTCGTCGGAAGAACTGTAAAACCAGAGGACGGATGTCTTTTCATTGAAATCAAATATCGTGTTCTGACAAGTATTTCTACACAAGAAACGCTTTTGAATTGTATTGTAAAACAAACAACAAGAATACCGGAACAAAAGTTATACACTGGATGTTTAAAACACCCTTATATTTGATTGTTGTAAACCAAGTTGTAGATCAAACAAAAATTAGATTTGATTCTCTGTTATACGACTCAATTGTATCTGTTTAAGGGTGCCGGGTGGCAATATTTTTTTCTCCCAAACGACATTGCCATAGAACTGGTTTTTAGCGCATCTGATTGGCTATCTGTTACGTCATGGTAGTAAATTTTACTCTCAATTTATTGACCCTAGGATTTTCAACTTATTGACTCTAGGACTCGGGGTTTTATTGACCCTAGGACTCTCAACTTATTGACCCTAACCCGAACCTTTTTGACCCTAGGACTCTGGGCTTTTTTTTACCCTAGTACACGTCATGCAATGCGACACATGGATGAATGGATGACGTAGATGTTAAACAACCAATCAGATACGCTAAAAACCAGTTTTATGGCGATGTCGTTTGGGAAAACAAAATTGCTGCCGGGTGGTACTACAAAGTACATCGGGTGTTTAGCCTAACCATCCAAAGTAACGACGATGGGCTTGATGTTCTTGTATTTCAACGATTTAGAAAGACTTCCACTTAGTGGTTATAGTGTCGCTTCTAGTTTCAAGATGATTTGTTATGCTTGACCAGTCTGGCTTATAATTACCGTCTACCGTAGAGGATTGTTAATTTACACATATCGATTATTTGTTTGACGTATAGGGCTTGGGCTTGGCAATTTGTTTTGTTGGGGGGTCGAAGGGACTACGACGTGATATTTACCCGTGTTTGAATGAGGAACTTGCGAAATGTGAAATTCTTTGACCAACAATTTCCGAGTAATGGGCTGTGTAGTACGTGCTGCAAAAAACTTACATGTTAACGTCAACAAAAAGTAATGCTTACATTGACTTTGAGTAGTGATGTCATCGATCGCAATGTCTCCTTGGTAGTCGCTGCCCCGTACGGCCTCAATCGCTACTCGGAAGTTCTGTGTGATATTTGTTATATTTATCTTAGCCTGGAGCCACGTTGTTCCGTCGGTCTGCTCGCCGATCAGTGTAAACAGAAGGTTTTCCTCATTTAGCGTTCCGTTTACTGGAATTTGGTACACGTTGAGGGTTCCTTATAGAGTAGAGAAATATAAGATGACTGGATGTAACTTGGTTTAGAATAACGAAATCAGAAGAATAGTAACGGTTTCCAATTCTTTAATAAACAATTTGAAACGTACATACCGATCGTGCTTCCGTGCATGTTGTACCAGAAGTTGATAAACCATGTTAGCCCAGGATAGTATGGATCGTACTCGAATGTACCACTCAGAAGTACGGCATTATCCCCAACACTCCGTGGACTACTTGCCTCAAAGAAGCAAAAATGACCAGTGTTGTCTGTCGATATCAAACCAACCAATAAGTATATTCCACAACACTAATAAACAATGTTGATTGATTTGATAGATAGTGTGCTAAAAACAATCGACTTAAAACAAATCTTTAGATGTTTTAGCCTATAGACGTGTGGTTTTCGAACTTGTGTCTTTGTGTTATATCTGTGTAAGTTAAAAACTATGAATACAGAAGAAGAGGATGGAAAGAGGGAAAGAGGAAGAGAAAAGGGAAGACAGGGTGCGTTGAAGGAAGAAGAGGAACAGGAATCAGAGACAGAGGAAAAGAGAAAGAAGAGAAAGAAGATCGGGATAAGGGAAAGGAAAAGGAGAATGAAGAGAAAGAAGAGGAAAGGGAAAGAAGCGGGGAAAAGGAATAGGGAGGGAAAGTGAAGGGAGAGAAATAACAAAGAGGAGAAAGAAGAGGAAGCAGAACGGAAATAGAAAGAGGATAAAAGAAAAGGGAAGGAGAGAAAGAAGGGAAAAGAAAAAAAACAGGAGGAGAAAGAGAATAAGGGGAGGGGAGAAAAAGGAAACAGAATGAAAGAAACGTGCGAACGAATACCCAACACCCAAAAAACCAAACACAAACCAAAATAAAAAACTGTCGCACGGCTGTTCTCAGACCTCACAGCTCTGTTTGATCAACTAAATTATGTGATAATAATGAGGACAAACAAATATATCTGACATTGGAATGTTCTTGCTTTAGTCCACTTTACCACGTAAAGTCTTATCGTAATCTGGGCCAGTCCCGTCAGATTCTGTCGGTCCCTGTTGTCGGCACATCCAGTCGGTGTCGTCTTCAGTAGACTGGCTCCATCCACATGTATTGTTCTCAAAGTTGCAGTCAGCACATGGGACTACAGAAAGGAAGCACCACTCGAATTCTGTAATTCTTTCTGTTGCGGCTGTTTAAAACGGCTATTGTCTCAGGTGATATAATAAATACCGTAATTTGTTTTGCTAATTGATGTTGAATGTAGATAGTTAGTGTTAACATATTACTATTTCTTATGTGCTTATAGACTAACGCTATTACTTGGTGGTATTTATAAACAGGGTATTTGCTGCTGTATTCCCGTTCATTTAACACCAAGTAGATCCTTTTGATTGAGGATTGTAGGTTACGTGGTATGCGATACATAATTTATTGAACGGCTACGTCATAACCATTAAATTCGGTTCTATATACTGCATGCATTGTGGTTACACACAGCGTGCATTTTGGTTTAGCGTGCATTTTCGTTCCATTCCGTATCATCCACGGCCACACGTACACCGATAGCATACAGCTTCGTAATCTATAGCCTACATGTAAATGACGGAAGAAGTGCAATGGATTAAATAATGTAACTTTAAAATATATTATATAGGCCTATCCTCCAACCAAACGACAAAGATCTATTTTAATAGGCGTTACGTAAAACAAACAATAAATTTTGTTTCTTTCTTGCAATAGAAGGACGATTTTTATGACGTGAATGGTTGATTTGTTGAAAGGTTGATGGTTCCATTCAAAGAGGCGCAGCCGAGTTAAATGGAACAGTACATTTGTCACCGATCCTTGTCATTTGATATTTAAAGCTTCAGTCACACTATCAGGATAAATGCACAAATCACAAGGAATAGTAAACAATGAATTATCGGCGACAAGTGACGACAATCTGCCTGGACAGTCACGAAAATGGCTTAAAAATGAAGACAGAACAACTATAATTGTCACCTCTGCTGTTGGTGGTGGGAGGCGAGGAAAGAACCGCCACGCCAACCCGACTTCCCGTCATGACGCACATCGTACAATGGAATATTTGTCAATGAAATGGGGCCAATGATTCAACGTCATGTGACTAAATTCCACCAATATGACAAAGATCCATTTAAGCTGTTTACACACCTTTAGCTTTAACGTCATCAATGGCAATATCTCCTCTATAGCCATAGTAGTACCTATTAGTGCGGATCGCTTCAAATGCAATGCGGAAGTCTGCGGTTACATCCGATATATACAGCTCGGCTTCAAGCCAAGTTGAAGAGCTAGTTTGCTGGCCACTTCTTGTAAATATCACCTCGCCTTCGCTCAGAATCCCGCTGACTGGTGTCTTGTAGACATTGAGCGTACCTACCCGAATCACACAAATAAAGGAAAATCATTTTGGGGGAGGGGGAAGGGGGGGGGGGGGGGGGGGTAGTAACACCGGACACACGGTGAGCCGTGGCGTTGGGGACCCAACCGGGGAAAATCGTTGACGGAGGACACCGGCGCAGTAGCATTTTGTCGTAAGTGCAGGCAAGCTTTTCTAGAGTTGAAAAGTAGTAGTGGCATGGTTTTTGAGAAAAAAAACAGTGGCGGAATAAAAGTGTTTCTAGAGTAGAATTGTCCGGCGTGGTGGAGGTCACAGGCCCAGTATACATTACAATAATCTGGTTTAATTGGTTCTGAGACAAGGGGGAACTGGTGACAGAAGATCTTGTGGCGAGTGACTGTAGGTATATTGGCGTCAGAGTTAAAGTGATGGAAGCTGATAAATAGTTAACACAGATGCAGCCCTGTGTTGAACGGCATCGTCGATGTCTAGAACCAGACGCTAATCCTATCTTATTTAACATTTGCTTGCGGTACCCAATGCAAATCAGATTCAAATCAGCCAGCCAACCCTGTCTAGCTCGGTTGTCGAGTGGTAAGACAATTGCACTAGTAGCAGGAGGTCGTGGGGTTGAGTCCCATCCGAGATCGTAATTTGTTTTGTTGTTCGAAAGAATTGAGTATACAGTGTACATACACGTCGGTAAAGGGCCAAAATCTAATATTGAATTGTACATCTCTCAACGCAAATTCTATCTTATGAAACACTTGCTAAACTTTGATGTAGAGGCGGCCATTTTGTTTTGTCTCAAGAAGATAAACATTTCCCCCAAAATACGACGGTGATATAACGTCAAAAACTGGAACCCGGTGGAGGACGAGCTAAAATACATCAACGTCTACTATCCTTGATACTCAGTTCTTTTCAGTGTTAAATATACTTACCCACATAGCTCCCGTACATGTTGTACCAGAAACTGAAGCACCACGTGACCTGTGTGCTGTCGTACGTAATGAAAGGACTCAAAAACACAGCGTTATCACCAGAATTAAAGTCATCGGCTTCGAAGTAATAGTAATATCCACTTGAATCTAAACAAGAGACGAATGTATCATGAAAAAAGTACAATGTACACACTCTCAAAAATAAACAAATCAATATTTTTGGAATATGGCACTATACATATGGGTAGAAAACCTTTCAGGATTTAAATCTATTTGTCGCATTTCATGCATCACTTATCAGGGGATACATTTGAAAACTTTGTCAGAAACGGCTTGCCCGGAAAATGCGGTTTTTTTTTACTGGATAAACGGCAATAAGAGTCCAACATGTGCCTCTTTTATTCACAATTTTCTGTGGAAATTTATTTACAGAAGTGATTTTTGTAACATGACCCCTATTCCTGTTAATACAGCCAATACAACCCTACTGCCAATACACCCCTACTGCCAATAGTTCTGTCAAATGCAGGCCCAGTATACGATGAAGGTGTAGGTCCATGATTGCGAGTCCAATCTCCTTCATCATATGTTGCCTGCGACCAGCCACAACTACCCTCTTCAAACGTGCAACTAAACAAAGGCAATTCCTCTGCAAACAGAAAATCAAATAACTTAAACAATATTTTTAGTTGATATATATTGACGAATACTGTAGCTCGCAAGTACGGAGATAAGACAAATGAAAAGTAAACACGCATTTTCAAGTTATTTTTACATCGACATTTTTTTCCCGATCGTCTTTTGCAGTCTTTCAAAGTTTAGTATGCATGGGTGGAGTCTATGACGCGACGCTAGATTCTGCAATAAAGCCTATACAAATGCGTCAAACCTTGTGGGAGAAAAAAAGTGCCCTTATCCTTCCTTTTTTTCAAAAGTTAAAGACGGGAAAGTAGTTGTTTATATTTGGCCTAATAAAAACCTGGCTGCGCGGAAGCAGACAGTTTCGCATTACGCGTGTTTCAAAAGAGCGAGTCGAATTCCCGCCGGCCGCCGCACATCTCGGGCAATTGTTGCAGGCGAATAGTTTATAACTTATAAGCAAGCGGGGACGTACGTGTTTGGTTGCACAAATTAGGTTAATTGAGTAAGGCTTCTTGTTATTTTTACCCATTTGTGAATAGTATTTCGCTACCACAACTGTCAACAACTGGCTAAGGTTAGCATTGACAGTATCAATGTCAGAGCGTCCAGGGTTTCCACTACCCCATTGTAAGGAATCTCGATGCCTGGTTTGATGCTAACATGACAATGGCTACTCACATTATAAAAACTTGTGCTACTGCGTTTTATTACTTATGCTCCAATCACACCAAACTAGTTCTTACTACGTTCTTAACATGTTGCCGAACGGGCTCAGACTGTGTGCGAACGGAGTGGGCGTAGTAGCAACTGTTTACGGTCTTTTTACAAACTTCATGGATGGGCTCAGACGGGAAGGGTGCTCCAGAACTTCGAGCCTACTCAAAAAAATTGGGCGGCCATCGCGTTCTGCAATTAGACGGAGTGGCAACGTACTTAAAACGAGATGGACGTACTACAAACGGAATTGCCGTACTTCGATCCTACTAGAGCGGGGCTTCGGGATCTTCGGGTAGTAATACTGGCTGCTTTCCCACGGCCCGTCTTCCTGTATCCACTCTTTTTTTGGAGGCATGATGCTCGTAAATGTCGATGTCGGAAATCTTCAAAGTGTTGATCTGCGCAGGTTGAAGCGGCAAGCGCAAATGAGGACTGGCAACAACGCGCTGGGTATTAAATAGCCGTCGGGCCAGGACGCGGATGCAATTGCGTTCAGAACGCACTAGGGACGAGATGAGGACGTGGCTAAAAAGAGGTGAACTATTTGGGAACGAAGTGGTCGAGTTAAGAAATAGTTGGAATGGGTTAGGACGTATTAGGAACGAGGTAAAACAAGTTCATAACGGGTTTAAACTGACTACGGACGGGCTTAGACTGCTTGGAAACGTTGCCTGCACGAGGTGAACGGGCAATAATACCCGAACTGAACTGGATACCAACTACTGCGAACAGGTTAAAGACGAGATGGACATATTTGGGACTGTTTCTGAACGAAGTAGCATCGTATTTACCCCGGCGACGCACCGCCATATTTGTTATACACCAACACACATCGTACTATTTTCGATAGTCGCTTATATTTCGTGTTTACCCCCAAGCTGTTTTGGTTTTACGGCTTTATATGTTCACACAGCCCTTTATCCATAGGTCAGAGACCTAGAAACCAACTGGTGTTGTTGAATAAGGCAAGACAACAATAACACGATTGATTGCTTGGGAAGGTCTCGCGGTGAAATCCAGACCTCAAAAAGCTGCGACGACGTGCCGCCATGTTGTTTATACACTAACGCGCGTACGTACTATTTTCGATAGTCGCTTGTAAGTCGGTGCATACCCCCAAGCTGTTTTAGTTTTACGGCTTTATATGTTTACACATTATTCGGCATGCTTTAAACTAGGAATACATGTAGCATGAGTTTTTTTTACTTTTGACCTTTTTACGGCGAAGCGACTATCAGAAATAGTACGGTGGCACGTCGGAGGGTTAAGACATTATTTGGCCAAAGTTACACGTTCTACCCTTAGCACAGCCCGTTTTACGACTTTAGGACGGGGCAGGACGTTTTAAGAACAAGTTTGATGTGACGGAAGCATTACATAATATTAGACTATCAGGAAGTACCTATCAAGGCATTGCACCGCAACTTTAATTCATTCATTTATCTCCAGCCGATTAGATTATTGTAATAGTCTCTGTTATGGATTGCCTAATATTCAAATTAACCAGCTGCAACGTGTTTAAAATTATTGTGCTAGATTGGTTTGTAATGCTTTAAATTACTGTCATATTACACCCTTGTTTATCGATTTACACTGGCTTCCAGTTAGGTTTAGGATCGATTTTAAAATTGTGTTAATAACTTATACAATTGTAAATGGTCTTGCTCCCGTATACTTATGCAAACTTGTAAAAAGGCGTCTTCTTATTACAATCTTAGAAGTTCCAGGGATGATATGCTTCGTAGTTACCCGGTGTGTCGGACTAAAGTCACGCTTGGTGACAGGGCTTTTGAGTTTGCTGCACCCAAATTATGGAATGCTCTCATTGAATATTCGAAAGTCGACCAATCTTGCTGGTTTTTTTAATTCACTTAAAACACCTATTTTTAGTATGGCATTTTTAGCTGTTTCGGTTTTTCACCGAAACAGCTTTTGTAATCGTTAAATTTTTTTTTTTCTTTTTTTAGCTGTTTCGGTTTTTCACCGAAACAGCTCTTGTTTTCGTTAAAGTTTTTTTTTTTCTTTTTTTTTTTTTCCACTTTCAGTGTTTTTACCCATAGGATTTACACACGTTTGTTCTGCCAATACACTTTGGCACTTTGGTAAATCCAATCGACTTGAAACTTGGTATACACTTAGACCTCCACCCACAGATGGTCCTAGAAGAAATTTGGCTCGATTGCGTCATTCAAGGTCACGTGACGTCACGTTAAAGGTTTAATTTTCCCCATTGGTTTTGTACACGTTTTTCTTCAGACTATTGACTTTGGCACTTTAGTAAATCCGACCGACTTGAAACTTGGCATACACTTAGAATACCACCCCCAGATGTTTCTGAAATACATTCGGCACGATTGCGTCATTAAAGGTCACGTGACGTCACATTAAAGGTTTACATTTTTCTCCCATTGGTTTTGTACACGTTTTTGTTTAGACTATTGACTTTGACACTTTAGTAAATCCGATCGACTTGAGACTTGGCACACACTTAGACCACCATACACAGACGGCCCTAAAAGAAATTCGGCACGATTACGTCATTCAAGGTCACAGGGCGTCACGTTAAAGTTTCTATTTTTTTTCCATAGGTTTTGTACACATTTTTCTTTAGACTATTGCCTTTGACACTTTAGTAAATCTGATCGACTTGAGACTTGGCACACACATATTGAAAGTAATTTTAGACACTCGAAACAGCTCTGTGTTTGTCCACAAACACATGTCTAGTTTTTTTAGCTGTTTCGGTTTTTCACCGAAACAGCTCTTGTAATCGTTAAAGTTTTTTTTTTTCTTTTTTTTTTTTTTTTTTTTTTTCTTTTTCAGCATTTTCTCCATAGGATTTGCACACGTTTGTTCAGACAATACACTTTGACACTTTGGTAAATCCGATAGACTTGAGACTTGGCATACACTTAGACAACCACCCAAGGACGGTCCTAGAAGAAATTCGTCGCGATTACGTCATTCAAGGTCACGTGACGTCATGTTAAAGGTAAAATTTTCTCCATAGGTTTTGTACACGTTTTTCTTCAGACTCTTGACTTTGACACTTTGGTATATCCGACCGACTTGAAACTTGGTATATACTTAGAACACCACCCACAGATGGCTCTTGAAGAAATTCGGTACGATTGCATCATTCAAGGTCACGTGACGTGACGTTAAAGGTGCAAATTTTTTCCCCATAGGGTTTGTACACGTTTTTCTTCAGACTATTGACTTTGACACTTTCGTAGACTTGATCGACTTGAGACTTAGCACACACCTCGACCACCATCTCCAGGAGGGCCAAGGGTAACATCTTCATGATGACGTCATCGGGGGGTCACGGCACGTCACATTAAAGGTTCAGTTTTTAGGACCCGCTATCTCTGGAAGTACAGGTCTGATTGGGGTCAAACTTGGTATGCAAGTATTCCAGGGTGTGTTATAGACGAAAAATAAAATGACATCATGATGACGTCATCGTGGGTCATGTGACGTCACATTAAAGGGATTAAAGGTTCAGTTTTTAGGACCCGCTATCTCTGGAAGTACAGGTGCGATTGGGGTCAAACTTGGTATGCAAGTATTCCAGGATGTTTTATAGACGAAAAATAAAATTACATCATGATGACGTCATCGTGGGTCATGTGACGTCACATTAAAGGGATTAAAGGTTCAGTTTTTAGGACCCGCTATCTCTGGAAGTACAGGTCCGATTGGGGTCAAACTTGGTATGCAAGTTTTCCAGGGTGTGTTATAGACGAAAAATAAAATGACATCATGATGACGTCATCGTGGGTCATGTGACGTCACATTAAAGGTTCAGTTTTTAGGACCCTCTATCTCTAGAAGTACATGTCCGATTGGGGTCAAACTTGGTATGCAAGTATTCCAGGATGTGTTACAGACGAAAATTAAGATGACATCATGATGACATCATCGGGTATCATGTGACGTCACATTAAAGGTTCAAATTTCCCCATAGGATTTGTACACGTTTTTTCAACTAATATATATTTGGCACTTGTGTAAATCCAATCGACTTCAGACTTGGCACACACATAGACCACCACACACACATATATTGAAAGTAACGTTAGACAATCGAAACAGCTCTGTGTTTGTCCACAAACACATGTCTAGTTTTTTTTTTCTCCTTTTTCAGACTTTTCTCCATAGGATTTGCACACGTTTGTTCAGACAGGGCACTTTGACACTTTGTTAAATCCGATCGACTTGAGACTTGGCATACATTTAGACAACCACCCAAGGACGGTCCTAGAAGAAATTCGTTGCGATTACGTCATTCAACGTCACGTGACCTCACGTTAAAGGTGAACATTTTCCCATAGGTTTTGTACACGTTTTTCTTCAGACTATTGACTTTGGCACTTCAGTAAATCCGACCGACTTGAAACTTGGCATACACTTAGAACACCACCCCCAGATGTTTCTGAAAGAAAATTGGCACGATTGCGTCCTTCAGGGTCACGTGACGTCACATTAAAGGTTCACATTGTTCTCCCATTGGTTTTGTACACGTTTTTCTTTAGACTATTGACTTTGACACTTTAGTAAATCCGATCGACTTGAGACTTGACACACACTTAGACCACCATCCACACACGGCCCTAGAAGAAATTCGGCACGATTACGTCATTCAAGGTCACGGGGCGTCACGTTAAAGTTTCATTTTTTTTCCATAGGTTTTGTACACGTTTTTCTTTAGACTATTGCCTTTGACACTTTAGTAAATCTGATTGACTTGATACTTGGCACACACAAAAGACCACCACACACATATTGAAAGTAATTTTAGACATTCGAAACAGCTCTGTGTTTGTCCACAAACACATGTCTAGTTATTGATACTGTTCTTTCCGATGAGTCGGACTAAAATCATTCTGGGCATTTGAGTTTGCTGCAAATGATGGAGCAAAATTATGTAATTGTGTACATTTGTCATTTTAATGTCTAGTAATGAATTTGTATATTTGTAATGTGCATTTGAACATCTTTTTTTATGGAATTTGCTCAATTTAAGTTAATACTACTACTACTAATAATAATAAACATAACCGAAAATGGTACACTTGGAAGGCATCTTCATAGAGACGTGCACACAATTTTCGATTGTTTACTGTAACCTAACCCGTTTTTACCTAGAGCTTTTTCCACGAAATGTTATATTTATGCATTTTGGACCCCACTCTATCAATCTAGACTATAACAAAAAATAAAAAAATAAATCGTTCTTTAAGGTGGCTAGAGACTTAGGGAGACACTGAAATGTCTCCCTAAGTGTCACTGTCTCCCAACTACCTAAAAACTTACGCTAATAACAAACCTGTAATTGACATATCGTCAATCGCGATGTCCACTTGATTCCTATTACTTGAAGAGTGCTGTCGAATTGCCTTCAGTGCAATTCGGAAACCTGGAGATACACTGGGAGCATACATATCTATCTGACGCCATTGATTCTGTGCAGTTAGCTGATGGGTCGTGAAGATAACCTGCCCGTCACTCAGCTGTCCATTCATAGGGATCTGAATCATCTGCAGTGTGGCTAGTTAGTGATCAAAGAAGAAAAGACGATTTCTTTTTTACAGCGGTATACGTTTCTTTTTCGCGGTGGTGCGTTTCTCTTGTATATGAGCTCGACTTCAGGGGCGCGCGCAAATCGAATTAATCCACGGTCCCTAAGTAAGATAACAAGTTACTCTCGCTAAAACTCGGAGGTAGCAACACTCTAAACTTTAGCATATCTTTGAAACATCGCGGCCACTCCGCACACAATTTGGTGACCTTTTTTATCTGGTGGTGAATACAGTACATTGTAAAAGAAATGCGTAAAATTACTTCTTCTTTTTTTCAACTGTAAACAACAACAAAACATGGCCGCGTTTTAGTGATCACTGTATTTCACGGATTTTTGATATAAAATTACAGTAATGTGACCTTGAAAATATCACACGTCTGTAGTTTTCATGTTTTAACGTGAATGTATACAAAGATGATAACAATTTAAACGAAAACGTTGTCAAAATACAACATTTTGTGTAACTATACATCAACACCAACAAAATGTTGTTTATGTTATAATCTACTGTTATCCTGCAGTAATCTCAATACGCAACAACTGACCAATCGGAACTGCGGAAATTTGTTGTTCATAAGAGTATGTTAAATTACAGTTTTTTGACCAAAATTGCACTTACCTGACCTTAATGTGCTTTTATTCAACAATTCCATGATAACATTTATATTTTTGGCAAACATAGATCCAGAATCGCATTAGATCTCCTTTCGTATTCAAAATATTGAAATCATTTGTGGGAAAGCGTGACTTTACCATGGCCTGAGAATTTAAATATATAATCCAATTTACGACAATGTCATGTTTGTAGGTTATCGTAGCATTTGTACTCCTAATGTGTAATAAGTTAATTCCATTAAGTACGGTTCCCACTTCATTCATTTCTGTAAAATTAATCTTAGGTTGCTCTGTGGCAACCTAGCAAAATTATAGTAACGTACTTAGTTGTTAGACCTCGTTTTTTACATGATTAGCGCGGTTATTTTAAGGGAACAGTAACGTAAACCGACATCATTCAAACGTGAAAAACAAAACAGCCCGGCCCGTAGAAATATGGCCACTGTTTTTTTACAGGACAGTCCTGGCATCCCGACTGCCAGGATTTCCTCGTCAAAATACAGCTTTATTTTGTATACTGACTAGTACTACACGCAATGTTCAACGATGTTGACTTTTCTATTAAAAATGCTTTTTCAAAAATCGTCAAAGTCTCTTTTTCAATAGACTTGAAATCGAATCGTTAGACACTGTCGTCTTTGTATGTGCATCAAAAGCAACTGTGCCTGCCGTTTAACGTTCCGCGACCCGACAGGTCTAGACGACTTGACCCGTATAAATCCGGGCTGATATTCAAATTATGCATAACGTTTTCATAGAAAAGGCCAATGGTAGCTCATCTGGTATAATATGAATAACTATTAAACATACCGGATATATGTTTCTGTATCAGTGTGTCTTTCTAATCCTGCATATTCCCTTTGTTGTGTTGAACTAAAGAGTACGAAAAGTATAGATAGTCCAAATTATTTTATGACTGTCTTTTGACCAATACAGACCAATATTATAATGGAATTAAATATTATCGTCAAGGTCACATCCCCGTCACAGAATTAGCGTGTGTCTGTTGTAAACCTACGTGTCGTTACCATCCAAAAAACATGTGATTGTCTCCGTTTGTTTGGGTTTCAAAATAGTCGAATTCCCCGGTTTTAACAATCCATGATTAACGGAGAATGATCTCTATGCTACCTTGGGCTTCATCAAACACCTCCATTGTTTCGGTTTGAGCGACACGAAATCCAAAGAATTGACGAAGAAGCGTGGAAATGTTCTTCGCGTAAAGGTACGTTATGCTTTTTGCATATCACTGTGTATACGTACGTGTACATTGTACACGGAGTTCGCTATACAATAATGTAACATGAATAAATATCCATATTCTTCTTTTTCGTAACCAATCAAACTGCGCCGTAAATAGATATTCATATTTCTTGATTTTTAGCCAAGAGTGCTCCGTCTAAATTCGGTAACAGGCACTATGCCTTGTGCACAACAAAAATTACAGATGGTTTAAGTCGGTAAATGGGGATTGTTGCACACGCATCTTGCGGCCGAGGTTGCATATTAGTTCCCATATTACATGGAAGTGCAGTAGATGTGCAGTGTCAATCGCAGCGCAGCGGCGCAGCGGCGCAGGCGGACTAACGACAAGTTATCGATTTAATTTCAAGTCTACTTTTTAAACTGCATTTTCAACGCTGACAACCTACCATAGTAATCGTTATGGGTGTTTTTCATATTGTACCAGAAGTGTATCCGCCATCTGAATGTCGACATATTGCGGACAAGAAGAACAGGACTAATCATTATGGAGTTGTCGTTCTTGTTCAGCCCTCCGTATGAGTAGCAGTAGTAAATGGTTAAAGCTGCGGGGAAAAAATGTGGCACGAAAGATTAGGGTGAGTTACAACTATAGTCAGTACGTCTCTCAAGCGGTTACCGCTTCGCCTCGTTCATTTTTGGCACGCCGTCCATTCTCCCATATGAGTAGCAGAAGTAAATGGTTGAATCTGCAAGGGGAAAATGTGTGGCACGAACGATTAGGGTGGGTTAAAACTCGTTGGTGTCCCAAATAAAACATAGAGAAAAAACGGTCATTACGTAATAATGAGCTCAACACAGTTTCCACCTTTGTTCAGTACGTCTATCAAACGCGGTTACCGCTTCGCTTCGTCCATTCTTGGCACGCCGTCCATTCTCTACATTTGTTGCATAAAACTGTTGAATCTTTGGATTATGCAGCCTTTGGATTATGGAACCTTCGGATTAATGAACATTCGGAGCATCAACATTAATGCTCGGATTACCGAACATTGTTTATATTTTCGAATTAATGAACGTGGGGTACAGAAAATGTGTGCGTTCGGACTATTGAACCTTCGGAATATTAAATGAGACATCTCATGACAAAATCGGCCAAAGGCGAGTAATTACTTAAATTTAAATTTTGAATTAGCAGAGTCCCGCTCCTAATTATTTTGTGGGGGTCTCATTATGCGCATGCATGCGCTTTTGCGACTTAAGCATTTAAGCTTTCAAATAGCGGACGTTGAACAACTGAGGGCAATATAGTCCACTACTGACAAACGTTCACTGTTGACATTTAATTAACAAAACATACAGATTTTTCCAAAAAGTAAAATTAAAAAAGAGGACAATGAACGATTGGACTAATAGTTGACATTTGTAAACCAATTATTTCACAACTAACCAAACGTTGGCCAATTTTCCCCCGTGAATTCCTTATGCTAGAAATGGGCCTATAGCACGAATGGTACAACTTACGCTGGCGTAGTCGGGAATTTAGTAAATAATTGTCTGGTGTCAGGTGTTTAATGTGATCAGTGCCACGGAAGTCCAACTTTGCCATGGCAGCGATATTTTTGTATTACTCACTTCCTGGAGTATGATCGGACGAGGGACCGGTGTAGTGAAGCGGGCTCTGTCCTGGATGTCGCACCCAGTCGCCGTCATCGTCCGTAGATTGTGTCCAGTCACACATGTCGGTTTCAAACGTGCAAACAAATCCCAAGCTCACTAAAAATGACATATTCAGGGAAATTTATGACAAATCGTTTCCTAAATCACACACCAACGGTGGCCTAACATTTATGTGGATGAGTTTATGTATAGGGTCCTAAAACCAATAAAAAAGAGAAAATTTGCCAAATTTGCGTATGCAAAATTGTTAAATTTCGTTTTTGTTGATCAGGTTCGTAAGAAAAGCATTCAGATTTGTTGAATGTACGTATTTAAGCGATTTTGATTGAGGACGGTGTTGAACTAGTTCGCGTCGGAGGACGTGTATGTTTGTATACACGCACAGTTTTGTCCCCGGAATTCAAAACGGATGACGTGTAAACACGTCACAAGCAAACTTTATCTTATCGCAGCGAGCGAGGCCGAAATTATCAGGGTGTGCTCGAGATTCGTAAACAAAAACCAATCCTGCACCTGGGCCAGGTCAATGTCCAAAACAATTCCCAGCGCCAACTGGATAAATGATCCCCGGCCAGGCCGCGTATTTTTTCCAACGATGTTAAAATGCTATTATCATAAATGGACGTCTCTGGACCACACTGAGTGAAATAATCTATTAGGTTCTCGGAGCCTTGCTTAAAATTTAACTCGTCCTGACTTGAAGACCAAAATTAGTAAATGAAAAATGAGCACAGACGGATATCGAACCCTAGATCCTACGATCTATAACTAAACCCATTATCCACTAAGCTTCTGTGACAGGGCCCTGTAGGGTCTACATAAACCGAAAAATAATCTGCCAGGCCGCGCTGTTGTTTATTTACAGCATACATTGTCAATGGGTCTTGATTATTCTGCTAGGTTTTGTTTTGTCATGAGAAAATAACAATGACGTCACACCATCGGTTTAACTCAGTCATGCATGTACATTAAAGCATTTCAAAGAACGGATTTCGTTGAGCTGCCACTAATGGTTAGTATAGGATATGGATCGCAAGATCCGTGGTTTGATCGAGTTCCGGCACCTAAAAGGCTATGTCCATTTTCATCGTAAATTTGTGTTATCTGATGTTATAGATAGGTTTCACTTCAAGAACATGAGTGTCGATCGTCTATATCCACACAGCGTGATAAATAGCCATGTTATGGTGCGTGATGAGATTGGTTACCATGCTGCAAACAAAAAATACGCTGCCAAGCCCATTTTTTCTTAACCTTTGACCCAGCGAAGTTCGATGTGCTTTGCTTTTCAGTACACAGCGTCCCTGGGCGAGTTTCGTACTTGATTGATTATTATGTCGTTTCGTTGTATGTAAAAAAAAACGTTCCTTTGAATTTATCCATAAAGAATCCAGCCAAGTTTTTTTTCTGACTCTAATCCTGTATACCACCATTAACTTATACAACCCGGTTTGCGGCGTGCATCGTAGTTTAACCAATCACATCACACACTCTATAACATGAATATTCATCACGGAGCGTTTTTTATCTAACCAATCCTCACTATAACATCGGAGAACAAAAACATTCGATAACAAAATGACATAGCTTATGCGGAATTTTAACCAAGAATATTTCATTTTATGTCGCAATGGGACACCATAGCATGATACCAAATCATTTCAGCCAATCAGCGACATGCGCCACATTAGGGAACAGTCGGACCTTTTTTCAGTTAGTAGGCCCTAAACCTCCGACAATTCGGTCGGATTCTCTGCAATTGTTTTTGCCATTTTGTACTTAGGCAAGTTATATGCAAGGTACTTTTTCTGTATTGAGGACATACAATCGGGCATTATTTGGTGTAAGTTTGAACTAAATATGCATTTTAATTGTGCTGTAATAATGAACGGCCGGATGAGTTGCCGAAGTTCGCCACGTTTTAGGGAACTCCACTATAACCACAAAATGTACTCTTTGTCCCAAAACAAATTCTTCTTGTTTTTCCCCCTAAGACACATTATATCGTCCTATCTGAAGTGAATTTAATGTCTCTCTAATCAGCTCCGGCCTATTCAGTTATAGGTTATCGTTGCAAAACAATAGGCTAAATCGTTTGCTCGTGGTTCAACACATTAATGTACACACATTTGTTGATGTTGAATAAGGTAAAATTAGGATTTAATAGGGCCATGGGTTAGAAAGGTTAAGAATGTGTGTGCACACGTCTATGGAAAAGCTTCCCATAAGCCTATAACATACCATTATCACAACTAAAAATTGTTTGGCGGTGATAATGAGTACAGGGGCAGATGCAGGATTTATGAATGTGAGGTCCTAGCCATGGGCTCTCCCCCGAATTTTGTTTTACAGTAGAAGCTCTGAGGTGCATTCTGGCACATTATGAGCCTATTTTTTAAATATATTTTGTTCCTGTTGTTGGTTGTTATTGTTTACACTTTAGGCTACCTTTAGACTTTAGGCTGCTGATTAAACGCAATACTGGGAAAAATGATTTAGCCACTAGTGTCCAACATAGTTACTAAATAAATCTTTTAAAAAAATTAATAAAAAACAAACAAATGTATTTTGTTGTAAATAGAGTTTTAAAATTGTTAATGGAATTTAACTTGTTCTAACCTGGTATAAAGGACGACAGAGCCAGAGCGAGACAGCACGTCACTAAACCGATGGGCGCCATGTCGTGTTTTTCGTTCGCCGGGATTCCAGTTCTGGTGACGTTCCGTATACGATCGTCAGATTATTGCGCACACGCGTGATGACCGTCTGGCTTCGAAAACAAATTTAAAGTGGGATTCCCTGTACGGCTGTTCAATACTCCAGTTTATTGCATTTCAAGATGATTTTGAAAATATCCAACTTCAGTACGCGGGAAAAAAACACATTTCACATTCATTTCAGGCCATTGGCTGTTCCCGACTGGGTTTACTCTCCAGCGCACTGTGTGCATAATGCTAACGTCGCACCCCAAAGCCCAAATTTGCCACAATGCTCCGCTGTGCTGGCTTGATCACGCGATTCACGATGCTATTTTGGGGTTATAGAAATCTAAGGTTTTGGAAACCCTGGAAAACTCTGACCCAACCTACGTGAAATTTCCCCTAGTTGCATTTATTGTACAGACGTTAATATTTGTGACCAGATCCTTCGAAATTAGTCTTGGGGACAAGTTTTCAGGTATTAGTTTATCACATGTAGAAGAAAGAACGTCGTTTGCTCTTCATTTTGGTGCATCACTCAGGTTGATACCTTATAATGTAAGGTTGTTATTTGGGTGAAAGGTTTGATTGTTGTCTATTGATTTATGTTATGTGGGACACTGTTAAAAGGTGTATTACTCAAAATTTGTTCTGGCGACTTGCGACTCATTTCGTTGGATTGGGTCACAGTTTTTTGATGTTGTTAACAAAAAACAACCCCGGGAAATCGGTGTTGAGAATCCGGGGTACCTGACTTTTAGCAGCCAAGCTATGGAGTTCGATATACAAAGGGATTTGCACTCAATGTGTGTTGACGTACTTTTAGTTTATATAAGTTGAACTCGGCATTTTTGTCAGAATGTACCCACGTTGATAACACTGGGAATTGTTTGCCTATTTTTGTGCCCAATGTTGGTCTGAATATCAACAGGTTAAATTTGATTTTGAGTTGATGTTTTTCTTGAAATAATTGGTTATTGTTTTGTTGTCGATATGTTTGCTGGATGTTTGCCTTCAATCCTATAATGGTAATTTGTATTTCACAAATTTCAATGTTGGTTAATATGTATTACTCAAAAGATTGGTTGGGTAATTATACATAAAATTACCAGGAATTTGATGAAATATTCCCCAGAAATTGGTGTTTCTTTTCCAAATCTGTTGGGTGAATATTTCAAGGTCATTGACAGATACACACGGCGAGTCCGCGCCGCGACCATATCTAATACGTGCACAGGTCGGCCTAGCGGTAGCGCACATGTAAATAAGAAACCACCGGCAGTACGTACATCTGTAATTTACAATTATACGTCCACATTCACATCTTTTTAAAATATCTTCAATCTTGAACACATCCCTCTTAATGGTTTGTATCTTATCTTTAATGTTTTGTACACGAATCTCAACACATATTATGAAAAACTTGCGCGCATTATTTTGCTCAGTATGGCCCTGTGACAAATTGCTTATAATAACACGGTAAATGCCATGCAAATATACGGTTCTTCCAAACTTTTGCCTGAAGTTGGGAAGACTGGCGATACCTCCATGGTGATATATACCTAACCAGCTCAACCAGGTTTTACAAATATAATTTGGACCAAATAAACCCTCATTATACCCTAACCCCAAACCTAACTCTGACCCAAATACTAACACTAGTTTTGGGGTAAAATCCATAAATCTATTTCGTAAAATTTGTTGAGACCTATTCATCTATAGAAATATATCCAGTGGAAATATTTTGACTCTCATTGTCCCTATTATGTTCAGGTCTCTACAGGGTAACGAATACAAAAATAAAATAAAAAACATGTAGGGGTTACACAGCGGTTCAATTCAGAGATATAGGGGAGGTCTGCGCTCTGTCTGCCATTGGCCTATTCGTGTGATTTCAAATAGGCTACCCCAAGGAATGGGCGTCCCCGTGTAACGTTTGAATAATCTAAACGGTCATTTAGAAAATTTAAAAGATAACAAAACTTAGCACCTGAGTACATCATTCGCTGCACAGAGACACGAGTCGGCTGTGCGTCTGTGCGTGCACATCCCCAAAGTGATTGGCTGAACTTTCGGGGAAACGGCTCCAGAACTAACCAATAGCATTCTTTTTAACACCGTATGAATGGGATGACTAGTGGAGCACGAGTGGAACACGAGCGGCAAAGCTGGAAGGTTCGGTGCTAAAAGAGTCGAAATAACCCAATGTTTGGTTCTGGGATAGAGAGGTAAAATCACCTAAACTTGGCAAAACCTTATCCACACTGTGGGATCCGAACCCGGGCCAAATAGGTGAAAGGCAAGGAGAGAACACAGGCAAACATGACTATCTACTTTATCTTTCGCGCAACTTTCTGCACGATTAGCGCACGGCTTCTGCGTGGTGCCCGTGCGGGAATTGTGCAATGCCACCTACGACATTATCTACGGGCCACGGGCTCACGATTTGTTCAAATGTGTATAACTTCTCGCTAAACAAAATCGTACAGGCCGCGGCCCCCGTGAGTCCGTACAAAAATCACACGGCCGCCTCCTGCCTCCACACGGGGGGATACGGTTAGGATACGGGCTCCGTAGACCCATTGTAGGCCAAATGTGAATTAGGCAGATATAAGTAGTTTGCGGTATTTGGAAGATCAGATCAGATCAGATTAGATATCGCTCCAACCTTGTTGAGGAAGGGGGTGGGCTGACCACATTTCTTCCAAGATAATATTAACTGAAAAGACGCGATAATTCGTTGGCATAACGCGTGGGGTTGATAAGGTTATATAGGCAGGTCCCGTAGCTTGTTTGGAAGTCACGCCATGTACCCATGATTCCCAGCACCGATTTCCCAGGGTTGGTGTTTCTTTAACAAAAGAACTTATATTGTAATAATAATAATAGAGGCAACAAACAGGTGGCTTTTAAACTTGGCTGGGTCAGAGTTTTCCAGGGTTCCCAAAATCGTATATTATACATAATACATAGAATCAGTACAAGCGAAGTACAATTTAATCTAGGCTGCGACGATAACAGATGCCCACAGTTTGCGTGCATATAGAGACTGTTTACCGTATCTGGTACAGTATATTTCTTGATAATATTTGTAACAAATACACAACAATACAAAGGCGTCACTACACTGTCCTTCAGTTCAGTTCAGTTCAGTTCAGTTCAGTTCAGTTCAGTTCAGTTCAGTTCAGTTCAGTTCAAGTTGTGTCCTTGGCTCCTTGTCGGGGTGTCCCCGGTCCACCAACAAGACCACCTTATGGATTGGCCTCTCATAGGTAGATTTCCAGTCTGGTGCTTAACCTTCCGGATGTGCCCATCTAAGCTAGGACTTGTCTCAACAACACGCGCTAGTTGCCACTGGCATCGCGGTGCTATGTCATCGATCATCATGACAATGTCGCCCTTTCCTATATTTCTCTAGGGCTTTGTCCACTTCTTCCTCTCTTGTAGTGTCGACAAGTACTCAGTCTTCCATCGTGACCAAAACTGGTTGACAAGGTACTGCACTCTACGCGTGGACGGGAGAAAGCACTACCTTTCCTTTCAACGTCAACAGTTGACTTAGTGTTAGTGGCTCTTGAGCATCTGGGAACTTTATGTACACATATGCGAGGGGTCGACTGTTCACAACTGCTCCTGCCTCAGTCATGAGGGTTCTCAACAATTCATCATCTAACTGCTGCCCATGCTGCTGCAGCAAGGCTGAAAAGGCATTCCTGATTAAACGCTAATCATTCTTTCCCAAGTTCCTGCCATATGACTAGCCATGGAATTATTCATGTTGAATATCACCTAATCACAACTGTCATTGAGTTGTCATTGAGTTCATTGTTTCCACCAACAAAGTTAGTGCCTCTTTCAGATTGTAGCTGTCTCACCTGGGCCCAATTTCATAGCTCTGCTTAACGGCCTATTTTTTGCTTAACGGGTGCGCTTAAGCAAATTTTCATTTCATAGCAACCGTTAAGCAAGACTTTTTGCTTAACGGGATAAGCAAGGAAAAAGGAGCCTTAACTACCGCATTTTTTGCTTAAGCAAAACTTTCAGTCAAAATGGCTGCCTTACTGCGAAGGAGACGTCACGCTGAAGAAAATCAGCGAAATTATCAAATTCAAAGACAGAGGCGGGTTTTTCGAGACAGACAAAACCCCCTAGAGCTGTTTACGCCCGTTCAAATTTGGGCGCGATACAGGTTTCGCCCGGCAACCATAGTAGGACTTGCCCAAGCATTATCGGCTGAACTGGAACATCCAACTGACAACAACCACGCACTGCCACCCCTACTTCAAGTGTGCCTCGCATTGCGGTACTTGTCCTCGGGGACTTTTGCCATTGTTGTTGGGGACACTTGCCCTGTGGTTAGCCCCCCGACGGCTTGGCGAGCCATAGATCGCACCGTCAGAGCCATCAATCGCGTTCTTGGGATTCGAATAAAGTTCCCAGATCCCCAAGATCAAATCTCCCTGCAGGCACTAAAACAGGGCTTCTTCAAGGTTGCCGGTAAGATAATTCTTTGGTGGAATTTTTGTATAATTGTTAATTGGCAAATGAGGATAGGAAAGTTAATGTCCGCATCTCTGCACAACATTATTTTACACTCGGACAGATAGTAATTTTATCTTTTTATTATGAGGAAAACCATGCTGAGACTTTAAAACGTCAGCACTACATCCATTAAATATTAGCCTACAATAAACTATTAACATAATCACACACAGCTTGGAGAAAGGGGAGAACCATTGGCATCATTTTGCTGATCAAAAATTATATTTAATTTCTAATAATTAATAGTTTTTATTTACAATAAATACAAGCATATTCAGATATATTTTTTTTAAATATGTATTGAATAAATAATCCATAGGGCCTATACATGTATACAATTATTTAATTTATAATAATTAATACTTTTTATTTACAATAAATACAAGCATATTCAGATATATTTTTTTTAAATATGTATTGAATAAATAATCCATAGGGCTTATACATGTATACAATTATTTACTGGCATATGATAAACCACGAGTTGAACATTACAATTGCCGAATGAGAAGTATAGTCATTATCATTTAGAAAAAAAATAGAGACACCTTTCGTTCGTGACTAAAAAAATGTTTCTATACTGTAGTGGTTTTGAAAATTATTTGCAAAAATGTTCCATTTTATTGATAGGATTTGCCAATGTCATTGGAGCCGTGGATTGCACCCATGTTCGTGTTGAACCCCCTTCCGAGTTAAGAAATGAGTTTGTCAACAGAAAGGGGTACACATCCCTCAACTGCCAGGTGATTTAAAAGTTGTGAAATATATGCAAGTATAATAAATTAATGCTATTCAAAACAAATAATTCCAAACTAACTTTTGTCTCACTTAATAACTTTGGATTTGTTGGTGTTTTTCATTTCTGTAGATGGTATTTGACCACCGCAAGAGGTTCACAAATGTTGTGGTCAAATTCCCCAGTGCAGCCCATGACAGCAGAGTTTGGAGAGAAAGTTCTCTGGGCATGGCAATGGAAGCTGGTAGATGTTTTTTTTTATCTTAGATACGAAATCAATATAAAATTTGCAAATTTCACAAATGAATTGCTAAATTGGCACACATACATCAGATATGGGAAACTGCAATAGGCTTTAAATGTTATCCTTAATATTGAACAAGCTGTCTTCTATAATTATTTGAATCGTTAAACATACCTAGTCAAATGAAACAGAGAAAATAATTAATATCCCTATCTTTTGACATTTAGGCAGATGGCCAAATTGTCTGATCTTGGGTGATTCTGGCTACTACCAGAGGGTTTTCCTCATGGCTCCCTACCCTAACCCAGTGACACAGGAAGAAATTGACTACAATACTGTGCATGCCGTAACAAGGTACAGCATTTAAACCCAACAATCCTCATTCAGTCAAACTTCAACTCTAGTGTTTGTCGATATCTGCTGGCGAGAGTTTTACATAAAGTGATTAGGATTTACTTGGATTAGGCATATCACCATGGAATAGACATATCACCGTAATCCAACAATCTTGATGTTGAGTTCCCATTATCATAATTTGCATGAGTAAGGAAGTCACAAAAGGGATCCCTAAAGAAAAAATATAGTTTCTAGTTTTCCATTATAACCTGTGCTCAAAAACATAACACCTCCTTTATGGTAAAAATTCAGTGGTACCAAATTCCAATCTTTTTGTAATCACAAATTCAGGGAAAATCTCGACAAAACTCTTGAAATCGGTTAAAAATATTGACAATTCTAACGAGACTTTTTGTTTTTCGGTGTCTAAGTGAAAAAAAGAAAACCTGTGCAAACATTATTGTGTTTCCTTACTACACAAATGAAGCACCACCTAAAATTCATACAATTATTTACAGGTCACTCATTGAGCAGACCTTCGGCATTGCCAAAAGAAGGTTTGCCTTGATGAAAACAGGCACCAGGGTTCGGTCAATGGGCAAGGCCGCAAGTGAAATCCTTGCATGCTGTATACTCCACAACTATGGAATAGATGAAGGTAAGTTATTCATATTACTTGACCGATTGTGCGTTTATCTTATGGGTGTGTACAACATTGGTAATTGTCAACGACTAGTATCCACACTTGATGTGACCCAACATATACATGAAATAACAAACCTGTGAAAGTTTAAGCTAAATCGGTCTTCAGAGTCATGAGAAAACAGTGGAAAAAAACCTTATGTGTTTTTATTTGTTTTCAAACATCAGATCTTATCCTGCAGGATAAATACAGTTGTTTTACTCATTTCCTAAAAAACTATGGCATTTCCAGCAAAACTATTTCAAGGGAAGTTTTCCAATTATTATGTCCATCTTTATAACATGTAAGTTATGTGCAAATCTGTGAACACTTATATTTTCAACTTTACCAATGTTGTACACACCCTTTAATAGGTCCCACAATGTGTGAATTTCTCAATGAGCTATCCTTAAGATGATGACTTGGAGTGAAATGGTATTAACATGTGTAACTTCAAAGCCACTTTTGTAATTTGTTGGAAGGTGACCTCATGCCTGAGCAGGCTAACATTGAGAGGGATGACCCAGAGGGTAACCTGTGTCTGGATTACAGAGGAGTAGGAACTGAAACAGCACTTGGGCAGGCAATGAGAGATCGACTAGCTACATCCATCTCCAGACATCGTAGACAACTAAATGCACAGTGATGAAGTACTGATTCATAAAAAGCTCCATAAATATACTATAAATACTTCAATCTAAAAGCTGTGTTAAGCAGTTAAACATAATCTTGCTACAGTATGTTTAGAAGTTCCTAAACATAAACATTTAGAATTTAAACATGTTTTCAAACTGATAGCAAGAAAGTGTTTAGAAGCGTGTTTAATTGCTAAACAAAGTTTTTGCAGTGAACACAAAAACAGGACACCACCACAACCAGTATAATTGTGTTTTTTATGTTTTAAACCAAATCAAGCTCTTTTTAAACAATGTCAGGATGAGACCAATACTGGCTTTAGACCCACTTAGCTATGTAACGGTAATACACAAATAACATGGTTTGAGGTTGGACAGTTGCTGAAGGAACTTGTTTGTCAACTTGCAATACCTCAGGGATCGAATATAGACTGTCCAACCTCAAACCATGTTATATTTGCATACATTCACATAGCTAAATAGGCCTCAGGATTAAGTTAAGTATTATGGCAGCTGCTTTTCAAGAACCTGTGCCTTCAGCTCATAATACCTTGCTTGAGCCAGTAACGCTCTCATCCTCACACCCTGTTCCTTTTCGATGAGCGCCAACTTCCTTTCCAAGTACTCGGCCTCAGTGATCCCACTGGCATACTTCCGTTTTGGTCTAATTTTAGATGAGGTCTCTTGCGTTGGTATTCCTTGGCAAGATGTCCCTGACAAATAAATATAATCCAATATCAACTTGTGTAACATTTAACGTATTATTGCAAAAACTAAAGAGCTGACAAAATCAAGGTAGGCTACTTGCAGACGTGAATAATAAAACAAGTACGTTTATAACATTCAGTAGGCCCTTACATGCTTACGTATTGTTAGGTCTGCATGCAGTTGACGCAGTAATGTTGACGGCATTGGACATGTTGATGTTGGACAAGCAAAACAACTGACTATGGACTTTTTTATGGTCATGATTGCCAACGTTATGTTAAACCCAAACTAGGGCTTATGCCGCCAGAAATCATCATCAACGAACAAAGAAACTACCAACCCAATTCAGACTATTTGAAAATCGTATGTAGGCCTAGAACTTGAACAATAAAGCATATCTTTACGTCATGACCGTAGCGTTGAATCTTTTCATGCCATACTTTCGTTCGTTATGTTTATGCAATTGCGCCACCCATTGGCAATACTTACGCATTCACGCACCCCCTCACTCGTTCCCAGCTTGCTTGTTTATGTTTGGACGTCAACTTGGACCCCTTCAGAGGACCCTCGATAACCGCTTTCTCCTCGATATATGAGATCGCCAGCGCAAGGTCCATTTCGGCTGAGAAGGGGGGCGATTTAGGCTTTGCCCCGGCCTGCGCCACTTTCTGATTTATTTCGCCCGCCATTTTTCTGTTCAATTTTCGCTTAAGCAGACGATCTAAAATGTTGCGCGCGCAGTTTGTTTACGTGCTTAAGTTAGCAACCGCTGGTGAAATACGTTTACGCTTAAGCAAATTTTTCTGCTATAGTAAGCAAAAAAATTTGCTTACCGTTAAGCAGCTCTATGAAATTGGGCCCTGCAGATGAACCGTCGGTAAGCATTCACAACGGAATCAGTTTTTAACATTTGCAGTCTCGATATGCACTACTCGGGATGCCATACAGCTAAAAATTACTCCCCAACGTTTCAGCTCACTCCGCCCTTCCTTAATTATAAATGTGTCAAAGGAATCAAGAGCGATGTACGTAAAGGGTGGGGACGGATCTAGTTTGTCCTTTGGTAGGTCAGCCAGCTTTTGCCCACAGGGTGCGCCTCTGAGTTTTTGGCAGGTCACGCACTTCCAAATATGGCTCGTAACAGCAGCTCTTGCTCCCAGTATCCAAAATCCGGCCTGGCGGATGCTATCCAATGGTATCCCATGCCACGTCCAGAATGACAACTTTGAGCATGGTAATGGTCAATCACAAAGTCAGTCACATGACTACGACGTGGAAGCAGAATCGGATGCTTGATCTTTTCTGATACTGAAGCTTGTTCGATACGCCCAGCGACTCTCAGGAGCTTGTTTTCATCCATGACTGGGTCCAGTGAACACAGTGGACTGCTTCTGACTAGGAAGTTTTCTGAACACCGCTGCCATCTTGAAGGCTTAATCTTTCGGCCTTTTCATCTACAGTGACAGGAGTATATGGGTCTGGCGAGGTAGCAATTTTGTTGATGCTGCGATCTCTAAGCTTCTTCATGAATCGAATACACACTGCAACTGCCCGTCCCAGGTAAAACCAGTTTGAGAAATACTCAAATCTTTCCAGCATGCTCGCAAAGTGGGGTGCTTTAGCTTGAACATTGAAAATATATACCTTCTTTACCTCAGGATCAGTTGAACTAATTCATTGAGTTTATCATCTGGCGGAGGGGTTTCGGCTGTCTGCAAGAAATCTGGTCCACTCCACCAGAGCTTGCCTCTGATAAGAGCCTCAACAAAAAGACCTAGGGAGGCAGCATCTGCCGGGTTAATCTTCGTGTCAATGTGTCGCCAGTCATCGGGTGTGGTATAATCTCGTATCTTCTAAACACGGTTGGCGACGAAGATGTGAAACCTCTTGCCGTCATTGGCGATGTACCAAAGCACCACTCGGCTGTCCGTGTAAAATAAGTGTGTGATGTGCTCGTACTCCTACTCTTTTGCAAGGAAGGTACTTACTTAAACAGAGACAACGGCTGCTGTTCCAATCGATGGTCCAATGGTTGCTGGCTTCGATGAAGTGACTCTGGACTTCGCCATAATCAGAGTCGTGCCAATACAGCTCTTTTCATCTATCAGCTGAAAGTGGCTACACTGACCGTAGCCTTCAGCACTGACATCAGAGAAGTGATGCAATTCTGTAGACTTGGTGATGCCAAAATTCTCAGTTTTGTAACATCTCGGAATCTTCAGTGATGCTAAGTGGTGGATGTCGTACCTTCATTTCTCCTATTCTTCTCTAATCTCTTCGGAGACGGAACCCACTCTATATTCACACAACTGTCTGCTGTCTTTTATCAGTTTCAAGGCTGCATCTTTGGTGGTGACTGACTTTAGTTCATCATCGACGTAGAAATCTGTCCTTATGAAGTTAGCTGCTGCTCTCCAGTGGCTGTCTTTGTATGCATCAGCGGCAGTGTAACGTTTGCACATGCTGGGCAGGACGTCGCGCCAAATAAGTGAACCTTCATCCAATATTCACTTGGCGACTTCTTCGTCTCCCCTTGCTGCCACCACAATAACCTCAGGTAATGGCGGTCTTCGACATTGACGCCAACTTGGTGAAACGAACCCTTATGTCACAGGTGGAGGCGACTTAATCCTTCCGGAAACGGCACAGCACGCCCACAAGACTATTGGTCATATCTGGCCCCTGCAGAAGGTGTCGGTTTAATACGATTAAATACGATATGTTGACGATTTGCATTGATGGAATGCCTTGAGTAGGAGCCTGGTAACTGTATCTGTGTGTCTTCGGACAATCCCTTCACCATCAGTTCATGCACCTTTCTGGACGCAATAGTTCCCTTGGCCAATATCGTGGATAGACTCAAGTGGAGCTCTTCTCCATCAATACCAAGCTTTTCTAGTGTGGAATCTGAAATGAAACACGCGTCTGAGTGCTCGTCTAAAAGGGCGTAAACTATCACCTTCGTAGTTAGTTCCTTCTGGTGGTAAAGTACTACAGGGACAATAAGGGTGTCGGAACAACTTTCTTCGGCGTCGAATGCCTGCACTCTATGTTGTAGATTTCACAACCACTATTTCTCTGTCGGTGTCATCCAAATTCTTCACCTCGGCCGTGGACTTCGCGTAGTCATGAAAAAGAGTCGGGTGATAGCGGCCCCAGTTGTCACATCGTTTCTTATTTTGACAGACCTGTCTTCTATGTCCCCAGCTTACGCTCGGTTCAGACAGGCGTTCCATAGTCGCGCCGAACCAAATGAGTGAATTGAGTCCGACGTCTGAAACGAATAAGGGCGACAAGGCGCGCCAGACGGCAAACGATCGACTGCTGGAGTTGTTAGAGCGACTCAGGAGCGACTTGATTTCAATTTGGTTCGGCGCGACTGTGGAACGCCTGTCTGAACCGAGCGTTAGACATCTGAATCAGAGGCCGTTCTTTCTGATCAATTCGTGTTGCTCGTTCAGTGTCATCGCAACGAAACCGCTACAGGATTCCAGCTGGTGTTGACCCTTTTTAGAGAGAGCACTTTTGAGTCGGCTTTGACTCTTTAAGAAATAACGTTGCCTTGTGTAGCCTAAGTTTTGTTATGGTATCTCGTCAGCCTTCGGCGCGAATGTCCTTGCTGTTCCTGACTTTGTGGACTTGAAGTGTTTGATCTCTTTTCTTTTCTCGTCGCTCGGTTTTTGGTGAAAAGGACTGCAAGCAATGCGGGCCTTCTTAGCAACACACTTGCACAGTTCGGCAAAGGGCGGGTAGTCATCTTGCCCGATGCCCTGTTTGTCATGCATTCATTGGTCGACAACACAAAGCCATCGATTCTATACATGCCTTAGAAGTTTCCCTATTTTCTTGTTCTCGGCTGGGTCGTCAAAAACTTTCAACTGGCTCAGTTTTTCCATGGCTGTCTCACATTGGAAAAGGAAATCTGACAGGTTATGGACTCCCTTTCCATCAGTCTGCTTCACAGTTGGCCATTGGTTTATTCCTTCACGATAGGTGTTTGCAGCAAGCAACTTGTTGCCGTATCGCTCGGTCAAAAGTTTGTTTGCCTTTTGATAGACATTCTCGCTCTTCAAGGCGAGAAGTCCCTTGATGCACTTTCGAGCTTCACCACTTGTGTATCTGCCGAGGTAGTACAGGCGGTCTACTGCTGATGGGTAACGCTGCTCTATACAGGGTGAACCTAAAAAAACAAAACCCACCGGAAAATGGCAATAATCCCGAAAGTATATATTTCATGGAAAAACTGAAGTCAATATCAGAAAGTAGGAGCTACAAGCTTTCTTCTGACACCTACATTGCAGGCCTACGGTCACTGGTAACTGAGTACCATTGTCTTGAAAACCATAGGCAGATTTCAGAAATGTCCAAATAGGCAAATAAGGTCGCCTGGAAAAGAACAAGAACATTATTCCCTTTGTTATAACCTGTTTATTTGAAACAATAACAATGAAAACACTTATTTGGCTTTCATAAGCATCTTTCTCAGTCCTTAAGGTCCGATTCCTTCAACATGGCCGCCACCTCTCTCAACGCAAATTTCACATCGTCTTTGCATATTCTGCACTGCTCTCCTCACCATCCCCGGATCTTGTCGTAAAATGTCAACTTCTTGCTGAATCCTCTCCCGTAATTCCACAAGGTTCCGTGGGGGACTAGCGTAGACCTTATTCTTAAGGTATACCCAAAGGAAAAAGTCACATGGAGTCTAGGATTAGGATTACATAATTCAATGTCGATCATTGAACCTGGGCCACATAAAGACGCGGTTGGATGCACACCACTGACCGCGAAGCGAGATGGTTAATTTCCATGTGGCTTACAAAATTATTGATTTCGACATTTCTGAAATCTGCCTATGGTTTTCAAGACAATGGTACTCAGTTACCAGTGACCGTAGGCCTGCGATGTAGGTGTCAGAAGAAAGCTTGTAGCTCCTACTTTCTGATATTGACTTCAGTTTTTCCATGAAATGTATACTTTCGGGATTATGGCCATTTTCCGGTGGGTTTCGATTTTTTAGGTTCACCCTGTATAGTACATAGAAGGAGTTCTTCCATACAGGAAAGTCAAACACGCTGCCTTAAAAACCTTCAGGCTTTCTTTTGGGCAGTTTCTCCTCTCTTCGTGTAAGCACGTCTGCCAGTGCCATTGATGGCTCCTGCCACATCGTTTTTTGGGTGGTCACTGAACTGTGTGGGAAGAACTGCATCATGTGGTTCTGGTTTGTATGATGTTGACATTCTGGTATGTGAAGTAGACAAAGGGGGGCGGAGCTGTATAGGTGCGGGGGGGGGGGGGGGGGGGGGGGCAGGGCTGTCGATGCAAGGGGCGGTGATGTCGATGTCCAGAGGACATCATCTCCAGTTACTGTATCATGGATAATACGCTAAGGTTGCTGTCCATCATTCAGTGGATTATCATTGATTGCCTCATTAGTAAACGGCCCATCTATTTATTTTGGGAGGTCGTTCACATCAAAGAGTGAGGGCTGATGACTCGACTGAGAAGATTCGCCGTCATTTGTCCAGTACTTGAAGCTTAGCTCTGCTCGCTTCCATCTCCATCTGGGGTTTCAACTGCTTAGCTCGTCGTTCAAGTTCAAGGCGTGAGATTTGAACCTGCTGCATTATACACTGGTTCCTCATTTCTAATGAACGCCTCGATAGCTTCATTCTGGTGCATTTGGTCGACTGCTGTTTTTCATAGGAACGCCGAACTATAGGCGGTAGATTTGAAATGTTTTGGCCTACATCATAATTTGAGAATGAATAAATCCAGTAGCAAGCAATAACAGTAAATCAGAGGTACAAATTTGGTATTTTTGTTACAATTTTAAACGCTCTAATATGCCCAATTGGCGATTGTGTATAGTGCCCCATCGCTATTGATGTACATGTGCTATATTTCAGGTTTCTTGATAATACTAAGCGGTTATAATGTGTTTTAGATATGTGTCTACATGTGCAAAAACGTTTACATTAAACATTGATTGGCGCAACTAACTAACTTAGCCTATGTCTAGTACAGACTACATTTTTATTTTAGTTGTAACAATGTGCAAATAATTTGTGTGCTATTCTTAGTTTTTCTTTATCGGCCCCTCCAGTTTCGCGCTCCATTATTTTGTACGCGTGGAGTGGTTGAGGCGTTACCTTCCAAAAGTGGAGTGTTTTAGCCTCGCGGTCGGGAGCATTTGAATTCGCCGTCTGTGAGTAAAGCTACCGGTTGTGGGTTCGAGTCCGGCCTGGGACTATGGATACGTGTGCCCTTGGGCAATGCAATTTGTCACTCATTGTTTATCTCCACCCAGGAGTAAATGGGTACCGGTGAGGGCGGAGATGGTTGATATTGTCAGCCGTTTTGCGCCGAAATGACAACATTCAGATGTATACTCCCCAGAGAGTTGAGAATTGAGATAGCATTTGAAATGATTTGTGGGCCCAGTGAGCAGGTGTAATAATTGGTTGATACGTGCGCTTTATAAATATCCATTAAATATTATTATTATTATTATTATTAGAGGTATTGCCGCCAACGAACGATTCCGTGCAAAATAATAGAGCGCAAAGACAATAGGGTGACACCAAGGGTGAAGGTTAACTCTAATTCACTATTGAATATACCCCAAATGGCGAGGATATTGCACCGGACTTTAATATTTTGGTCGATTGAAAGATTCAAAAGAGTGCCGGCCTAAACTTGACGGGGACAACATGAAAGCATTTGGTAGTTTGATAACCGTCAACTTTATCATACTTTATTTTGGTCGATTGCAAGAGAGTGCTAATGTAGACATGTTGTATATACTTGCAGTGATCCGATTGGGGGAAATGGGGGTTGGGGGGTTCGGGGGGGGGGGGGTTGCCAAGGGTACAGGCAACCCATAGGCTGGATAACTAAGTGTTCTAAGGTATGGGAGAAAAACCAATCGGACTGGGAGGTGATGATGGGGTGCCAAATGTCGCTATAGAAACCGATGTCTTGGGGAACCGCGTTGTGCTTGATGATTTTGATGGCTTCTCTGCATGATGCGGCGGGGGTACCAGCGTTTGATGCTGGTGATGAGTTCAGCTTGGTTCTATTGGTTCAGCCTGGTAACTATTTAGTAATCGAATTCTTTATAGGTCATATCATTCATATCTGTACAATGTAGATCGATAGATAGACTGGTTTATTCAAAACAATCAGTGTGCATGTGGCAATGACAAATCGATGTATAACACTCATTGTACGAAATTACCACAAAAATAATACAGGACAAGGCCAATATACATACATGCTAAAGAAACAACCTGTCAGCTGTAGGCCTAAACCTTATAATCTCGGAATTATTGAGAACAAAAAATTATTGTACATAAATGGTCTCGTACTATTTGCATCAATTAAGCGTGTTTCAAGCTAAATTATTTGGAACAATGAAGTATAGTCCGTATACAATTTAATATAAAGTAGATCAAGGGTTCGGTCCTTTGAGTGATATTCCAGATCAAATTTGTCATTGTTTTGCCATGTGGCGCCGAATTTCAGCTAATTGTTCCGTTCTGCATCATACCTATATCAACTACAAATACCAGTTGCTTATAAAAATATTGATATTAAAAAAATGTTTCACACATTATGTATTAATTAAAGCATTTAACAAACAAATTTTTCCGGGAGTGGTATTAGAAAGCATCTGCAGAAGCAGATTATTAGACAATACTACCATTTTATCAATCGAACCAATCTCCTACAAATAAAGCTATATGTCATAAGAATCAATTACAGTATTAACATCTTGGATAGGTAATGTGGTCTTAGGCGACTTTGGAGTATTGTACTGCCGTTCCAAAAAAAAAATGTGTTGTAGCGGTTTGCTTCTTTTTGTTTTAGTTAAAATACCATTTGTTTAATTACTATCTTGTTTATATATGCTTAATATAACATTTGAGGTTTCATAACAAAGGCATACACTCTATTACATTCTATTGCTGAATAGAACGCACAGCATTCTATTCAGCTCAATAGTAGGCAATTCTGTGTAAAAATACATATACATGTACCAATATACGTTAAACAGTACAATTAATAGACAATTTTCATTTACGGAAAATATTTGAATTGTTTAAGTGTATACGTATTATAGTGAATCGGTATTTTATTTTACTCGGTAACATTTGTTTTACTATAACAAATAAAATACTAATTGTCATTCATTTCAGTGTAACCAAACTGTAGACCAGAACGCTTTAAGTTTGAGAAATGAGAACAAACAACTAAATACCGTAGTATTGTATGTAGTGTTATGTAGTATTGGGAGACGTTATGATCCATATAATGCGCATATTCACACGTAGCGCAAAAGCTATAGTGAGACCTAATAAACCCCCTGGAAATGGTTTGTTATGCAATTATTGGGTGGTGTAGATTGTGTTTTATTCAAATTCCACAATAACAATTAAAATATCTAAATCTTTCTATGTTAATCGTATCTATTTCCGTAGCTATTACATATTACATAATGGCAAATGTGACAAATGTGACTACTTGTGACAAATGGCATCACATCTGCACAAAAAAACCGGAATAAGCCTTCAAAAAAGCCCTTTACAATCGTCGTCTTTTGAAAGTCAGCTTTTTTGCTATAGGGTGTTTTGCTTGCGACAAAATAGATAGCGTATCCAAAGTTTAATCGATATTTATATCGTATTTAGGTTAAAGTAGTTCATGTCTGAGTGAATATAATATTTAAAAAGTTTAAAAAGTTTAAAAAGTCAAAAATATGTATTAAAATATAACATTCATAACATGTATACAGTACATTACACGCGTGATATACATGATAACAAAATACTGCCTTTTTATGTTAATACCTGCAAACGATGCCAACATCCTTATAAAGACACTTGATGGTAAATTAAACAAATAATTCTTAACACCCTTCACCTTGAATAATACATCAAATATTGTTAAATGCACTCAATTTTCAGGAATGAAAAGAACAAATACAATTAAACAGCAATAGAAACAAGACGAACAATTTGAAAATGGTAAATCATTACATCATCCATTGCCGGTTTTTGTCTCCATCGTTCCATTAATTATTGATACAATTATTTTAGTGACGTCATGAATAATAACGTCACTTTCAATGACGCTGTTTTTGTCTTCTTGGCTAAGATATCCTCTTAGCAAAATTCGGTTACTTTACCTTAACGTATAATCAAGACGAAACTGTAATTACAAAAAGTCCTCTGATACGATACCAGCTTCTCAAGCAGAGGAAGTGGCGTTTTCGTTTAGGTCTGAGAAAAAAGAAAAAAAAGACATCAAAATCGCTTGGCTTTAAAATAAATGATTAAATGAGAAGATCATTTTGTACTCGTGCAGCAAATACATGCAAACAAGTAAACAAGAAATCACTTCAAGTCACATTGGGCCAACTTATTGCTCTCTCGTGTTATTTGCCTTATGAATAATCGCACTGAGCGAAAGGGTATAAGCTGACGAAGCAAACACCTGCATGGGCCCAATTTCTTGGCTCTGCTTACCGTTAGCAAAACATCCCTGCTTACTATAGCAGAAAATTCGGTGCTTACGGTAAACGCATTTCACGCGTTAGCGAGGAATTTTTGTCTCTGAGCATGCGTACATCCCATAACTAAGGATTCTGTGCTTTCAGGGTTAGCGCGAAAATTTACTGCTAGCGCGGTTAGCAGAAAACGGTGACCGTAAGCGCGGAATTCTGTGGTTAGCGGAGCCAAGAAATTGCGCCCTGGTAGATAATTTACCTGTATGTGTTAGTGTTGTAAATTAATTTGATGCAATACAATGACAGTGTTACGTTATTATTGTTTAGGTATCTCACCAATGTCGTCAAATGCCACTGTCTCGGTGATAACACTGTTGTTTTCATGGTCTGATGTCCCTTTACCTTTCCTGCAGAGTTGCAAAAAATAATCATAATTATTTAAGTAAAACAAATGGTACTTTGATTTCATTTTTTTAATGCGTTGTTTTCTAATTATAACAATAACCAACTTGAGAACGGTTTACAATAATTGGGACAGGTAAACATTATTTGTATTGTACGCCAATGTCATTATGTTTGCTTCGTCGGACAAACGTAAACAGAAAGCAAATGAACTCACTCCTGTGCAATAAGGAGCATTGGTTTATTAAGATTCAGCATCAGCAACATGAGTTCCACGCTCACCCACTGATCTTAGTATTTTGTCAACCAACTTTACAGCAGAGGCGAAGACTTGTATACAGTCTATGACATTTTGTAAACTACGCAGGCAGGCGTGAGACCACACATACTACATGTTCACAACGTTAACAATGGCTGTTACTGTTAGTGCCGGCAAGAATACCCGGTTTTGTGTACGTTTAAAGTTGTATTAGCATATTGCTGTAACAAACCATGCCTATCGGCATTTGGGAATCCTTCAGAACTTGTTGCCCTCTACTTACCATTTTGTACCCAGAACAAACTCGTCTGGAATCATGGTCGTAGTTTTAACCACGAACCATTCATTGTAAAACCCAGCGTTTCTATAATAGCCCAATTTCCCTTTACTTGTGCATCTGCTTACGTAATGCATAAAACCATCATGCATTAGTCAGTTTAAGAGTTTCTTACATGTAATATAGTTTGTACTAATGTGCACACTTATTGGTAATGTAATTATTGTTTTCTCTCCTATATTTGTATTATTGTGAATGTTATGTAAACCACTTGTGTTTTCATTTTTAATAAACCAGCATAATAATAATAATAATAATAATAATAATTATAATACCTCCAAATGGGCACTTTGGGAGACAATCCCATAGAGTCGTGCACAATCTTTATTGTAACCTAACCCGTTTTTACCTGGAGCTTTTTCCACGAAATTTCATATTTATGCTATTTAGACCCAAATCTGTCTTCTCCGAGCAAAAATAACTCCCAAATATCGTTTTGTGGGGTAGCTAGACACTTAGGGAGACACTGAAATGTCTCCCTAAGTGCCACTGTCTCCCAAGTGAATCAAAACTATCGCTAATTTGTCTCCCAAAGTGCCTATTTGGAAGAATTAGGGTTAGCAGCAACTTCACATAGTGCATCCGCCACGATAAATACTTACTTTTTCTTGCCTCTGTTTGGAAGTTCTGCAGGGAAGAAAAATTATTAAGGTTAAATAAAGAAAATATGCAATTCAGATTCATAAGTTATAATCAAGCATTGATCTTGATTTTGTACCACGCGCACTAATTGTGAAATTGCCAAGTAAAGTTCAATATGAAAGCATCATGACACATAATACCTACACCGTGCTTGTCATGTTGTAGTTTATCTTGCAACGGAAGTTTGGTAGCTTTGTACGCTCATTATTTTCTTACCTAATTCATCGTTTGCCTCCCGGCGTTTGCGGTAGAACACAACGACAGCTACAATGACACTGATCAACGCAATTATAGCGAAAATTACTATAAGAGCAATGAGTGCCGAGTTGCCTTGAGGTTCACCTACCCCCTCAACACGTCCTGAAAAGGAACAAAATTGTAAGATAACAATCCGAGGGTACTGCCTTCAGAAAATACAGATTTGTGTTCACTAATAAATAACTTTTGTATAGGAATTTCTTGGGGAAAACTAGAAATGAGATTTTACATTTGCACATACAAAACTACCACGTTAGGTCGACCGTACCTGGCAATGCAGATGTCTCGCTAACTTTAACAGCAGTCGTTTTATCCCCATCTGGTATCGGAGTAGCTGGTACATTGACGTCAGTTTGGACAGCTGTAGTTTTATCTCCAAGTTGTACTGTTAGTGGTAGTTTGCACCAATTTCCCCGTTGTGGTAGTCGTTTATTTTGTTAAAGAGACAAGCGGAACTTGGTCAGAATTAAGGGTTAAATTAACAAAATATCAACAAAGCATTCGACCATTTGTTTTGGTATGGTTTGCAGGCAAAGGTTCCAATTACTTCATTCATATCATTGAATAATTTGGGTTGTTTATATAAATTGAGGATGCGAAAGTCTAGCATAATCCCTGTCCCAGTCAACCTCTTGGTAGTCCTACTTTGTAGTTTTATATCAAAGTTTTATAAAATAGTTTTATAATCCAAAATAACTTTAAACGATTGGTATTTGTTGAGTAGGTATTCAATAATAGCTCTACAAAGATGACTGCATAAAAGAGTGCATCGGAATATAACATCGTACATGTCAGATATAACAGGTACAAAAAGAGGTATAGATCAGCTGGAAAACATTATTGATAACTCGTGCGTAACAGTTTGTTTCCAGTAACATTATTGACTCAAATAAATGGAAGGTGACCAACATCGAAAACTGACCCATATCAACCAACATTAGAACTTTAGTTCTAATTATCACCTGGCACAAAAAGGTCACCCATTCACACTATGCCTCCGAATTTATCAATTCATCACAGAAAAGGAGGAACATGATATTGAGTTGCAACATATTAAGAACGTTCTTACTGCTAACGGGTACCAACCAACATCTAGAGCTACATATAATACAACTACTAACACCAAGCAGCAACGTAAACCATCACGGGCCATCTTATACTATACATCTGAGGTATGTCCGAACAACTGGAATATATTTCGTGAACACGGCGTCATGGTATCACACAAACCGTTCAACACCCCTCGCTTTCAGCTTACCAATCGGAAAGGCAAAACTCCAGACCTAAACCAATGTGGCCTGATATATCATATAACATGCGACTGTGAGGACACCAGCATCAATGAGACAGAACGCACTCTGTATTCCTGGTACAAAGAACATACCAGTATGTCTGTCCTCCACGATGGTAGTGGGCCAGGACACATATTTGTGGACAATGTCAAGATCATCGCCAGGGAGGACGACCTCTGGGAACGCGAAATCCGTAAGGCAGTGGAAATCTGCAAGCACCGTTCCCATATGAATAGAGACGGAGGATACGAGCTGACCCACGTGTACGATCGTCTCGTGTTGTGTGACCAAGCTTAGTCACATGACGTGTCACTGGAGGGCCTCAACAACGCCAGTTGACAAAGACACCGCGATGGTGTCACAAGCTCCTGATACGAGCTTTGTAATTTCAAGTCCCAAATTAGGTTCCTTCCATTAATTTGATTCCATCCATTCGGCATGTTCACATCATAAATATTTCAAAACTTTGCACTTTCAAAAGAAATACGACCCATCAGACTTACCAAGGGTTGCAGTATATAGTAGCATAGTTTGACTCGCGCCAATGGCATTCTCTGCATAAACCTCGATCTCATAGACAGTGTAGGGATGCAAATCAACCAGCGTGTACTCAGTAACGCCACTGAGTCTGTTGCTCCGCTTGCTGGGGTCGAAGTTGGTCATAGTTAGAACATCGCGGTAATTGACGATGAACCATTGAGGGCTCCCTTCATCGTTCCCAGGAATCCATGTGACTGTAATGGAGTCATGAGTCGTTCGCGTCTGATCACTCGACACTTGTTGAGGCGGAGATGGCTTAGCTATGGTTACAAAAAAATGGGCAGTAAATGTGCATGAGTTATTGCTTCATGCTGTTTGGTTTACGTTGTTTTTTCACGTGTAACATAGGCTTACCATTATGAATTTTGCTTAATCGAGGATCGTTTTTACAGCTTAAATAAAAGTAACATTTAAAACCTGATAATACATTGCAATTAGAAGAACATACCAACATCAGTAGCGTATCAAGCGGGGGAAAGGGAGCAACTTGTCCCTGACAGCATATAAGGCATCCAAAAAACCCAAACAAAAAGGGATGATTTTAGGACGGGTCAAACGTTGTTTGGCATTCCTTGCATAAAAGCTGTTTACGCTACTCACCCGCATACCAACAGTCCAAGGATCTAAGAAAAAAGGTACCGAGAAGAACAAAAGCTGTTATTAAAATATACATTAAAAGCAAACGAATAATGTGTACTTACATGGTGCTGCAGAAGTTGAAGCCACGGACGTAGGAGGTACTGTGCTTGGTAGGATAGTTGTAGTCCGACCGGCATGTGTTGTGGTTAAGTCGACCACGATTGGCAATGTTGTAGCGACATCTGTAGTCATGGCTTCAAAAGCGAGAAACAAAAGCATTGTGATACACGTGTACACCTGCGGCATATACTAACTCTGCATTTGTCTGCGTTTTTGTGTGTGTGTTCCTTTGTTCCTAGAGACAAGTAGATGGCTTTTCTACATGGCTCTATATGCCTTTCGTCACATGAAAAATATGACTTTCGTCATTAAATAGACTCTCGTCTGTGCCTTATTCTTTGAATCAGCGACAGGGAGTCCTTTTTGGAAACATCTCCAGGGTCATAGGTACTGCTGATGCTAATGCCAACTTCCCAGCTTTTCTCTTCAAGTACGTTATCATCTATCATCCGAAAGTTAATTGTGTTGTCTATGCACTGTATTTATACGTACATTTTACATACATTATACTAATGATGAATTTATTTCTGAACAGGTCTACCTAGTGTGACTTAGCCCTTACCTCCACGAGTTAGTTGAATTCTCAACGTGTCCACCATGCCGATGGTATTCCCGCTGTTACAATAGTAATAGCCGTAGTCTCCCTCGCCAGTTACTATGGTTATGTGCAGGGTGCTCCTCATTGTGTAACCGTACACACCATCCCCGCCAACGATTGTGTTGACCTGGAAGATCCGGTCAGGTTCCGTCTGATTGGTTAGTTGACTGCCCGTTGGACCTTTCCATATTATTATAGGGAGAGGGTTTCCTTTGGCCGAACAAACCAGGGTGGCGATTTCACCCACGTTGGATTCTACAAGGCTGCCAGTTTCCTTGTTTGTGATGGTTACTCCATCTTTAAACAAGAAACAAGGGGAGGGGAAACATAAACTTATTTATCTTGGTTGGTGTGGAGTTGGACTCATCACTACAGCCCCTTTCCCATTGTAGGTCCGTTGCCACCCTCCGTTTGTTTTGCAGAGATTTTTATGAACCAACCTGGTGCTTCTAATCAGAGTGTTTGAAAGAGAATCTCGGCCTTCTGCCTACTCTCATTCATATACTATTGCATTACCTAGATGTAGAACAAAAGGGTTTACGTACTGTATCTCTTTGGATTTTTTTGCCTGGTGCCTATTTCCGGATCCATCTATGTTTAAGAAGCATGTTAATCTTTACCTTCAGTTACATTCTCTTCATTTAAATTATCTTGTAGCCCTGTACCTAGTGGCTTCTAGCCTTGTTTAAATTTATTTAAAAACACTATGATTATTATTATTTAAGAGGGCCTAATATTTCGATCTTAACAAGATCTTCTTCAGAGACTAAATGGCTGTGTACAAGAAACAAACATATATAGGGCAACATACAGCATGATGCACATCATGAATGCTGAAGTAAGCAGTTTGCAGCAGTATTTTTCTTATTCATTATTATTATTTAGTAGTTCCACTACCACAATTGGTACCGTTTCATCGTACTGAATGTTACCGTTGCGCTCAATATTTTACCTGCCTTGTCCCTTTTGGGTAGACCTATCCTTATAGGCACTCTCTCCAATTCAACCAACTTTCAGTGTTAGTTTGTCAACTTGAAACATCTGCCTTCCTTAAATTTCAACGCAAGCTTATGTAATCTATACAATTCCAAGCAACTCACAGTGTACTGCAAGATTGATCTGGCCGGAGGGCACTACTGGTGGTACCCCGTTATTTCCCAAGCACCGATACGGCCCGGCCTGCTCTTTTGTAATGTTGCGTAGTGTCAGGGTGCTCGTTCCGTCGCTGTAGACAGAGGAGAGGAAGACGGGAGACCCGACCTTTTCCCAAGTGATGAAGTCAGGGGGTTTGGGGTTGGCGTCTGCGCTGCAGGACAAGCTGACGCTCGCACCCTCCTCAATAGGGTCAGACGGACTGGCAGTTGGCTCAGAAAATTCCGGAATGTCTACGAACACAAACATTTTATAACTGCCGATTAATAGGCCTATGTCATATTTTTTCCAGATACGTCAGTTTCCTTCAGTGGTCAATCATACTTTTTTAGGCTATTAGTTTTAATAGAGATCAGTAATTATTACAAGACATTTTTGTTTTAATTGTTTAATAGCTCATTTTTCCTAAATCAGTACTTTTGATAACAAGTTATTACTGGCATTGTTCTATGTCTTGCAGTTTTAATATCGTACAAGAATCTTAGACTGAATGGGGATAAGGGTGGAATGTAGTCATAAATACACCTCTTACATCTAACATTTAGTGTGCAGCTGTCGCAGAGAGTATCACATATTTCACTGGTTGTACAGCACATGTGCACAGCTCCGTTGTCTGCCCTGGTCAGTACACCTGTCGCGAGATCTTGTCTCGTCAATTGGCCATGGTAGTCACCATCAGTTATCACTGCCGGAGGCTGATTGGTCAGCTCCACGTCGTCTCTCAGCCAAGTCAGATTGGTAGCTGGGTTGCTGCTCTCGTTGGTGACACAGCTGAGGGAGAGGGTAGCGCCTGCCACTAGTCTGCGCGGGCAGGCGGTTATGATGACCGTTCTGGTACAAACTGGATAAATTGCAACTTCCTTTGAGAAAGGTGTTTTTAGAGATAATACGCCTAAATATAATGTACAAACAAGAATCTATAATGAAGTCGTTCTTCAGGATATCAGCCAGTAAGCTGCATTAGCCCAACTGTATAAATCACCTAAAATGGTTCCCCTCAAACGTTATCTCGCGATAAACTATATACATTAAGGAACTTACATTGGACATCTAGGGGACCAAGAGAGCTTTCTAGAGTGACGGGCCCCTCGTCCATCTGCGCCACGCACCGGATAGTGTCTCTGTTGCTATCTCTTGTCGGTGTGAACAGCAAGGAGGCGGTGAAAGTGTAGCGATAGTCTTGTGATACTGAAGAAGATGTGTAACTGGACAAAGGGTCATTTCCGTTGAACCAGTGCAACGACCAGTCAGATGGTAAGCCCATTGATGCTTGACATTCCAGGTAGATCGGGGTATTCTCAGTCATTGACGGGCTGCCGGTGATTACCGGTAAATCTGGTGGCCCTAAATACAAAAGGAAAACAAATGTGGTTATCCTAATCATCCTAACCATCACCGTGTTTTTGGCCCAAAGATGTCGAATCTAGGCGGCCTGGGGGCAAGGGCCGGTTTAAAGGTTGTTTAGAGGCCCTAGCTGAGACTGCGAGAAGTGAGAGGACAATCAACACAAAGCCTGGCTGTGTAAACGAATATCTTGTCAGTATGTTTACGTCATTGTGTGGGAGTCCAGTGAATGTGGAAGGACATTGGTATGCTTATCCATGACTAAGTCTTCGTTGACGACAATGTAATTTAAGTGATGACCATGAGATGACCATGGATTAAAACATTTCTTTACTTTTGAAATAACTTGTTTGTTTCTTTCTTAATTACCGTTGACACTAAGTGTAGTTGCTACAAACGGCAAAGGTGGTTGCGACTCGTCTGTGCTGGCCACACAATTCACATCCTGTCTGTGATTGGTTCTGTTCGGAGTGAACGTCCACGTGTCGGTGGTATTGACCAATCCGTCACCTCCTCCAGTGGACGGGCTTTTGGTACTTTGCAAGACACCACTGAGGATCCACTCAATCATTGGTGCTGGTCTGGTACCCTGAATCTCACACCGAAAGGTCGTCGGTGTGTCTTGGTCTACATCTACAACACCGCCGAGTCTGGCACCGTCAGGGCCATATAACATCATCAAAGAAGCCTTCGGTGGCACTGGAGACCAAAACAGGACACGATGACTTAGAAGGATTTTAATTATATATTATATTTTAATTACAAGGCTGTCCAAGTTTGGAATATTTAAGATATTAATAACAAATGGCCTCTTCCGATGGATGCATGGGCCTATTAAAACTACTGTCATGTATACACTAACAAAGCTGCTCTTATCAGGATTAACCATATTTGTCCCATATACAAGTTTCATAAGTTATTACCTAGTATGATACAGCTCTGTCGAACCGTGTTACTTCGTAGCCATCAAAAAAAGTATCTGTTTCTAAGACCTAAACTCTCACCTTTCACGTATAGCGTGACGCCTGTACTAATTCCAGCACTGTCGTCCTCATTAACAACAGTACACAGCAACATGTGCCCGTGATGACTCTCTACAGTCTGCACTGTAACACTGCTAGTTCGGTTGGTCCATCCGTCCACGCTCTCGGCGTCAGTGTTGTTAACAGCTGTGAGTTCCTCGCCGTCCAATAACCACGTGAAGGATGCACCTGTATCTATGTCATGTGCTTCGCATGTAAACCGATGGTTCTCGCCTTCCACCAGGTATGCTATACCACCAGTTGAAGGGTAGCTGCCAGTTGAGTCCGATATAAAAAGGTTGGTGAGAGGCGCTACGATGAATAATAAAATATAACATTTGTCAAAATTACCTAATAGCCACTTTCTTGATTATACAAATGGTGTGAGGACTCAAGGTAGTGTTTTACAGATTTTAAAATATTGAAGGCTTTTATTAAGGTTTTCTTGGCTAGCCTCTCAAAGCTCCTTGGCCACTCGAGCTGTAAACAGAAAAAGTCGGCACTGGTTACGGATTCCTCCATTCAAACGTAGGAAGGGAACCAGCCTAAACAAATATTTTGCCTAAAATAATTAAAATAAAGCCGTTTAAAGACTTTTCTAAACCAAAATGTTATCTGAAATATATTTTGTAGCCACTTTAATTTTGTTTGAAACAAGATTTAGGCCTACTAACTTCATCACTATTATAGTATTTTTCTCTACAAATGTATCCCTCTGATGAACGTGGTAATAATTATTTCCTATTCGTAAGTGGCGTTACTTACACTTAAACCACGCACTAATTTTACAGTGGAACAAGAAGTTAACGGCTATTGCTCGTTTAGAGCCAATGAGCGTTAGTAAGCAGTGAAGAAGTCACTTTGAACCGAATAGCGGAGGGCGACTTTGATTGTGACAGCCAATGAACTTTCAGGATTTGTATATGGGGGTCATAACCTACGTCTTGGTACATACCATTGACGTCCAGCGTGACAGCTGCAGATGGGAAAGGTGGCTGTGATCCAGGTATGCTTGCCACGCACTTCAACAACTCGCCCTGGTCAGCTCGACTAGGGATGAACGTCAAGGTGGACGAGGTGTTGACCAAACCATCGCCTTCTGTAACTGATGTGCTGATGGGATCTTGAAGGTCATCGCCAACATACCAGTAGATATCCGCGCCCGGTCTAGTTCCTCGCACCACACATGTAATATTTTGTTGGGTTCCTTCGTCAACACTGACTGTGGACTGAATCTGGTTCTCGCCGGAGTCGTACAGTGACATGCCAGACGGTACAGGAGGAACTACGCCATTAGACAAAAAAGGACGAACAAGGCGAGTACTTTGTTACACACAAATCGAGTTCTAAAAAAGACAATATTTTATGTACATAACAAAGAACAAGTGTTGAACTGTAGGTTTTTCTTTTAATACAAAAATGAATCAAAAATTAGCTTTGAAAACAAAATAAGGAGAATGGAATTTAAAATAAAAATATGGCAACTATTAAAGTTGCAGCGCAAACGAAAACGCGTTGTTTGTGTTTTCGCACCAACTTGGCCAACTGGCAACAAAATTGTTGTTGGAAAGTAATTTACCTTTGACGTCAAGTGTGACGCTTATGGTAATACCAGGTACGCCATCCTCGTTGGAAGCACGACACTGCAGTGTTTCATCGTGGTTGCCTCCTAGTGCAGACACGGTAGCAATACTGGTACTGGTAGTCAGTCCATGGTCACCAACCACGTGGACGTTATGGACGGGTGTTAATTGCTGTCCGCCCAGCGTCCACACAAATGAAGCACCTGGATTGGAGGTTGGTACCTCGCAAGTAAACTGGTGATCGACACCAGCCACTACGAACGAGGTGTTGCCAGTAGACGTGTAGTTTGTTGTCGGGTCAGACAGGCTGATGGTTTCTGGAGGAGCTACAAGATTACAACGAAAGTCACTTTAGCATGAAACCGCGTTTAATGCATACCTAATGTGTGCTCTACTGTGTTGCTAATGATTTGTAGCTTTTGTCGGATCTCCTCTAAACTCAATGGATCAACCAACCTGATTGTTCATATCGATGTATACGTGTGCATGTGTGCGCCAATGGCTTTTATTCCACGTGTTACTGTTGTAATTGTAAAGACAATTATAAAGCGCACGGATTCAGTATTGGTGCTCAAGGTGCTACATAATAATTATCCCTGCTCATTCGGCCAAGGAAACACTCCAAAGACAATATCGGAATATAAAGCTCGATGCTGCCATTTTGCCGCAAATTAAGCAGCTAGAATCAACCACAACAACCGACTCTGACCTCACAGGTACCAATACTCCTGGGTTGGGAGACGCAATGGGAGACGAGATGAGTGACAAAGTGCACGCACGCACAACATAACTATAGGCTTGACTCGAACCCACAACCTTCAGAATTACCTGAAGACCGCAAATTCAACACTCTAGACCACGAAGCCACGGCTCTCAAGGGCTACTATCAGACTCACCAAAGACGTCCAGTATCACTGCTTTAAATGGCAACGGCTGCTGGGACTCCGCCGTGCTGGCCACACATCTAACCTCCTGTCTGTGATTGGCTCTGCTTACATTGAACGTCCAACTGTCACTTGTGTTGACAAATCCACCATCTTCTCCAGAGGGTGCACTGGTATTACGCTGCGACTGAACGTCGATAAACCACTCGATGGCTGTCGCTGGTCTGGTACTTCGAACGTCGCATGTAAAAGTTTGGAAAGTATCAGGTTTCACCGCGGCAATGGTCTGTAATCTTGCTCCACTCGAGTCGTACATGATAATAGAAGAAGCCTTTGGTGGGACTTTAAGAAAAAAAGAAGAAGAAAAAACCCGACTAAATTTGTATTAATGCTTTGAAGGTTTATTTCCAATCTTAGGTTGATGATGACAAGTGTATTTTTTTTTACGCAAATCGCCCGGCATCACAATATGCCAAAGGTCTGCAGTGTGTCATCATCTATTTATGTCGGCGGCGGTTACCTGACCTACAACTTATGTCTATAAGGGAATTTTCAGGTCAGGAAACCAACATGCTTTGGTTCCATGTACTTGTGTTTTATGTAAATAAATTAAAGGCAACCTATAACTAAGCAATATATAACAATGTCAGCTACCTTTGACATCCAGAACCACACTGACACTGATGCTAGGCTGGATGTCTGCATTCCAAGCTCGGCAACACAGGGATTCGCCGTGGTCACGCCCAGTCACCAATACGATAGCAACACTCGTGCTGTTTATCAACCCATTGGCATCAGTCACATTGGTGATGTAATCCGAAGTGAGTTTTCGACTCCCTACCGTCCAGTTAAATGCCGCCTCTGGATCTATCCCCGGTACCATGCACGTGAACTCGCGATCGACTCCCTCCACCAGATAAGCCACACCTCCACTGGATGGGTAGACACCGGTAGAATCGGTGACCGAGATGTTTGTAGGAAAAACTAAATTATATGGAAAATGTAAACATTTACAATTACCTTTACATTTTCTCTTGACTATTTAAACAAAAAAGCAGCCTGAAATGCTTTGATTATTTGGATTTGATTTTGGAAATTTGTGGTTGAAATCACATCATGACAATGACCGTGTCAGCTGTAAATGCAAAATCTCATCATGCTCCTTCCCAGTGTTGTCTGTTAACCTTGGCTTAGTGTTACCTGGGCCTACCAATTGACTGTACATGCCGTTGACGTGCAGTGTAATCACGACAGAGGGATATGGCTGCTGCGACTCTGCTGTGCTCGCCTCACACTTCACCTCTTGTCTGTCGTCCTCTCTACTCGGCGTGAAGGACCAGTTGCCCGTTGTGTTAACGAACTCATCTCCTGCAGTAGGTAGACGCGTGATGGTGGTTTGCAGCGAGTTGTTCAGGTACCACTTAATCGTCACAGTCGTTTGTCTTATCAGCATCTCACAGATGAACGTTGTCGGTAGGCCTTGGTACACCTCGGCAGTCGCTGCTAGGATGGTTCCACTGGAATCGTGCAGTGACATGGCCGATACCTTTGGTGGTACTTTAAACAAGTAATTTATGAGGAAAATGTATTTAATCATATAAAATGTCACTTCCAAAATATAGCATCCAACAACAGACACCAGACTGTCTGCCCCCACCAAGAGTCCTAAAACCGTTCAAACACGGTGATACTCACAATGTAATACTTACCTTTGACATCAAGCTTAATACTGATGGAAATACCCGGATGTTCATCTTCATTTGACGCCTTGCACTGCAACACCAGTCCGTTATAGGCTGCCGTAGGTACCACTAAAGCAACACTCGTGCTGGTGATTAAGCCCAAGGTTCCAGTTACGTGATCATTATTGTCTGCTGTGATTGATTGGCCACCTATCGTCCACGTAAAGGAGGCTCCTGGATCGATGTCCGGCACGACGCAGGTAAACTGGTGTGTAAACCCATCCACGAGATATGCCGTGCCGTTAGTGCGTGGAAAGCTCCCAGTTGAATCAGACAGAGTGATAACCATAGGGTAGGCTGTATAGGATAAATTGTCACGAGGTTCATGTCAGGATCATGTTAATTTAAACGTGCATAATGTAGTGTTGAAACTACAGTTGAAACTTGTCATTAGCGTGCATCTTCTTAGGAGGAAAATTCACAATTCAACAGGCGGCCAACTGCTATAAAACGCGCGGTACCGCACGGTGAACTAACCGCCTGTTTAATTGTGAATCTCTCCCTTACCGAAAGCTCTTCATGTCTCCAGTACTATTTCCAAATAATCAAATGTTGAGTGTTTGGTTGATTTACGTACTGGCCTTGCACTGTAAAATCATTACTATGATTTTTGTATTTAAACTGCAGACAGAGAGATTCTTTCACAAAGTGCAAAACAAAACAAAACAAAACACAGTTATGCACAACGACACCTCCACTAAGGTATTCGACAAGTACAAATGTCGTTGTGTTAATTGTAACCTATAACGTTACTTTCAGATATCAATCACTTATTAGACTTAAATCAATATGGAAGCCGCCCAGATTTTGCAACAGATAGAGTCGGTAGAGGTGTTGAGTGTCCTGATTCAGGCAGATTTAAAATGGGGAAAACACATTCAAGAAGTGGTAACAAAGGCGAATACCTAAATGCATATGTTACGACTGCTTATTCCCTTTAATTTATTTCGATGTAAACTTATTACAGTATACAATGGGTATATTCGGTCACTCCTTGAGTATGCTGTGACAGAAGGAATAGACTGTATGCTCAATCACTTGTTAACTCTCCCCAATTTTGTCACTGGTCACCTGGGGAGCCATTTAGCGTAGCTGTTCTTGTCTTGCCTGCCACCGCTGTAACCTGGGCCAATATGCAAATTGGGTTTTCAGTCCCTACCTGATTCCGTGGGTTTTCTTCAGGATATTTTCTGAAGTTTTCCTCCCAACTCTAAAACTGTACCTTCTTCTCATTGTCTTTTTTTCTACAGGTTTCTTCAGGCTCACGAGCTACAGTGCCTATGGCGCTTTTGAGAGATTCTTGGTTTCATTACCAGACAGAATTAATAATATTAATAAAAGAATGTTATATCTGTGTAACTAATAACGAATTATAAACCATTAAACAAAGGATGTGCAGAACAGAGTGCTACAAAACTAGCCCAATTCCCTCACTCGAGCTCTTGAATAATGCATAACTTAATTGGTATTATGGCACTGTTAACAAGTTGTGTGTGCACTGAAACAGTTATTTAGTAATTTTGGTGAGTTTTGTGTCTGTCTTAATAGTTTTAATAATTTGGTGTGGTTTAATTTTTTGTATTGTTTAATTTTGTTTGTATTATGTATTTTTCTTTTGTAAGATCATCATGTGCAATTCAGCTTTTTTGGCTGCGATGATTTTAACAAAACACCATAATAATTATTACGCCACTACATGGCTTGTTGTTAAAATTATAGTAAGGTGGTATTTTCTTATCTACAAGTTTGGGTGGATGATTTTCTTTCAATCTATAATAACACGAGTGTTTTGCAACTGCAATTTGACTTACCAAAGACAGACAGTGTAACTTCAACAGATGCATACGGGTAAACTGACTCTGCAGTTTTTGCAATACACATAACCTTAACGTCGTTGGCCCAATTATGAACAAGCATCCAAGTTGCCGTCGTGTTGACCAATCCGCTGTCGGCTACATCGGTTGGGTAAGAGGTGTTCTGCAGGGTGTTGTTAAGGTACCACTCTATGATTGGAGCTGGTCTGGTGTCCAGTACCTCACACGTAAAGGTGTGTGGAATACCATGGGGGAGGTCTACGGCAGGTCCGAGCTCGGTCCCCGTAGAATCGTAAAGTGTCAAAGACGGCGGTGCGGGTGGAACTATAAATGACCAAACAGCGACAGATGTTGATGTCATAAAGTCAGAAGTTCTTATCCTATAGAAGTTCTTACCCTAACCCTACAAAGAATGTTTGATTCATTAAGAGAGGATCTTTCTAGCTCGACTACAAGGGTTATTTTACTTTAAATCAGATGTCAGAACTGGCACATAATATGTAATTTACTTTTATTGTTAATAATAATAATAACAACAACAACAACAATATTTTGATGCGTGTATCTTTGTATGCATTAAGTTAGTAGAATTTAAGAACTACCTTCAAAATGACTTTAAAAAAACCTCGTTAAATTCGTGTTTAACAGTTCTTTCAACACTTGCCTTTAACGTCTAGGTATATGGTGACTTCGACTCCGAAATGGCCATCGTGGCTAGACGCGTGACATTTTAGTAATTTCCTATGCATGGACCAGACGACTGACAATGTAGCAAAGCTGGTACTGGTGGTTAAGAAGTTTGACTTTTTCTGTTGAGTGGTCGTGTTTGGAGATATAACTTGACCTCCCAGAGTCCAAACAAATGATGCCCCTGGGTCAATGTCTGGCACCACGCATTTGAACTGATGATAGGTTCCAGACACAATGTTAGCGGTTTCATCTGTCTGGTAGTGTCCATTCGAGTCAGACAGATTCATGCTCGTCGGAAGAACTGCAAAACCGAAGGACGGATGTCTTTTCATTGAAATCAATTATCGTGTTCAGAAAGGTTAGAGAGGTTGTAATTTCTAGACAAGAAACACTTTTGAATTCTAAAAAAATACTGAAAACAAATATTATACAATGGAGGTTTAGAACACCATTATGTTTGATTGTTGTTAACCAAGTTGTAGATCAGAACAAAAATAGATTTGATTTTATGTTATACGACTCGATTGTATCTATTTAAGGGTGGTACTACAAAGTACGCTGGGTGTTTAGCCTAACCATCCAAACGACGATGGTCTTGATGTTGTTGTATCTCAACTTCCACTTAGCGGTTAGTGTCGCTTCTAGTTTCAGGATGATTATTTATGCTTGACTAGTCTAGCTTAAGGACCGTCTACATTAGAGGATTGCTAATGTACAAAAATCGATTGTTTGTTTTATGTATAGGGCTTGGGCTTGGCAATCGTTTTAGGACTGCGAATAGATATTTACCCGTGTTTGAATGAGGAATTCTTTGACCCATAATGTCCGAGTAATGTGCTGTGCAGTACGTGCTGCAAAAAAACTTCAATTTTAACGTCAACAAAAAGTATTTTTTTACCTAGACTTTGAGTGGTGATGTCATCGATCGCAATGTCTCCCCTATAGCCGCTGCCCCGTACGGCCTCAATCGCTACTCTGAAGTTCCGTGTGATATTTGTTATATTTATCTCAGCCTGGAGCCACGTTGTTCCGTTGGTCTGCTCACCGATCAGTGTGAACAGAAGGTTTTCCTCATTAAACGTTCCGTTTACTGGAAGTTGGTAGACGTTGAGGGTTCCTTATAGAGTAGAACAATATTAGATGACCGGATGTTTTAGAATAACGAAATCAGAAGAATAGTACCGTTTCCAATTCTTTATATAAACAAATTGCAAATGTACATACCGATCGTGCTTCCGTGCATGTTGTACCAGAAGTTGATAAACCATGTTAGCCCAGGATAGTCTGGATCGTACTCGAATGTGCCACTCAGAAGTACGGCATTGTCTCCTGCACTCTGTGGACTACTTGCCTCAAAGTAGCAGAAATGACCAGTGTAGTCTGTCAAGATCAAACCAATCAATGATTACTCTACAACACTAATAAACAATGTTTTTGTACATGTACTTGTTTGCTACAATATATTGTGCTTTGTGGATTTATTTGTATGGAGATTCTGAATCATTCCATCTTTGATAGACAGTGTGTTAAAACAAAATCAACTCTGGGTAGGTTAAAAACTATGAATAAAAAAGAAGAGGATCAGAAAAAGAGATACAGGAAGGAATAATAAGAAGAAAAGGAGGATGAGAGGAAGAGGAAGAAGGGGTAGAAAAAATGGAAGAAGAAAAAGAGAACAAAATACAAGGGTGAAAAGAAAGAGAAGGGGAAGAAGAGGAAAAAGGGAAGACGAAGGAAAAAATGATGAAGAGTGGGGGGGGGGGGGGAGAAAGAGGGTCAAAGAAAGAGAAAGAGGAAGAAGAGGAGGACGGGGAATAAGAAGAGGAAAGAGAGAAGAAAAGGAAATTAAGAGGAGAGAGATAAGAAAAAAGAGGAAGCGGAAGAGAAAGAAAAGGAAGAGTAAGAAGAAGAAGAGAAAAAGGAGGAAGAGAAAGAGGAAGAAAAAGCAGAGAAAGACAGGGTGCTGGGGAGGAAGCAGAGAAACAGGATTCAAAGAAAGAGGAAAAACAACACACAAAAAAGGTGAAGGAAGGGAACAAAGATTGAAGAGGAAGAACGGAAAAGGGAAAGCAGCGGGTAAAAGGAAGAGGGAGGGGAAAAGAAAGAAGAATGGAAAAAGGAGAAGAGGAAGAAGAAGAAAAGGAGGAAGATGAATATAAATAAGAGGAAGGGGAAAAGGAAGGGAAAGGAGGGGTAGGGGAAAGAGAGAAAGGGGGAGAGAAGAAAATGAAGGGGGAAGTGGGGGGGGGGGAGGGAGAGTGGGAGGGAGAGGGAGAGGGGAGGGAAAGAAAAAGGAGAAGGAAACAGAGAACATGCAAACAAATACATAACGCCCCAACAAACAAACACAAACCAAAATAACAGCTGTTCTCCGACCTCACAGTTCCATATGAAGCAATGTATGGGACGGAGAGAACTCTCCCCCTCTTTTTGTGGTGGTCATCGAGCTTGCGGAATGTTGTGGTTTCTGAGGAATTCTTTTTAGATATTTAGGGGGGGGGGGGGGGGTGCGTTAGGTAACAATAGTCTAGAGAGTGTATAGGAATGTGAGACTAAGGGGGAAGTCAGTCGGTCCAATTTCTTGCTGGATATACACAGTTCTGTTTGATCAACTAAATTATGTGACAATAATAAGGGAATACAAATATATCTGATTTTGGCATACCACGTATAGTCTTATCGTAATCTGGGCCTGTCCCGTCAGATTCTGTCGGTCCCTGTTGTCGGCACATCCAGTCGGTGTCGTCTTCAGTAGACTGGCTCCATCCACATGTGTTGTTCTCAAAGTTGCAGTCAGCACATGGGACTAAAAAAAGGAAGCACCACTCGGCTTAGCTGTAATTCTTTTTGTTGCGGTTGTTTAAAATGGCTATTGTCTCAGGTGATGGAATAAATACCTTATTTGTTTTTGCTAATTGATGTTGAATGTAGATAGTTAGTGTTAACATTACTATTTCTTATGTGCTTATAGACTAACGCTATTAGGTTTGGTGGTTTATAAACAGGGTATTTACTGCTGTATTCCCGTTTATTTAACACCAAGTAGATCCTTGTCATTTGATTGGAGGATTGTAGGTTACGTGGTATGCAATGCATAATTTATTGAACTGCTACGTCATAACCATTAAATTCGGTTCCATAATAATGCATGCATTGTGGTTACACACAGCGTGCGTTTTGGTTCAGCGTGCATTTTGGTTCCATTCCTTATCATCCACGGCCACACGTACACCGATAGCATACAGCTTCGTAATCTATAGCCTACATGTATGCTTGCAGACGACGAAAATGACGGAAGAAGTGCAATGGATTAAATAAAGTAACTTTAAAATATATTGTATAGGCCTATCCGCCAACCAAACGACAAAGATCTATTTTAATAGGTGTTACGTAAAACAAACAATAAATTATTTTGTGTCTTTCTTGCAATGGAAGGACGATTTTTATGACGTGAATGGTTGATTGGCGCAGTCGAGTTGAATGGAACAGTACATTTGTCACCGATCCTTGTCATTTGATATTTAAAGCTCCAGTCACACTATCAGGATAAATGCACAAATCACAAGGAATAATAAACAATGAATTATCGGCGACAAGTGACAAAAATCTGCCTGGACAGTCACGAAAATGGCTTAAAAATGAAGACAGAACAACAGTTGTCACCTCTGCTGTTGGTGGTGGGAGTCGAAGAAAGAACCGCCACGCCAACCGGACTCCCCGTCATGACGCACATCGTACAATGGAATATTTGTCAATGAAATGGGGCCAATGATTCAACGTCATGTTATTAAATTCCACCAATATGACAAGGATCCATTTAAGCTGTTTACACACCTTTAGCTTTAACGTCATCAATGGCAATATCTCCTCTATAGCCATAGTAGTACCTATAAGTGCGGATCGCTTCAAATGCAATGCGGAAGTCTGCGGTTACATCCGAAATATACAGCTCGGCTTCAAGCCAAGTTGAAGAGCTAGTTTGCTGGCCACTTCTTGTAAATATCACCTCGCCCTCGCTCAGAACCCCGCTGACTGGTGTCTTGTAGACATTGAGCGTACCTATCCCAATCACACAAATAAAGGAAAATCATGGGGTGGGGGATGGGGGGTAGTAACACCGGACACACGGTGAGCCGTGGCGTTGGGGCCCCAACCGGGAAAAATCGTTGACGGAGGACACTGGCGCAGTAGCATTTTTTCGTAAGCTTTTCTAGAGTTGAAAAGTAGTAGTGGCATGGTTTTTGAAGAAAAAAAACAGTGGCGGAATAAAAGTGTTTCTAGGGTAGAATTGTCCGGCGTGGTGGAGGTCACAGGCCAAGTATACATTACAATAATCTGGTTTAATTGGTTCTGAGACAAGGGGGAACTGGTGACAGAAGATCTTGTGGCGAGTGACTGTAGGTATATTGGCGTCAGAGTTAAAGTGATGGAAGCTGATAAATAGTTAACACAGATGCAGCCCTGTGTTGAACGGCATCGTCGATGTCTAGAACCAGACGCTAATCCTATCTTATTTAACATTTGCTTGCGGTACCCAATGCAAATCAGATTCAAATCAGCCAGCCAACCCTGTCTAGCTCGGTTGTCGAGTGGTAAGACATCTGCACTAGTAACAGGAGGTCGTGGGGTTGAGTCCCACCCGAGATCGTAATTTGTTTTGTTTTTCGAAATAATTGAGTATACAGTCTATACATACACGTTGGTAAAGGGCCAAAATCTAATAATGAATTGTACTTCTCTCGACGCAAATTCCATCTTATGAAACACTTGCTAAACTTTGATGTAGAGGCGGCCATTTTGTTTTGTCTCAGGAAGATAAACATTTCCCCCCCAAAATACGACGGTAATATAACGCCAAAAACTGGAACCCGAGGGAGGACGAGCTAAAATACATCAACGTCTACTATCCTTGATACTTTCTTTTCAGTGTTAAATATACTTACCCATATAGTTCCCGTACATGTTGTACCAGAAACTGAAGCACCACATGACCTGTGTGCTGTCGTACGTAATGAAAGGACTCAAAAACACAGCGTTATCACCAGAATCAAAGTCATTGGCTTCGAAGTAATAGTAATATCCGCTTGAATCTAAACCAAGAGACGAATGCACATGGTGTATCATAAAAAGTACAATGTACACACTCTCAAAAATAAACAAATCATTATTTTTGGAATATGGCACTATACATATGGGTAGAAAACCTTTCAGGATTTAAAATGGCACCATGACCATTTGTCGCATTTCATGTATGGCTTATCAGGGGCTACATTTGAACACTTTGTCAGAAACGACTTGCGCGGAAAATGCGTGTTTTATTTAATAGATAAACGGCAATAAGAGTCCAACATGTGCCTCTATTCATGTTGATACAGCCAATACAACCCTACCGCCAATAGTTCTGTCAAATACAGGCCCAGTATTAGATGATGGTGTAGGTCCATGTTTGCGAGTCCAATCTCCTTCATCATATGTTGCCTGCGACCAGCCACAACTACCCTCTTCAAACGTGCAACTAAACAAACTGAAGTCCTCTGCAAACCATAAATCAAATAACTTAAACAATATTTGTAGTTGGTATATATTGACGGATACGGTAGCTCGCAAGTACGGAGATAACACAAATGCAAAGTAAACACGCATTTCCAAGTTATTTTCACATCGGCATTTTTTTCCCGATCGTCTTTTGCAGTCTTTCGAAGTTTAGTATGCAGGGGTGGAGTCTATGATGCGACGCTAGATTCTGCAATAAAGCCTATACAAATGCGTCAAACATTGTGGGAGAAAAAAGTGCCCTTATCCTCCCTTTTTTTTAAAAGGTTAAGACGGTAAAGTAGTTGTTTATATTTGGCCTAATAAAAACCTGGCTGCGCTGCAGCAGACAGTTTCGCATTACGCATGTTTCAAAAGAGCGAGTCGAGTCAACCGCCGGCCGACGCACATCTCGGGCAATTATTGAGAATAGCCTATAAGAAAGCGGGGACGTACGTGTTTGGTTGCACGAATTAATTTAAATGGTTAATTGAGTACCGCTTCTTGTTATTTTTACCCATTTATGAATAGTATTTCGCTGCCACAACTGTCAACAACTGGCATTGATGGTATCAATGTCAGAGTGTCTAGGGTTTCCACTAACCCCATTGTAAGAAATCTCGGTGCCTGGTTTGATGCTAACATGACAATGGCTACTCTTATTACACAAACTTATGCTACTGCTTTGTATTACTTACATATCTATGCAATGCACCCAAACTTTAATTAATGCATTCATTTCCAGCCGATTAGATTATTGTAATAGTCTCCTGTATGGATTGCCTGATATTCAAATTAACCAGCTGCAACGTGTTTACAATTCTGGTGCTGAATTGGTTTGTAATGCTTTCACCTTTTCCTTACTGCATAGTGTTTGAAAAACGTGGTAGGGAAAAGGTTAAAGCATCGTAACATTACACCCTTGTTTATCGATTTACACTGGCTTCCGGTTAGGTTTAGGATCGATTTTAAAATTGTGTTAATAACTTATACAATTTTAAATGGTCTTGCTTCCGTATACTTATGCCAACTTGCTAGAGGTTCCAGGGATGATATGCTTCGTAGTTACCCGGTGTGTCGGACTAAAGTCACGCTTGGTGATAGGGCTTTGGAGTTTGCTGCACCCACCACTGAATATTCGGAAGTCGACCAATCTTGCTGGTTTTTTTAATTTTACTTAAAACACATATTTTTAGTATGCCTTTTATTGATACTGTTCTTTCCGATGAGTCGGACTAAAATCATGCTGGGCATTTGAGTTTGCTGCAAATTATGGAGCAACATTATGTAATTGTGAATATTTGTCATTTTAATGTCTAATAATAAATTTGTATATTTGTAATGTGCATTTGAACATCTTTTTTATCGAATTTTCGCAATATAAAAAGTTAATACTACTACTAATATTAATAATAAACATAACCGAAAATGGTACATTTGGGAGACATCTTCATAGATACGTGCACAAAAATGTTTACTTAGAGCTTTTTCCACGAAATGCTATATTTATGCATTTTGAACCCCACTCTATCAATCTAGACTGTAAAAAAAAAATCGTTTTTAAAGGTAGCTAGAGACTTAGGGAGACACTGAAATGTCTCCCTAGGTGTCAATGTCTCCCAATTACCTAAAAACTTACGCTAATAACAAACCTGTAATTGACATATCGTCAATCGCGATGTCCACTTGATATCTATAACTTGAAGACTGCTGGCGAATTGCCTTCAATGCAATTCGGAAACCTGGAGATACACTGGGAGCATACACATCTACCTGAAGCCATTGATTCTGTGCAGATCGCTGCTGGGTCGTGAAGATAACCTGCCCGGCACTCAGCTGTTCATTCAGAGGGATCTGAATCATCTGCAGTGTGGCTAGTTAGTGATCAATGAAGAAAAGACGATTTCTTTTACAGCCGTGCGTTTCTCTTTTGTGGTGGTGCGTTTCTCTTTTATAGGAGCTCGACTTCAGGGGCGCGCGCAAATCGAATTAATCTTAATGCTAGGTTCCCACTATCACGACTCCCGCCACGATTGAAATCGTGGTCTTAATCGTGGAGTATCAGATCTTATCAGATCTTGAGGTCAGTCGTGGCAATCATGTTGATCGTAGAAAAATGTTGGACGGTTCAAACATTTTCTACGATCAACACGATTAATTTTTAATCGTGATCATCACATCAGATCGTGGTGGATCGTAACAAAGCGCGACAGATCGCATTTAATCGTTCTTCCAAATCGTGGTGATCGGGATCAACCTTGGACAAAACAAACACCACCTATGTTGAGATGTGTTGCGATCTGATTGTGGGTTGTAGTCTTCACTCTGTAGAAGTTCAAGAAACAATGAAGTTCATGGTCAGTCGGGCTGTATATATACCCATCGGGGTCCAATCGTGGCTCAAATCGTGATCACTCTCAATCCCGATCGTAAAAGACATCGCGACCACAATCGTATCCGATCGCAACAGAGCGCATCGATTCGTGGTGATCGTACCGGAACGTATCGGAACGTATCTGTACGTATCTGCACGTATCAGATCATCCCAAATCGGGGACCCCGATCGTGCTGATCGTGTCAGATCGGGACCCAATCGTGGACTCAATCGGGACAATCCTATCAGAACGTATCTGTAAGGGAGACCAGATCAGGACAGATCGTGTCACCTGAAATTGACAAATCGTGACTATATCGCATCCAAGCGCACTAAATCGTACCGGAACGTATCGACTCGCATCAACTCGTATCTAAACGTGAAATTTCATAAAAGGAAACAAAAATTCCACGATCAGCTACGAATGGCCAATTGTGGCGTTCGTAACGGATCGCACGACAGTAGGAACCTATAGCATAAGTAAGATAACTCTCGCTAAAGTTAAGTTACCCTCGCAAAGTTACTCTCGCTAAAACTTGGTGGTAGCAACCCCTCTAAACTTTAGCATATCTTTGAAACATCGCGGCCACTCCGCACACAATTTGGTAACCTTTTTATCTGGTGGTGAATACAATACACTGTAAAAAAATGCGTAAAACAACGGGGGAAAAAACAGGTTCCGACTGCCAGGCCTTTCCCGTAAAAATACGGCTTTATTGTTCACAGTGAGTAGTACTACACGGAAATGAACAGCTGTGCCTGCCGTTCAACGATCCGCGACCCGACAGATCTAACGACATGACACTATTATATTCAAATATGCGGCAAGATAACTGCATATGCATAACGTTCCCATAGAAAAGGCAAATGGTAACTCATGGTATAATATGAATTACCATTATACATACCGGATATTTTTTTTCCTATCAGTGTGTCTTTCTGGCAGTATGTCCTGCATATTCCTTGTATTGTGTTCAACTAAAGAATACGATATGTATATAGATAGCCCAAATAATGTTGTGACTATAGCAAGCACTATGCCTTGTGCACAACGAAAATTACAGATGGTTTAAGTCGGTAAATGTGGATTGTCCCACACGCATCTTGCCGGGGCCGAGGTTGCACATAAGTTCAGTGCAGTAGAAGTGCAGTGTCAATCGCAGCGCAGCGGCGCAGAGGCGCAGGCGGACTAACGACAAATTACCTATTAGATTTCAAGTCTACTTTTCAAAGTGCATTGTTAACGCTGACAACCTACCATAGGTGGAGCTAGAGTAGGTGTTTCTCATATTGTACCAGAAGTGTATTCGCCATCTGAATTTCTGCATACTGCTGACAAGTAGAACAGGACTAATCATTATAGAGCTGTCGTATCTGTTCAGCCCTCCATATGAGTAGCAGAAGTAAATGGTTGAAGCTGCAAGGGGGAAATGTGTGGCACGAAAGTTTAGGGTGGGTTAAAACTCGTAGGTGTCCCAAATAAAACATAGAGAAAAACGGTCATTACGTAATAATGAGCTCAACACAGTTTCCATCTTTGTTCAGTACGTCTATCAAACGCGGTTACCGCTTCGCTTCGTCCATTCTTGGCACGCCGTCCATTCTCTAAATTTGTTGCATAAAACTGTTGAATCTTTGGATTATGCAGCCTTTGGATTATGGAACCTTCGGATTAAATGAACCCTCGGAGCATCCAGATTAATGCTCGGATTACCGAACATTGTTTATATTTTCGAATAAATGAACGTGGGGTACAGAAAATGTGTGCGTTCGGACTATTGAACCTTCGGAATATTAAATGAGACATCTAATGACAAAATCGGCCAAAGGCGAGTAATTACTTAAATTCAAATTTTGAATTAGAAGAGTCCTGCTCCTAATTCGTTGGGGTCTCATTATGCGCATGCATGCGCTTTTGCGACTTAAGCATTTAAGCTTTCAAATGGGCCTATAGCACGAATGGTACAAATTTCGCTGGCGTAGTCGGGCATTTAGTAAATACTGGTCTGGTGTCAGGTTTTCAATGTGATCAGTGCCACGGAAGTCTAACTTTGTTATGGCAGCGATATTTCGGAATTACTCACTTCCTGGAGTATGATCGGACGAGGGGCCGGTGTAGGGATGCGAGGTCTTTCCTGGATGTCGCACCCAGTCGCCGTCATCGTCCGTAGATTGTGTCCAGTCACACATGTCGGTTTCAAACGTGCAAACAAATCCCAAGCTCACTAAAAATGACATGTTCAGGGAAAAATATGACAAATCGTTGCCTAAATCACACACCAACGGTGGCGTAACATTATGTGGATGAGTTTATGCATAGGGTCCTAAAACCAATAAAAAAGAGACAATTTGCCAAATTTGCGTATGCAAAATTGTTAAATTTCGTTTTTATTGATCAGGTTCGTAAGAAAAGCATTCAGATTTGTTGAATGTACGTATTTAAGCGATTTTGATTGAGGACGGTGTTGAACTAGTTCGCGTCGGAGGACGTGTATGTTTGTATACACGCACAGTTTTGTCCCCGGAATTCAAAACGGATGACGTGTAAACACGTCACAAGCAAACTTTATCTTATCGCAGCGAGCGAGGCCGAAATTATCAGGGTGTGCTCGAGATTCGTAAACAAAAACCAATCCTGCACCTGGGCCAGGTCAATGTCCAAAACAATTCCCAGCGCCAACTGGATAAATGATCCCCGGCCAGGCCGCGTATTTTTTCCCACGATGTTAAAATATTATTATCATAAATGGGCGTCTCTGGACCACACTGAGTGAAATAATCTATTAGGTTCTCGGAGCCTTGCTTAAAATTTAACTCGTCCTGACTTGAAGACCAAAATTAGTAAATGAAAAATGAGCACAGACGGATATCGAACCCTAGATCCTACATCCTACGATCTATAACAAAACCCATTATCCACTAAGCTTCTGTGACAGGGCCCTGTAGGGTCTACATAAACCGAAAAAATAATCTGCCAGGCCGCGCTGTTTTTTATTTACAGCATACATTGTCAATGGGTCTTGGTTATTCTGCTAGGTTTTGTTTAGTCATGAGAACATAACAATGACGTCACACCATCGGTTTAACTCAGTCATGCATGTACATTAAAGCATTTCAAAGAACGGATTTCGTTGAGCTGCCACTAATGGTTAGTATAGGATATGGATCGCAAGATCCGTGGTTTGATCGAGTTCCACCTCAAAAGCTATGTCCATTTTCATCGTATAGTTGTGTAATCTGATGTTATAGGTTTCACTTCAAGAACACGAAGTCGATCGTCTATATCCACACAGCGTGATAAATAGCCATGTTATGGTGCGTGATGAGATTGGTTACCATGCTGCAAACAAAAAATACGCTGCCAAGCCCATTTTTTTCTTAACCTTTGACCCAGCGAAGTTCGATGTGCTTTGCTTTTCAGTACACAGCGTCCCTGGGCGAGTTTCGTACTTGATTGATTATTATGTCGTTTCGTTGTATGTAAAAAAACCCGCTCCTTTGAATTTATCCATAAAGAATCCAGCCAATTTTTTTTTCTGACTCTAATCCTGTAGGCCTATACCACCATTAACTTATACAACCCGGTTTGCGGCGTGCATCGTAGTTTAACCAATCACATCACACACTCTATAACATGAATATTCATCACGGAGCGTTTTTTTATCTAACCAATCCTCACTATAACATCGGAGAACAAAAACATTCGATAAAAAAATGACATAGCTTATGCGGAATTTTAACCAAGAATATTGCATTTTATGTCGCAATGGGCCACCATAGCATGATACCAAATCATTTCAGCCAATCAGCGACATGCGCCACATTAGGGAACAGTCGGACCTTTTTTCAGTTAGTAGGCCCTAAACCTCCGACAATTCGGTCGGATTCTCTGCAATTGTTTTTGCCATTTTGTACTTTAGGCAAGTTATATGCAAGGTACTTTTTTCTGTATTGAGGACATACAATCTGGCATTATTTGGTGTAAGTTTGAACTAAATATGCATTTTAATTGTGCTGTAATAATGAACGGCCGGATGAGTTGCCGAATTTCGCTACGTTTTACGGAACTCCACTATAACCACAAAATGTACTACTTGTCCCCAAAAAAATTCTTCTTGTTCCCCCCCCCCCCCCCCCCCCCCACCCCCCCCCCCCCCCCCCCCAAGACACATTATATCGTCCTAACTGAAGTGAATTTAATGTCTCTCAAATCAGCTCTGGCCTATTCAGAAGCAGAATGTTATCGTTGCAAAAAATAGGCTAAATCGTTTGCTCGTGGTTCAACAAAATAATGTACACAAATTTGTTGATGTTGAATAAGGTAAAATTGGAGTTTAATAGGGCCAAGGGTTAGAAAGGTTGAAAAAGTGTGTGCATACGTTTATGGAAAAGCTTCCCATAAGCCTATATAACATACCATTATCACAACTAAAAATTGTTTGGCGGTGATAATGAGTACAGGGGCGGATGCAGGAATTTATGAATGTGTGGTCCTAGCCATGGGCTCTCCCCCCGAACTTTGTTTTACAGTGAGCTCTGAGGTGCATTCTGGCACATTATGAGCCTATTTTTCTTATCTATTTTGTTCCTGTTGTTGGTTGTCATTGTTTACACTTTAGGCGATCTTTAGACTTTAGGCTGCTGATTATACGCAATACTGGGGGCCAAATGATTTAGCCCCTAGTGTCCAACATACTAAATAAAACTTTTTAAAAAAGAATTAACAAAAAAAATGTATTTTGTTGTAAATAGAGTTTTAAAATTGTTAATGGAATTTAACTTCTTCTAACCTGGTATAAAGGACAACAGAGCCAGAGCGAGACAGCACGTCACTAAACCGATGGGCGCCATGTCGTGTTTTTTGTTCGCCGGGATTCCAGTTCCGGTGACGTTCCGTATTCGTCGGATTATTGCGCACACGCGGGATGACCGCCTGGCTTCGAAAACAAATCCAAAGTGAGATTCCCTGTACGGCTGTGTAATAGTACTCCAGTTTATTGCTTCTTCAAGATGATTTTGAAAATGTCCAACTTTAGTACACGAAAAAAAAACACATTTCACATTGATTTCAGACCATTGGCTGTTCCCGACTGGGTTTACTCTCCAGCGCACTGTGTGCATAATGCTAACGTCGCACCCCAAAGCCCAAATTTGCCACAATGCTCCGCTGTACTGGCTTGATCACGCGATTCACGATGCTATTTTGAGGGTTATAGAAATCTAAGGTTTTGGAAACCCTGGAAAACTCTGACCCAGCCTACGTGAAATTTCCCCTCTTTGCATCTATAGTACAGACGTTAATATTTGTGACCAAATCCTTCGAAATTAGTCTTGGGGACAAATTTTCAGGTATTAGTTTATCACATGTAGTAGAAAAAACATCATTTGCTCTTCATTTTGGTGCATCACTCAGGTTGACACCTTATAATGTAAGGTTGTTATTAGGGTGAAAGGTTTGATTGTTGTCTATTGATTTATGTTATGTGGGACACTGTTAAAATGTGTATTACTCAAAATTTGGGCTGGCGACTTGCGACTCATTTCGCTAGATTGGGTCACAGTTGTTTTTTTATGTTGTTAACAAAAAACAACCCCGGGAAATCGGTGTTGAGAATCCGGGGTACCTGACTTTTAGCAGCCAAGCTATGGAGTTCGATACAAAGGGATTTGCACTCAATGTGTGTTGACGTACTTTTAGTTTATGTAAGTTGAACTCGGCATTTTTGTCAGAATGTACCCACGTTGATAACCCTAGGAATTGTTTGCCTATTTTTGTGCCCAATGTTGGTCTAAATATCAACAGGTTAAATTTGATTTTTGAGTTGATGTTTTTTCTTGAAATAATTGGTTATTGTTTTTTTGTTGATATGTTTGCTGGATGTTTGCCTTCAATCCTATGGTAATTTGTATTTCACAAATTTCAAGGTTGGTTAATAGGTATTACTCAAAAATTGGTTGGGTAATTATACATAAAATTACCAGAAATTTGTTGAAATATTCCCCAGAAATCGGTGTTTCTTTTAAAAATCTGTTGGGTGAATAGTTCAAGGTCATTGACAGATACACACGGCGAGTCCGCGCCGCGACCATGTATGATACGTGCACAGGTCGGCCTAGCGGTAGCGCACATGTAAATAAGGAACCACCGGCAGTACGTACATCTGTAATTCACAATATACGTCCACATTTACATCTTTTAAAAATATCTTCAATCGTGAACACATCCCTCTTAATTGTTTGTATCTTATCTTTAATGTTTTGTACACGAATCTCAACACATATTATGAAAAACTTGCGCGCGTTATTTTGCTCAGTATGGCCCTGTGACAAATTGCTTACAATAACACGGTAAATGCCACGCAAATATACGGTTCTTCCAAACTTTTGCCTGAAGTTGGGAAGACTGGCGATACCTACATGGTAATACATACCTAACCAGCTCAACCAGGTTTTAAACATATAATTTGGACCAAATAAACCCTTATTATACCCTAACCCCAAACCTAACTCTGACCCAAATACTAACACTAGTTTTGGGGTAAAATCCATAAATCTAATTCGTAAAATTTGTGGAGACCTATTCATCTATAGAAATATATCCAGTGGAAATATTTTGACTCTCATTGTCCCTATTATGTTCAGGTCTCTACAGGGTAACAAATACAAAAATAAAATAAAAAACATGTAGGGGGTTACACAGCGGTTCAATTCGGAGATGTAGGGGAGGTCTGCGCTCTGTCTGCCATCGGCCTATTCGTGTGATTTCAAATAGGCTACCCCAAGGAATGGGCGTCCCCGTGTAACGAAACTCGCAGCCCAGAAGCAGCATAAACAGCAGAATAAACTGTGGTTTAAAGCAAGGGCAAAAAGAAAGGAAAACAAAATAACGGTTAGAGAAACCCGTAGCCACACCATCGACGATGATTGTTTATGCGCTATTAAAGAAAGCAAATAGTTAAAAGGATAATGAAATCAACAGACGTCTAAACTCATGATCTAAAAATCGAAACAGATAAAAAAGGAAATTTTAATTTTTTTGTTAATGCCAAGAATTCTTTCCCATTTCTATTATTATTTGTATATTTTCCCTTGAACATTTTTACACTTTGAAGTACAATGTACACTGAGTACATCATTCGCTGCACAGAGACACGAGTCGGCTGTGCGTCGGTGCGTGCACACCCCCAAAGTGATTGGCTGAAATTTCGGGGAAACGCCTCCAGAACTAACCAATATAATTCTTTCAACACCGTATGAATGGGATGACTATAGTGGAGCACGAGTGGAACACGAGCGGCAAAGCTCGAAGGTTTGGTGCTAAAAGAGTCGAAATAACCCAATGTTTGGTTCTGGGATAGAGATGTAAAATCAACTAAACTTGTCAAAACCTTATCCACACTGCGGGATCCGAACCCGGGCCAAATAGGTGGAAGTCAAGGAGATAACACAGGCAAACATGACTATCTACTTTCTCTTTTGCTCAATTTTCTGCACGATTAGCGCGCGGCTTCTGCGTGGTGCCCCTGCGGGAATTGTGCAATGCCACCTACGACATATCTACGGGCTACGGGCTCACGATTTGTTCAAATTTGTATAACTTCTCGCTAAACAAAATCGTAGAGGCCGAGGCCCCCGTGAGTCCGTACGAAAATCACACTGCCGCCTCCTGCCTCCACACGAAGGCCGCACGGATGGGGGGATACGGGCAGGATACGGGCTCCGTAGACCTATTGTAGGCCAAATGTGATTCAGGCATATTATAGTTAGTTTGCGGTCTTTGGTTTAGGTCTTAACATATCAGATATCGCTCCAACCTTGTAGAGGAAGGGGGTGGGCCTCAAACTGGTAACTGCAACTACAGTTGCGCTTTTTGCTGGCCACATTTCTTCCAAGATAATATTAACTGGAAAGACGCAATACTTCATTGGCATAACGCGTGGGGTTGATAAGGTTATATAGGCAGGCCCCGTAGCTTGTTTGTTGGAAGTCACGCCAGGTACCCATGATTCCCAGCACTGATTTACCGGGGTTGATGTTTCTTTAACAAAATAACTTTATTGTAGTAATAATAATAGAGGCAACAAAAAGGTGGCTTTTAAACTTGGATGGGTCAGAGTTTTCCAGGGTTCCCAAAATCGTATATTATACAGTACAAGCGAAGCATTGTGTCAAATTTGGTCTAGGCTGCGACGATAACAGTAGACACACAGTTTGCGTGCATATAGACTGTTTACTGGATCTGGTACGGTATATGGCAGTCGATTGCCTGAAATCAATGTGATTTGTTCCCATGTACCTGAATTTGGAACTAAGTCATCTTGGAGAGCGACAATCTTACGGAACGTCACCAAAAACTGGAAGACGAACAAGAAGCACAACATGGCGCCTATCGGTTTAGTGACGTGCTGTCTCGCTCTGGCTCTGTTGCACTTGGTACCAGGTTAGAACAAGTTAAAATTCATCAAATTTATTCACATTATAAACATTGAGTATTAAATTATTGACGACATCATAAGGTTGATTTCTTATCACATAAACAACTCAAGTTATACTGATAATTGTATCGTCGGAAGACTTTGTGAGCACACATGTATTGAACAAAATTGTACTTTATCCAACCTCAACAAATGTTGGTATATTTATGTTAATCGATCTAGCCTATTTGCGACGGACTGCCGCTACATAGGAGCTAAAGCATGCCTGAGTTATGATTATAAAGCGCTGGTACACTCTTAAAACTCCGGGTTTACAAATTCCGTGTTCATTTTTTTTTGGACAACTTTCGTGGTAAAAATAATCCCGAACTGTTCAACTTAACTAGGTTTATCGGGGTCATTTTGACCGCGGAAAAAAAGTAGTGAAATTAATTACGCATTCTGATTGGTTGAGGTTTGTCATGCCATCACGTCATTGCGTACTAATACACGGCTTTAAAAGTAGGTTCAGTTAAAATGTACTTCACAATTACAAGCAAACTAATGGTAGACCTACATATTGTTTGCGGATGGACATGTATATGTACATAGCGTGACATGTGACACGACGCGGCCGCCATTGCAATTTTGTTGACAACGCGGCGTTAAAACGAAGGATAAATTGCTTGAATAATTTAGTTTTTTTATTATATTGAACATTTTGAAGGTGGGATGTTGTAACAGCAGTAAAGACAGTCTGTGTATCTAGGTTATGTTTTGGAAGTTCGTGCTTACCGAAGTTACGCTGCATGTTTGTACTCATTTTTACGTTAGCGACGCTGTGTGGGTATGCAAACGTAGCGTACACTGACGATTCCATTGCGGTACATGACTTGTATTTCACTATTCGGTCGGCTAGTCGGTGTTTAATCCAGTTAAAATATGCCGGAGTAGCCAGACTGGGGCGCTGGTTGCGGTACTACATTTAGGGGGCTGCGTGTGTTTACGGTACCAAATGTTAGACTGGCTATTCGTATACAGAGACTGTCTTCCCAAGTGTTTACATCGCATCCTACCTATAATACCTTTTCAAATTTAGTTTAATACCACAGCCCTTCCAGTAAATTCCCCATAGATTTCTAAGCATATTAAAATAATGTGGTCTAAATTGGTGACCATGAAAATGGGGTTATTCCGAAATGACAACGGGAAGGGGTTCAAGTAATTTGACTACGGGATTGGGGTTATATTTCAACCACGATTGTTGTCAAAGTCTGACAACAATAATGTTGTTGTTGTTTTCGTTGACCACGTCACACGGGGTCATTTTGACCACGTACGTCGTCGGTGCATATCTGACGACGGGAACGTGGTTAAAAAATGACCACGACGTGGTTACTTTAACCACGTATTTTTAAGAGTGTATAGAAACAAGTCTATTCTCTGCACTAGGGTCTGGGAAAACCTATAAGGTTGTAGTTAAGTTTAGAAAGATCAGTAAAGTTGCACCAAGTGAACTTCGTATAATAGCCTAGAAGTATGTGGCGGGACGCAGTTATGTTTTTTTCATACCACATTATTCGCTCGAATGTTCGCTCTAAAAGCAGACCACATTTTAAAACTACAAATTAGGAAGAGAACAATGTGATTTCACTTGACAATGAAAAGCGTTTACAGCTGTTTTCCAGGCCAATAAAGGGCAGATTCAAAACCTAAAGAAGGACCTAATAGTCGGAATGCCCTCCTTTCTAGCTGTACGATCCTGAATGCACGACAAAGCAGCGCTTAGGAAAACTGCCTCTATCTCCAAACATAGATTAATTTCAACCTCAAGCGCCATTGTGTAACCATAATATTTTAATCGTTTAGCTTTAGTTATCCCAGTATGAGATAATATTTTCATATGGTTTTTTTCCGAACACATTTAACCACAATGTTATCACGGCCGTTTAGAGTTTGCTGCGATATTTAGCACATTCCCTCTAATAAGATAATTCCCATTGTTCAAGTTTGTACTTTTTTTACCAGTGTATTTGGGCTTTGTTAATCAACCGAGCAAGCAATCAATCAAATTATGGAACCTCGCCCCCCGTGAAGGTTGTTTACTGAAATGCAGTTGCCGCTGTACAATGTCGTGTCATCAGTGGTTGAGGAAAATCGGGCCAGTGAAGACCTGGGATTTTTTATATAAATGCAATATATTTTTGACTCGCGGTATATGATAATTTGTCAAACGTGTCTTGTTTTAAGAATCAAATCGGTCATTACTGAACAGCTTTGGTTGCGATATCAACACCGATTTACCATCGTGTGACCTTGCCTGAATATAATATGCAGTCGCATTGTGTATGCATTGTCCACGTTTATGCAAAGTGCATGATCGACGCAGTTTTCCTTTTGGAATACAGGGTTGTAAAGTACAGGTCGTTTACAACGCTGTGAACCCATTGGTTTCAATGTCAGTATACATGTGTAGATCCAGTGGATTGTGTTTACGATTGTAAATATAGACGCACTGAGTGTTTTCTTGTTGACCGTGTCAGACAGTAGTGTAAAAGCCGCACACGTTACCCATGCTTTTCTACAAGTCACGCTTCAAATCACTTTAATATTTACAATTGATGCTTGTTAGAGTCAATGCAAGGCCTTTATTACAGGTAGGATACACAATTTGCAGATATTGACATTTTTTAATACCGAATTATTAGAAATTATCTTATTTATTTGAAAGTAAATAATGATTGTAGGCATTCGGCAACATTATTGCGCTAGATATCCTGTAATTGTTCAGAAAAATTTAAATGTATAAATAAAATTCACGCTCGCCGAACGGCGATCGCGGAAAAAAACCCAAGAACAACATAATAGCCACTGCCTGGTGCCGGTTACTAAAACAAACGCTCTTTGTCTTGCTTTTCTCAGCATCCATGATTGTAAAACTTCCGAAAGGTCAGTTTATGATAATTACTATAAAATACAACCCCCCAAATCCACCGATTCATGATAATTCAAGCAATTACCAATGTGACATCTTTCTCAGAGCACGGGTTTGTAATGACCTCAAACGATTAAACATAATGGTGATGATATTTAAAATAATGTGCTCGATCCGCGATTATCACCCTTTTAGTTTGTTTCAGCTCATTGACATTTATTTCAGCGTTAATGTGTGATTTAAGAAACGCTTTCTCGTATCTTTCCACGAACAATTTTTGTTTTTTTAGTGAGCTTTGGATTTGATTGCACGTTTGAAACCGACATGTGTGATTGGACACAATCCACAGACGACGTTGCGGACTGGGTACGACAACCAGGACAGAGTCCGAGTCCCTACACCGGTCCCTCGTCCGATCATACCCCGGGAGGTGAGTATGACAAACAATTGCTGCTATGACAATTCTGCCATGGCGGATAATTCTGCCGTATTTTTGTTCTCGATATTTGCAAATGGTGTATCATATACCTTTAAGAAATACTATGGTTTTATCTGTTCATATTTTCATAATTTCAAAATATTATCACTTTTAAGCCCATTATGGCTTCAATCAATTTATTACCCCGAGACAGCTTGTTATGCAGGGGTCTGGATTAAGTCCTCTTTCTCACGCTACATGGAGGTCACTGGTTAATTGGAACGCTGTTTTATGGCTCTGATGTTAAAACAAACAAGGCCTCGTATACAGCCATAATCTGGTCGACTGGTCAGATATCACTTTCGTCGCAGCAGTTTTGCCAGAAAGATTTATGTTGTTTGCTATTGCAGTAATAGTAGTTATCTGTTCTTGTAATGCCACCTTTTTAGTAGCCATCTCGGACTATTGAACCTTAAACTGTTTTCATAAAGTCATAAACACTTCGGACTATCGACTCTTCAGACAAACAAACTTCGGACAAACGAACATTTTGACTGTATTTGGACTATCGAGCTGTAACCGGTCGTTTGATAGACGTAATGAAAAAGTGCAAATTTCATGTGTTGAGCTCATTATTACACAATATTCGTCTTATTATTTGTTTATTGAGACACCAAACAGCTGTAACCCACATTGATCTATTTGGCAACACGTTTCCCCCGCAGCTTCAAACATTTACTACTGCTACTCCTATGGAGGTCCGAACACGAACGACAACTCCATATTGATCAGTCCTGTTGTTCCATTCAGAAATAAAGTTACGTGGCGGATTAACTTCTGGTACAGTATGAGCAACGATCATTATGGCGGTGACGGTAAGTCAGCTCACGTATTTGAACAAAATATTTTACTATTTCTTACTATTTTTACAAAAATACGCTGTAAATATACTAAACACAGACCTTTAAATTTAACATCAAAAGTGCTATAAAAACATGATAGTATACAAATTGGAATTCTTTCTAAAATCACAGATATTTTTGACAGTGTATTTTGAATGTGGAAATGATTGAATTGTATATAGATTCTAAACGATTCTAGATAAGTAACTGTACCTATAAATTAAACAAATAAATGTATAAATCTGCGAAAAAAACTCTTTAGTGGCAATAACGACCCAATAACCAATTGCTGAGTAAAACATTTCCTCAATATGTATACATTTGACCGATAGATGGGTAATGGCACAACAACTAATTAGCACATTATTTTTTGAATGTACATTTCCAAAAACATTATCTTATTTGAAGATGTTAACAAAACATTTAAATAAATAATTACAAACAAACAATACAGAGTTTATTGATTTTATACTGTTCTAATCTATTGTTATAGTGGTGATATGCTCCTCATATTTAAGTGCACTCTGCAGTTTTCTGTTGTAATATTACTGTGTTGCAGAAAAGTGCTTTTGTTAAATGGCAGTAGCAAGCAAATTATTCCCCAATTCGGGCCATTTTGCCAAAATGCCCCTTCAATCTTGGAATTCAACTTGATGGATACTAATATCCATCTTTTTTTTCGGATGCAGCGCCCCCAAATTTGTTCATATAGCTAGAATACCAACTTCTACTAAAAAATGCCTCTTCATGTAACATATTCTGGAATATGGACTTGACTATTGCAAAATACACACTTATTATTATTAACCGATGAAATTAGCTCTGTGGAATATTGTTATCTTCATTGTGTCCGTGAATTGTGTAGTTTGCATTATGTTGAACATTGTAAAAACTAAATTACTTGCACCGATTTTCCTACTTAAAATAACAATAATAATAACAGAAAATTGACAAGTTGACTATCTTCACTTCTTGAAACAACATCTTTAATAGTCCCATAACGTTTGAATCTCATCAACCAATCAAATCATTAACAGAAATAACAATTTAAATTTAATTGAATCATAACAAAATAATAACAATTTATATTAACCAATCAAATCATTAAAACAATTACAACTTAAATTAACTAATCGACTCATAAAAACAAACTACAATTTAAATTAACCAATCAAATACACTGTAACGGAACAGGGTATATGCAAAATTGCTTTACCTTATATAACTAAATGTTTAACTCATATGTTTAACATGTCTATAAGATGTGAGCGATACCCTAAAGATTGAAAACATGCTTTAGTAACAGGTAACTATCGGCCTATTTCGATACTGCAAATTATCTTTAAGATTTTAGAAAGATGGGTGCACTCATCGGTTTATAGATGCCTTGATGAAAACAATCTGATTCCTAGTTGCCAGTCAGAATTTAGACCCCTGCACTCAACTGAAAGCACCCTACACGACTTAACAAACAAGTTTTTGCGGCCATGGAGGATGAACAAGTTAGACGCAGTGTGTTTATAGATCTCAGTAAAGCATTTGATTGTGTTGATCATGAAATCTTATTAAAGAAACTACGAAGGATGAACATGTCATCTTCTGTAATTAATTGGTTTAAGTCGTACCTAAGTAATCGTAGTCAGTGAATATTGGCGGCACCATATCAAATGTCCTGTGTGTAAACATTGGTGTTCCGCAGGGGTCGATACTAGGTCCACTTTTATTCATTGTTTATACAAGTTTATTCATTGTTTGTATTGCCCGAAACTGCAACTTATTTATGTTCGCTGATGACTCCACATTAACGTGTAGCTCCTCCAACATTAATATAATATAAAGTTGCTTAAATACAGCTTTTACTAGTTTTCACAACTGGTTCGTAACAAGCTAGCATTAAATGCCACCGAAACCAAATGCATGCTTATTGGTGCAAGGCAGAAAATATAAAATGTTGATTTAAATGTATGCATTGCTGGTAGTCGTTTTCATAACGTGAAGTCTTATAAATGTTTGGGTGTAGTTATTGATGAACCATTAATTTGGGGCCCTAATCACTCAATCATAAAACGGTGGTATTTCCACCAAACGAGCTGTCCCTGGGTTAAGTCCGCCGTTCGTTATTGTCCCCCTTGCGTCTGGGATAGTAGGAGTTGGTTTGGAGTCCTGTGATAACAAGGCCCGTCTCCATCAATGACATCTGCCGGTTCCGCCACAACACAAACAAAGATACGCTTGGTTATCGCAATCGGTACCACTCCCACCTCCACTCCCACCTCCACTCCCGCCTCTACCAAAATGGGGTGATAAATGCTCTCTTATACTACTTTTGACTAACACACACATAGGATAGGATAGCAATGATCGAGGAACACCAATAGCCAAACCATTAATGCATAGACCAACTCTAAATTAACTAATCAAATCATTAAAAAAATACAATTAAAATAACCAATAAAATCAGGATAGGAATGAGGAATGATGAATGGAGATAGCCAGAGACCAATAAGGTACGTGTTTCCCGGTAATATTCACGGGCCAAAAAGGAACAAGCGTTGCTAGACGCGCGCACATTATAGAATTAACGCATGATGACCTTAAGGCGCAAACGTTTTCCATCGACGATGGGTACATAGCAATGCGTGTATATTTGTCCCATGGACAAGATGGCGCATATGTTACCGTGAAACACCTTATTCTTATTGTTAATGAAAGTTCAAAGTTGTAGCGCCCAATTTGTTTACCCAACCTTTTTGAAGTGTAGCTGACAGAAGTAGTTTCCTTGACGAAGAATGACGCCAGTGAAACAAAACCGTCTTATTTTCATTGATCAATTACGTAGCCACACTGCGGGTTACCCAGTTCCCTATGAATGGACAGCCGAGTGACGGGCAGGTTATCTTCACGACTCAACAGACAACTGGGCGTTATGAATGGCGCGAACTCCAGATGTATGTTCCCAATGTATCTCCTCCAGGTTTCAGAATTGCCCTGGAGGCAATTCGTCGGAGGAACTCAAATTGGTATTATGCAGTGTACATCGCGATTGACGATATATCAATATCAGGTTTGTTGATAAAGTTATTTGTCGAGATTTGGAAAATGTTGCCACTTTTACTCGTCTTAAATTGTGGGGATTGCTTTTAACCAGTTCACGTCGAAGGACAGGTATAACAAGTTTGCTCGGGAATTTAAAACGGATGACGGATAAACACGTCACAGGCAAGGCCGGAAATATCTGTCGGGCTCAACGACCGGTTCGCATGCCAAAAATTGACCTATCACTTTTGAAAACATAAAATGCTTGGAATCGGAGCACTCGTACAAAGATGAAAACTTATGCAATAATTTTGTGGCGGTTATTGGGTAAAAACTTAAACTTAAATTAGGAGATTAAATTGTCTTTTGGGATAAATTGTCTTTTTAATAGACTTGAAGGAATTGTTCATTTACAAACAATTATAAAATTAAAACTCTATTTTATTTAACACACTTTAATAAGTTAAGCGCTTGAAGGGGGCTGGTCTCTTTAACTTGATTAAATGTACGACGAGAAGAATTCTGACAAAAGTTTTGAGTTATTTATTGTTGATCCATCACTCTAAAAAAACACCGTGAAAACTGTAGAAAACAGAAATGTTTTACATTGTACATATTTCCTTCTTTTTTTTCAGAGGACTTCAGTATCTTTAGTTGCACATTTGAAGAGGGTCCTTGTGGTTGGTCGCAGGTAACATATGACAACGGAGACTGGACTCGACATCAAGGACCTTCACCACAATCAAGTACTGGGCCTGCATTTGACAAAACTATTGGCGGTATGGTTATCGTTTTATTTAACCCTCGGAGGCACCACCTAAAAAATTTTTCAGGGAGGCACTACGGGGATCCATCGGTAGGCATTTTATGTTGGAGGGTAAATAACTGTGTTGGGGGGGCCCAAATCTTGTTCTAATGGTTTGAACAGATGGATATAAGGACCCTGGACACACATATCAAAGATTTAAACATTCTGGCTATTTTATGTATTTTTTTAAGGACATCCATTGCAAGCATGTAAACATTGAAATCAGTATTGCGCAATACATACATGAAACAGCAATAGGA